>OZ020191.1:16377873-17577873 GCA_963971165.1 Philopedon plagiatum | reverse complement strand
ATCGCAGTCGTGAAGACACCTGAGCTACTAACATTTTTACCTGTGGTCAACTCCGGAATTAATTGTATTTTTAAATAGTCAAGAGCAGAACAAACTGCACAACTAGGCTGATAAAAATGTATATACTGCTGCAGTTTTTTTTCTGTGCCCATCTTAAAGATAACTTTTGTATTTTTGACTTTCCGGAAAAACGTTATTCTTTTTAAAAAGTTCTGCTTCTTGAGAAAATAACACTTAAATCAAAAATTTTGAACAAGCATATACGGGGTGTCACAAAAAGTAAAAACGATAAATGCCGTAGAAGGAAACCTGTCTAATTTTAATTGCAAACTACAGTACCGTAAGAAAGTGTCATCTAGAACTGAAAAGTGATATTTCATTAACATGAAATTTGACAAAATAAATTTATGGTCATTCATAATACGTACCTTTGATTTTTTTAAAAAGTGTGTTGAAATATGTACATGGTTTTAAATAACATGTCAAAATAAACAATAAAAAAAATTACTGTTTTAAAAAAAATTGTGAAACGATCTCGTTTATTGATCTGGATAATGATCATCTGACACAGCTGAGGAAAATACTGATATATAACGTCTAAAACTAGACTTTTCCTCCTAATGTCAATTTTAGACTAGAGTTATCCTCTTTAATAATTTAGAATAGTAGGGAAACCTGGTGCATAAAATTTACTTTAGCTTACAGCGAATAAACTGCTTGTGCAGTTTGTTGACACCCATTGCATCAAACTTTATTCCGGGTGGTCTTTAAATCAAGGCACCTGCTCGTCGGCTCCGGAATTAAATGTTATGTACATTTCCAAGTATAACTCTTTCAACTACTGAGTGAAGTCATGAATTTGATTGCTTGACTGTTGAAAATTGGATTAACTTCAGCAAAAGATACATAAAAAATGCAGATTTTAATTATTACTCTTTTTTAATTGTGTTGAAATATAAGACATATTAAATTATTTTAATTGAGTTTTTATATACAATAAGCGGATTAGTTATTATTATTATTATTATTAACACTATTATAATAATTTATTATAATAGTGTTTCATAAAATGGTATTGTTGTTTATTTTGATAACATATTATTTAAAAAACATGTACTTCAGAACACTCTTTTAAAAAATTCAAAGGTACATATTATTGACCATCAAGGTATTTTGTCAAATTTTCAGTTCTGGACGACACTTTCTTACGTTATTATACTTTGCAATTTTAAAATTAAAGATAGTTTTCCTTCTACATCACTTTAATTGACACCCCGTATACGCCGGGTCAAAATTTTTGATTTGAGTGTTATTATGTAAAGAAGTAGAACTTTTTATGAAGAGCTACTTTTTTTCGAAAAGTCAAAAATAAATAACATTCCCATTTGTTAAGATAATTTTTGGACACGCTTTAAAATAAAAAGGAAAATGATCGAATGCACTCTTAAGAAAACCTTGCCATATTCTAAATTTAATAAAAAAAATTGAGCACCAGACCAAAAAGCCCTTAATAATTCAACAGCTGTTTTTTATATCCGACCACCATACATACGCACATAAAATATTCAAAAACTTTTGAGCGAAAAGTCAATACATCTACTCATAGAGTCGCCGTCCGTTTTCCAAACAGATTGACACAGAGCGACCGGAAAAATTTTTCCCTTTGACCCTTTCCAGCCTTCCGTGTTTTATTTTCTTTTGACTGGCAGTGGCAGCTCTCATGTTTTTCGATAAGTGATGGGTATATAAATAGATAAATAGATGTGTTCATTTCGATGTTTTCAGGCTAGGTGGACCCGAAGATGTTTTGAGAAAATACATAATTCAGTTGTAACTAAGTGATGAGTGCATGAGTAGGAGTGGCAACGTCGCTTTTTCTCCGTAGCACGTGCAGTAGTCTCGTGAATTTATGGCTTAAACAGTTGTTGAGGCGTATTATTTTGTGTGTAACATTTTTGACAGGTCGGAATATACGTGTTGTAGTGAAATTTAATGTGATTATTGGTTTTTCTTAAAATAACTTAATATGCTTTGAAATCAATGGTAGGCACCGTGTGGAGCATAAAGACCTGACGATTTTTAAAACGAAATACAAGCTATAATTAATAATTTATTTTCTTTATACTTTTTGGCAACCTGGAAATTTTCCAATCTTCTTCCCATTTATAGGTCGGGAAACAGGTGCGACATAGCGAATTTCCGTGGAATTTCCGTGGAATTTCAATCCTTTCCGCTATTCCAAAGTTGTTCGAGCCAGTTCTAACGAAAGAAATTTTCTTAACTTTTAAGCTTTACATCTTCACGGATCAACATGGCTTTTACAAGGGACGCTCAACTGCAACTAGTCTTGCGGTGTATCAGGACTTCTTAATTTCTTCTTCATATACTAACCTACCTAAAACATTTAGCAGCGTCTGTCACTCTCCTCTTTTTAAAAAAATCTCTGAAATCGGCATTATGGGAAATTATCTATTGTGGATCGAGTCATCTCTCTGGATTCGTCGGCTGCGCATCGAAGTGTGTGGCTATTCTTTGTGTGAGGTGCTTGTAACGTCAAGCGTCCCCCAGAGTTCACACGTTGGACCAGTGCTATTTCTTTTTCGTATCAACGACGATATGTCCTGATTTGGGTCTTTCCATGTTCTATTATGTGCGGACGACCTAAAATTCTTCAGTGTTGTTAATGCCAGCTCCAATGGCTTACAAGCCGACTTGGACAATTTTGTTTCCTGGTGCTCCTCAAACTGTCTAAATATTAACGTATCCAAATGCAAATCGGTCAGTTTCTACAGATGTAAAAATCCCATTATTCATACATACAGAATTAACCATGAGACCATTGGAACTGAGGACTCATTCAACGACCTTGGAGGTATCTTTGACAGACACTTGTCCTTCAATCAACACATTGATAGTATTATTGTCAAGGGCTTCAGGGTGCTTGGTTTTATAAAGCGCAACACCAAATATATCCATATCACGACAACTCTAATGTGTCTCTACAACTGTCTCGTTTGGGGCATCATTAAATACTGTTTAGTTATCTGCACTCCAGGCTACACCATTCATAAGAATAGACTCGAGAGAGTTCAGAACACATTCACAAAGTATTTACTGTACAAGCATCGTTTTCCCTCGTCGGATCTCACCCATGAGACCAGACCGATGTTGTGTGGGATGAAGAGCCTTGAGCGCAGAGGAAGGGACGCACTCCAGCTTTTTTTGTACAAGCTATTTAACGACCAGATTAATTGATTGAGGGTAATTTATTTCCATTGCCAAACTCCACCGTTTCTCACACTTCCTTCTTGCCGGCCATGAAGATTTTCTATTAGGTACCATTCCGATCATGTCTTATAGAATCGCTGCAATTTGATCACGTATTCGTTGTTTTAGGTCTTGAAAATTGGCTGGTTGTGGCGTATAAACTTTATTTTTAAGGTAACCCCATAACCAGAAATCACTTTAAAATGCAAAGAAACTGTTGGGGTCGTCACCTTAAATCAAATAAACCACGGCTCATATCATTTTTTGTAATTAATGTTATATACACGTTCAAAGACATACTGGCGATCCAACTTAAGAAAGTTGCACCCTCGTCAGCCAATTTGCTAACTACCATAGTGCCCAATGTTTTCGTTTCGTCTTTGTCTTCATTCTTGTGTTATTGCACATTTTGCAATCTTTGCATCTTTATCAATTTTGTCCTCCAGTAAGTCCTTTTTGCTCACTAAAGGTTTTTTTTTGCAGTTGTGTTAACGCTGATGGCTTAATTTAAATCGCCAATAGCTGGACATAATGATGACAGTAAATAGTCAGTAATCACAGTTTCCAAATCATTTGAGCACAGAAACACCAGTCAAACCCAAGCAAACCAGCATATTACGAACTGCTATAAAAAGCATCCGCGAATGCGTTGGCATAGAGGTTATATTTGTTGCAAACATTTTTTTCAAAGTTAAGACTGTACTGTACTGTTGAAAATTCGTTCTTTTTAATATATTATTAAATCATGACACTAAAAAGCAAATGGCTGACGCCCTTTAGGATGTTAGATTTTATTTAAATTTAATTCAGTCGAATGCTTCTAAAGGCCAACGCATGTACGGATGTATTTTCATAGTGGCTCCTATTTGCTTCCTAGATGCTAGTGGTAAACAAGCTTGGCCAAACAACTATACATGGTATGGACTTCAAAAGGCGTGACGCGCCGATCCAATCAAAACCAAAAATGATTTTAAAAAAATAACACTTTATGCCTCCGAATCTAGACTATTTTTCGAGAACCTCATCTTTTATTTATTATCTATTATTAATACCGATTTGTTAGCTGCCACTGTCTGTCGTGCATTATTTCTTTTACGAGTCTGATGGGATATGACCGACGAATTGGAAAAATTCGCCATTAGGTTTTTCTGATGTCCCGCCCGCGTCCTTTGATCTCTCTATCCACACATAAAATACTGGATCGGAGACGAATATACCGTCGTTTATTTTTTAAGCTGATTAAGGAAATAATGGCCCTTTTTAAATTACTTCTGTGTTTTGTTTTTGTTAGTTATAAAACTGAGACATAATATACCCTAATATACGGTCTATGAGGGTGTATAAACTAATTGATTGTACAGGGTGTCAGGAAACGAGCGGGCTTTATAATGGATTAATGGTCAGTCAATATGATAAAATTATAAAATATTCAACATCGAATGCATTAAACGACATAAAAAATATATGTATTTAAGTAAATTTAATGTTATTTGAATTACAATCGGAAAGCGTAATTTGAGATTAAGACATAATCTTAAATTTTTAAATCTTTATTTTTGCGGATATATGTGAAATACATTTTTTAAGTTAAGTTATTTTTTATCTGAGAGAGTCCACGTAGACTTCAAGCCTAAGTACTAACGTACCGTGGGCGTCTTAAGAAGGGAACTGTAATCTATTGACATGTGATTTAAAGGATTGGAGGTTGGGAGGGGAAGGGAAAACATCTGCTGGAAATTTGTTCCATAATCTAGAGACCCTAGGTATGAAAGAGCGAGGGAAGTAGAATGTTCTAGGCTTTTGTAGGTGGACATTAAAGAAATATATACGTAACGCGCCTCTTGTTGTTCTGTTAGAAACAGACAAGGAGGAATAGTCTAGGCGGCTAGTTTAGCGCAAAATCCGTATAGAAGTATCGGTAGGAAAGGGAGAAATCCCAAATAACGCTGCGATGAGCGAGAGAAGGGATATTTCTTGTAAGGACTGGATCATTGATGAGTCGAATGGCTTTCTTTTGGATAGAGTCAAGGATGTCAAGTGCCGAAAGTGATGCTGCTTCCAATATGTGGGAACAGGACTCTAGGTTAAGTCTTATTTGAGGGACATAGAGAGTGTGTAAGTTGGAAGGCGAGAAGTATTTACTGGCCTGAAAGAGAAAACCAAGCTTTTTATCTGCTGATGTGGCTATTGAAGTAATGTGTTTGTGCCAGCTGAGATCATGTTCGAAAGCGATGCCACCAAGATCGAACCTTTCATTGTTCTGTAGGGCTTGGCCATTCATGTCAATGAAGTCTGTGACTTGGTGCAAGAAGGGTCAATGTCATGTTTTTTTTTAATTTCCAGTCCTATGACACAAATTGTAGTTCATTTATTGTCCTAACATATGGTGAAATGGTCAATGTCAAATTTAACGTTTAACAGAAATAATAGGGCCAATCTCAATTGATAGTTTATTGCTTATTTTGGTTCAAATAGCTTTGGACCTTTGCATTACATTTTTGTTCAATACGAAAAACGGCCATTGTCGGACATAAGTCCTGGTGGTGTAAGCTCGGATACGAGATATGAATAGGCATTGGTCCTCTATAAGCATGAGAACGAGACCTGCTTACCAATTTAAGTTTGTCAGGCACTTCCACACAAAATGTGTTTTCATGTTAAAAATCTATATTTTGTTTGAAGATAAAATATTTCTAATGGCGGTTTTCCACCAAACCGGCAAGCCAGCAACTTCAGCTGCAAGCAACTTAGGTTGCTAAATTGACAAACATGTCAACTTTAAGTTGCTGCCACTGTTTCTGGCAACTCAACAAAGTTCTGTCTCGTGGCGGAAAGATCAAAGGGTTTCCGTGTTGCGTTGCTGTTTTTGTAAAAGCAGCTGCTTTGGTGGAAACAGTGAAGAGTCACGTGCGTGGTTTAGTTTATTTTTTGGTTCAGTTGTGTCTGAACTCGGGCAGGAAATTTAGCATTTTGCTTGCAAGTTTTCGGTTCTATTAGGTTTGTTAAATGTTTAAAGTCGTTACTAGATAGTCTCGCAAAATTTTGAAATGAGAATCTCAATTCTCCATTAATTCCTAAATCATCATTTCTTAAAGCATTAACTAGTTGGACATAGTGTAATTTCCTCTTTGATTTAAATATGGTCTCACCCAATACCGTTTCTTTCTTATTTGCCTCAATTTCTCTTGATTTGACTTGATAATAAAAAATCCACAAACAACAAGGTCAAAGATATTTTTAAAAACTGTTGCTTCAGTGGAAATGCTGCAGAAAACTCAACAAAAACTGGGTAATTTTTCGTCGGATGGAAACATAGTTGCTGTGTGGTTTCCAAAAACATCAACCAAGAAAAGTTGCTGCTTTTGAAAACAAAACTGAGTCGTTTTTGTGGAAAATCGCATTTATAATGCTTTTTTGTTCCTTTAACGGGCCAAAGTCAAAGTTTAGTCAATTTTCAAAGGGCCCATGTTATTTTTTATATAACTTTTGGTTTTTGCAACTCATTGTTTTTAAATGGCATATACCATAAAGAACAGTAACAGGTTAACCGGAGAACTTTCAAGATGCTGTACAACATATAGTTCTTGCGATAATATCAATATAAAAAACTTAAAGCCTTTTTATCCTAAAACAGTCAATTTTGACTTTGGCCCTTCTTGCACCAAGCCACAGAAGTCTTAACGGACTTTTTGCGTGATAGGAAGCAAGACTGGGTTTTGAAGGCATTGAACTAAACAAGGTTTTTGACACCCCAGTCTAAGATTAATTAAAGATCTTGGGAAAGGGATATGTGTATAGGTCTGCGTCTATTATACAGCTCTGGATTCGAGACTTCTCTGGAAAAATGAATGTTGGAGCGGTAAGTACTATCGTCAGCGTAACTGTAAACGGGATTGGTAGTTGAAGAGAGCAAGTCATTAATGTGAAGAAGAAATAGGCTAGGACTAAACTTTGGGGTCAGCCAGTATTGATAAGATGGAAGTTAGATGAGTCCACTACGACAGATATGCGCCGATTAGAGAGAAAAACCTACCGATTCATGTACATAGTTTGGGAGGAAGACCGCAAGAAGGTAGTTTGTTGAGAAGTGCGGTATGTCATACTTGGTCAAAGTCCTTAGAAATATCAAGAGCAACAATCTGGGATTCGCCATGAAATTCGAGAGACTTGTTCCAGTTATGTGTTACAAAGGTAAAAAAATCAGTTGTGAATCTTTAGTGACGAAATCTGCACTGTCAATTATGGATGATTTTGGGGTTTTTCTAGATATTTTATAATTTGCAAGATTTATGACTTTCTCCAGAACTTTGCTGACAACAGGGAGAAGAGATATAGGTCTGTAATTGGATGGGAGGGACACGAGCAGTCTTTCAGCTACGCGGGAAGATACCCCTGTCGTACAAGGTTTGGAAAATATGAGTTAATATGGGCGCAAGCTCGGGAGCGTATTTTTTTAGAACATTTGCTGGTATGCCGTCCAGACCGGAAGATTTTCTGGTGTCAAGGGATAGAATAATTTTTTTTTAATTGTTTGGCCTTAAGTATTATGTCGGACATTGTGTGACAATTACTCAAATACAAGAAAACAGTGAAGATTAAAACTAGTTGATCAACAAAAAGATCTTAATACAAACCAGTACTAAGTATTAAGTTTCTTTAGTTAATTCCGGTGTAATAGTCTAGAAAATATTAATGAAAAAAATAGAACAATACTAAATAACCATTTCGTTGCACCGGCCTGCGACTTGACATATTTGTTAAGGATTCCTCCCTTAGCAATAAGTTTTGAGAATCATTAGCAAAACAGCCCACTATTTAAAATGCATGCAGGACTGTCAGTTAACTCAACCGATACAGCCACAAATGAGAGCAAAACCTTCCTGGTCCTTTACCGAATCCTCGTCTATAAGCTTTGGACAAATCTTGACGTCTTCCCAAATTAATTATTAAGGAAATCCAAAACAACTCGGCCCACCACCTAATTTATTCCTTAAATCCTAAAACCCTTATTAAGCTCTTTTACAAACCACAACACAAGACTAACGAAACACTTTCCATCTTATGGAAGTTTAACGGATCAAATAAAGTTTTCGCAATACAAGTGTATTTAGCATATTGGAAACGTCGCTTTCGACTAAAATGAGGCATAATTAATAACATAAATGGATTTACGAAAATTTTTCAAAAATGTTCTTTTGAAGCACACTTATTCTGAAAGTACATTTTTCGAAAACCATCTTTTTCAAAAGCATATTTTATTGAATAACAATTTTTCCAAAATACATTTGGTATTTTGGGAAATACACGCCACAATTTTTAAGGTGATAATACCAAGTATGATTTTTTCGAGAGCTTTTCAAAGTTTTATTTCAATATTATATGCAGGTCTCCATCTTGTTAATGTCGCGATTAAGCAGGCTATATTCAGTTTCATTTCTGTTGATTAAAACAATAATTGACATCTGAAACAAATCCTTCTAAAGTGCTGTTTTTGACATTGTTCCTGCTTAAAAAGTTAATTCTTAATAGTAAATTAGAGTAGATTAGCATGGAAATACATCGTCTTAACCGCTAAACTCAGTTAAGAGCTATAGGAAAGATACAGGGTGGTATGACGTTTAAAGTCGTGGCAAATGCAGTAAATTCAACCAAAAGTACCATTGGTCGTTTGTGGCAATCAGAAAACAGGCAATGTGAGAGAAAGACATCCTGGCCCTAAGAGCAAAACTACGCAACAACAATACAAAAGAAAATTAAAATAACAGGACGAGAGCTGATTACGCCGCTTAAAAAAATGCTGTTAGAAACACACTTTATATCCTATATGCTATATAACCTTAAAAGTGGTACATTGCAAAATCTCTCAATTGAATAGGAAACATCTTAAGGGTAACCTTAGGGTCACAGGTTGTGGTCAAGACAGCGATCCGCGTCCCAGAAAGACCCTTTTGTTTAATGCATGAGCGAGTTTCAAGAAGCTTCGAACTTCGTCTTTGCACAGTGGAAACATGTGTCCTTTTATTGTTTTAGTAAATGGCATAGACTGGCAATGTTTTAGAATTTAAATCGTCGAGAACTTGCTATTTTTACTTGAAAATGTTTGAAATCTTTCCTGGTTGTTATTTTTAGGGATTGGTGGATGTCGCGTTTGGAAGAATAACTTTTGAAGTTGTTTGAATAAAAGTCAGTACCAAAATATTTTTCTTTATTTTAAAAAACAAGCTTGTCGTTCTATTTTAATTCAAAGTCATTGCCTATTTTATAATTCTAACCTACTCTAGATAAATCTTAAGGAGGTTATTACTGGGGATGGGTCTAGGACTATTTCTGGAGAGAAATGACCAGAGATCCCAAAAGAACGAATGCCAAAAAAGCAAGTCTGGTAAAAATTTACTTCAAAATGTTTGAAATCTTTCCTGAATTTTATTTTTCGAGATTGGTGGATGTCGTGTTTGGAAGAATAACTTCTGAAGTTGTCTGAATAAAAATCAGTCCAAAATATTTTTCTTTATTTTAAAAAGCAAGCCTGCCAGTGCGGTTTCATTTTAATATAGATCATTGCATTTTTTATAATTCTAGGCTACTTTAGACAAAGCTCATAGAGATTGTTACTAGGGATGGAGCAGAGGTCTGGGATTATTGCTGGAAAGAAATATTCAGACGTCTCAGAAGAACGAAGGCCAAAACAAGTTTTTTATTTACTTGAAAAATGTTTGAAATCGTTCCTAAATGTTATTTTTACGGATTGGTGTATGTCGTGTTTGAAAGAATACCTTTCAAGTTGTTTGAATAAAAGTCAGTCCGAAATTAATATATTTCTTTGCTTTAAAAAAGAAGTCTGCCGTTCTAGTTTAATGTAAATCATTGAATTGTTTTATAATTCTAGGCTACTTTAAACAAATCTCATAGAGGTTGTTACTGGGGATGAAGAGGAGATCTAAAATTATTGCTGGAGAGAAATATACAGAGGTCCCAAAGGAACGAAGGCCAAAGTAAGTTTTTATTTACTTGAAAATGTTTGAAAGCTGTCCTGAGTATTATTTTTAGGGATTGGTGTATGTCGTGTTTGGAAGAATAACTTCTAAAGTTATGTAAATAAAAGTCAGTATACTTTTCTTTGTTTTAAGAAGCAAGTCTGACGTTCTATTTTAATATAAATCATTTTTCATAATTCTAGCCAACTATTGACAAATCTTAAGGAAGTTATTACTGGCAAAGAAGCAGAGGTTCAGGATTGTTGCTATAGAGAAATGACCAGAAGTCCCAGAAGAACGATGGCCAAAGAATTAATTCTGGTATTTACCTGAAGATGTTTGAGATCTTTTTTCAATAGTATTTTTGGGAATGGGTGGATATCGTGTTTGGAAGAATAACTTGTGAAGTTGTTTGAATGAAAATCAGCACCAAAATAGTTTTCTTTATTTTAAAAAATAACCTTGCGTTTCATTTTAATTTAAATAATCAGTTTTTATAATTTTTGGCTACCGCAGACAAAATTTCCAAAGAGATTACCACTGGGGATGATTCAGAGCTCTATGATTTATCGTTCTGTGATGAATATTTAGGCTTCCCACAAGAAAGGCCAGAAAAAGCAGCTTCAGCTTGCGGTAACGTCAAGGATTCTCTGATAATGAAGATAATTTGGTATTTTTACTTGAAAATGTGTCAAATCTTTTCTGGGTCTAATTTTTAGAGAGTGGTGGAGTTTAGAAAAACAACTGAAGTTGTTCAGTAGTAGCCAGTGTGCACCGAAATAGTTTTCTTTGTTGTAAGAATCAAATTATTCGTTTTATTAATTTTTTTTAAATAATTGATTTCCATAATTCTACTTTAGTCAAATCTCAAAGTGGTTATTACTGCGAAATCCGAATACTGTTACACTGTAAAAAAAAATGATTAAATTTTAAATCAAATTCAACCCAATTTTGACTAAATCCAGGTCCACGCCAGATTGATTGAAAAAATTAACACTGCATATTGATTAAATCGAAGGATCTGTGATTAAATTTTCTTATTCAAAATTGATTAACCTAACAATTAATTCTGATTACATCTAAATCAATTTTTATTAAAATTTTCTTCCATAATGATTAAATTTCCATAATACTCTAATCATTTTTTATTAAATCTTAAATCCAATGTGATTGATATGCAATCATCAGTTGCACCGCCCTTCCCCTCTCCGCCCTATAAAGTACCTGATTAGGGCGTCGATTTTATTTATTAAATGACAATACTATAATACATAAGAAAAGGGAACACATTAAAGAACAAACAGATGAAATTATATAAAAGATAGGTAATGCAAATTCCCAAAGCATGGGAATTGTTTGTCCCATATCATAAACAAAAATCCGGGGAGGCGAGGCGTGAACCTGGATTTAGTCAAAATTGGGTTGAATTTGATTTAAAATTTAATAATTTTTTTTACAGTGTAAAAGTTGAAAATAATTATATGAAGTAAAAACACGAAAATTATTTACTCATCTGTAAATAAATACATAAAACACTAATGAAGACCTGGCATGACAAATCTTTTCTTTGAAAATACATGGAAAATAACTTACATTGGTGCATGAGTTCCTCCAAGGGATTGGATTCAAGATCTGAGATTTTTGCGTATTTCTTTTGTTTTTGAAACATAATTTCACCAACATGATGTAACAACAAAGTTTTTAAAAGAATATTCGTAAAATTTTAGAACAGGTTGACCACTTCATTCGTTATAACCTCACATTGCACATTGCACTACCACAGAAACCGCCATACCTACTGCCGATTAAATGGAATTTTTGCAGATTGCAGCGGGGTGGATGGATATCGGTACTCCCTTGTGATTAAAAGGTTGCGTACTGCGCATGTGTTGGCGGCTTGGTTTAGAAGTTTGAGTATTTTTTAGTCAGTAGGTGATTGATACTGATTATTGTGATTATTTTAACAAGGAAATATGATTTAAAATGTTTGTCTTTTTTATGCATTTGATCAGTATCGATTTAAAGTAATCGAGAATGAGTAATTTGTTTGAATCATATCGAAGATTATGAAACTGATTTAAAAAATAATTACAAATTAAATCAAAAAATTTAATCCGGCCAATAAAATCAGACATCTCTTGTGGTTAATCAACTGGATTTTTTACTGTGTACTCTAAAATCAATGTTTACACGCCTCCGAACAAAAAGGCTATAGAAAACAAGTTCAGCTTAGTAACAATGTCGAGTTGTCTCAGACAGAGAAATATTTGCCCACCTTGAATACGCCTCACTAGGTAAGAAGGTTAGCAAGGGCATTCTGAAGAGATTCAAAATGTAGAAACGGTTTTGATTTTGAGAAAACGAGTACTGACAGCTCTTAAATAGTTTGCACTAATGACGCCTTCTTAAGCCTCTATACCTTCAATTTGCTAACTAAACCTCGCATCCACTGAAGCTCACCAGCCTCCGTCCTGAGAAAGCTTCTCGTGATCTTTGGCTATTCTCTAAGCTGAAAAAATCACGAAGGAAAAGGGAATACAAAATTCTATTATTATTCCAAAAATTTCATCAGCTGTGATAAAAAAAACACAGCCATGCAGTTTAATGTTTTTTTTAATCAATTACCTATATAAGCAAACAATACCTTTTAGAGTAGCTCAAATCTGTTGAACAACTTTGGTGCGCCACTCTGCAGTTCCATAAAGTATTTCCAAAGCCCTGCAATCACTATTTACCAACTGTATAAATTTTTAAACTTTTCCAATAAAACGCTAAAAAATTGCACTATCCATTCGCATTTTAAACTTTTTAACGATACTGGCTTTCCGCGCATTATTTGCGGCCCAAGTACGCCACTTCTGGAAATATAACTAAAAATAAACAAAAAACTGGGCATAAACTCTATCCGCTGCCCTACTTTATGCTATATCGGCCACACCGCAACTCGGTGTAAGTTTTCAGAGCTTAAAATACGAGGGCGATTGTAAAAATGCAAGGCATAAGTTATCCCAACCCTCTAGTTTTTATTTTGGTACAGGGTGAAGAACTAAGATTGGATTGTATTATCATTAAGATCCCATTCCCCACTGATGCTCTTTTGCGACCCTAACTAGGTGTATTTTTTGTTAAAAATAAACAAACGTAACAAAGTGAATCTAAAGCGTACATTACACGGTCAATAATATTGATATCAATCAATACTGACAATATTTCAACTATCCACTTCAATCTTTGTATCAATATTCTTCAACAGACGCATGTATCGACAGAGAGCATGTATTACGATAATTTTAAGTTTAGGCATAAAACGTACAGTCAAGTGTAAGCGCTGGATGAAAGATTGGTTAAAAAAGCATGCTTGCTACTTTCATTGTTGACAGCAGCTGACGTTTCACTAAGGATTGACCCAATATTGACAGCGCACCATAGACGATCAGGAATACTGACAGTATCCCTCTATTCGCTGATACGAGTATTGATGCCTGATATTCAGAAATTCGAATTCGCGTCAGTTCAATCCAACAAGACATTCAATATTGAACTTTGGTTAAAGGTATATGTTGAGATGTTTGGGGAAGAATGTAAGGTGACCAACTTTTCAAAATAAAAATAGAGATCGTACATAAAAGTTCATTTGAATGAAACGTGCTATTTTCAAAAACTTTTTATGTGAACAAAAGATAGTTAAAAACCAAAACCTATAGGATAGGAAAATATTTATGGCTTCCCCACATATTTCTTTTGACTCTGTGCCGCTTCTAATAATTTTTAATTTTTTCTGATTTTATAAAGGTCTGGGCAATTGTATTTTAAATTGAAATAAATCAGCAGCTCATTTTTAATCAAGTTAACTGTGCACCGATTTCAATCATCACGCCATTAAATGTTCATGATGGAAAAAACCTTTTCATCGAAAGTACTCGATGCGGGGATACTAAACAAAAAAAATCGGTCAAGTGCTAGCTATATTTGTACCATTAGTGTTCCATGCCATCGGCTCCCCACTTAACCTGAGCACACCTTAGCCGTCCGATCTCCGCCCATCTGCCGCGCTACCCGCCACCAACGCTGTATCACACTCGTATGCGCGGAGCTAAATGGGGAGCTTGTCAACTGAGCCAAAGTAAAAATCGTGTGAAAACAAAAGTTGTTCCTTACATCGTGAGAAACATTTTTTGTCTAAAAACTTTTCTCTGAAGCCTATATATGGTTCAGCAGTTATAAGGAAATAAACAGTAAAATTATTTACAACAATTGATCGCGTCAGAGTTTGTTAACTCTGATAATTTTGGCTCAATCTACAACTAATTCTCAATGTTCATGATTTTTTTTTTAGAATTTTCTGAGCGATCCTTTTTGTGATAAGGGTGGGGGACAGCAATTTTTATTTTTGTATTTAACCGAAAAATGTTTTAAAAAATGCATAAAAAATACATCATATATTGCTGAATTCGAGCATCAATAAGCTTTCATTTGACACCCTGCACCAGGAGTCTTCAAACTTTTTTTATTGAAGGGCCAGATTTGGGTTTCTCTATCGATCGGCGGGCCAGAATTAGTGGAAAGCGGGAAGGTGGAAAAGGACAGCAGACTAAAATTTTCCGGGGCCACGCCCAAATTTTTCCAAATTTCGTCAAGAATTTTCCCAACTACTACCTAATTTCGTAAATTAAATTATTATTTTTTTCGGTTTTCGTCTAAACAAGGTAATAGATCTGGAGTCGGCAATATTTTAAGTTTTGAGTAATTTATCAGGTATTTATCGATTTTTTTTTGAATGCGGGCCGCATAAAAATTAAAGGCGGTAAGCAAGCGGCCCGCGAACCGGTTGAAAACCCCTGCCCTACACGATGCCATGGAATTTTTTTCCAATTAACCCCACAATCAAAATTCAACTTTCTATACTTTACGAGTATAACTGGGCTACCACACATCTATCTCCGTGCTAAATTTCAAATTTTTAGAGCCAATAAAATCGCCTGTGGCAGGCGGATGGACGGACGGACACCGAACTGATTGCATAATTGTTCCGTTTTGCTAACTTTAGCACGGAGCACTAAGGAGAAATAAGTTTCAAGATACCTATTGCAAAACTCTTTTAGCTTAAGAAAATAAAGCAATTTTTTGGAAACTGATTTTAAATTAGTAAAAACGGAATCCCTATTTACTCCCAAGAGTACCTTTTTTAAGGATGCCGTTAAAATAGACCTTTGCAGCATTTACCTAGTTTTAGTTTAGTATCTATAAAAACGAGAACTTTTCCGATGCGTCAGAGGAAAGAGAACAAGACAAAAAAGAGGACTGTCCTCTGGAATAGAGGACGGTTGGCAATCCTATAAGAATGTATTAATAAAGCGGACAATGGTGATATTGAAATTAAGGAAGGATGGAGAGCCGATGGCTCACAGCTAATCCCAATAAAAGCATGTGATAGGTACGAAAGTGCATATAAAGTTTTTAAAAACTATTTACGCGAGGAAAAACAGTGCAATTATGAGCACTGCTAATTGGCAAATTTTGTGATGAAAAGTTCAAGTTCAAAATCTTCTGCAAGTTTATAGGCTGAATTAGCTATAATTTAAATACTTAAATTCTACATTATTTATTCTCTTTTTTAGTCCCTTTTTAGCTGCAGATGTAAGTACAACTTCACTTACTTCACTAGTGCGATAAATTGCACTTACCAGCCTAGATACGACTTGTGTACTTTGGTTGTTCGGAAAAATAATATTCGTTCAGTAAAATCAACTTATTGTTTCTGTCAATAATGAGAGTAAATGACAAAAAAAGCACGATTATGCAAAAAAATATTTTTAAATACCTTAGACATATTCGCTGTGTTACTACGACGTAAAAGTATTCTTAATCCTTGTTAGATTCCTTAAAAATAATTGAAATTATTCGGGTACACCCATGATGATGCACACGGGCCGAAATCCGAATCAATAGAAAACTGTAAGGATTTATTTTTGTTGATGGGTATCCCTTGCTTATAGGGAATAGATATGCATATCACCCTAATAATCTGAAATATTCTTTTTTATATTCTCTACATAAATTAAATGTTTATGGCGGTTGTCATTTATTTTGGTCTTTATTAACAAAAAAAAGGATTTTCTACTGCAAATTTTCGCGCGAATTTCGAAACGTACAACGTGATCCCATTGGCCGTGTCGTCAAAAGTGTTTTTATGGAGTCATAGGTATCGCGTTCTAGTAAACTTCCTAATTTTTAATTTTAATTTAATTTTTATTGATTTTTCGATGACCCTACAACACTGGGATTCGATGTACTTAATATGATTATAGTAAGTACATCGAATCCCAGTGTTGTAGGGTCATCGAAAAATCAATAAAAATTAAATTAAAATTAAAAATTAGGAAGTTTACTGGAATGCGATACCTCATCGGGAGACACACTGAGTATTGTTATATTACAGGGTGGCTAAACGAAAACAAAATGTCGGCCTTTTCGGGTGTTTACTATTTGTTATGAAAAAACTCTTTTTGAGCACGTACTCAAACCCCTACCTGCAACCCCTTGGGCAGGGTGGGCTTCACCCCTAAAATCTTAAATGGAAAGGGGGTCGAGTTGCACCTCGTTTGAAAGGTATTTCGATTCTCTTTGTCATCATACCGAGTTTATGCCCTTTTATTTTAGCAGTGTTCATATTATATTTAATTTAAAATTTCTAAAATTAAATTTGTATATCAATTACTCTAAAGATGTGTTTCTTACATAAAATTGCCAAAAAGGGTAGAGATTAGTTGTAATAATAGAGCAACAAATTTTTTACCCCTACAGGGGATAGACATACCCCTTACTTAAGCTTAATGAACAAATTAATAAAAATACTTTTCAACATAAAAACACCATCAAACATTGAACAAAATCACTACCACTATACCAGTGTATAACATATGTTGAAAATGACCACCATTGACTTACATGCAGTGATAAAGGTTCTGTTCAAATCATTCCGGAGCATTTCAGGAGTTATTTGATTGCATTCAAATGTAATTCGTTCACGCAATTCTTCCAAAGAGGCTGGTTGGGTGGCATAGATTTTACTTTAATGTGACAAGAAAAAAAATCTAAAGGTGAAACAAATCTGAGCAAACCCAACCAGCCTCTTTGGAAGAATTGCGTGAACGAATTACATTTGAATGCAATCAAATATCTCCTGAAATGCTCCGGAACGATTTGAGCAGAACCTTTATCATTGCATGGAAGCCAATGGTAGTAATTTTCAACGTTTCTTATAGGTACTAATTGTGTAGTGGTAGTGATTTTGTTAACTAACTTTTTTAGTTGAAAATTATTTTTATTTTAATAAATCATTAAGCTTAAATAAGGAGCAAGTCCCTCCCCTGTAGGGATTTTTATTAAAAATGGATTGCTATATTATTACAATTAATCTGTACCCTTTTTTCCAATTTAATGTAAGAAACAAATATTTATTAAATGATGAAGAAAATTAATTTTAGAAATTGTAAATTAAATAATTTGAAAACCGCTAAAGTAAAAGGTCATAAACTAGGAATGATGATAAGGAGATCAAACGAAGTGCATCTCGACCATGGATTTATTATAATAAGGATTCGATATCTGTATACTGTGAGCGTATCGAACGTGAAGCCTTATATTTTGTTGTTTGTTATTCTCTTGGGGGAGCAGTTTACGAACTACAAACATAGACAAGACTACGAATCACTACGTATTTGAATCAAGAATGGTACCTAGTAGAAAGAGATAAAATAGCATTGGAGTGTTGGAGCTCAGAAGTGTTGGTGTCTGTTATGGTTATTTAGGAACACGGCTGAACCTCGGTCTGAACACTCGGTTACACGTACGTCTTTGTCTAATGAACACAATAAAACTTCAAAACTATAAAGTTGTTATTACAGAAAGAATTTTGTTTTAATTTAACATTACAATATTATTTATTATTTATTTCAAAAGGAATATACCCTGTATCATTAATAGTTTTCGTATAGTTTAGGTATAAACTATGGATATTATTAATAGTTGTAAAATGGTTTTGTTCAAGCTAACAGTCCGGAATTAGCCAATCAGCTTTCACTTTTCCTTATTTTTTCCGATTGTTCACGTTTTGCCAGACTACAGAAATTACTAGTCTACTATTATTAATACCCTGGTACCCTTTTATCCGATTCCATATTTGCCAATTATTTTTAGCCGCAATAAAATTTATGGCAATATCGATTAGTAACTGCGAAGTATTAAGTCCCTTTCCAACACAATTTTCCAAGTAATTTTTCCATTTTATTTCCGCGGTGACGCCTGTTCGGCCGATAAGATGAAAAGGGACAAAAACCGTATAAAAGTTCGAGAAATTCGGGTCAATTGTTGATTTGTATAAGTTGGTTGTATATTGTGTCATAAAAATATATTTCCCAATAGATTTTGGTTATTGCTTTTTGAAGCATTTCCAATTCAAAATGGTTAAATTGTCAGAAAGTAAGACATAAAAAATATGATAACTTTTCGTGAATAAACTAGAACCAAGTCCCATTTTAATATGTTCTAAAAATAATAGTTTTTGTCGGGAAGCTATTAGGTTTCTATTGCCCAGAGGAATATCTTTTATTGTCTATACTATCCTAATACCAAAGTTTACTAATACAGAAGTTTAACAGCCTGACGTCACACAATTTTTATCCCAATGTTAGTTCTAACCCAAATTTACCACATTTAAAAATTGATAAAAATAAATAAAAATAGATTCTTGGCATATAGTATGACCAAAAAAAAATTAACTAGGTAACTTATTCAAAACCACTCGACTCACGTCTCGTGACTTTGTTAAAAATATCATTCTCTAAATTGCCATGCAACAAACTTTCGTAACAATCGAAGAATTTATTCGACAAAATTTTCTCTGTTATCTTATGATATTATATCTGAAGATAGGATGACACAAGAAAGAAAAGTAGCGTGGTACGGGCATCCAATGGAAAGATATAATCATTATGTTGGTAAAAGGGAAATTGCAACGGAAGTGCATGAAAGGGGAGACAGAGGAAGACCAAAGCAGAGATGACGAGACGAAGTGAAGAAAGATCTGACAGACGACGGTCAAGACCCGGCGTTGTGCGTTCGATTAACCAGGAATATCGATCCCTTATGAAGCTGGGAATGAAGAAGACGATGAAACACCCTTCTTTAGACATTTTAAATTTTTAATGCCTTCGTTTTTCAATTCTCTAAAAGTTGAAACTGAAACGATATTCCAACTGCTAAAAAGGGAATTTCACAATATAAATATAATATATAATCTGTATTTTATGAGAGTATCTGTAGAAAAGAGTCAAATTAGCATGGCTGTATCGATGGTCTGTTACACTTGGGCGCAGAACCTCACAACCTTGACCGAAATCGAAGTGGTGATTTAATTTAAAACGTGTACACTGGCATTTTGTGTCAAAACTGAGTGTCTGACCCTTAGATCTTTAAATTTTATATACCATTTACAAAATTTAATACTGTTTACACATTTCAACAATACGCGACCTCTTTCATTAAGTCTCTCTTCTTGCTCAACATTTCCTAAAAGTTTTACGACTTCGTCGCCCAAAAATTAATAAAACAATCTAGTAAACTTAATAATTAAATATAATTTTGTAAAACAGCAAAATTTTGCCTGAATAAAAATGTTATCGCTCATTTCCACTCAGGCACTTATAACTCGAGAGCTGAAATAATGCCAAATGAAAACTCTTTAAGCCGTAAAAGCTCAAGCAAAATGCTTACACTTTCGTTATTTAAAAGGGTTTGTGAAACATTCCAACGACGAGCAGTGGTTGTTTGTTGAAAATATGGTGACAAAAAGAGTTCGGTTATAATAAACAAGAGTGTTTCCGTTTCGGCAGAACCTTAACACGGCCAAATTCTCCACAGAAGTTTCCGTAATAAGATTTATTAAAAAAAGGTTTAATTTAAGTTTAAATTATTTTGCATAATGGAAGTTTCCGTTTTTACTTTAAATGATATAAAAGGCAAACCAATACCACTTAAGAAGACATGTTTCCAAGGGCGGATCTAGAAATTTTGAAGTTGTATATCTCTGTTGCTACTTACGGGACTCACGCCAAGTTTAGGGTTTTTATAGTGACCCTACTAGGAATCTTTTGGTGAAGAAAAAAAATATTTTGTAATTTGCAAAAAAAAGGTTTTGCGTGAACCTCCCCCAAATGTTTAAATCACAAAATAGTGGGGCTGAGTGAGTACTGAGTACCTAATCCTAAATGAGCGCTGAGTCCCATCCTCGTAACCAATCCTATGCCTTCTTTTTTTTCGTTATGTTTTACTTCTTATTTATCCACTTATTTTGTCTTGGATTTTACATTTTTAGCCACTGTATCACGTCGACACTTTGTGAAACTTTAATTAAGAACTAATGTTTTTCGCGACTGCTGTTAAGAAAAGCGGGAAAGCGTCGGAATATTGGCTGGTATCGAGGAAAACTGCATTTTAAAATGGCAAAATTGCGCAAATAAGTGCTTCTTTGAGTTCGGCTCCATCGTAAATAACCGAAGTTTTGAGTTTCGTTAAGTGAAAATAGCGCCAACTCTGACTTTATTACTTTATAATAGGAGTTATTTTGTGAGCGTAAACTTTTATTTGTATTTTATTAAAATTTGTTGATAAAAATGCAAAAATTTATAGGGCATTGAAATTTATAAATGACAAAACAGAAGAATAAAAGTGTAAATAAACCTTCTTTAACAAATAAATTCACAAATAAAATGCTTGATGTTAGCAATTTAACAAATAGATCAGGTTTATTTAATTTTAACCGTTATTGTTTTTTAATTAAACCATTTTTTCCTATGTTTTATATTAGGTAATTTCGTTATCTTCTCTATCCCATTTTTTATTACCTATTTTAGATTTTTATGGTAAAGAAATATCAAAATTATCATTACTTATCCCCTTATTAGCATCAGATTTACCAATAACCCAACTTTCACAGACTTAAGTTTAACAAAAACAAAGATACTATTTATTAAATTTTTTATAATCTGGTAAATCTGATGCCAATAAAGAGATAAGTAATGCTAATTTTGGTGTTTTGTTTTACCATAAAAATTAAAAAAAGGATTTAAAAACTATTTTAATAAATCACGTGACCTTTTAATGTCAAATGTAACTCTCACAATAGCAATCCCGCATAGTCAATATTTTTTCTAAAACAGAAACTGTACAGAATATGCGTGAATGCCATCTATAGGAACTGCTCTAATACAAGAAGAGACCAGAGCTGCTATTATATAGGCAGCACATAAAACAAAAACACGAGCGGCAGCAAAACCCGTGGCATAACTGATAACCTAGTTTATTATTGTTGACAAGCAAGAAAAGAACACTATTTTCAATTTTATCCCCTCCAGTTTTGAAACGTTTATAAAAGCAGCTTTAAAACGAAAATAAACTGTTTCGTATTTAACCTCAAATCTAATGACACAGCTAATAACGCCTGTCACGTAAATTATTTTTCCTACGACCACCCATGAAAGTGAGAAAAAAAGCACAGTTAACTTGGCGAGAAAGTGCCTTATATCACACGAGTATTGAAAAGTACTTTACAACACACGTGTTGAAAAGTACTTGTCAACATGACATTGAAATAGATGGTGCCAATTTCATTTATTTTATTTTCAGCACACTTGATAAAAACGTTAGTGTTGAATGTGAGGGTTTTAAAAGGCAGAAATTGAGTTTTTTTTGTAAATATTTTTGTGGTCGTAGGAAAAATATTGTACATTACTCGTGTGAAAGTAATTTTCGCACACTCGTGGGATTATCGCACTCGGCTGTCGCCTCGTGCGACAACATTCCCACTCGTGTGAAAAATGTCACTTTCAACACTTGTTATGTAATATACTATAAATGCTTGCAACCGAATATCAGATGCGTTTGGAGTAATAAAATCACGTGATCTGTTTCAACAGTTGAAAAACAATTAAGCGCAGGAAATCAAGCATTTTAAAGGACTTTTAGTTTGTGTTTTTGAGTCAATAATAAAAATATAAGGTATCGAGTCCTCTTGCACTTAACCTAAATGAATTTATAATATTATGTTAAGTAAAACGTTAATATTAACAAGTTAAAAACGTTGTGGCATTGTAGTCACTCCATTCTCTAGTCCATAGCATAACATTAATAATTTTCTTCATTGTATCGTACACAAATGCTATAATTTTATCTTTTCTAAAAAGTATAATTGGTTGGTTCTTTTTAGCCAGCAAAGAATATCTTTTCGTCTAAGATGATAGGCTTGCCTTCAGATATGCAAAGTTCTTCATTAATATGCGGCTTTCGTGCAGTTACTGTATAATTTCAGTCTAGTTGAACATGTTTCAGCTTCCTTTTGATAGATTCCTCGACTTAGTACGAAGTATACTTTCGCAAACTGATTTCGATTTTGTTTCCTGTTTTTAGATAATATGTGATGTAAAGAAAAGGTATAATTAATTCGTAATTTCCTAAAGGGTATAAGAATGTAGGTTAACATCCCAAAAACATAATATTATTTTATCTACAATCAGTAAATAAGAATCAGTTATCCCACTTATTTTAGTTAAATAATGATCGATATTACCACACTTCAAAAAATTATTTATTCATTGTACTTTTCAAGACAATATTTGATACTCTACTTATTATAAATATTTCTTACAATTATTGGTAAAATTGATGCCAGACAATAAGTTTGAACTAGTTGAATTTATGCTCAGTTCTTGGCTATGAATATCTGCATTCATATTTTTGCCCTCCATGCCTCTTTACAGTTAAGGTCCATTACTTAACTGATCTGTGCCAATCAGGATACGAATATCAAAATAACAACAGCAAGTAAGAAATAAATCTTAGTTTTAGTCCCTATATATCGAATAAAAACCCCGGGATTCACTAAGATGTTTTAAGACCTACAATTATTAGTATTAGTAGAATAATTTCTTTTAAAACATCATTTAACATGACAGTCTCTTGTAACATAACCTACGACTTCTCACAATACCAAATTTTAATTATTTATCCTCGACAAAACAACAGTGGTCCAAGTGTCGCAATATGAAAATCGTGCCCATTCAATCGCAATGACAATGTCGGATGCCTGTACAATATGTCTACAATATTGCATCCTCTCGTTCTTGAGTACAATACATTCATCTAGCATTGTTTAGCGTGCATATTGCCACTTTACAAGTTGCTGTACATGTGAAGCACAAGTACCGAAGCAGTCGGACATGTGTCATTATTGTTCCGTCGAATACGGACTTATTATTCATTCCTTTTAAAATTTTCATTGTATTTTTCATCTGCTTAAAATGAAATTTTAGCTTTTTATAGGTACATCACGGCGGCGCGGTGGCACGTACGTGAGACTGTAAGAATTTCATTTGGTGGACGAGTAAGAAATTGTTGTAAAATGAATAAAAACTGATAAACCGTCGGCGCCGGCGTCGCCACAAATACAGACTTAAATAGATGCTCCTTGCAACTGGAAACTTGCCTAATGAAATCTAAAAAATTAACTGACTTCACAAAAACAAAGCGCTGAAAAGTATGAAATAATATGTTTAAGTATTTTTTCCTAATGCTAATTGTAAGCTTAATTGTGTTCAAATTTAATCAGCTTGTACAGGGTATCCCATTTTCGGCACTTTTTCGGGGTATCTCCCTTACTTTTAAAGATAGAGGGTTGCAGTTTTCGCGACAGTGTGCTAGTTTTTTGTGAAATTAAAGATAGCCCCAGCAGAGTTTTCATAGCCCTTTTGATTTTTGAGATACAGGGTAGAATCGAAAAGTGTAACGTTTGAGGCACCCCCCGTATCTGAGTTACTTTTAAACTTATCGAAGAAGTTAAAACGTCTTCTTCTAGAATTTTTTCCGTAGAATCCAGTTGCGTAGTCGGTTTTTTTCTAACCCTTTCCGTTTTTTCAGTATGAAGCAAATATATGTTCTTTTAAATGGAACACCCTGTATATTATGTTTCATATTAATTAAGAATAATGTGGGCTTTCGAAAAATATATAATTGAATCCAATTATTTTTAAAAACAAGCTCAGAATTTAAGAGTTTCTAAAATTTTATTTTCTGTTCAATCAGTAGGTAGTAGGCTAATTTGTTTGGAACAAAAGACAAAATGTCAAAAACTTTGCGGTTTTGTCAGTTTTTCATTATTAGTAATATATTTTTGTTGTTTTGGTGTTATTTTTTTAAAATAATGGCGGTTTACGAAAATAATGAAAACTATGATATGTTAGTTTGTTGTATACAATCTAATGAAAATCCCCAAGAAGCTTCAGAATTATATTTACAAAGGTAACGTATTTTCAGCGCAATGGTTAGGATAATCTTAGTGTTTTTTTGTTCACATTGGATATCCAGAGAGAAGGCAACCTTTCCCAGATATATTTGCCCGCCTTAAATGAAATTTAGTAGAGCGTGAATCATTTATCCAGCCCCGTCCTAAGGCATATACCAAACAAGATAGAGATATAAAAGAAATCAACGTATTGAGATATGTAGAAGCGACGCCTTCATCTTCTTTCAAGCGAATAGAGGAAGCACCTGGTGTATCCAAGCCTAATTCTCAAAGAATTTTACAAAAATATAAGTACCTATCACCCCTATAAATTCCACATAGTTCAACATTTGCACCCCGGTGATGCCGAGCGCCGAATGTTGTTGTGCCAATGGTATTTACAACAAATCAATACTGATGAATCTTATTTTTCAAGTGCGGGAATTTTCAATCGCCATAATACAAGGAATTGGTCCATAGAAAATCACCATTTGATTTTTGAGAGGGTACAAAAAGGACGCTTTGGGGTTGGGGTCTCGTGTTTCATTTTTGGAAGACGCATAGTCTACAGAATTTTTGAAGGAGGTGTCACAATGGAAAATGTTCCCCTTTTTGTGGCCCTTTATAATGCCGTTTATCTTCAACAAGACGGTGCCCCAAGCTTGCGCTTTTAAGGGCATTTTTAGACGATAACTTTCCTCAAAGATGGATTGGTATAACTACGGACCTGTAAGATGGCCCCCTCGATCTCCGGATCTTTCAGTTTTGGATTTTTTCTTATGGGGTTTCATGCAAAATAAAATCTATATACCACAATAATCAGTCTGTAGCGGATCTTCGTGCGGCAATCGATTTAACTTTCCGAAATTTCTGAGCAAAATCTAGCTAGGCCAGTCATGAGGATGGGTTAAATTATGCTGTATTTTTGTGTGGCAATATAAATGTAATTGAACCAAAGCATGGTCCAGGTTTTTGGCACCTCAGAGTAACTTTAACTGAAGATACTGCCGAAAGGATATGTTCAACGGTCTGTTTGTGATATTGGTTGGGGAAAATGAATATTAAAGTGGCTAGTTCTGTACAGTGTGAGTTTTTTAAAGTGTTACAAGGCGATATCTCGAAAACGATTTGAAATATTTTTATGAAATTTTGGGGAGTTAATAGGGAGATGGGGGACATATTTAAACATATTTTTGACATTTACCCCCTTTCTCTATTTTGAGGGGTGGGGGTCACTTTGGAATTTTAAATGGACTGATGGACTTTTGTTTATAAAATTCGAATCTACATAAAAAGGTAGGTATGTGAACATTTTCTTTTGATTTTCTCTTTCGGTTACAGAATTATGGTTAACTAAATTTGGATTGAATTTAAAAAATAAATAAATTTTACCAATAAATCAAGTTCACAGAATTATTATTCGTTTCCATGGAAATGCGTTATTTTTACTTAAGTCAGTTGAGAATTTTGACGTTTTAACGGTTATTTCTCAGTTTATTGCTCAATTAACCATGGAAGCGAACTTTAATGAGCAAGTTGATATAAACTACAGAAAAGCTGCACTAGTGTGTGCGAAGAGGTTTCCTAATAACCCGAAATATCACACGATATTTAAAAGGCTGGAAACCAAAAGTCGTACTACTAGCAGTTTGAAACCACGAGTTTGGAAGCGAACTAAAACGGAGGAAAATAGGGCAGACGGCGCTTTAGGAGCGGTAGCTATTGACCCGCATGTAGGTACCAGATGGCTTTCTAGAAATTATTACTATGATTAAGCAAAATGTCCAATTCCTAAAAAACTATATCCGCATAGATAAAGATATAAAAAAAACATCATCATTAATTCACTGAAGTAAATCCCTTTTTAACATTGGCATTCCACTGTACGTAAAAAGGCAATTTATGTACTATGCCTTCCGCTTATTAAAAATTCACGAACTACTAGCTAAACCTCTTACATAAGTCATAAAAATGCCTTCATCATAGCACAGAGCCAGTCGCATTATACTGGTTTATACTCGAATTTACGCGAAAGTGTTAATTTAAATGTAAATTTAACTGTCAAGTCTAATTAGAGGAGCGAACTAATTTTCCAGCAACTTTTCAGGTAGATACAGCTAGAGAAGCGAAGCGTTGGCAAATTTTCAAAGTGCAATGAAAAATTACAAAGTTCTGTCTTGGAGAGGTATAGTTTTTGAAGGTAATTACTGTCAACCTAAAATATGCAAGTTTATTTTTTTGGCACTTGGATTTTATAGGTAGGTGAACAATTATTTATTTCAGTATTAGTAATGTAAACTAATATTTATTTTTAAATGTAGTATCAACTAATTTTCATGTTTCAATTTTACTAATACTGATATGTGGCGTGGATAACTTTTACGTTTTTTTGCTTACGCATGCCGGGGCCCCTCTAGCTCGGGGGGCCCTGTATCATTGCTACAGTTGCTACAGAGGTAGCTATGCCCCTGGCACTTTTTCAATTTACTTATAGGAGCTTTAATTATTGGTAGTGGGCTGGTTGACACATTTATAATAATGTAAGTGGCGCTAAATTAGATCTGTTTATTGGCTCATATCAATGTTGTTAAGTAGTGTACATCTTCTTTTGGTAAGTACATTAGCAAGTGGTAATAATGAACTAAAATACACCCCCTCAAATAAATTGCCCCGCTACATTAGAGCTAGTCAATGGCTTGTTGTATACATCTTGGCCTTTACTATAACAACTATTAATTGATGACAGAAATAATTGTTATAAGGGTGTTCAAAAATTCAGAAAAAAAAATAAATACAGTAATTGTCCTTCTACGGCATTTATCCTTTTTACTCTTTTTATCACTCTGTATATGCTGGGTCAAAATTTTCGATTTGAGTGTTATTTTTCAGCAAGCAAAACTTTTTACGAAGAATAACTTTTTTCCGTAGTCAGAAATAAAAAAGTTTCCCATTTGTTAAGATGGTTTCTTGGACACGCTGTATATCTTAAAATTCTACTTACTTAATAACCAGCTACATTTAATGAATTTTTGAGAGGATCCCTATAAAGAGAAAAAAGGGAAAAATATGTCAATTGCACACTGCTTAAATCATTAATGACGCTAATCAATAAACTATGTTACTAGTTTGAAACATAACTTAAAAAAATAAAAACCAGATATTAGCATACATACAAAACCTATTCTCATTTTATAATTCAAACCTCAAAAATTTCCCCAATTCCTTTTTAACACCGCTGACCGACCCCGACATACAAAAAAAAGAAGGGCAAAATTTTGGTATGTATTTTCCACAACGTAAAACTAAATTAATTTTAGCAGCCAAGCGAATTAGAGAAGTCCTGGATTAACCCAATGTTTTAATGACGACTTGTTAAACAAACAAAAACTGATCAAAACCTAACTGATCAACTAGAGTTTACTAGAGGATCTAAATTTAAAAAAGTACCAAGCATTAAAACTTTTTAGTGAATCCCCGGAAAATATCTTAGGACAGAAGGTAAAAAACATAATTAGGGTACTATGAAATGGTTATGCTAAAAAATAATAGAAGAATAATAGAAGTGTCGTGAAATTAGCATTTTCTTGTGGGCCTTGTTCTTAGACACTAATTATGTCTTTTTAGTTCCAAATAAAACTACGCCTAAATAATTCTAAACAAAATACAGATTTAACTAGAATTAGTTTGACTACTCTACAGGACGTATTCGTCAACTGTAGACAGGTCATTTGTTTAAAATACACATGTACGTTCCACATCGTTTTGGTTCCAAATAAAACGCTGGCTGAATAATTCTAAACAAAATACTGATTTAACTATAATTAGTTTGACCGCTATAAATACAGGACGTATTCAACTGTAGATACATCATTTGTTTAAAATACACACGTACGTTCCACGTCGTCTTAGTTCCAAATAATACTTTGACTAAATAATTGGAAACAAAATACTGATTTAAATAGAATTAGTTTGACCACTCTACAGGACGTACTCATCAATTATTGTGGAAACACGGTTTATTTAAAATACACACGCACGTTCCATATTTAGATAGTAACCGAGTGAGGCAAAACGGTCTCATTTGTCTACCAGCTGATTGTCCTCAAATTAAACTGGGACAATGGGCATTTTCATAGGACATTGTCCACAGCTCACCAATCGCATACAGGAGACATAAATAGAACACAAATTGACAGCACGCTAATAGCAAACATATGCAAATTTAGTTTATAGGTCAGTGGCGGTTGACGGATTTACCCTAGGCAAATACTCTTTTAAATAAAATAAAGAACGAGGCTTTCGAAACAAGGAGGAGATACCATTATTTAGATTTTAGAGCAATCAGAAATTTCAGGGTTGCTCTAAATCTGGCCAGTTATATGGTCCCCACCTACTTTTTGAGAACGCCTGTTATCAGACTTTTAGTTATGTAAGGAATGTGTGAAGGCTGTGTGCACTTTTTAAGTATAAATGAAACAAACATTTTTGTATTAAGTGCAAAATTTTTTATTTAATTAGCAGAACGCTGTCGACCCTATAGGTCATCGTCAGTGCTTCTTGTCAGGATGCCAGTCAAATCCATTTGAACGAACCACAGTTAAACATATTAAAATATTTTTACATTACAATTAAAATCAAACAATCATTTTACAAAACAATTTTAAATTCTGCTTAAACGGTCACATTTTTGATGGTGTGATATCTGATTTAGTTATGTGACATATTTGCAGATTCATAAACTGTACTAAAATAACGCAATGGGATTGTTAAGTCATTTGGCGATTTTAATAAATATGTCAATATTATTGCACAATCAGTCAATCGAAACACGCACTTAAAAAGTTACGTCGGTCGGTTGGGCGGATAACGTCAGAAATATTAAGGTTTGAAATTCGATCAAATTTTAAAGTCAGCTTCTCGCCTGACGTCGTCTTAGGAGGATTTCTCTCGGAGTGGATGAACTTCCCCAAAAGGGGATCTCACAACAGGGCCGCCAGTAGCCACAGTAGCTGCGGTTCTGCTGAAAATCTTCAATTTGGTTTCGAACTCAAGAGTTCCTTTAATCTTTCGGTCTGCACTTATGCTCTACACCTCCCAAAAATGCTTATCTGGGAAGTGACACTAGTGAAACATCCTACTCAATTTCATGATCTATCCCCCTTCTATAAAGACATTTTCACGATTTCTGCCGTGCCAAAATTATTTCTTCAATGATTGTTTTCACCAGAAAAACAAGAAGCTCGTATGCACCCCATTATGGTCAGAACATCCCGCTTTTTCTGTTTTTTCATAATATATTTTCCTTCCAATTCTTCAATTATTACCTACTTTAAGAGTAAGAGGATGAACTACTCATTTCGTAAAAGGAAATTGGTATAACCGATAGGATAACTTTTTATATTCTGGTACATTCACTACATTCCACTATTTAAAAGAACCTGCACAGCGCCACTGTCCCTTATCTATAACAATTGGCTGTTAATTTAACTTTAAAATAATCAGGGCATGTTAACGACCAAGGAGGTTTGTCGTAAAAGCAGTTAATTTGGACCTCAACAATAGTAATTGGCACTGTACTGAACGGTTTAGATACATAATGGAATGCCGCTACTCCGCTAGTGAAACTTTATTTCTAAGTGAAAAACGGAGGCCATAAGGGTTTATACAAAGTCGTTTAGTCCACACATCCTTGGTTATCAGGCTTTTAAGATTCAATTAACACCCTTTTCCAGTGCCAGGTAGAAAGTTAGCTCTTGATATGGGTATTAATTAAGTTTTATAATTCTTAAATTAATATAGTCGTGCATTTTCAATGCTTTCTCTCAAAGTTGAGAAAATTATAAAAATATATGTAATTTGGTATATTTATTATACAGGGTGGCTCGAAAACCCTGATTTCGATACCAGTTTATGCGAAAAAAATTTAAAATTCTCCTTAAAGTTTTTATTTCTAGGGCGACACATGTTCTAGATATTTTCATTGATTTACCTTTTAACCCACCAAGCCGAAATGGATTTCCTAAAATTTCTAAATTTCAAGAGGGGTAATTTGACCTATCGCTTTAAAGCTGCAACTTGCAGCGCTGCTGCATTTTTCAAAGACATTATTTAGTAGGTATGTATGGGTTACTTGATTATAATATGTTAAAAAATGCCCATTATTCACATCCATAGAGTAAAGCAACAGTTATCCAAAAGGTTGTCGAATAGTGCGAAGAATGTCTGGAGTAATTTGCAATCATGTATGATCCTGTTCCGCAATCCTCCAAAGATCAAGTCTGGATCTTGTAAATTTTTATCCATAAATACCCCTGTTTAAGAAAATCCCGTGGTTATAAATCGGATGAAATTGCTGGCTTTGATTTGAGAAACGTTATTATCCTATCATTTACAAGAATTATGAAAAACGATTAGGCCGGATCGCCCTCCTATGTATTAAGTCTACATGAATGTTTCCAGATAAAATGTCTCATAGAAGAAGGGAAGACGATTTTTTCTGTGGGGGCATTCGTCCGGGGAATTCACTAAAAAGGTTTAAGACTTAATACATATTGCTTTACATTAAACTCTTCTAGTTGATGAGTTAGGTTTCGACTAGTTTTTGTTCATTAAGTTATTATTAAAAATTTATCAGTTATTCTGTTATTTCTACGATTTTCTCAGGTTTGTTCTGAATCTGGCCGTTAGACACAAAAATTTAGAAGAATCAGTAATACTGTTGTATTACTGTATGAAGGTGAATTGTGGACATTTTCAGCATTTCCTAAAGTAGGTATCTAATCTAATCGTCTTTCTTAACCATGTTATTTGGAAACACATTTTTCAAAAGTACGTTAGTTCGAAATATATATTTTTTTTAATTTTCGAAATTTAACTTACTATTACCTTTTCTAAAGACAATAACTTTCTGAAAATATTTAAAATATAATTCTTTTTGAAAAATAACTTGGAAAAATTACGTTTTCGAAAATTTCTGTGTGTGTACTTCCGAGGAATGTATTTTCGACAATTTTCCATAAATCTTTTGGAAAAATGAATTTTCGGACGGGGATGGTCCGCCCCGGGACCCACCAGCAGGGGAGTCCCATTTCATATTAAAAAATATTATCTTTTTATTGCGTCTACCCAATATAAGGGGCCATATATTAGAGGCCGCCTCGGGCCTCCGAAGGAGCTAGTCCGCCACTATATACGATCAATACGGTCATTACCTTGATATTGTCACGTCCTCATTTTAGGGGTGACTAGGGGCGTATAGGTAACGGAACCTTAACTAGATCGAAATCAACCGTGAGCTTAAAAACAAAGTTTAATCGTTTATTTACAAAAAAATAGGAACATTCAATCTTGACATAAACAGAAGACAGATTTATATAATTCACTCCCGAAAGACAACTTAATTTTTTATCACCTACATTACAGTTTTGAAGATCATTTCATCTACACACGCATCGGACCGGGGATCGTGCACTAGTATCTTTTCTAACTTTCGCCTTTCCGATCGCCCTATCACCCAGTCAGCAGTTTTCCCCTTCTTTTGGGGAGCGTTGACTTTAGGTCAGAAGCTGCAGTTTTTCTGACTAGATAATAGCGTCGTTTAAATAAATTATTTCAAGTAATGGTTTAAATTGATAAAGGACCTATAATATTTCATAGTTGCAGTGTTAATGCATATTCAATACATAAGCTATATCATGCCAATGTACTGGCATAGTTGAATAAAAAGAAGATGGTAGAGGAATTCTTCCTCGACAGAGGTGGTACCACCCCACACATCCTCTTAAAGGGCTGGCGAAATCCCTACGGATGTTTCCAGCTCTGGATGGGTGAGTCGATTCCCCAGTACACCCACGGTACATAGTACTTAGACTTCGGTCTTCGTTGGCTGTCAGAAGGTTAAAAAAAATGTAGAGGAAAAGATGTCGAGTTAAGACATGTGCCCGTTGGTCGGGAGAAGAGCCGCCTTTTCCGCCAAGTATTTATTCAGAATATAAGTAAGTATTTAACTTTATTTATTAAGTTTGTTTACAATTATTTTTAAGATAATATATTATTATTTTTATAACTGCTTTAACTTCATTCCCTCCATACCATGCATCCCAGAGATTATTATTTAGTCACAACAACCCCCGTTGTGACAATATCAATACATGATTGTTACTAATTCATTCTAGTCTTGCCCTTTGCACAGGTTGGGTTTGCTTGGATAAATTTTAAATAGCTTAATCCTGTATATACCAGTCCTGTTATTAAACCAGCTTCGAAACACAATATTTTGAAAACGTGTATTTCAATAAACAACGAAGCCCCTAGTTCATTAAAACCGCAACACATTTAACTAGATACGCATCTAAAGTGCAGCATTATGTTTTATTATTACATTTCGCAGTTGTATACAAAACATATTCTCAAAGGGCAAGTTTCGAAGTTCGAAATGAGCTAAGTAGAACAGCTCTATATCAAATTCTCGCCGCTGGCGGTTTACATTAGTTTTTAGCCCAAACGGGAAATTCACTGTATAGTCAGGATTAGTTGCTTGTTTGTTGTAGTTTTAGGTATCAGCTGGATGAAAAATGGTTGGTATATTAAACACAGAAAAAACATCCTATAGAGGGTGGCGTATTTAGGTTCAGTGCCGTCCCGGGCTACTTAAATCTGGCAGCACCCAACGTCAGCATTTCTTCACATTTTAAATTAAAGTGAAGATATATTTGCCGCCCTGGGCTATAGCCCAATCAGCCCATACGTAAATATACCCTGCCTATGTCTGCAAAATATGTAAAACTCATGGCAAGAATTAAATTTTCTTGTGATATTTTGTTGAGCAAAAGACTACACCTCTCCCATCCAAATATGGTCTCGGAAGAGACCAGCGGAATGGATTGTCACCGATTTTAATGAAATTTTTGAAATTTAGTATACGAAAGGGCCGTATTTTTTCCTTAGTTGCTGATATTCACATTAAGGAGCTAGACATTGACTTTAAAGTTTCACAAAAAATCACATTTTTCTTTATATCTCAAAAACTAGAGGTGATATCGAAATGAATCAAAAAGAAAAATATTTACACAAATTAGCAAAGTCTGTTCAAAGATATACCGTTTTACAGATTAACTGCTCCGTTGCCAAACCTGTATTTTCAGGGAAAAGTATAACATTCTATTAATATATAACTAGGTTTTCTAAATGCTTTGCCTGTGTTGACCTTATCTATCAATCTGGCAACTCTTCTTCGGGTACATTGCTATGGAATAATAAATAATGAAACAATTTGTTTTAATATATAGTTGCTGCAGTATTTATTAAAATCTTTAACATAATATATGTATAAAATGAAAAGAAACGGCATAACATAAAAATAATCTATTATTATAGCTTAACATTAAACTAGATTTAGTTCAGTGTCGCTATCACTGTCGTCATTCTAATTTATTTGTATTGGTTCTATACTATTTTCTGTACAAAACTATAGGTATTTTCAGTTTTAATGGTATGATTTACAGAATTTTTCTCACTTTTTACTGGGATTTTATTTACAACCTTCTTTATTAATTTTACGCCATTTGAATATAGAGTAGGTGACGTATTTTGAGATTTTGTTCTAGATTTAACCTGCTGCCGCATATTTTCTATCGGATTAAAAACCTATAAATTCCTTGATTTCCGTTTTTTTTCTTGCTGTATTTGGAACTTTTTTTAACGGCCTGCTATGGTAGATCGCATTATCCATGATGAACACACTGTTTTTAGGTAAATTTTTTAAAACATAATTTTCAAACCAGTTTTCAAAAAGTTCGGCAGTTGTGTCTTTGTGGTAGTCTAGAATATTTTTGGCTGATAATAGCAGGAAATTTGGAATCCTTCCGATTTCCCAACCGGTGTGTATAATTGTGATTCTTTTTCCCCTGGATTGTCACTGGAATCAACCCACGCTTTTTTGGGAGTGTCACAGGTGTCGAACCAAGATTCATCCAAATAAACGATAGGGCGATTTTCAGCTCTGTATCTTTTTGTAGATTGTAGGTATTGAAACCCTAATACCTTTGAGACTCTATTATAGTTGACCTTCTATTTATTATCAGGTATTTCAAACCCATCTAGTAATATGTTGTTGAGGCTAGTATTGGTTTTATCGGCGTTTAAACGTGACTTCAAGGAATCCAGTGCGGGTACAATAATTTCTTTGAACATTTCGTTCACTTTCGTCTAAATACTTAGCTTTGCCAACACCACGTCGAACCTTTCTCTCGAAACGTGGTTTTCGTATTATATCATGCACTGTGGATATTCGAATTTTTGTCTTATCGCTTGTTTTTTTTTTCACTGCACTTATTCCATCGCAGCCCATTTTCACTAACGACTCATAAACGTTTTTTATTATTTGTTATGCGTCCGGCGACAAACGTTTTCTATGAAACTTTTTCGGTGTCTCATTTGTAGAATTTTCCAAATAATGCGACATTTTTATTTCTTTGTTTTGCTAAACAATTTAACATATGAACATTTCAAAAGCTTTCAGAAAACTAGCTTCAATTTTATGTTGACGTCTTCTCTTAATCCTTTAGGTAAAAGCAATGTACATTTCTTTTACCCACTTTTTTTAGGAATCCTTATTTAAGAAGGGTGTGACCCTGCGCCATCAGGTAAAATGGATACGATTTATATGTGGTATTGCGGTTAAGAATCGGACGGTATATCTTTCAACAGACTTTATTATTTTATCACCTGTGAGGAGTGACATTATGAAGTGGGGCGAGAGGGGATGAAAAAACATATTTTTCCCTCGCTATATTGTTTAAAATTCTACTTTTCTTTAGTGCTCCATTCAAATAAACAGACATTATTACTATAATATTTTGAAAAAAAAGTAAATAATTTCAACGACGAATAATATTTGAAGCGAATTTTCTATCCCAAAGAACAATAAAATGAAAACGGTAGTAGCGAAAATATGATAGAGTTGTTGTACCTAGCTTATTTCCAACTCTGATATTTACCCTTTGGGATTATTTTTCGTGTACAACAGCAAAATATAATAAAACATAATGTTGCACTTAGATGTCTATCTAGTTTGGTTAGTTGCAGTTAAAATAAACTGGAATGTCGTGCTAGCTAGATAATAGAACTTTTCTAAACAAAACCTATTTAGCTTTTATATGGTGTATGTTTTTAATTTTTTTTTATTTCGTTAATTTTCATCATTTTATTTCAAATTATATGCATGTGCTTATGCAGGCATGATTCATGATTCCAGTTCTAAAACCAAACAGAACTTTCGAGGTACTTTTACCTCGGAGGGAGGACTAGGAAGGGACAGAGTAAATCACTGTAACAAATCTGGTAATGGGCCCTGATCATTGATTTAGAAACAAAGACGAGATAATATTATTTGGCGAGCGGATGCTTCCGCCAGGAAATCTAATCTACGCCTCTCCCAGCACTATGATCAGCGTCATTCAGAGGCTGGATCTGCTGGAAGAAATCTAATAGAGATGTGAGCCACAATAGATCGCGATGGTCGTAGTGGAGGGTCAGTTCTTGACCCACTCACCTTAATCCTATCCTATCCTATCCTACTATTATTTACATTTTAGAACGATCAGGGATCCCCAAGTTACTTATAACCCAACCAACTGTAAATATATGGTCCCCCACCTACTTCTTGAGAAGGACTGTTGCTAGGCTTTCAGTTATCTGGTGCATGTTCAGATTGATAAACTATACTAACATAACGCAATGACTCTAATTTATTAGCTCTGTTCGTAGAGGAATCACACACGCCAATCAAATTTTAGGTATTTGGTAACGTGACATTTTGCCGACTGGTAATTTCATTGGCTCTGACTGGTTTGTGACTCTTGTGCGAACAGGGCTAATATCTGCAATCCTAAAAGCCTCAGGCTACAGGATATAACTAAGAATTAATAAGATGCACCATTATTTTTCGTCATAATAAATTTTTAGTGATTTAACTCCAGTACATGGTGACGAAATTTAGAGTGAGAGTAGCAACGTCGCTGGCTTATCAGAATATGTTTCTTCGCCTTTTTCATCGATAGTTTAAAGATTAGTCAAGCAGTAATGTTTTGTGTGTAACATTCCAGACCAGTCGGAATATGGGATGAATCCCCTGAGATGTCCCAGCGCGGCGCACGAGCCTGAAAATATGCCATTTTAAACTCATGATCTCGCAATGAAAACGCCATTAAAAAATAACTGAAACATTGTAGTTCCTCAGCTTTTCGATGGTCTCATTTGTTTTTCAAAATTCTGCCTCCTTAACCTCAAAAAGAAACCCAAAAATGCAATTTTTATCTTTTTTTATACGCTAGATCGAAAGATCAGGGTTTTTTATATCGAAAAAGCTATGTTCCCGAGACGACTTTGTTTACAAGGAATTAATGGAAAAACAGCTCGGTGAGCCTTTGCAGCGCGACAACATAAATCAGTTAAAAGTTTAATTGTTGTTTTTGCACTCGTTAATATTTGCGACCCTAAAGAGAGTTGTTGAGATTTGATTACAAATATAACTACAATTTTTGAGGGTGTGCTTTATTTAAAAAGTTCCCAGTCTTGCGATTTGACATTTTTTCCAAAATCAAAGAACTCAAAAATTATTGTTCTAGAGAAATTAAGTTAAAAAAAGAAATAAACATTTATCCAACCACAGAGCCTGAACTCACGCGTCACTGCCTCGGTGTGTGGTGCAAAGGCGCTATGTTCCTCGATTACATATTCGAGAACAAAAAAAAGTCCTCTCTGGAAAGAAACATTTTCGATACAAAAAAATCCTGATCTTTAGCTCTAGCATATTAAAAAATATATAAAAATGGCATTTTTGGAGATACAGCACGATTAGTGTTTTTTGAGGTTAAGGAGGCGGAATTAAAAAAAAAAACAAATTAGACCATAGGAAAGCTGAGGAACACATGCATCGAAACCTATGTTTGGGATATTTTCTTCATGGCGTTTTTATTGCGAGATCATAAGCTTAAAATGATGTGTTTTCAGGCTCGCGCGCCGTGCTGGGACATCTGAGGCGATTCGCCCCATAATACTTGAGTAATTTTAAGCGATTATTGGTTTTTCCTGAAATCATCCATAAACATTGAGAAATGATTCGTCAGTGCCAAGTGTGTGGAAAAATGGATCCTTTTCATCCGGAACAGTCTTTTCCCATGTTTGCTCGGTGAATTACAGAATACAGGAAAGCCATTACGGTGGCACGCGGAGACAGCATTATAGCGGTCGTTCGTTGTCCTACACATACAATGTATGAAACAAAGCAATGATTTACAGATAGATTAAGACAGAATAATAGGCTGGTGCAATAGTTTTCGGTAAGGCAATGGGTGTCCAAAAATTTTATTCTATCGGACAATATACAACAGTTTATTAAACGGAGCTGTATGCTATTCTGCAGTGCTGTTACCTTTGAATGGCAAACAGCTGCTACGATCGCAGGGAAGTAATACTGGCGCTGAAACTAGATACTGTTAAGTACATTTTGAATTTTATTGTGTCTGAGTGCAAAGGCGCCCTTGATAGCCTAGCAGGAAGTGGTAATATCGTGAAACTCGTTTGCATACCTGGACATTTAAGGGTTCCAGGTAAATGAGGACCGGTGGACGAGAATGGGGTCAGCAAATGATCCAAACGACTCAACCCATAATTGCGGCGGAGAACTGAAACACTTGTTTGGAAGTTAGTTTGTAAAATTTTGAAGGGGGGAGGTCTTCAGGAATGAGGTAGTCCAAGAATCACATGGTAGGTCTCAGTATACGCCTCACAAAAGGATTTGTTTTGTTATGTAGAAAAGATCTTCGGATCATAGTTGGTATATTGACAGGGAGTTACCACCTGAAGGGTCATCTCGTTAGAATAATAGTCGGTGCCGACTCCAAATGCATGTGACGCCTAGAAGACAATGAAACTGTCTCTCATATTCTTAGTGAGTGTCCAGCGCTCAATAAGCTAGGAATAACATACTTCGGAAAAAAACATGGACATCCGATGGCAGCCAACGAGGCTGTTGGCCTGGAGTTAACTGTGTAAGAATAGTGGGATGCAAAGAGCCCGGTGAACCCTTAGCATTCAGGATCACTGGTCACAATTTATTGTCTATTTATTAGTTCATGCATAGACAGAATATTATTTTTTCACCCACTTGCGAAGTCTTCACCGAAAAAAAAGCATCGATTCAACACTATGAAATGTTAACGTATAGAAATTTAGAAGTCTGGCGTAGCAACCTTTAAATGACGTAGGTGACTGGCCTGACGAATTTATTATTTTAAATCGATTTTTATTTGATAGCAATTTAAGATTTATCAGAAATTTCTGAAGAAGAGTAAACAGAAAAATTGTGAAACAAATCCAATGTCGAACCCAATCAAACTCTTTCCTAAATATTTTTTTTATATTAAAATACCAGACCTAAATGCAAACACTACGCGGTAAATTTTATTTTATTTTAAAAAAACAATTTCTGACAGAAACAGAAAAAAATACACCTTGTGTTTTTAAATTAAAAAGTTTAAGCTTGACATATTGTTAGAAAAATCTTTTAAAAATAATATGATGAATTACCGACCTACATTTTTGTATTTTCGGATTCTGTTAATTAGACGTTTTCATTATAAACGTAAAAATAAAAATGTTATGATGTATTATGACAGTTTCGATAAGAGTAAAAATACCGTTTGGAATGGATGTTTTCTAATTAGGAAAAATTTAAAAACAATTTATATTTTCCAAGATCTGACGGTATTTTACACCTCATGTGTAATTAAAAGCATTATAAACGAACCGACTATCGCAAGGGGTCTGTTTCTCCACTTTTTTTTGCTTATTGAAAAATGCAGTCAAAATTATATACGAAAAGTTTTTTTAAAATTTCTTTTACTACTAGAAATGTTCTAAAAATCGATTTAAAATTTAAATTTTCTAGGCAAAAAGCACAACTTTAGGCACGTGAGAGTAACGTTATCAGTTTGTAGCAGTTTCATAGGTTGCTATAAGGAACTGAATAAAGCATTTTTAACAACATTTTAAATTTAGAAGTAATAAAATATTATAATATCGTGTATTAATTTGTCTTCCTCTAAGCCAATACAAAATCATTGTATTCAAAGAATAAACGGCGTTGTTGTAACATTCCTCACCTTGCCGTCCAACCCTTATATTTTTTAGTGCCGTATTTAGTACTAGATTGGACGGAATAAGGTGCGATTCGTATCAATTACTAGACAGACCTGTTTGTTAAAAGTAGATAGAAATACCTGGAGGCGATAAAAAAATGCTTCCGGTTTGGCAGGAAATAACTCTTTCCAGATTTACTTCAATTTTTGAGTAATTATTGGGAATAAACAAAATAAAATACTTTAAATGAAAATATTTTTGCGTCATAACCTAGTGCACAATTGTAACTTAAAAGTAACAACAAAACTTCGCTTTTCCGGTAGCATTTCAGAACGTTTCCAGGTATCTATCTGAAAATGTGTTGAATTGGGCCGCCTTTTTGAACAGAAACAGTTCTTAGTCTTGGCTTAAACAGTAAAATAGCCCTTCTTATTAGATGTATAGAGATATTGGGTCACACTTGCTCTTTTCTGTAGCGAAGTTCCTGCAAATTCCAAAAAGGTTCTCTCTCCGGCTTTCATACACTTTTCCTTGAAAAGCATTCCATGTCAAATAATCCAGAGGGTTGCAATCTGGAGAATTGTGGGCCATTTATTAGCCCCGACAAAAGACCTAACATTCTCTGTTAGGAAATTTTGAGTTCGGATAGCTCTATAAGATGGAGCTCTATCTGGAATGAAAATGTGTTCTCCATTCCAAGAGATAATATCGGATGTCATCAATTTTCCGGAAAATTTGATTTTCTATGGTACAAGCGATCTGGATTTTTTCTTGTCACTGAGTCAACCCGATTATTTTGTCTGTTCTGTGAAACTTCCAAAGTAAAATCTTTTTCATCCTTAAATATCATACGTCGTATGTCAGCATCAGAAAACTCTGTATAATATTATGGGTTAACCAGAAAAACTACTAGTTTTACTTAGTAAACTTCCACTATATTGACAAAATTATTGACATGTTTCGCTACACTGTAGCTTCTTCGGAATAAGTTTTACGAATGAGTGGTGACTAACAATTGCAATAATGTAAACCTCTAGGGTAATTAAATAATATAGGTAATAAAATAGGGGTAGGTAGATGATTTAATCTGGTACATTTGGGTTTTCCTAAAGCTTAAGATGAATATAATATTTTATTTTTACAAAGGGTTGTTATCAAACAAAATTTAATGAAGTAGAATTACTAGTAAAGCTTAAGATGCCTAAACTATTTTATTTTTACAAAGAGGTGTTAAACAAATTTAATAAGGTAGAATTACTAAGCTCTAGTTGGTCATTAAGAAGTACGTTGGAGTTTTTAAGTTTATTTATTTCCATGGACTCTAGCAAATTCAATTTGACACCTTTATTTTCAATATGTAAAATTTTATAATTCGGATCAAAATTATGTTGATTTTCTACTAAATGGCAGGCATAATTAGAGTCTTGTTTATGTTTAATAAAGCTATTGTGGTGTTCTTGTATCCTTTTACCAAAATTCCTACCAGTTTGGCCTATGTACGTCTTCGGACAGTCTTTACATGTTAATTTGTAAACACCGGATTTTTTATTTTTGTTTGTTTTTGTTTTACTATTTCTAATGAATCTACTCTGTATAATCTAGAGATCTAGATGAACGCAATTGTCGGCGCAATTTTGCTTCAATCGTAATTGCTGGAGTTTGGAGAGGTTTTTAATATTTTATACCCAAAACTTTCTGCATTACTTGAACCGATTTGCGAGAAATTGGTAACCTGGAAGATATTTTTCGCTGAGATAGATGTGAACCAGGGATATTTTCTTGAGACAGTGACAATTCGTGCACTTGCTGCAGATTTACCTCAGTTAAAACGGTCCTTGGTCGTCGACTGTCAGCTCTTCTAGCTATCGTTCCATTTTCGACTAAACGTTTTATAGCACGATTAATACTAGAAACTGTCTCCGGTTTATTTGGAAACTCACTACAAATTCTTTTATCAGTCCAGATTTTTTGTAGTTTGTAGCAATTCTCACATAAAAACATTACTAAAATAATATGCCAGATGCATGAAAAAAATGGCGAGTTCTTTATTGCTTGTCACGAAATAATTTTAAAGAAAAACTGACTTGCCATGTATAAAATTGGTGGCATCCATTCCTGTTTTCAATATTCCTACATCCGCGTTTGGTTCATTTCGGGAAACAAACCTATTATTTAGCTCCAAGAATTACTTTTCGATTATTCTAGGACGAAATCTTTCTGTTGAGTCGCTGAGTGACTTGTGTTTACCTGAGCACAATTGCTGAAGTAACCACATACCTTAAAATAATCACCGATTTACAGAAATCTAATTGCGGTAAGCGGTAAATTTTCAGTGCACAATAATCCAAATTATTTATTGTTATTGACAAAAGTTGCTTTCGCTTAGACTTAGGCAAAATCTGCGCAAAAAATTGCACTATAATTAAAATTATTTTAAACAAAATATCAGATACGTTACTTCCGCCAGGCATGCCAACGCACATTTTACTATGTATTTAAATACACGTATTTAAATCACCAACTACTGATAGTTTCTGATCTACCATCTTATTAAAACGATTGAAAATCATTAAAATAAGAGTGGTCTGCAACTTCCTGAACATAGTAAATTACCTACTAATATCTATGTAAACTTCTAATAACACATCATGGTTTTTACACTTTAGATGAGGACATGCTTATAAAATTTGTCTATACAAAAATTGTTGTTAAAGGACTGTTGATATTGGTTCGACATGACGGTCATCATTCTTCTGTAACAACACATTATATGCTGTAGACATAGACATTGAATTATTTGAATTTTTAAATTTATTTTCATCTTGATCTGTATCATTTTTACTATTTAATTCAAGGTAACTTGTATATAGACTACATTTCCCTTCTCTTCAGATGCCCATAGTTGTTATTTTTCTTGACCATTTATAATATATTTTTTTTATTGTTTGGTAAAAAGACTTTGAAAACTTTAAGGTCTTTGGAGGACTTGAAAGAGATTTAAATTTTTTTAGTCTGTATAAGAGAACAAAACCTCTCTTACCGTCCAGCGTACTTAATAATCAATAAGACACCCGATGGTATTTTTACCTCATCGGTGACAATGCTTGTGTATTTTGATGGCCCTAAAACGCACAGTTAACATTAGGGCCTTCCATATCATATGGGTCGAGGATAAGAAGCCAGACCAATAGAAATACCCTATGTTGGGCAGCAGCAATGTCAGTACCAAACCGGAACGGAAAATGCATAACACCTGGTGGATCTAAAGTTGAATATCTGTGGGCAGCACTACAGGCAGCTGTATAGTCACAATAATACTGAGGTGACGAGGATAATGGAAAACAACCTCATTATAATATATTCTTCCACGTATCCATAAATCAATCACAGCGATATCAAATAAAAGATTATTTAAAACTCTTAACAACACAGGGATTACCTTTTAAGCTAAAATATTTAAACAAGTGAAGCTATGGATGCAAGGTATAGAAAACAGTTAAAGACGTGTAAAACCCTCTCGTCTAAACTTTGAGCTTCCAGTACCACCATAGTTGTACTAACCTGTGTTGCAATTATTTTCTGTTCCTTCATGATAATAATCATTACTGCTGACACATTGATATGGTAGAGCGGTTTAATGATCTTCTGGAATCCATTCACCAGATGAGAATAAGATTAGTAGCATTACGAAGACGGTTATGAAAATTTGTTATAATTCCTCGAATAGAGTATGAAGATAAAACATAATTAATATTTTTGTTTATTTATAAATGCAAAAAAGCGGATATGCAATAAAACTGATATGTGAACACCCAGAGACAGCTGCGGTTGGTCGTAATACAATAAAGTGTGATATTCAGTTTTATAAGTTAGAAATGATTTAAACCAAATATGTAGTAACTGCAACTTTAAAAAACATAAAATTTATAAAGTGCTGTCCTCTATTGTTGAATTAAGTCAAAAAGTTCAAACATTTAAATGCTTACATATAAATACTGTTACTATTTTATTTATTTTAGCAACATTCCAAGATAAAAATATTTTTTTGGCAACCAGGCAAATTGCTAAAATATAAAAATAATTCATCAAATGGAAAGGTATATTTTTTCGTAAATTTGGTCCGTCAAAAACTAAGTGTGTATGCAGAAAATTGTTGCATTTACTGTACTGGTTGCATATGTATGAATTTTTAAATAATTGAATATAAAGAGCTGTTTAAATAATAAAGGTACACCTAAGTAATGGAATGTGTATATGTTGGTAGTTACTTTCTCAACTTGTAATATTGGTGTCAAAATGAGTAATCTGAGTGCATTCTAAAATGGCCTGCAAGGTTTCCTGATCAGACCCCTTAGATTTTTTTTCTGCGGATTAATAAAAGAAAAAGTTATGGCTACAGCACCAACCACGCCAGAAAGCGTAACGCATCGGATTCGACAAGCATGTACAGGGTTATTCATTATATTTTGACTCCCACCTACAGCTCTTATTACGAGTTATAGAAAGACACTTTAAATACAAAAGCTTTAGGTTCTTTCACGTAGTATCTTTTGGTAATAGCGGAAATAAAAAATCGACTTTACAACATTGAAAAAATTAATTGAGTCATACATTTTTAAATGGAACACCCTGTATATTATTAGCTCAAATGAAAGATCTCTTTGTTCTGATTTCAAATATATATAATTTGTTGGCATTTGGTTCAGCCACTTTCGAAATATTTGAGTTTAAAAAATACTTTATTTAAACTACAACAATACGTTTTCGATGCAACTTGATTATATTAAAGCAACAAGCAACAAACTTTAATGACTGATGATCTCCAATGGTGGAAAAATAAGTTATAAACTCAAATATTTCAAAAGTGGCTGAACCAAATGCCAACAAATTATATATATTTGAAATCAAAACAAAGAGATCTTTCATTTGAGCTAATAATATACAAGGTGTTCCATTTAAAAAAATATGGCTCATCTAATTTTTTCAATATTGTAAAGTCGATTTTTTATTTCCGCTATTACCAAAAGATACTACGTGAAAAAACCTAAAACTTTTGTATTTAAAGTTTTTTTCTATAATTGGTAATAAGAGCTGTAGATGGGAGTCAAAATATAATGAATATCCCTGTACATTAGTAACACCAGAGATGTTAAATCGTGTCGGCAACTCCGGTCAAAAGAGAATTTTAAGATGTTTGGTTACTCTTATTTTTTATTTGTTCGAAAATTTATAAATATGCAACCAGTAGAGTAAATGCAACAATTTTCTGCATACACGCGTAGTTTTTGTTCGAATTCAATTTTCGATATGAAAACATACTTTTCAATTTGACATTTCAAACTTGCCAACCGTCCTTCAAAATGTGGAGAGGGGGTAAATGTCAAACACACTGTTAAATTTTTATTAAAATTTTCCATGCCGTTTTTGAGATATTGCATTGCCAACACTTTAAAATCCTCATCCTGCATGTTTCATAAGTAATATTGCTTGCCTATGCAGTGACTCGTTGAAAATCACCTAAACACTTAATAAATCAGTAAAATCTACCCCAAATTGTAACCGCCATCTTGTAAAATTTGTGCTGCCACCTTTTGAGATCAGGAATAGTTAATCTGGCCGAAAAGGTCAACTAGCAGAACTTTTGATTTTTCAACTAAGATAACTGAACTAAATAATAGTGTTTATATAATCATTAACTCTGCCCATCGTGAGTGTTGCTCCAGTAGCATTACATCGCGGGGAACTCGACGGCAGCAGCAATTCAGTTTAGCTTTGTTGATTCTTTTTTTCCGTCGCATCGCTGTGAATTTGGTAGTTCGTAATATGCCGAAAGTGTGCAGTAACACGACTGTTTGCGCACAGTGTTAGAAGGTTTATATGTAAATTTTCTGATTTAAAATATCGCAAATAATATGTGTGGTTTGTTAGCGAAGCTTATTAGCATTTAGGAAATCTTTATGTGTAAGGCACGTAAACAGTACAACACATCCATTAAAAAAAGGGCCAACGACCTTATACACAATTTCTTTTTAATGCTAACTGGATAAGTATTACATCGGATTCGACGGATAACATAAACTTTTAACCCCCAGGTTCACTTAAAGATTTTAAGACTACTGGTTAAAGTATTATTATCACTTATGCGTAGTTGCTTATATACGCCGCCACTGGTGTGGCATTCAAGTGGGCAGCCTTAATAATCATTAAAGTGTATTAGATTTAAATTTCTGGATCAGCCTTAGGTATTAATTCAGTGATTAAAAGAGTGGGGAACATGAATCGTTATTGCTTTAAAAATATATTTTAGAAAATGATGTAGGCATAAAAACAAACATGTAGATATACGTATTTTAATTTTTTGAATGGTTTAATAAATATATAATCCAAACATGGGCAAGGATAGGACATCTAACAAAGAATTTAAATTTAAAGAATTCCTTTAAAAGCTGACCACTGGAATTCCCGTAAATTACATTCCTAAAATCCGGGGCAGCTCACAAATGGAGAGGTAGACACATAAATTCATTAACACTGTATTCCGCCTAGCAATAATATTATGCTAATACAGGTGCATTAAGTACGATTACGACAGTTGATGAAACTGAATATTTAGTCCGTCGCTTTTAATAAAATTACCTGGTTATGTGGGAACAAATTACCCATTAATAGGTGTGAAATGTTGGAGGTATTTGGTCGTAAATCAATTAGTGGAAACTAATATGATATATTTTATAGAGAGCAGGAAGATAAATCACAAGGGAATGACATTAAATAGCGGGTACACCGTAAACTGTACCATAGTGAATGATTCTTTTCTTATGTTGACTAATTTTTATAATTATTATTATGATAAATTAAACCTGTCGGGATTCGACGGATAACATAAACTTTTAACCCCCAGGTTCACTTAAAGATTTTAAGACTACTGGTTAAAGGTTAGATTTTCTAGTTGATCAGTCACGTTTTGGCAAGTTATTGTTCTATCATTGGTAATAATTTGTGATTAAAAACTTATTCTATTATTTCTATGTCGACCGTAGAGCAGTAGTTAGGGTCGTATATTCATAGTCATTCCTCAGACCTTGACGTTTTCTCAAGCATGGGCGATACATTGCTAAAATTATACCTCGGTGTCCAGGGAATACTCAACGTCAGCGACTTCTCAACAAGCGCTTCGCCAGCGACTCGCTGTTGATACGTGTGTCATAGTGATTGATGCGTCGTCTATGAAATGCATTACCGGAATATCTGTCGGGATAAAAGCTGGTGAATCTCTGACGAATGACTATGAATACGAGTGTTACAGTCGTATTCATAGTCGTTATCCTGGCGAATCGCCAGCGACTTCTCAACAAGCGCTTCACCAGCGACTACTCAACAAGCGCTTCGCCAGCGACGCTCTGTTGATGCGTGTGTCATAAAGAGCGATGCTCCGTCTATGAAATACATTACCGGAATATGCGACGGGATAAAAGCTGCCGAATCTCTGAAGAATGACTATGAATACGAGTGTTAGTGTGTCAGGCCACTGTGCGGTAGATCTGCGGATCATATCCGAGTACCTGCGCGCTCAATCTTTATTTATTCGATCGGCAACTCGCGGAATGCAAAGGTCAACCACCACGCAATATTGTGCCTAGTTCAACCAGAGAAAAATAAGACAGAGAGAATACTATCAGAGAAAAATAAGATAGAGAGAACAATATCTCGTACGGATTTCATTCATAAATACGATTTGCTTTCGATGACCTCCAAACCGACGTCGAAATAAGCTGCCATGGGCGTGCGATGCAGATTTTGGGTTATTATAAAACACAGTGAGAGTGAATATTGAGACGGGCCGCAGAAAACTCTCTCTGCTTGCCGTGTTGTTACCGCACTGGCTAATGTCGTGGTGTATTGTGAGAATCGTACGCGCCAATCTCGGGGTGTTGCCATTTGAAGGCCATCGCGTTGTCGAGCTGGCGGGAAGAAGAGATATTATTCCCTCTGTTTTTAGTTTTTAACTATTTTACCTGAAAAATAATTCTAATGTCATGTAATAAACAGCCTCCGTGTCAGTTACTGACATTAACTGGTGCTTTTCTTATAAAGCTTCAGAACCCTATTTTTTAATTTCGCCAGTTTTAGATTTACATTTTTCTAAATAACCCCTTAAATACTAAATAAGGTCAAAATTTTTCCCAATTTAGTTCGTCAAATTATTTCGTTTAAAAAATTGAAATAAATTATCTATCTAAAATAAACAGGGGAGTGAAGGGAGCCAATATTTGACAACCTTAAAATTTGCATGGGATTTCCTATGTAGTGTGGATCGATGCACCATCCTGTATATTATACACAGATTATTCAGTTGCTACTGAATTGCTCCATATTATTATTCTTTATAATTTGCAAATATGGTATTATTTTTCTGGTGATATGGACATTAATTACTTAACAGTAGGTACTGATATTCTTTTTACTGTCAACAATATCTTACAGTATTTGATTTGCAAGGAGTAGGAAGTATTAAATGGATACTTAATAACAGCATTGCCAAGGTGGGCAAAATTTAACCAGAATGTCTCCATGTGACAACTTTGGCAACATTTGGCAACTCATTGGATTGAAAACCGTAAAAATTGTATTATAAAATATCTGATATCATTTTCGTACCTAATGTCACCAAGCTTACACCTTATTGGCTTGTGTTTTTACGACACATTCTATCTAAACAAATTAAATATTTTCGAGATAAAACGAAACGCTACAAAAAAAAATTGACAAATGACCGGAAAAATTAAGCCACAATATTAAACGAAAAAAGCATAAAAAGAGCAGTTTTCGTTAATGATATTAGATGGCCAAAGCCCCCAGGCCGTAGTGCCATTAAGTCTTCACGGAACATTAAAAATCTAATGGGTGAGATATTTGAGATCATAAATTCCGGGCATAAGAACGAACCGTTTAGTGTTCAGTTTTTTCTACAATATTTTATTTTACTGCCATTAGATATTTCGTAGAATTTTTTGTTTCAATTTCTGGTATTTTTGTTACGAAATATATAAATAACAGCTTGAATTTTTGAAAAAACCAACAAGTTAAATTTACACGAGTCAGGTTTGTCGTCTCCATTGTTACACAGCCAATTGTCATTAGGCATCAATTATTTGTACATAAAATTAGTCATGTTAAACGAAAATTTTAATATTTTCTTAGGAAATGCCACATTTCCGGACTCTGTGTTCCTCACAGACGTCCGGGAATGTTAAGCTTTCCCTACTAGATACACAATATATTATTTCTCACTCTTTTTCCGCACGCATTTATCCTAGAGAAAATGATGAAAAATACAGGTTCACCTACATAATATTTATTTATTGTAAACGTTAATTACACAATCCTAAATTGTTAGAAATATTTAGTCCCGATGAATTTGTGCAAACTGTTATAGCGGTATCCATTGATACACTATTTTTAGATTTCTCTCAATTATTTGTGCGGCAATTTTCTTTTTATTTTGTAAAGAATGCTCTATATACCTCTTAGTCATAGTACTGCTTTTCTAATCATCATGACTTTTCGACGTCCACAATCCACAAGTTGGCGCCAGAATTCTCTAACACCGGCGCAGATGAGCGTCGAAAACAATGTTTGTTTAGGAATGCCACCAAAAGCCTTTTGATGATTCTTAATTCACTGTGAAAATTGGTATTTTATTCAAGCTCGAGATCAGTTTCTTTGTCAAATAAATCACAAATAAAAATTGTTTTTCTAATTTTGACATATAAAATGGGACTTAGTTTTGGCAACTGGTTACATAAATTAAATTATTTCTTAAATGGTGATGAAATATTAATTTCATAACTAGCTATGAGAAAATTAAACACAAGAGCTATTTATGTAAGCAGTTAGGAAATGCGTTACTTTGTTTAATGAGTGTAATGTTTGAGGGACGAGCGAAGCGAGATCCCTCAAAATTATACGAGTTAAACAAAATTGCATTTCCTAACGTGTTTTGTACAGGATTTTTTCTAATTTTGACAAAAATATGTAAATAAAATTATTAATTTTAATTATTGTATCAAAACAAGTAAGTAGATATCAGACGAAGAAATTTTTATTTCAACCCTAACTCAACCCCTAAGGGGTGAAATAGGGGTATACATTTTGTACGGAGAAAAAATATTAGATGGTTTTATTAACTCGAAACTGTATACTGTATAAGCAAGGCTGCCAGGCTAGCATTTTCTTGAAAGTAAGTGAACATAAATAATTTCTATGCATCATGAACCTTGAACAAAATCACGATCATACTTCATCCAAAGCTTATTTCAATTCTCCAGCAAAACAAAGGCTATGTCAGAAAATGTCAAACTTTACTACTCAAGGAGCCTTGAAGGCTGGGGCAAATAAAAAAATCATTTTAGCTAACTTAATTAGAGAAACAGCTTGTAAAATGGCACTAATCTTGGAAATCGTAGCAAGACTGAGGGAAAAAAAATTGAAAAATGAATGCATATTTTAAGAAATTCATACCATTGTATTTATATTGAGATTTTCGTTGATTAAAATGGGCTTTTCAAGGGTTTATTTTTCCAAGATGACGGCATGAAAAAATAAATGGAATATTTTCAAGAGATTATTTCTGTTGATGGTATTATTCTTTATAGTCTATGATGGTACCTATTGACTGGTAAATCTAAGGTTTGCGACTTACATAATAAAGGTAGAAGATGGAAGCGGCCTGAGTGAGATTGTAGCTACTTGCTTGTTGGCGAACGAGGATGAAGATTTACTATATCTATTATTCGCAGAATAATAATTGTTATATTTTTGAATTATTGTTTTTTGATTGAATTAAGGTATCTTGACATTAATTTTCTAATGTTGCCGGCACCCAGATCGGCTGCCGGTGCCGGCACTCAGAAAGGTTACCATTAGGGCTGCCGGCGCCGGCGGCGGATTCACTTCCCTTTTTATAACCTTTTAGAAATCAACCCCTAAGTGGGTGAAATGGGAGTTCGAGGTTTGTAATTTAATTATGGATATAACTAACATAACTCATATATTCATTGTAGTGTAAGAACAAAATATATATATATATATATATATATATATATATATATATATATATATATATATATATATATATATATATATATATATATATATATATATTAGCTCCTTGTAGCAGGCGTACACCCCGTATAACTTATTATTAAACCCAATATGTAGACTAAGGTAATTAAGGTTATTGATTATATGTAATTATTATAAGAAAGATAAGCACTTTTGAATTAGTACATTTTTTGAATATGGAAAAATAGATATGATTCAGACTTAAAGAAGAGAGTTTGATTTACCAAATAAAGGGGATAGAAAACCCCCTTAATCCCTTCGTTACATCATAACCATGACACCAAAACTACACTATTATCACATATACCACCATGCAGACAGAGTCGCGGGCGGAAGCTAGTAACGAATATAATATAATATAATATAATATAATATAATATAATATAATATAATACTTATCTATTCCTTGTTGTTTGTTTTTTTTATGAAAATAAGAAATCGATTTTTTATGTTTGCAGTATTTCTATATTTACATGTCAAATAAAAAGTTGCATTTAAATTAATGAATTCATTATATTTATGAGTGCTGGGTATTTTTTGATTAATTTTACTAAATTATCTAACTGATTTTTTCCACACAAAAAATAGTCGAATCGTATCTATTTTTTCTTGCTGTTGAATTAGAAAAAATTTAATGAAAGAAACATTCCGCTGAACTAACTAAATCAAATAATCAAAATTCTTTGCCCGAAAGAAGGAGAAAGATTAAGAGAAATAAAAAATTCTCGACGAGAGACGGCATTTTCTCTTCGTCTCCAGCCTTTTGTCGAGAGAAATTCGTCCTCTAGTCTCGTCGAGACCATACGAGACGAGAGACAAGAATCTCTCGTCTCGGCGACATCACTAATGGTTCTGCGTTATCCTGGTATAAGTTTGAAAAAATCTGATTTTTAGAACTCGAACAAACCTTATTACTGCAACTAAAATGCAGTAATATTTTTATTTGGCGTTAAAAATGTTACTTCTTCTACGTACGCCCTGGGATAAAATTAACGATACCGATATAACAAAGAACGTAATACTGGAAAGGAAGAAACACAAAATATAACTAAGAAGTCTGAAACCTACGGGTGAAAAATGGCTGCATACATTTAAGCTAATATCAGCGCATTTTATCTAAAAGCGTCGTAAATACAATTTATGTAAACGTGAAGTGCTGGAAAGATGCACTTTAATCAAAACAATTTTTGGGAAAATATAAATCATTTCGAGTGGAAGCAATGAATGTATAAATAATTCAAGATATGGTAATAAGTAAATTTAAGAATTTCTTTCGCTGTTGCTTCTGCTTTATATCAAAAATAGAAATTAGAAACGTACGAAGATGGGATAAAAACGTTCTGGTCTAACAAGGAAAATAGCAAAATACTGATAAAAAAAATATTGATTTTGCCACATAGTCTCCGTGTACCCTAATATACAGTGAGGCCATAAAGTATGGAATAAATTCAACAAAAGATGAAAATTTTTATGGAAAATCGCTCGGATACGTCAACTTTATTTTCATTTTTTACATATTTCAAAAATATTTGTCAGGCTCAAAAAAGTAGGAGTCACCTTCTTTTTTTTTAAATGGAACCCCTGCATATTTTTATCTTTTCGGATTCTACGTGAAATTCTAAATATTTTTCATGCATCATGTAATATATCTACTTATATGGAATAGTTTTGGAATTATACAGGTTTAAAGTTAATTTGTAGTTTTATTTTCTACGGTGTAGCAGCAGGAGAATAATGGTAAATAATTAATTATTGCAGAATCTTTTCCAACATGACAAAAACTTTAACGGCCAGATTATCCAACGCTAGATCGGTTTAATTTGACAACCAAAAGTTTCAAAACTGACAAGTGTAAGAATAGGACAACTAAGTTTGATACTATGAATTTGTTTGTGAGTTTTTGGGCAAATTTATAAAGAAAAGGATAATTTTAGAAAGTTCTTTCCACAAAAATAGAACTAAATGCATTCAAGCAACCCGTTCCAAGGTGAAAATCATTTGGAAACCAATCAAATCGCTGAAATATTAGAATCACTATAAGTTCTTAATGACGACTTATAGACAATGACAGGATAAAAACATGTCAAATCCTAACTGATCAACTAGAAAATCTTAATTTAAAAAACCAGTACTAAATCTTAAACCTTTTTAGTGAATCTGAACGTAAATGTCTAAAATTTATCTAAACGTTTTGCGAGATTTGATAATGTTTTTTTTTTAATATACAGGGTGACTCAAAAATTAGACATTAAGAATTTTTTTTAACAATTACCATTCACAGCTTGAAACTAATAGACATGGAAAAGGGTTGATATACTAAACTAACCTAACCATAAGTAATTTAATGATATTTAATTACATAGATGTTCAAAATGCTCACCAATTGCTCCTTGGCAATAACCAAGTCTATTTGCAAACTCTTTTTGATTATTATGCACTACCTTAGGAGGTATTAGTCGAATTTCACTTTTAAGTTATCACGATCTATTGGTTTTGTTTTGAATACTTTACCCTTTAAATATCCCCATAAAATATCCAAAATTGTCAGATCTGGTAATCTCGCTGACTACTCAATTAACCCCTTCCTTCCTAATTTAGAGGATTTGAAAGATTGGTTTAGATTAGATATTTATTTCCTTGATTGTGCTTTAGTAATTACGTATTAACATTTTCCGAAAAAGATAAAAAATTTAAACTTGTATAATTTCAAAACAATCCGATATAGGTATCATATGCTACATAAAAATGTTTACCCACCCAAGCAAACCCAACCCAAGCAAACCCAACCCAAGCAAACCCAACCTGAGCCACGGACGATTCGGCAACATTGCAAAAGTCTAACAAATCAAAATACAGGGAAATGATGACATTACTATGTGACAAAACCCCCCAAAGTTTAACTCGACTTTTAGGGCATTTCCCGCTTCCCAAAAAGTTTTAAAAAATATTTTTGCATTTCCATGCACCATAAATAAAATTCTAATAAGCCAATAAAAAAAATGTTTAACGGACCCATTGAATTTCCCCCATTCTCGTCAAAATTTAATTACTGTTTTGTTTGGCAGGTTTGGATATTCCATATTATTTATAAACAACGCAAATGTAATACTCAGAGCATGTAATTTTGTTGATGTAATTAAGTAATCATCTATTGCTACAATGCGTATCTTAGAAATAAGATTCTGCTTAGATCATAAAATCAACAACAGATAAATCATAGAACCATCCATCCATGCAAAAAACACGTAGACACTCGTTAACCTCGACTAAAAAATTATATATTTTTAGTCGGAGGTTCATAAAACATGGTATTATTTAATGGAAGAAAAAGCCAACAAGTCGGAGAGCACATACAGATTTTTAATCTAAATGTAAATTAGACCACGTTCACGGTAACTAATTTCTTTCGCATTAGGTGTATTCGCGAAAGGTGGCTTTAATTCTAACTTGAAATCGAGTTATTATGTTATGTGCCCTAGCAATTAAGTTTTCATGACATTATTTGACTATTTGTTTAAATTACTAAATACTTCCTTAAGATGTAAGTAATATAATAATATATTTATTTCTGCAAGTAGTGTATTTAGGGGCCAGGTATTTGATTTTTTAAAGTGAGACGTTCAGATTAACCAAAAGGATTTAAGATTGGTCTTGATTAAATTAAATTAAGATCACTTGGGTGTTGACAGATTATTGTCTTGTCATTGTTGATAAGTCATCAGGACTTATTCTAATATTTCAGCGATTTATTGGTTTCCAAATAATTTTCATCTTGGAACATGTTGCTAGAATGAAATAAGTTCGATTATTGTGAAAAGTACGTACTAAAATTGCCCTATTCTATTAAGGAAACTATACAATATTGGCGTAAGGGGCAATATGTACAAATTATTTAAATGGCCGTAAACAATTTGTTCAAATTGGGAATGTTAATAGTTCTGAAAAGAAAATATTCTTGATGTATTTTCATTTTCTTTTCTCGTAATTTTAGCATGACCAAAGCTGCACTTTTTAATTACGAATACAAACCAATATTTTATCTCTATTTAATCAGTTTGACAAGCAATAATCTCGCAAAAGATATATGCAAATGCCCGTTAATAAGCACGAAGGTCCTGCCAACTTGTATATACACTTTTGATGATTTATCGCTAAAAATCAGCATTTTCAGATACATCAAAGTGATTATTGTATTAAAGAAGCCGTGCTCCATTCGCAATTTAAATTAAACAAACATATATTATCCTGTGAGTGGTTAATTGCGAAATTTTAATTTGGGGTCGATAAATTTTAGCAAAAATTATTTATTTTAAGATTATTGTTAATAAGTTCTACAGCAGTATTTTTACCCATAATTGCTTCTGTTTGAGTTATTATACCACCAGTAGGTAATCTTCTTATGTCTATCCTATCTATTTGTACCCCTAAGAATGTATCGGTTATTACAGAAATTTCAATTAAAATATACAAACAATTGATTTGGGAATAAGAACGAAAAAGAATTATTTACATTTAAGCGCTATTAGAGATTCTCAAGTTATTTATAATCTGGCCCATCTACTTCTTGAGGAAGACTCTTGCTAGGCTTTTAGTTAAATGGTATATTCGCAGATTGATAAACTAGACTAAAATAACGTGTAACGTTTGTTACTGTTGTATTTTCGAGCATGTGCGAGTGCGAGTGAAACGCGTAAATTTGGGAGATCATGAACTTAAGGTCATACCGTCTTGGTTGATGACTTTTGAGTTGTCATTTGTCTGATATCATTCTAAAAGGCTGGGATGACTTTTTTTAGAGGAAATTCAAATTGTCGACATTTACGTTCAGATTCACTAAGAAAGTTTAAGATTTAGTACTGGTTTAAATTAAGATCTTGTAGTTGATCAGTTATGTTTTGACGGGTTTTTGTCCTGTCATTGTTAATAAGTCGTCATTAAAACGTATGAATTATTGTGATATTTCAGCGATTTACTTGGTTTCCAAATGATTTTCATCTTGGAACTTGTTGCTGTAATGAATTTAGTTCTATTATTGAAAGTACGTACTAAAATTGTCCTTTTCTTGATAAATTTGCGAAAAAGCTCAGAAATAAGTTCATAGTATAAAACTTAGTTGTCTTATTCTTACACTTGTCAGATTAAACCTTTTGGTTGTCAAATTAGACCGACCTAGCGTTGGAGAATCTGGCTGTTAAGATTTTATAGTCATTTTTGTTACGAATAAACAATATATATATATAAGCTTTTGTTTATAAATAAGATTTATTTTTTTTACTAACGATGCATTTGTTTTTAACCTTCGCAAATTTATAAAGAAAACAGAAATGTTAGTACGTATTTTATACAATAATGGAATTAAATTCTAGCAACACGTTCCAAGATGAAAATCATTGAGAAACCAATCAAATCGTTGAAATATTAGAACAACTCATCCATTTTTAATGGCGGCTTATTAACAAAGACAGCACAGAATCCAATCAAATCCCAACTGATCAACTAGAAGATATTTATTTAAACTACTAATAAATCTTAAACCATCTTATGTAACGTAACTTCTTAATATTGTATTTTTCATTTACATAAACCATTATTAAAAGTTATCACACATTAATGTTAGTATGTTTGTATACTGCATAGCATACCACAGTTCTCATATTCAATTCCCACAACTAGTAATTTATTAAATTAATTTGCAAAATTTACATCTTTCACACAATGGGTCGCAAACCTAACAAGATCATAATATACATTTACATACCAAATAAACATCAACGGGAAATTTTACAAAAAAAACTTTCAAATAGGCATAGAATATTAAAGTAAATCTAAATATATAATGGGGTTAACAAATATCTAAGAGTTATAGTAAACAAATGAAGGTGACATAAGACATTATTGGAAACGGCTAAAATAAAAAGAAATTTCTTCGCAATAAAAATGATTGCTGATGTAATAATTACCGAACATCGACAACAGGTGAAGTATAACTCCAATTAATTCGCTTGAAAATCCGTTATTGATACGAGTATCATCTGTTAGTGCCAGATGCCCCTGACAATATAATTTTCTATGCAGATGATACGTGTATACGATGGTACTTGTATTTAGTGATGATTCCATGACCCTTTTTCCTAGGTCAATGTCGAAATTTAAATATTCTTCTGGCATCGACTTCCCGGCGAGAATAACAAACCTGTTTTTCCTCGTCAGCAAGCATCGACAAAAGTAGGTTTTCTGGGAGTGCGAAGTAAGCGTTTCGTTGAATAACTGAATATACTTGTTATTGCCTTAAGTTCTAGTGCGAGATATCGTTACCTTTCGATCAATTGACAAACGTTCCTAGACATGTCTGATTTGTTCTTATTTTAAACCATCCGGGAGCATAAACTTTAGCAACAAAGCTGTATTAAGCATTGAGATTGTTTCAACGTTGAAACAGAGATGCACAATATTCTGTTAGGTATTGTCAGCCACCGAGTATGGAAGATTTTCTCGAGGCTTTATTTGGCAAATCGGATAGAAAATATCCAGTAATATCCTGTTGTTTTAATTATTTATACAAATATCTTTGGGCATTATTAAGATCATTTGCAGTAATTTCTGTGAGTTTGCTTTGTATGTATAATTTTATATTGGTCGCTTTTTACAATCCTCTAGTAAATATCAAGTTGCGCCTGTAAGCGTTGACGGACCAGTAGTTGAGCCATCCAAGTGTAATAAATGAGAGGCAGTTCATGAATCCTTTCTCGAAAAAAGTCTTATTACACCACAAAATTTACGCTACCTATAGTCGCCGTTACGCACTAATAGACGTCATACATCCACCAATAGAAATTACACGCTACGCATTTGACGAAATTTATAAGCCTTTCCAATATTTCGCCAACTGTAGCTTCCATACTCAATTCCCAAAACTAATAATTTATTAAACTGTTTTGCAAAATTTATATCCGCCTCAAAACAATGGCTCGCAGACCTAATGTGATCGACATATACAAAATAAATATCGAGGGGACAGTTTAACCCATTATACGGGGTATTAGCATGATTGGACGAAACATAAAGCATAAAGAGAGAGCATGGAACAACAAATAATGAACGATTAAATAACAGGACCCAATTAACAGACGGTCTGGTCATAACTCATGCCTTGCAAACGGACATTTACATGTCACATATATGACGCAGGACGGGAATGAGTCTGTTTATCTGCACCTTCATCCGACTAAAAAATCTAAATTCCAACCTTTATATATATCATTCGAAAATGCTATTTCAAGCATTTCTCATGTTAAAATTGAAAAATTAGATATCAAGATAAAATATTTGATTATTTTTCCAAAAAAAATTATCATCAAAACTTATACGGAATAAAAAGTTACTATTAAGCATAACACAGAATCGTCCTTACAAAATACGATATATTCTGAATAGGGAAAAAACATTGTAAACATGGTGTATTAGGGTGCTTAAGCATTTATCACTGTTCTGTTAAAGTTTACTGGAATGCGTTGATTTTTGTCAAAGTGTCATAGTGTTCGCAGATAAAACTCTTCGGAGTAGCACTAGATGGCTTACTTATATAAAACTAACCGGTAAATACAATGCCCTTCTTAGATTCTGGCTCAAGCCTAATACACTGACTCGCAAAAATGTGACGAGCCTAAAATATTCAACAATTTTAAAAAATAATAACTTTTGAATGACTGTCAAAGCTACAAATGTGGTGCGACCGAGGTTACAAGAAAGATGTTAAAATGACTTTTTTTATTTTACAGATGGCACAATATGTTCTATATTTTGATTCCGGGGGAGAATACCCAAGCTATATCATTTTATCTGACTATGTCATTTTAGGACAGTTTTCCCTACAGGGGCAAATCAAGGCATGTTTTTTCTTCATTTTGTAGACAACCTGTAGAATAACCTACTATCAATATTAAATTTTACCTTTACCTTAAATTTAACCTTAGCTTTGTAATTCTATGTGAATATAAACCTTTCCGTCCAGATTCACTAAGAAAGGTTAAGATTTAGTACTGGTTTAAATTAAGATGTTCTAGTTGATCAGGTATGTTTTGACAAGTTTTTGTCCTGTCGTTGTTAATAAGACGTCATTGAAAATTTATGAATTATTCGGATATTTCAGCGACTTGCTTGGTTTTCAAATGATTTTCATGTTGGAACGGGTTGCTAGAGTGAATTTAGTTCTATTATAGTCGAAAGTGCGTACTAAAATTGCCCTTTTCTTTATAAATTTGCAAAAAACCCCAAAATAAATTCATAGTAAAAAATGTAGTTGTCTTATTCTTACAGTTGTTGGTTGAAAGCTTTTGGTTGTCAAATTAGACTGGACTAGCGTTGGAGAATCTGGCTTGCCCTTTTCTTTATAAATTTGCGAAAAAGCTCCAAAATAAATTCATAGAAAAAAATGTAATTGTCTTATTCTTACAGTTGTCAGTTTAAAACTTTTGATTGTCAAATTAGACCGGACTAGCGTTGGAGAATCTGGCTGTTCATGTTTCTGTGTCTGTGTGCAAAAACTTCTGTGATTTTAGAGTTTTATTATTGGTTTCTTTTTGTTCGACGGTTTTGTTTTTCAGTAGTCATTGGTTGGGTGATGTTCTTACAATGTTTTTATCGTTACTGACGTTAAATTTATGAAGGTAACCCCTGCCTCAGAAAATGAAGTCGTGTGATCAAGAAGCAAAAAAAACATTTCCTTAAAAAAGAGATGTAAACTTTCTCATAAAAGTTTTATTCAAATTATATCGAAAACAACCGTTATAACCGTGGGTTGGTCATCGAGGTTATATTATCAAACTTAATTATAAAAAAAACGTAATATTCGAAATTTATACTGAACTATTAAACAGAAGTGAGGGAACAGTCAACCCGCAATATTTTATAACCTAAAACGCATATTTACGCATAAGAATCAAAGAAATACTAACCATAATTTACTGAATGACTGGATCAAATAAAAATTACTGGGTTGGTCATCGAGGTTATATTATCAAACTTAATTATAAAAAAAACGTAATATTCGAAATTTATACTGAACTATTAAACAGAAGTGAGGGAACAGTCAACCCGCAATATTTTATAACCTAAAACGCATATTTACGCATAAGAATCAAAGAAATACTAACCATAATTTACTGAATGACTGGATCAAATAAAAATTACTGTGCACTGGGGTTATTCCTCAATGATTTTTGGATTTACTCTTATTTCTGCGTGGTAGTTAATCGTTATATTTAAATATACTTAAGCAGCTGGAAAGAATTTTAAAAATTAAAATTCGAAGATTAAAAATGCTACAACAGTTACCCAAAAGATTAGGTATATCAATCGACTAGCTCTAATATAGCGGGGCAGTTTACTTGAGGGGTGGTTTACTAATTTTAGTTCATTAATGTCACATGCTAATGACCTATCAATGCCATTACCAAAAGAACATGTTCACTTCTTAACATCGTTGGTGTGGACCAATAACCAGATCTAACTTGGCGCCACTTACAGTATCATAAATGTGTCAAACAGCCCACCACCAATAATTAAAGCTCCTGTAAGTAAACTCAAAAAGTTCACATAATGAAACACGATAAAAGTAATTTAAGTGTCTAATTAAAAAAAAAGAATGGCATTGTAGAATTTGAACAAGATGTACGTAACAAAATGGAAAATGATAATTTTTAAGCCAGCTCTAGAATGTTGCAATGCCCTTACAGTGCTAGGACTCTATCTTAAATCAGTTTTCTCTACAAAAATGGATATTTAAAACATTTGGCTTTCCATTGCGATTATAAAATTGATGATGTTCTTTGTGGAGCGCACTCCTCCACTGATCTACCTCAAGAGGCTTAAACAGGAACACACGTTTAAGATCTCATCAATCTATCAAAAATCCAAGCACTGCCAAAAAAAACATCAAAGGGGGTAGTCTACGACAGTGCTACTCAAACTTTTTTAGTGGCGGACCGGTATTTATTTTTCCTTGTCGCCAATGGACCAGTTTGGAAATATATTGGCAGTTAGTTACTAAACCATTAAACTAAATACCAAAAATTGCCTTTGTCTACGAATTAAACACGAATTTATTTTACAAATACATAATTTTAAAAATTTACAAAACACCTATACACTAATACAGGGTGTTCGGAAAATGTATCAGGATAATTGGGCAGGTAATTCTACCCTACCTGGTAAAATAAAGGTAGTAAGCCATGTAACAAAAATTCGAAGTTCAATTTTTTTTCCTTATTTTGAACATATTTCTTATTGTTTTGTTGACGAGTTTTATCGTTGTCCTTAGAACTCAGTAGTTTTTAAAATAAAAAACAATTTAATTTTTAGGGGTTGCGTCTACCCCCTTAAGCGTACCTTACACGGTCAATAATACTGACAATATGTTACCATATTGACAAAATATTGACCGTATAAGGTGGATATATTGATGGTTTACGTAAAAATGCGAATCAGTTCTCTAACCACCCTGATGAAACCTTATACAAAATTTCTATTCAGATTTCAAACAAATAATGTTAAAGCAGCTATTCTCCGGGCTATATGCCCCTCCGAGCGCTGGATTACATACCAAAATTTGCCGTATTTTGACTAACACTGTTAGACAACAAAATACTCGGTTTGACTGCAAGAAACTACCAGGAAGAAGGAAGCTTTTTGTTTAGTTAGGATGTCGTTACCTGCATACCGGTTGCGAACTCTTTAGTTCTCGTCAGTACAGGATTAACGAACATACCTACCTTCTTAGAGAACTGATTCTCATTTTTACGTATTTATATGTACCCCTGAAAAGTAAGTAGACCCCATTCATTGCAATAAATATTGATATTGATGGTTTGATGGATTGAACTGACGCGAATTCGAATTTCCAAATATCAGACATCAATATCAGTGAGTAGAGGGATACTATCAGTATTACTGATCATCTAGGGTGCGCTATCAATATTGGATCAATCCTTAGTGTAACGTCAGCTGCTGTCAACACTGTTAGCAGCAAGCATGCTTTTTTAACCAATTTTTCATCCAGCGCTTACACTTTACTGTACGTTTTATGCCTAAACTTAAAATTATCGTAATACATCCTCTCTATCGAGGATCCATTTTCAACAGGCACGGATAATAGTAGGTTATGTACTGAAGGAAATATTGACAATAATACTCAGAGATTGAAGTGGATTGTTGAAATATTGGCAGTATTGATTGATATCAATATTATTGATCGTGTAAGGTACGCTTTAGGGGGCGAGTTTTGCAATATCCTTTCTTAGTGGACGTCTACGGCGTAAAATAAAGCTGTGTGCAAAATTTCAACTTTTTGGCATTAGTAGTTTTGGCTGGGCGTTGATGAATGAGTGAGTCATTGAGTCAATTTACTATTTTATATATTAGTATAGAATAGTATAGATAGATAAATGAGCAACAACAATATTAATAGTAGGGGTGCGAGCTGATTACACCTCTTAATACTAAAAACGATATAATAAAAGATTAAAAGTACATCCCTGACAATTCTTAATTTACATACTATAACTAGACTACAGTTTTGATATTCAATCGTTGGGATAGGTTGTCAGTTTGATACGTTACGTGACATCAAAACTAGGGATTACATGTCCTTAGGGATTACGGATAAACTCGTGGCTACTCTGACATACCTAGATTAGTCTTTATTGATAAACTAACTAATGGGTAAAGCTGTTTCCGACAAGATAAGACTGTGGTCAATTTTAGAAAATGAAAATATTATTTGCTTCTAATAAACTACAATTTAATAAATTATTGTTTGTTCGATCATGAAATAAGTGGTATTAAAATTATAAATTATACGACTGAAAAATGTTTTAACTAATGATTGCAAATAGTTACAAAATAGAAAGACAGATTTAGGTACCAAGACTGCGGGAAGAGCTAGACAAGAATATCAATTTTTTAACGAATTAGGTCAGATGTCGAGCGTTCCTTAATGAAAAAGCTTCAGACCAGAATAAGGGATATGAATGAATTTTTTTTATTTCATAACTCGTTTAAAGAAGTCATTAGAAACCCAAAACTATTATGTTGAAGAAAGTTACTAGGATAATTTAATTAAAAATGTATTTTACTTCTCAGCATAATTTATTACAATTTAAAAAGCAGCAATTTGTCCTCAGTGTCTAGTGACGTCAGGAGATAAACAAAAATAAGTGCCAAAAAGCTTAACCCAGGGGTACTACATACAAACGCATGTGAATCGACAACTTCTGTGATAGTCCTACAGCAAGTGATGAGCATTTTCTCGTACGATTGTACCTATATCAATTGATTTGCCAAACTGATTGTTATTTATTATTTGTAATACTGTAGGCTAGAGTGGAAAAATGTCAGTCTACAAGACCTAAAGTTGGACATGTTTGATATGCAACACATAAAACATCCAAGTGAGCATTTTCTCGTACGATTATACCTATATCAACTGATTTACCAAACTGATTGTTATTATTTGTAAGATTGTAGGTTTAAGAGTGGCAAAATGTCAGTCTACAAGACCTAAAGTTAACCATTTTTGTTATGCAACACAAAAAACATCCAAGTAAGCATTTTGTCGTACGATTGTACATATAAATTGATTTACAAAACTGATTGTTGTTATTTGTAATATTGTATGCTTAAGAGTAGCAAAATGTCAGTATACAACACCTAAAGTTAAACAGGTTTATCATGCAACACAAAAAACATCCACATTTCTTAGCGTCACATACTCTATTCGATCTTCGCAACACGACATCAACCTATCAGACGAGGAATTTAACTTTAGAAGAAAGTGTAGATACTATTATTTCCGTTTTACAGCAATCAGCAAATTATTCATAACTCTGTAAACAATCTGGTACCCTACCTACTTTTGGGAACGCCTGTTGTCAGGCTTTCCGTTATGTGAAATATGTGCAGATTGAGAAACTCTACTAAAATAACGCCATTACTGTCGATTAATACTTATCTACAATCATAAATACCACAGGCTAAAGCATATGACTAAATATTAGTAAAATATGCCAATATACCATTATTTTTCGTAGTAATAAGTTTTAGTAATTTATTTGAAAGAAACCAGACGAAGATACCAGACTAATTTCGAGTTGATCTGATGACATGCTAGTGCTTTTATGGCTGCTGAATTGTCAGTGCAGATAAGAATGTCCCGGCACCTGCATCCTATTCTTAAATGCATCAGCAGACGGGTTTCAGTAGCAGGAATTCTGTTGTTTAAAACATGGTGGTGTACGTTCCCAGAGGCACATAAATCATGAATAATGTGTCTGAGGATAACTCTCCGTACGTACCATTGCGTTCAATAAAGACTGAGACAATAAAACTTTAATTGAATCTTCTGAACTATTTAAAATTAACTTAGTCAAATTGACAGATATCAAGAAATTTTTGTTTTTAAATACATATACCCGTGTGATTTCAGCGATCCACAATATAACATAACCCAAACCTGTTTGGTACCTGACATGTAGGTAACCTTTAAACTATTACATTTTTCGTATAGCTAAGGAGATAATTTTGATATATCTACCAGTTTTTATTAATTAAAGCAATGACACATCAGCACCCGTTCCATAATTAGTCTTAGATCATAGGTGTACCACAGTAACTAGCCTAACTGAAGCAGTCAAGTACCAGTCTATCTAAATTCAGTTCATATCAATTACTAAAATTATTAGAGTTATGGGCATAAATTAAAATTTCCTCATGCTAAAAAAACGAACTAAGAAACCTGTTTTGCCCAATCCTGGTATACATTTTGTACAACATAATCTGGGTTAAATTCCTAAAGCCAATAAAATAAATGAAAGCGAAATTTGCTATTAATGTCGGGCAATATTGTCGCAGCCTTTTGATGTTAAGTGGGCTGAGGTGTTACAATATATTGCAATTACGTTGTGCTAATGTTACATAATAATTGCCTACGGGAAGTGCATATTGATTGGGGCCTATACCGGTAATACTCGTTTATGAACAATGGTAAATGCTGTAATACAACCTCATGGTTTGGGTTATCTATCTATCGCTCTAATGTAGTTATATTTAATAATTTGCTGCTTTGACTACGCTTAAGGTAGTAATTATAATATACAACTAAGTTTCACTACTAAGTTTCGTGTCGACTGTAGGTAGGTATATTTAAAATTTTACTATACATTTTTTTTTATAAAGTAGGTACCCTATTTGATTTAAAAGTATTTTTGCACAAGCATGTTTTTTTGTCACTTACTGTCATTATTGACAGAAGCAGTAAATTGATTTTACTGAACAATTATTATTTTTCCTACAAACTAAAGTAGGTACACCAGCCGTATCTAGGCCGGTAAGTGCAACTTACGGCACTAATTCAGTAAGTGAAGTTTTTCTTATATCTACAGCTAAAATATCAACATTTTTCGTTTCAGTAATACTTTGTTCCCCAAACAACTCAACATTTAGATTCATTCTGTTACGATGTGCTCGTTACATAGATTTTTGAAGAAATTAGTGAATTCCACCTTTTAGCACTCCCGATATCTTATAGAACGAGCTTACTTTCGAATGCGCCTGAATTGGACCTCTGCATATTTGCAGTGAAGTCTCTCTTTTACGCTTTGCGCGTTCTATTGAGTGATTATGGACTAGAGTAGTGTACTTTAGAATAGGTTCTGTAAATTTGGTTTATAATTGGGGCAACGTTTTATACATATGTTGTTTTAATATATTATGGTCTTACATTAATACAAAACTTAATTGTCCTATTCTTCCTCTTGTCAATGTTAAAGTGACCATTCGTCCCGCATTAGGCGGGACAGTCCCGCATTTCGTCCCGCATTTATTCAATATATAATTTTTGTGTAATTTTCTATATAAAATTAATAGAATCTCTCTAATATTTTTGATGAGTTTTAATATAATATTATAAACATAGGTACGAGTACGTTATTATTATTTTTAATTTATTATCAAAACATTACACATTGTATATATATATATATATATATATATATATATATATATATATATATATATATATATATATATATATATATATATATATATATATATATATACATATATATATATATATATATATATATATATATATATATATATATATATATATATATATATATATATATATATATATTATGTATATATATATATATATATATATATATATATATATATATATATATATATATATATATATGTATATATTAAATAAATAATTATATTTCACCCCCCCCCCCCCCTTCCAGCGTCCCGCATTCCTGGAATGGAAATCTGGTCACCTTAGTCAATGTAAACATTGTAAACCCTTGATTGTCAAATTAAACCAGTTTCAGCAATAGTGGATCTAACCGTTAAATTTTATGCTATTATACACGGTGTCCCATATAAGAATGCACACTACAGGGATCTCGTAAACCAGAAGAGATACAAAGATGATTAAATTAGAGAAAAGTTGCGCTTTGCTGAACCCTTCAAAGTTACGACTCGAAATCTAAAAAAATCCGATTACTTCCGAAGATATTTGGGAAAAACCGAATTTTCCCGATTTCGTTTTTATTTTTTTCTGACTCTATTTAAAAAGATATGACAAAATAAATTTCACATTCTCGTTGCCACTTTTTCTGCTCTACAAGCCGGCGTTCTTAGATTTTCAATACGACGTTTCGTTTCTTCGCAACCATCATCAACTTCATTTTTTTAAATAGTCGAAAAGTTTTGCTTTATTCTTAAAAAATTCTAATTTAAATTCTAAATCCCACGACATATCGCTTCTTACATTTATCCGACGTTTCGGACGAAACAATCATCAGTATTATTTGATTATTATTACGAAGGAACGAAACGTCGGATCAAAAATCTAATTACGTTATTATGTAGAGGAGAAAAAATTACATGGGAATGTGGATTTTATTTTGACCTGTCTTCTTTTGTGAAATCAGAAAAAAATTAATTGCTAAAATTTATGTTTAAAATTTCAAGAATTCCTAGATTTTTGTAAGAGATAGATTAAAGTAAATTTTACATTTTTATTGTCGTTTTTCTCCTCTACAACATGACGTCATTCAATTTTTGATTCTACGTTTTGGCTTATCTCGACCATTATCAACTTTTTTTTTAAATAATCCGAAAATTTTATTTTAGCACAGTTAATTGCCCTTGTTAATCTGAATTCAACGACGTATCACATACGTGCAAGTAAGCAAAATGTTATTATCAAAAAACAAAATATTTTATTTTTACGCTACAAAAAGTTCATTGAAACAATCTTATTTAATCATATGTTCAAAAAGTCCTCCCTCATTCTCTAAACAAACGTAGCAACGGTAAACAATTTCATTCATTACGTTTTCTAGCATCATTGGAGTTATCCTTGCAATAGGGCTTGAACCTCAGCTTTACGTTGTTCTCATAACACGATGTAACTGGAATACCTTGCAATTAATTATTTGATGATAACATTTTGCTTACTTGCACTAATAATAGTTAAAGCTTAAAAATACGCACATATTCTTAATGTGATACGTCGTTGAATTTAGAATAACACGGGCAATTTAACTGTGCTAAAATAAAATTTTCGGATTATTTAAAAAAAAAGTTGATAATGGTCGACCAAAGCCAAAACGTAGAATCAAAAATTGAATGACGTCATGTTGTAGAGAAGAAAAACGACAATAAAAATGTAAAATTTATCTATCTATCTCTTACAGTAGAATCAGAAAAAATCTACGAATTCTTGAAATTTTAAACATAAATTTTGGCAATTAATTTTTTCTGATTTCACAAAAGAAGACAGGTCAAAATAAAATCCACATTCCCATGTAATTTTTTCTCCTCTACATGGTAACGTAATTTTATTTTTGATCCGACGTTTCGTTCCTTCGTAGTAATCATCAAATAATATTGATGATGATTTTTTCGTCCGAAACGTAGGATTTAATGTAAGAAGCTATATGTCGTGGGATTTAGAATTTAAATTAGAATTTTTTAGGAATAAAACAAAATTTTTCGTCTATTTAAAAAAATGAAGTTTATGATGGTTGCGAAGAAACGAAACGTCGTATTGAAAATCTAAGAACGCCGGCTTGTAGAGCAGAAAAAGTGGCAACGAGAATGTGAAACTTATTTTGTCATATCTTTTTAAATAGAGTCAGAAAAAAATAAAAACGAAATCGGGAAAATTCGGTTTTTCCCAAATATCTTCGGAAGTAATCCGATTTTTTTAGTTTACGAATCGTGACTTTGAAGGGTTCAGCAAAGCGCAACTTTTATCTAATTTAATCATCTTTGTATCTCTTCTGGTTTACGAGATCCCTGTAGTGTGCATTCTTATATGGGACACCGTGTTATACATCAACTAAAAGATAATTTGCCGTGTTTTTTCTATTTTGCCCTAGACTATTTAACACTTTTTTTTATAGTACGCCATATATAAATCCTGACATTTTTCTAATAGAGTAATCAACAACTACTTAACAAGTTACCACTCTTATGCAAGCTGGTATGATACATATTCATTATTTTATACACATAAATGGACAAAAACAATTAAATTCATATAACAAGTTTATTAAGATAGAAATCAGCGTCCGCATAAACAACGTCTTACTCAAACAAAGCTTATGAATCGGCATTTTTTTTGCTTCCATTGTTTTATTTCAGCTGTTAATTACTATTCAATACATTTGAATGGAACATAACTGGTGTGTAAGGTAGGTATTATAAGGTTTTGACTATGTAGACAATTAAGGTTTGCCCAGGCTTCTGTTTTGAAAAGAGAGAGAGAGACAATTTTTATGATTCAACAACATTAAAAAATACAGTTCCTTTTTACTAAAGTTTTATTTATTTTAAAAAATAACATATAAAGAATAACCTTTTGATACCCTTTTTCAAAGCGGATTGGTTTGCAAGCTTAAATAAACATTGAATTGATACTTGATGAAGATCCATTATAAAACTATTTAAAAATAACAAACGTGTTTAAATCTTCACTAATTTTTTATTCGTAAAACATGACAATTGTTTGGACACACAGTGTCTTCGACGGATAGTAGGTACGGGGTATTACGGGGTAAAAAACGAATTTTCTTGATTTTTCCGACAAATCCTATTTTTAACCGACATTATTCCACACTATTTTTCATATTCAGTGATTCTTTTTAAGTTTATTTTATCCGTTAATTATCTAAGAATACCTCCCACTAATTTAAATCGCTTATTTTTTCGCTAAAGTTATAAATAAATAGGTAGTGCAGGAATATTTTATTGGATGAGTTACGCATTAAATGCCATTTTTATTGATTTTTCGGTGACCCTACAACACTGGAATTCGCCATGTACTCATTATAAGTCATAAATTCGCTTTTCATGACACAGCCAATGGGATCACGTTTTACAAGTTTCGAAATTCTCGCGAAAATAGTAGAAAAATCCTTCTTTTTGTTAATAAAGACCAAAATAAATGAATAACAGCAACCGCCATAAACATTTAATTTATGTAGAAAATATAAAAAAAATATTTCAAAATTATTTGGGTTATACGCCAGTTCTTTATTACCCAAAATTGAAGGGTTTTTATTATAATCTCAATTATAATTTTCATAATTGGATGATACCAATTATTGAAACAATCCGTTTATCGGTAATTTTTAATTCAAATTATTCCATCGCCTCGGTTCAGCCCTAAAAGTAGGAACAAGGGGGGGATGATATAGAAAAAAAAAACATATGTCATTGTTGCTTGAGTAGTAGTTATTCTATTTTTTTTTTATCGATCTCGATACAGAAATAAATACACTTTACCAAAAATATACCCACATGATTGTAGTAAAATAAATACACATAACAAAAATCTACGTCTCAAAACTACGCGTGCCAAACCCAATTACCACAATAAGAAAAGAAACTGTATTTTGTAAATTTTTTATTAATGATAAAAATGCATTCTGTCTCTTTTCATAACAACACAACCTTAAATTAGTCTGTAGTCTGTAGGAATTACAGGAGGAGAAATTAATTGAGATGTCGTTCAGGAATAATAAAATACTTGTTATTTAAATTTGTATTTGTTTTTTTTTCTTAACAATGATTGGCCCTTTAGAAAACACTGCTTTCAAATGTTGTAACACATGAGTGATTCTTATAAGATGTTTAAATTCGTGATTCAGCAGGGAAGCATGAGAAACCTTAAGTTTTCTTGTGGACAGGTTGCCATTAAGCAACATTTCAACTGAATTGTAAGCACGCTTTACGAAAAAAATAAATATTTAAAAACTAACTTTGACTTCGAATATTTAAAATCTCCGTGATTATTGTTCTTAGTCTCGCCTTCATACACATTTGTTTGTATTTTAATAAAAAACAGTTATATTAAAAATTTTCTTCCGTACAGTAATAGAATGCAACGATGCTTTAAATAGATCTCAAATAATTAAAAAAAATTCACATCCGTGATGCCTTTCCGCTAGTGATGCAAACTTTCGTTACTTTTGAATCCTTATACCGATTAGTTATTTTTAGTATCGATACCCGTTACTCGTTCCTTTCGGTACTTTTACTTTTCAGTAGATTGATTACTCTTGTATTGTTTTTTATTCACAAATAAGAAACATTATGAATCAGGGATATTTACTAGAATATTTAGTATCAATACCCGTTATTCTATACCCGTTACTTTCGGTACTTTTACTTTTCAATAGATTGATTTCTCTTTTATTGCTTTTATTCACAAATAAGAAATATTATGATTCAGGGATATTTACTAGAATATTTAGTATTTACAAGGTAATGATAATGGTATGGTAATAGTTTTCGTCGGTAGTCGGTAAATAATAATTAAAACATTTAAAATATAACAGTAAACAAACACTGTAAACAGTGTAAATAGGGATTTTATTTTTAAATATCTATCTATAAACGTTAAACATAAACAAAACTTCTTTCCTTTCATAGTCATAAATTATAACAAAACAAATATAATTCAATCCAATAAAACAAACAACGTTTAACGGGAAATTGAAAATGAACAATATTTTAAAATTTTAAAACATCAAGTAGGTATAAAAATTTAAAAATACATCTAAGGAATAGGCACAAAAGTAACGGGTATTGGGTTGAGTATTGGGCAAATACCCGTTATTTTGTAACGGGTAGATACTTTTTTACATCACTACTTTCCGCTAATTCAAATATAAACGATAAATAATATTGTTATTCTTTTTCTCGGTGATTGTCGTCTACCACATAACTAGACATGTTATAAACTTTCAGTCAGTACTTTTTTATCTGAAACAGCCCGTGTAGACTTCAAGCCTAAGTACTAATGTAGCGTGGGCGTCTGACTTAAAAGACTAGAAGTTGGGAGGGAAAGGAAAAACATCTGCAGGCAATTGATTCCATAATCTGAAGACCCTAGGTATTAGCTGGACAGTAAAAGGATACATATGTAAAGCTCCTCTTGTTGTTTTGTTAGGAACATTCAAGAGGGCTAGTTCTTCAGAGCAAAATCCGTGGAAGTATCGGTACAAAAGGGATTAATCCCAAATCCGCAAGATAAGATGGGTGCAAGTTCTGGAGCACATTTTTTTAGAACAATTGCTGGTATGCCATCCAGACCGGAGGACTAGTTGGTGTCAAAGGATAGAATTGTTTGCTTAGGCAGAAAGCATATCGAAAGCATTGTTTTGTAAGGTTTAAGTTTCCTTGCATTCTGCTGGTTATTTATAATTCTCGTATAAGTGACGAGTAATAAAACTATAAATATTCTTTTTTGATTAATATTTTTATACCTAGGATTCAATGCGATCATCAAACTCACTATGAGTAAATAATGTTTTTAAATTTGTCTTTTGTTGGTGAGTAACCGCCAAAAAAAGTTAAATTTCTCACCCAGGTGAAGCACCCATCAATAAAGTCCAGTATTTACTTGGATTAAAAATCAATAAAGGAGAGATTTTTAATTTGTTAAAGGAATAGCAAGAGCCAAAAGGTCTAGAAACCAAAAGGCAGAGGGGAATATTAGAGGACTTGGTCAGAAATTAAAATCTGATCGCGTGATGTATAAAGAAAAAAAAAGAAAGAATATTATTATTAACTAATATGTTAATATCATTTTATCAGGACAGATCATCTTACATTGGTACAAATTCCTTTACAGAAGCCTCTTTATTTCTAAAATGAAGCATTAACAGCAAGCAACACATACAGTTCTTTATTAGAACCATTAATTAGTAGAAACCTACATATGTATTTCTCTTTAAAAATATTAAATTTTTTGACCAACATTTACTTCAAGGTTAAAACTTCTCATAAAAATCAACCACATATGGTAGATAATTTCCGGTAACGTAGATATTGTCTAAATATTAAAATTTTAGCAGTATTGCAAAATATGTTGTTATTATTGTTAAAATTAATAACCAAAAGCATGACCATTTCCTGTTAATTAGAATACAACTACCTATAATCTACTGTTCTCATAATTAAAAGTAATTATAATTTATTGACTGATCAGATAATATCAATAATTTGGCTGCAACCATTACATAAACACCATTAAATTATGTCAAAATCTGGCGCAAAAATTGATTGTATCAACAGATGACTGACATAATCTATTATAAGGAAATTTAATTTAATTTTAAATTAATTAAGCAAATTTTTAAAACATATTAAAAGGTGCGGTTCAGTTTTTTTGTTATCCCAATTATACAGCAGAAGTTTTGAAAATGCATGTTACAAAAAGGATATTTTATACGTACTAAAAAGGCGTCTATCGTATACATTGTTAACTTCACCTCGTCAGAACAAAATTTTTCGCATTTTTATTTTATTGGTATTATTACTACTTGAGCAGGTGAACGACAAAAATCAAGAATTATAGGGCTCGTTTCCTAAGTCACTGGAGGAGCTGGCAGTACTATTGACTAATTAATTAATTGATCGATTTATTGGAGGGTACAACAGGTTGAGGCTTGTGCATCCTTTAAACGGCAGTCAATAACTTATTGTTTATTCATTACAATGTACATAACAGCTACATTCCTAGTATTTCATAACATAAAAAATAATTGTGATCTCTACTGTCTGTATTGGTCCGGTCTGGTTACAAAAGTGTGTTTCCTGTATTGAGTTAAATAATTTTTTACTAGCAGTTTCATGGAGGTCTCTCCCTGGATATCAAAATCGCTTAGGTAGTTTGTCAATATTCAACGGATTAATGTCGCTCATTCATTTATAGATAGTATGAGAGCTCTCTCCTCCTCCATGTTACCTAGGGGTACATACAAGCCCACTTTTTCTTATGATGCTGGCTAATTTATTAAACCCATTACAAGCTAGTAGATTCGTGTAGAGCTTCAGGACTTCTATTGTCAATGCAGTGACTGGTGACCTAAGTACTGATTTGCCTAGGCTTTGCCCCGGAATGCCGTTTCAGTAACACTATCTAGCCAAGAGGTCTCCGAAACTTTCCTTGTAGACTACTAGCCGAATTATTTTTTTTCGTAGACCCCCTGCCTGCCTAATATTGAATTTTCCTAAACTTTATAACGTCAAATAAGTTTTTCACAGCTAGCACAGTGCTACTCACTTTGATAGGGTTTCTTTGTGGAGTGGACTGTTGTAAAAGAGGCCCAGAGTTTATAAATTAACATGGCATGGTCCGAAACACGACCCCGACGGCCATTTTGCATTCCTAGGAACTACCTTGTAAATTTAGCTACTTATACTAAGTAAGAAGTACATTTTACAATCACGTAATCTGTTTCCTCATCTGTCATTTACGGAACGCCTGAATTGATGATAACTGTGGGTGGACTCCTATTTACATCTCGTGGGCCCCCAAATTCCTTAGTTGCTGCCATGGACCCCCTGGATGTCGATATCGACCACTTTGGGAATTATCGTTCTACTGCTGTAAACCAGGATTATTTGTATTCCAAATGCAAACCCGGAGCCTGTGAAACAGGGACGAGATACCGTGATTTACATTTTGGAGCGATCACGGATTCCCAATTTATTTATAACCCGGCCAAATATATGGTCCCCCACCTACTTCTTAAGAACGGTTGTTGTCAGGCTTTTAGTTGTGTGGCATATTTCCAGATTGATAAACTATACTAAAGTGGTAGCATTTTTATTTTACACATAAGGAAAAATGCTATCACGATTATTATTTGCGTATTCTTATTCATTTAAGTCCTTTATAACTTTCTTGTTCTGTCTTTATAACAAATTAAATAATTTTCTACTTTCTGAAGAATTGCACCATGGCATATTATGATCTCTGATTTCATTATTAATAGCTAGTTTTGAGAGTTCGCCATTCCGCTGATAAAGCTTTTAAATGAATGAACCCTACTATTCAGACATCGCGTTTCTCCGATATGCGTTTGGTGGTACTTTCGCCACGAGTCACGTGAGGTTGTGATACGAAGATTTTTGGCGTCTAGGAAGAAAAATAATACGTTTTTTGAGAAAATTATAAATATGCTCGAACGAGGTAAACCGTGTCTTTTTTCGTTTCGGATCTGTAGACGACAGATCAACGAGACCAACTTCAGAGAGGCTTTCTTTCGCACTGTTTTTCAAAGTTTGAGATTAGAAAGTATTTTATGATGTAGTATGCTGTTTCCTGAAAGGAAAGCTTTGTATAGAAAAAGAAACGTTTCTGTATGCTTTTGACGATGGTTTCTTTAATTTGCTGTAAGTAGAAATGCGCCATTTTGTAGATACCTTATGCCAAAAATTTGTTTCATCTCATTTAGTTCTCTGAAATTGTTAGTTATGGTTGGAAACGTATTTCTTTTTGGCTTTTAAAGGCACTTTAGAAGTCCAATATGGATTTAGGTTTTTTATGGTTCCCTCGTAACTAGAGGTAAGTTTTCTCTATTCGAGCCTTCCGTACTATAGCTTTGGCACGTGACATTATAGGGTTATGAATTCATTTTAGGGTCTACCTTTGGGATTCACCCCTTTTGAGACCAACTTTCGGGTTCACCCTTCAGAACCAAATTCTAGATTCACCTTTTGCATCTGCCTTTTGTGTCCAACTTTAGGGATCACCCTTGAGATTCACTTTTTGGGTTCACCATGTGTGCTACATTGTGGTTTTGTCTATTGAAGCTGATGTAGGGCCTAATATAAGATTTGAATGAGTGATAATGAACTACAAGTAGCATGAAACCTTAGAGAAGCAACAAGGAACAGGTTGGTGCTTTGGCCAAGAAAAAAAAGACCAATTTAAGGCCAGTTGATTCCATTTTAATTATTTAAACATACAAATTCACAATTTTACCTAATAACCTTAGCAATGTTTATTTCATTTATTATGTAATACCATGTTGGTTGCGGTGATATTTTGTCAATTTAGATAAAAGATTTTAATTTGCGCCCTATAGAAATTCATGAATTTCAGGTAGCGAATATAATATACTTAAGGTTTTCATTATTCATATGAAACAATACATGTTAAGTCTTTTTTGGAACCATCCTAATTGATATGTAAATATGTAAAAAATGTAAGTAATGTGCACATTATAAATTATAAAAAGTGAGTCCATTATTAATACTGAAATAAAAGTTTTTTTTCGCAACCAGATCTTTTTGTTTGCGATATTCAGGTGCATTAGTGGTAACTTCTACAAACGGTTTCTGCTTTCACCTTAGTCAACATCTTCAAAAAAGTCAGTGGCGCTCAAAATAAAACATCATATGTTATCTGACACAACGAGCAAAGCATTTGGCCGAATCCACGGAAACTCCAACTCCGAATACTGGCTAGGGCTTATAATATTACCCAAGTAATATTGTAATAAAATAAGGCGATTACCGAAGTTAATATCTGCAATCCTAAATACCATATGACTAAGGATATACCTACCAATGTACCATTATTTCTCGTCATAATAAATTTTCAGTAATTTATTTCCATTGCATGGTGACCAAAATTATAGTTAGAGTGGCAACGTCGCTGGCTCATTAAAACACGTTTCTTCCCCGTATTGATTTATAAGTTAAAGATTTGGTCAGGCTTAATGTTTCGTGCGTAACGTTCCAGGCAGGTCTGAATATTCGTGTATGGAGAAACTTCGACTGATTTTTTTATTTTTCCTGAAAGGGCTTTATCCATAAACTTTGGGAAATGATGCGTCAGTACCAAGCGTGTGGAAAAATGGATTCTTTTCAGAGGTTTGCTCGATGGAATAGAGAATACAGGAAAGCCATTACGGTGGCGCACAGAGTCGAAATTATAGCGGCCGTTCTTTATCCTACACACGCACAGAGTTTGAAACAAAAGAAAAGACTAGTTATAAATGAACGGCTGCGTCTCCTCTTACTGAAGGTCAATGGTTGCAGCAGATTCTAATCTTACCAAGACATTGACGTTTTATTTGTCCTTAATATCATTGTGCCACGGCATCCACACACGTCTGGCTCGTTTGTGGTTGGCCAATGTTCGAAGACACTGAAGGCAGTTCCAGAACCTTTTCAAGTTGATCGAATGGCATGCTTGTACATGACTACCTGACTGTAAGTGCACCCTCTTCATCCATAGACATATTTCAACAGCATGAATTTATGTTTAAAAAATAGTCTTATACTGATCAATGGTAAATCTATAACATTTAAAATGTTTTACCTGAAAATCCAATCTCCCACAAATACGTACGTCCCTGCTCTTTTCCTCTTTCCTCCTGCAGTGTAATTCAAAAAATTAGCTTTTGTCTCTACTTCAGTAACGAAAATCTGAACAGTTGTTTTTTTAGCAACTGCCTTTGAAAAATTCCTATTCCATCGCGTTTTTCTAAACGAGAATCCATTTGAAGATACAAACCAGGTCAAACGCGAAGCTTTATAACAAAGAAATCTTTTGTAGCAAAGAATGCGTCTGTTTCGTCAGACTATTTTTAGTTCAATTTGTTAGTGCAATGGAAGCATGTGAGAAATAATATAATCAGTTTTAATCCCTTCTATGCATGTTGTTATTTATTTAAATAAAGTTTTGCACTGAAATTCACCAAAAATGTTTAGAATTTAATTCTAATTTAAAATAAGATCTAGTTAGCTTTTGACAATCTTTTGTCATGTTATTGTTAATAAGTTGTCATTAAAAACTTATTTTGTCTTATTCCATTGGTACAACTTTCAGTACTTTTTCGTTTGCCCTCTGTGGATCCTAGCTTTGCTCAGGAGCTGTGATACGGCGAACTACGTGCAAGGATGGACCCGCAGAAGAACAGCAATATACCTATAACCTCTTTTGGACCTTGTCCAATTTTGGAGATTATTTAATTTATATACCTAGTAAGGACAAGCGACTTCTATAGCGCTGCCTAGCTAAGATTCCTGCATTTGTAATGGCAGTTATACGTCATTGCAGGTGATTTCCTCTGTTGACAAAGTATAAGGGCCTAGGGTAGATGGCAGCAGGTGAGCATTGTAGATGGTAATAATCAAGTCAGAAATGCACTTATTGTTGCTTAGTATTTTTGCTCCGTTAGAATAATTAAGTACATTCTTCGTTTGTTTTACTTTTGCGGATGCTATCATTGCTGATGAGGCGTGATATCATGGCGAAACGCGTCCAAGGATGGACCCGCAGAAGGACAGCAATTTACATCCTCGAGAATTTTGAATTTTGTCCAATTTTCGAGATTATTTTATTTACATATCTGGTCGGGTATAAACGACTTCTATAGCGCTGCCTAGCTATGACTCCTGCAATTGTGGACGGCAATTATAGGTCGTTTTCTTTTTTGCCTACAAATTGTAAAAGCCTTAGGTGGATGGCGATGGCGGATGATGTATAGTGAAAATCACGCCAGAGATGCATTTATTGTATTTATTGTATTACTATCGTGTCCCCTACATAACCTTCGGCAACTGTAAAGGATTTCCAGCCTCCGTAACGTAAATGGAAAGTCATCCATATTTTTGAAGATCCAAATCGTTCCTAATAAGATAAATTAAATAATATAAGGTTTAATTGATTTATTTGTCAAAATAACAGATTTATGTAAAAACAAAATTATTCATTGATTTTTTTAAAATATAAAGGTGAGAAGCCCCCTGTGGAATCAGCTAGATATTGTCAGATGAGAAATAGACAATAATTATCAAATCTTTATTTGTAAGCATACAAAAACTAGAAATTAGAATGGTAGCTTTAACTGAAAGAGAAAAAAATGAGACTTTAAAGATGGTTGGATATGGTGACCGGAGGAGAACACAACAGGAAGTATGTGAGATTCATTCAGACCTATCTTAATCGCCCTACAATATCCCAGTCATGTGTAATCAAACTGGTGAATAAATGCAACGAAACAGGAAGTGTGAAAGACAAACACAGGTCAATACAGACCAAAAATATCCACTGGTGGTGATAAGGCTCTGAATATTTTAATTGACCTACAAGATTATCTAAATCGATCACTTCGCCAGTTTGGCTTAGTCTACAATGTGTGTCACCAATCAGTTGAAAATTTATTTGAAAGCGAATAGATTCGTCCTTACAAAATCCACCCAGTGGAACTGACAAAAGATGACGTCGGTAGACGAAATTAGTTTTGCAATTTATATATATATGTATATATATATATATATATATATATATATATATATATATATATATATATATATATATATATATATATATATATATATATATATATATATATATATATATATATATATATATATATATATATATATATATATATATATATATATATATATATATATATATATACATTACTCTCGAGCCTGTTTTTTTCAAAATATGTTTATGTCAAGTGATGTGACCAAAATCGAATGATTCTCTACTTTTTTGTTATTCTATTTATAAGAATAAGTTTGTACGACAGTCGAGGCGACAGTAAACATGATTTTGTCAATAGTTTAACGCTTTTCACATAATGTTTAGAAATGCGAAATGCGGAACTGGGGAATTGGAAAAAATGATAGCTCAATTATAGAAACACGTTCTGCTTCTTGTTAGAAGTAGGTTAAATTATCTACATATCCACAAAATCATTCTACAAAATATGTACTTTCTTTTGTCATACTCTTCGCAAATATAAAGTCTCTTTTTAGAGACTATCATAATATGAAACAATATTTCATTTATTCTATTTACCCTTTGCAACAAAAATACCAGTTCTGGTCACGACTAGCTACAATACCTGCTATTTTTTCTAGCCTTTTACCAATAGTATTAATTTTTTTCCTATAATTAATAACAATAATTACTATTTAGGACAAAACAGATAATATCAATTACCAGCCACTACTTTGAGCAAAAATTAGACAAATATATCAAAAGTTGACACAAAATGATCAAAATGATTAAATGACTGACATAATCATTGCGGAAATATCAAATGCAATCACTATTTTAGAGTATTTTTAGGGAGTGTCGCAGGTCTTTTATGCAAGAATACCATTTTAGAGATTAAGAGATTTACTTTCATTTCTGTATAGACATCTAATTGATTATTTATTGGGCATGGGTTATTCTTACGAAGATGTCATATTTATCATAACCTGTGTCAATAAGTACCTACTACTGTTACGGACTTCAGAATTTTTTTAGCTTTAGTTCATGTTCGTGTATTTTAAGATTTTAAATTTAGTTTCTGTTAGTTTGGAATTTAATACCATGATTAATATTTATGTTACGCCTATGAAAAAAGGTCTGGATCGTTGTATATTCCATATTTCCTACTATAAACGCCTATGGTAGAATGTCCAGAAATTACTAGTCTTCTATTTTCTTCTTTGTAGTATGCAAGTCCTGCAGAATGTTCTAGAACTCTCAAGAGCCAGCAAAAAAGGTATATTATAAAGGATCCAGACCGGCTTTCGTTGTTGATTTTCTATCTAGCGTTAGAGCATTGTCAATTAATACATTATGGTGTGTGTCAGCAAATAAAAGTTAAAAAAGCGAAAGTGTGTTCTGAATTTCTACGGCCCGGAACAATTGGCTCAGAAGTGGTGCCTTAACAAAACCCAGAAGTGATGTGTATAATAGTGTGAACCAGTGGATACAAGAAGTCAAAAGCAAATAGAACAAAAATTAATAGCTATTATGAAGCACATAACGATGAAGGAGACAAGTATGAACGGGAGCATGAAAGAAGAACTCAAGAACGTTAAGAATAGCGAAAAAATCATTTATCAAGAAATGAAACAAGAATTCGAGAAAAGTCAAGAAAGCGTGGAAGAATTTAAGAATAGACAAGAAATCGTAAAACAATAAGTCAGAACTCAAGGATAGTCAAGAAAGAATAAAAGAAGAACTACAGAATCTTAAGAATAGTCAAGAAATGATTTCTTGATGAAATCACTAAATGAGAACTGAAGAACAGCGGAAAATATATGAAAGGGGGAATGAAAAAAAAAGGAAATGGAGCAGAGTCAAAAAACTATAAGAACACAACTATTCGAATTGAAACTTATCAAAGAATAAAATAGAGGACTGTGGTAAATTCTAGCCTTTCTATCATACATTTCCCATGCAAAAAATAACGGAATCGAATATTCTACACGCCTTCTTAATGCGTAACATATAAACATTATCCAACGTATTAAATTAAGAAACAAATAATCTCAAAACATACAACCATATTGTAATTTCTTCCATTAACTTTTAACGCTCTTGATTTGTTTCCAGTTTTCGTCAATATATTTTTAAAGTTTATTTTAAAAAATATGCGTCCTGGATTTGCCCTAAATATTTGCTGTAATATTTTTAACCTTTTTCTACCAAAATATGTTTAATGCGTCACTTATTGGAGAATAACCCTTTATGCAATACTTATTCTTTGATCTACTTTTAAAGGGGCTTGTAATTATTTTAGATCAAGTCATTAAAAAACTAATTTTGTCCAATACCTACACACCTGTTGATTTAAAAGTAATAAAAATTTTACAATATTTTTCATTGTCAAATCCAACTGCTGTTTTATAGAAAGTGATATATCTATCTATCATGTGTAATAAAACCTTCCTGGCATCGAATTTTGATAAATAAAAGTTCAAAGCTTTTAGACGCCTAAAAATTAACGACCAGATTCACTCTTGTTAAGACCCGTATAATCTGACAATAAAGTCTTAGTTGACAAGTGTAAGGATAAGATCACTAACCTTGGTATCATTAATTTATGTTTGCAAATTTATAAAGAAAAAAGCAATTTAAGTGTGTATTTTCCACAAAAATGTTTGTCGTTCACGTATACAGAAAGAGGGAACGCACCATATCTTATGTGAAGTTTTAGATATGAGAACGCTATCCGCACGATGGGTTACGCGATTGCTGACACCAGAGCAGGAGCTCTTCCACATGACAAGTGTTTAACACTGTTTGAGCAAAATCCAACTGACTTTATACGCTGAGTGTTACTGTCGATGAGACATGGATCCACCACCACACACCAAAGATCAAACAGCAATCAAAAGAGTTGACAGTAAGAGATGAACCGACTCCGAAGAATGCAACGGCAATTCCATCTGTCGGAGTAGTTATGGCTACCGTTTTTTGGGAAGCTAAGGGCATTGGATGGATAAGGGGCTCTACTTACCTACACCTTACTGTAAACTATTTCTATAGGTTGCTGATTCATTTTCATCTACATGCGCAATCTTGGCAGCTGCGACTTGTAGACATTAAAAGACATCAATTTCACTAAACACTTTGTATATTTACTTAGGTACTTTTGACAGTTGTAAGGAGAAAATTCAGTTTTGCATACTCTGTTATTCCGGGATGTTATTTCTTGCATGGTACTTCATTGTAAGTTGTTATAACGTAAGGAGTTTAAGGACCAAAACTAGATGGATCCTGCTCGAAACACCAAAGTGGTTAATCTTGCTCTTATAGCCTGCTGAGGTATTGAGATAAGAGGGTAGGTACTGTGACCTGAATGGATGTAACTTTTTCTGGCACTGATGGCCAGAAGAAGTATTGAGACATATGGATGTGACTTACTTCTGGCACTGATGGTCGGAAGAAGTATTGAGATATGAGGGTGCTACGACCCGAAGGGATGTACGTATTGGGATATGTGGTATCGAGAGTCAGTAAGGCTATACTTTGCCTTAATGGGGGTGATGATATCCCGAATGGCGCACTTGGCCTAAGGAAAGGCTCGACAGAGGAACAGGGGGTTCTTATGAACCGAGAACAGGACCATGCCTGACGAAAACGGGGGATGACAACACGAATATAGAGCAGGACTATACCTGGTTGGAAATGGCGGAGTTCTGACCACTCAATAGAGAGGGAGGACTTTTTCCGGAACTTACTACTTTTTCTAACCGACTTATATGTGAACGTGTGTCTGGTCGGACACTTGACCGACTGAACTGGTCATATACATGACCGAACTTTAGTTACGTCGCGCTTGGCGCGACGCAACCACGTCGAACTTCCCCATGAGTGAGGCATTATTCTCATTGATGTCATTGAAAAGGAAAAAGCAATAAATTTAGAGTACTATAAGAGCTCACTTGACCAACAAAACCAACATATTCGCGAGAAAGGTCCCGGCTTTGTCTAGAAAAAATTCTATTCCACAACAACGCTTCTTGCCACAAAACAGTAATTATTATCATTGCAAAAACTTATCTTTTAGGCTTCCAACCCATTCCTCATGCATCTTATTCGAAAAATTTTTGAGTTGGGTATCTTCTCAAACAACTGGAAGACTGCTCGTGTGCAACCTGTCCCGGAGAAAGGTTCCCATCCATCTAGGGTTTCCATCTCTAAAATTTGAAAACCAGAACAAGGCTACATAAAAATCCAGACGGCGACGATATTTCAAAAATCCTTTCGACATTTGCATTGTGTGCTGTTAGCGCATAAAAAACTCACATATTCTTATTAATTCAGAATATACTCCTAAGGATTTTCTGTGCGCTAGTCTGAGCGCGGTATATTATGTTCTCTCCGTACGTACCTAGTTGTATATAAATCTTATATCTTATTGTACAGTGGGTATAGGACCTAGCGAAATTCCGGACCAGTTTATCAAAACCCGCCCGGACGTCCCCGGACGCCCCCAAAATCCGGACATATGGAAACCCTACTTCCATCTAATTATAGACCTATCTCTCTTCTCTCTGTTGTCAGCAAAGTTACGGAGAAGATCATCAACGTGCAAATTCCAAAATTTCTATATTCTATCCAATTTAATGTGAGAATGGTGACAGAAAACACAATTGAACAAGAATTCACCCTATTGGTCAGTTCCATGGACAGTTTAAACCAGAACATATTTTAGCGATCACAATATTCATCTTTTCTTTCTTGATAATCACGGAGGAATAAGATTTATTTCTATCCGTGTTGGCGAAAGTGCATAAGAAAAAGACAAATAAAAAAGAATATGTTCAAATTTTTATCGTACCTTCTTTGCTTGTGGAAGTATTGCTGGTGATATAATTCGAAAGATTACTCATCGCAAAATTCTTTTCTTTCCTAATAAAATTCCCATCGAAATCCGATTTATTTCTATCCTTGTTGGCAAAAGGGGCATTAGTAAAAGACAAATATAAACAATGTTGTTGCCAATAAAAAAGAATTATCAAACATTTTATCAGAACCGCCTTTGTTTGTGCAAGTATTTTTGGTTGTATACTATGAAAGTTTAATCGGAATTGCCATAAAAATAAATTTCTAATCTGCCAAAATACTTATGTAAGTTTATGATTTTATAGGTACCTTTGTTTTTACTGAACACAAACAGCATTTGCAAAAATCTTGTTTTTAATATTATTAAGCAAAAACAGTGTCATCATTGCCACATGAACCTTCTTATTTAAAATTATTATCAACTTAAAAATTATGATTAATAATTAATACAAAGAGAAGAACAAATATGTACCTTGAGTAATATTTCAATAATTGTTGTTAGTTATTAGTTGTTAGGAATTTAAGCTTTATATCAACTTTTTAAGTATATTTTTACACACGCAAAAACAACATATTATGGGACAGGCTTCAAATATATGTCAATGCCATGTTTATTTTTTCTCATAACCTAACTTTCTACCAGCTGTAAAAATTTTACCAGTATGAGGGAAAACGAAGACGAAAGAGAAAAAAACTCTTAATGTTTCCAAGGCATTTGACCAAGTATGGCATGCCGCACTACCTTCTTACGGTCTTCCTCCCAAACTATGTACCTGAATCGAAAATTTTCTCTCTGATGGGCGCATATCTGTCGTGATGGATGGTCACACATTTAACTTCCATCTTATCAATGCTGGCGTACTCCAAAGTTCAGTCCTAGCACCAACCCTATTTCTTCTTCACCTTAATGACCTGATCTCTTGAACTACCAATCCCACCCCACAGTTACGCTGAAGATAGTACTCTTCTCTCAAACATTCATCTTTCCAGACAAGTCCCGATTCAAAAGCTGAATAATAGACGCTGATCTATGCACCAATCTCCACCCCAAGATCTTCAATTAATCTCAGACTGGGATTCCTAAAACATTGTTCAGTTCAACGCCTCTAAAACCCACTCTTGCACTTGTCACTAAAAATATCCGGCAACACTTACTCCATCCCATTAATAGCCAAGCCGTACAGAACAACGAAACGTTCAACCTCGTTGGCATCAGTTTCTAACATGATGCCTAGAATATCCCACTTCTCTCGTTCATTCATTCCTAGGGTCTCCAGATTATGGAACAAATTACCTGCGGATGTTTTTCCTTCCATTTCCAACCACCAATCCTTTAAATCCCGTTTCAATAGATATAATTTCCCTTCTCTTCAGACCCCACAGTACGTTAGTACTTGGATTTGAAGTCTATCTGGGCTAAAAAATAAAATAATATGTTAACAATTTCTAAGTTTTTCGAAATCATATTGCTTTATATTATTATATGTATATTAACATATAAAATCAACAGGAATTTATATCAAAAGAAAGTGTATTTTTTAGAAATTTTACTCAGTAATACAAAAATGTTCTGTCTCTTTTCACAATAGGACGGACCTTAAAGTAAAATCCTTTAGCTACATAAAATGTGTTGTCCATAAAATTTAATTTAACCTGTTAAAACATCTTTTAGTGTCATACTTAATTTTTAGCATAAGTTATACGAATGTAATAAACAAAATTATAGTCACATTATCCACTACTAACAATGTCAATAATAACACTGCTATCATGTAGGAAACTAAATTTTTAAATTGTCTGTTTAACATCGAAGAGCTATAAATGTCGAAAATAATAGTAATTTGATATAATATGTTTATTATAGCAGTTATTTTTGTCTTATAAAGGTGGTATATTGTGTAAAGTTCAACATAATGGATATAATGACATTATTTTGTTTAGCAGCTGTTGTTTAAATTTGGGTGCCACAAAAACGTTAAAGAATTTAAATAAATAAAGTTATTTAATGGTACTGGTGTTCAGAAATGACTCAGAACTATACCACACTATACGTAGAAAATAATCTTACAAAACTTTTTTCTTACCCCTAGAATGTTGAAATTTTTTATTTTTTTATGTGTTAAGACTATCTGGTTCATCTAGTTGTCTCAGTTTTAGATGTCGAGAAAATGACCTATAGTCCCCGAGAACTATAAGTCATATACGTATAAAAACTATTTTTTTTTGTTTTTATATGTCGACCGTCCAAGATATCGCCAGTATTTAGTCCAGGCGAATAAGTTTTCTAAACCGTTTAAATAAATAATAAAATAAATTGTTTATTTGTAGGTCGACGAGCATTTTGGGTCGACAGTAAGTCAGTCAAAGCTTGTGACGTGTAACGGGGTTGAACGAGTAACTGTACCTTGAGGAAGCATCTGCAACCTGCATGCTGCTTATACCAAGATGAACTCCTGTGCAGATTTTGTAATGAAGAAGAAAAAATATTGGAGGTTAATAAACCACCTAGGGGAACTCGATGCCTAAGAAGAAACCTCCATAAGCCAGCTAGTAAAAGAATTACTTAGCCTGGTAACGAATAAGAGTTATTGGCTGCGGTGAAGAGTATACAAAAAAACCTCAACCTGTTGATCTTTCAATCAATCGATCCATCAATCAAATAAACACAGAGAGGAATCAAAAAACTGAATTGATTCGGCTTTTACTTGGTGGAAATCCATTATCAAACTGAAGTTTTAATACTGTGGTAAAATAATTTTACACTTTCCACTAATTTGGGATCTTTATTTTTAAACACTCGACATGTTTCGAAACACTGTTTCTTCTTCAAAGGAGTAAAACAAAGTGGTATCTTAAAAGTATAAAGGTGTGTACATACAAAAAGGTTCAGGTATTAACAATAAATCTAAATTGAGGGAAAATCCTGTTAAAGTATTTACAAGCTAAGAAAAGATATTCAATAGAGGTGATGAGTTTAAATCTAATTGGTCGTTCAATAAAACGTTATTATTTTTAAGTTTGTTTATTTCCAAGGATTCGAGCAAATTCAACCTTTTTCCCTTGTTCTCGGTATGCAAAATATCATAATTATTGTTGAAAGTATTGTATTCTTGGAATAAGTGATTTGAATAATTTGAGTCTGTTTTATTATTTGTATAACTAGAGTAATGTTCTTTAATACGTTTATCAAAGTTACGGCCTGTTTGCACTATATATACTTTAGGGCAATCGTGACATTTTAATTTGTATACACCAGTTTTATTTCCTTTGTTTAGTTTTGTTTTATTGTTTTTAATATGTTTTCCCAGATTATTGTTAGTTTTGTATGCTATATTAATATTTAAGTTTTTTAAAAAATTACCTACTTTACTACTGATGTGGCCTAAATAAGAAATTACTTTGAAATTATTTTTGTTCTCTTTTGTAGTGGGAAACACTAAGTTAATGGCTTTTTTATATAATTTATTATTTAGCATTTTATCTATCATTTTTGCGGAATATCCATTATTTACGGCAATTTGTTTGATTAAGTTTAATTCTTTTTGAAAGTTGAAATGGTTGAGAGGTAAATATATTAATCGATGAATCATACTAGAAAAAGAAGCTAATTTATGTTGTATCGGATGGGAAGAACTATTATGTATAGTTGTATCAGTATGAGTAGGTTTATGGTAAACAGAAAATTCATGTTTGTTATCGGATTTTTTAATAGTTAAATCTAGGAAGTTAATAGAGTTTTCAACTTCTTTTTCAATCCTAAATTTTATATTATTGTGTATTTTATTAATAAGTGTTTCGAAACATGTCGAGTGTTTAAAAATAAAGATCTCAAATTAGTGGAAAGTGTAAAATTATTTTACCACAGTATTAAAACTTCAGTTAGGAATCAAAAACCTAAAATTATAAAGAAACTAAGAAGTATAAAAGGAAATAATATGTGGGATGGGTGGGAAAAATGGAGAAATTTAGCTAAAGTCGTTTTTAAGATAAATCATTTAAACATGCTTTTTTCTTTGATTTACTATCCCTGACATGTTCAACATTCCATTCGGTATGATATGATATAGGTAGTATAAAAATTCTTATGCGGCCGCCATTCCCCCGCTCTACACTGTTCTACTTAATAAACTAATACCCGGAAAGGTCTCTATATGTTGCTTATTTGAGACAAAGGTTTACTGGTGTTTAGTGATTTTAATTCTTGGTTCTGCATGAAATAATACTTCTTACATTGATATTAGCGGCACTGACGTTTGGTAAAGTTTTATATCTGCATTTCAAATTATTTATCAAGCCGTTTAAAACCCTCTGCATACTAATCATTTTGTCTATGCTTACCGCAATGTGAGTAATTCATGTACTTTTATTAAAATTAATGTCAACTACTTACGAATTATGATAGGTAGCCCACAGTACGGCATGGGCATCGAATGGAATATGAAAAAGCATAGCTTGTAACGAATTCTTAAAATATTAGGCCACTGAGTCGGTTAGATACCCAATAAACAGAAAGAAAAAATATGAAAGAAAGTAAGAAAATGACAGGTAGTGCAATAAACCAATATTATAACTTTATTCAGCAATTTTGTTAATAAATTGCTAACTGTAGTTTATGCAGCAGCAAGCTTTGCAGAGTAAAGCGAAAAAGTAATAAAAACAAAGCAAGGTAATTACTTACTAATTAAAATCCAAACAATAAATTAAATTAATAGGTTTTGTATAATATTTTAGAGTTTTTTTTCTGTTGAAAATCTTTGATAATTTGGTCATCCCTTGTCTCTATAAGAAAGTTTTACTAGTGAATTTTCCTTCCTTCTAGTCCACCATACCCTTCACCACCAAAGTGACAACATAGACACTGTATTAAAAGTAACCATCGCCATTCTTTCTTGATAATCATGGAGGAATCAGATTTATTTCTATCCGTGTTGGTGAAAGTGCATAAGAAAAAAAGAATATGTTCAAATTTTGATCGTACCTTCCTTGCTTATGGAAGTATTGCTGGTTATATACTTCGAAAGATTAGCCATCGCAAAATTCGTTTTTTTTCCTGATAAAATTCCCAACGGAATCCGATTTCTTTCTATCCTTGTTAGCAAAAGGGGCATTAGTACAAGACAAAAAAGATAAAATAAATAGCAAATTTACTGACCACACCAATTTCAAAAGTAATTCACTTTTAAAACAAGTGTTAAAAGCAATTAATTTTTAAAACTGGTGGTTAAAAATGACTCGTTTGACATTAGAATGATACGTTAAATAGCCTACTTCTAATAGTATTGGGAGGAAAAGGATTTTTTTCTACAAGGATATTGGATTTAAGTTCTTTTAACTTTAAACTAAAACTTAAATACTAAGGTCTGTCCCTGAGACCTAGAACTTAAAATACGTAAGTTTAAAACAGTTTGATAGACTTTTCCAGTCAAATTCACAGTCGAACATCGACCAATACAGTTGCGGTTTTCAAATACTCATTATCCCAGATCTACATTGTCGGTTAGGTAATAAAAATAAACTGACAGACAATTGATTTAGTAAGAAACCAACCCGCAAACAACCGATTTATGCATGTAAGATTAGTTTACTTTTATGTCGAACATTAAGAATGTTCACGTACAAGCATGAATAATTTTTGCAGCCATATGGGTTAAAACGAATTACATCGACCATTTCTTATTTTATAAATATTTTATTGTTTTGTAAATTTTATTTTTTTTTTCTAAATCGTCCGGAGACGATTATTATAATTTTTTTAAATTTTGACATCTTTCAAAGATATGACGTCAAGGCGAATATTTTAAATGGAAACTAAGGTTATGTGATGCATTGCTTAAAAAGTAATTTATCCTAAGTACAATCACCAAATTTGGTAGTATTGGTAATATTCAATAAAAAGTTATCGCAATATAATTACGATCGCAAAATAAAACAAATCCAGCTACTTTTATGAATTTTTATGTATTAAAAATAAGCCAACTTCAAGAATTTAAAGCAACAAATGCTGAAATTGATGACCGGTAACTTACTGGCAATATCTTAAGTTAACAATAAACTCTTGTTGTACGTTTCTGATAAAAGATGGGATATGCAGAATTTTATCCCTTATGCGATTTTTAAAGCCCCTGTTGTAGGAGGTCTGTTGAAGAAAACTTTTATTTTTAAATATTCCTACAGAAAATAATCCAGGGGAGTCAAATTCGGTGACCTCGCAGGCCATTCAATGGGGCCACGACGTCCTATCCACCTGTTAGGAAACATCTCATCGATATATTGCCTAACAGGTTGTGAATAATGCGGTGGTGCTCCATCTTATTGAAATAACATTGTTAAAGTGGGTGTGTCGGGCTCATTACCTGGTTACAGCTAAGCTGAGGCAGGGACTAATTCCATTTGCAAAAAGTCTAAATATATTTCGCCGGTCAAATTTACGTCAAAAAAATACACTGTCTTGAAATTTTCCAGCCCAAACGTTGACTTTTCAAAGATGTTGCGTATGAGCCACTTGAGCCCAGTAGGGATTCTCTGTAGTCCAATACCTACAGTTCTGCCGGTTGGCAGTACTATTGAGAAAATAGGTAGGTTTATCCGAAAACAAAACATTTGCACACAAGAACGGATCCATGTTGCAGCGTTCTTGCATCCTTTCACAAAACTGGAGACGGTGCTTATAGTCCTCTTCGTTTAATTTATGTATTAATCTTATTTTATATCGATGATTTTTCTCTTTGTGCACACTTTTTTTCACCAATGATTGACAAACGTTTAAATGTAATGCCACTTGACGGTTTGGTGAACGTGGATTTTCTTTATAACTGAGCAAAACATCTAATTTAACATTATCACCTAGTTTTGGCCCGTCTACCCGTCCTGGGTAGATCCTTTGCACAACGATCTTCATGATTTTTTTTAAACAATTGTGAGGGCCGTAGATTTTGTAATTGCTTGTCACTCTGGATGTGTGTTATTAAAAAGTTTGGAAACTTCGTCAAGACGCCTCTGGAGATCTCCCCAGCCAAACATCATAAGGATTTCAATTCTTTCTCTCTCTCTGAGAACATTTTTTAATAGGATGAAGGCGAATATCGTATTTACATATGTTTAAAAATTAACACAACTGGATAGACGACGTACTGATTTCCAGGGTAATGCAAAACAGAAACCATAAAATTGTTGTTTCAAACTACCTTCTTATTTCTAAGTTGCAGATTTAAGTGCTGCCATCTTTAAAAGGTTGGCCAGAATATTACTAAATTTGGTGACCGTACTTGAACTGACTAAAACTACCTTTCAAATAATGTATCACATAACCTAAGTTGCTATTTAAAAATATTGACGGTGGTCAGGCGCGGCTCGTGATATTTTAAAGTTGTACATCTTTATTGCCACTTAAGGGACCTATGACAGGCTCAGGTTTTTTAATAGTGAGCCTACTAGGAATGTTTTGGTAAAGAAAAAAAATTGTAATTTGCAAAAAAATGGAATTTTTGAATTGACCCTCTGGGAAAAAGTTAACACGCTTAGGTAATTTATCTATTATTATTTTTTCTAAACAAATATTACATTACACTGTAGTATCATTATTTTGTCGACAATTCTTAAATTTTAAGAGAAAAAAGTGTGTTAGAAAGTTATAGTCATTTCAAGTTTTTTACATCTAAAATATAATTTAAATAAAAAATTGAAATGACTGACTTTCTACTAACACAATTTTTTCCCTTAAAATTTAGGAATTGTCGACAAAATGATGTAAAATTTGTTTATAAAAAATAATAAATAAAATACCTAAGCGTGTTAATTTTTTTCCCAGATGGTTCAATTCAAAAATTCAACTTTCTTTCGAAAATTACGATTTTTTTTTTTTACCAAAACATTCCTAGTAGGCTCCCTATTAAAAAACCTGAACCTGGCACGGGTCCCATAAGTAGCAACAGAGATATATAGCTTTAAAATTTCACGTGGCGCGCCTGACGATGGCATCATAACTTTCACAGATATCAAAATTTAGAAAATTTAATATTACCAAATTGTGTAAAACTAAAAATCAAAATCGATGTGTTTTTGTATGTTTCCTTAATATTTCCCATTACCAATATAGGTATTTTCAGGTTTTTAGACTTTATGCCCTCACTATATATCATATGTCCATAAATGCTTATAAAAGATGAACATGTGGAATATGTGTGGTTTTATCAAATAAAGCCAAATTTACTAATCATCTTCTAACTACCCACTTTCTACGATTTTTACCCACAATAATATATATCATTTTGGATTATTTATTATTCCTTTTCTGCTTTATTTACTGTACTTACTATACATTTAGTTCAACGAAAAGAAAAATGTTATGTGCTTAAAATACTCTCTACGAACATAAAAGTAATAAAACCAAATTTCATATCCTTGCACAATAAGTATTGTATTGTATTTGACTCAATACAAAACAAATTATTGAATTCAATAAATTACAAAAGGTAACAATCGTGCACTATCCTTATTGAAATGTACACTTTGTTTAGGTTGGGTTGTTAGTTGTTCTGTTATAATTTTTGAGACAAGTAGGTCAAGAGCCAAGAAAATGTCAATTCAAAATCACATACCTATTCGATTTTAAATGTTTTATTTGACCATATTTCCTAGGTATCACTTTATTAAGAACACACACATACCACTACACATGCAATTATTATTTTTCTAGTTTACTGGAAAAAAAACTTGTTTGTCGGTATATTTTAAAGCCTTAGTTATTACGCTTATCACTGGAGTGCGAAACTCCAATAAATTAGTTTAACTTGACAGTCTTTGACTTACAATCACAAACGAAGAAGTCGACCAAGACTTGCTTGGTTCATTACAGACGAAATAACTAAATCAACCAGCAAACTCATGGCCTGTCTCTCAAAAAAAATTTAACTAGGAATTAATTTCTTGCGGCTTATTGTGTGGATTTTACTATAGAAAAAATCGAGTCTCTTACTTTTTTTACGTAAGATAGATGTACCTTGTTGGGGTCGTTAGGATTAACCGTTTTCGAGGTAATCGCATTTGACATTTCGAATGCAACAAATAGTCGTATTTAAGTTTAATGACAATGACGCTTTCAAATTTGGATGAATTTGCTTTTCTCGCCCCAAGAAGCCCCCGAATTCCTAATTTCGAGTCGTTATGTGAATTTATTCAGAAATTATTCGAAAAAATCGAAAACTAAATTAAAATTCTGACACCCAGTATGTTGGTTACTATCAACCCCCGGATTCAAAAAGCTTAGCAAAATCATATTGCTTTAACCTGGGGAGTCTGCTGTTGCACTATGTACCATTACTTATGGACTATTTGTTGCATAGGTTTTTTTGACGTAGAAGAAGTAGGATAGTCCGTTTTTTTTATAGTCAGATCGATATAGTAAGCTTAAAAAAAGTTATGTAATTTAAGGGGTTATATACAGTTAGAATTTTCAAAAAATCGATTTTTTAAATTTCATTTTCGTAATGTACATAATCCAGTACACACACAGAAAATTTCAAGGCAATCCGGCGATTATTTTCGAAGTTACACGCATATTTGTAAAGACGTGTCAGAGCGATTGTACGCTATGTAAAGTGCTTTTGAAACTTTAAACGCATTTTTCTCAAAACTGTGTTTTGAAAGTCGGTGACGGAGATTTCTCGGAAACGGCTGAACCGATCAGTCTGAAGTTTTAACACAAGCTTCTTAAGTATATTTTTTACTAATTAATCGAAGGTTTTTTCCCACCGATAAATATTTTTTTTATATAAACAATTTAATGCCAAAATTTTGGTCAAAAATCGTTTTTTTTTTTAGAGAAGCCGCCATTTTGTCAAAAAAAATTATTTTGCTTATTCCTTCGATTAATTAGAAGATTATACATTACTTTAACGAAATCCGTTTGGTTTTTCATTTTCGATGACCTCCTGGAGGTCAGCTATAGCAGCTTTCAAAATTATTATTTTACAAATACAAAAACCTTAAAATACAGTTAAAAGTTACCATAATATGTGTACAAATTTTCACATTAATAAATTTAAAAGTCTTCTCAGGAAAAATTCTTGAAAAATCGCTTTTTTTAGGCCTCCTAACTGTATATACATAACCCCTTAAAAGGAGTCGGGCATGCCGTAGGTGGTGCCCTCTACTAGGAACATCAAAAGTATAGACGAATTTAAATTCCTCGCCTCAAAAACCCTCAAATCCATAATTCTGTACCGCCGGTGTCGTTTTGATGAGGAATTATTGGAAAAAATCGAAAACAGAATTCAAATTTTGATACCCTGATAATGTATCTTGGTCATTATCAACTTTGGAGTGAGGTAAGTTTGAATACATCGAATTATTTCGATATAAGGAATCTGCTGTTGCTCTGTGTACGATTACTTTTGGACCACCCTGAATAATGACTTATTTGTCTTTTTATGCATTTATAACGGAAAGTCATTGGATTCTTGTAGCAAATTGGAGATTCAAATAAAGAAATTTGCGCCCTTATCATCAGGCGCGGCCCGTGAAATTTTAAAGATATGTAATTTTAAAGGAGTCAAGCATGCCGTAGGTGGCGCCCTCTACTAGGAACATCAAAAGTATGGACGAATTTAAATTCCTCGCCTCAAAATCCCTCAAATCCATAAGTCTGTACTGCCATGTCGTTTTGTTGAGGAATTATTGGAAAAAATCGAAAACAGAATTAGAATTTTGATACCCGGTGGCCTGTATCTTGGTCATCATCAACTTGGGAGTGAGGTAAGTTTGAATACATCGAATTATTTCAACATAAGGAACCTGCTGTTGCCCTGTGTACCATTACTTTTGGACCACCCTGTATAATGCGTTATTTGTCTTTTTATGTATCTATAACGGAAACTCATTGGGTTCTTGCAGCAAAATGGCGATTCAAATGAAGAAATTTGCGCCCTTATCATCAGGCGCGGCCCGTGAAATTTTAAAGTTGTATATCTCTGTTGCTACTTATTTGACCCATTCCAAGTTCAGGTTTTTTAATAGTGAGCCTATTAGGAATGTTTTGGTAAAGAAAAAAAATATTTTGTAATTTGCGAAAAAAAGTTGAATTTCTGAATTGACCCACCTGGGAAAAAAATTAACACGCTTAGGTATTTTATTTATTATTTTTTCTAAATAAATTTTACATCATTTTATCGACAATTCTTAAATTTTAAGAGAAAAAAATATGTTAGTAGAAAGTCATAGTCATTTGATTTTTTTTTAATATTTTAGGTTTAAAAAAATTCAAGTCTCCATATTTTACCACAAACAAAACTTTGTTGATTTAAATTTTGACAGTTGTTTATTTAAATTTAGATAATTGTCAAGGACTTTTTAAACTGATCAAAGACTACTAATAATTTTAAAATCAACAAAAATATTAATGAAATTAGGTCTTTCGTTTTAAACTTACCCTCTGGCTACAAACTGCAGCTCAAGAAAAGCTTAAGCATTTCTCTGCCTGCATGTATAATATGCCATTAAGACACAGAGAAAATCCCTATTAAAATTTAATTTTTGAAAAAGTATGAACTCAGAGATCAAAACAATCATCAAATAACGGTATATCTCCATATCTGCTTTTAGTCAAATGCACCTAATTCTCTTTGTATGCTGATGAACCGATTAGAGCCGATCGTGATGACATTTCATAATACAAATTCAGAGAAGCGCTCCAGATTTGTTATATTGAAATACAGCTTTCTAGATAGGAAGAAGCGCGATAACGCTAATGGGTTATATGTATTGTGTTTACCTATATAGTTTCTTCAAGATGTCTTCCTTTGATTAATTGTTACATGGAGTGTTACGAGTATGTTGAGGATGAGAAGCAAGAATCAAGTGACTTTCATCTCGAAATTGAAGAAGGGTGAAAGGGCAATGTACTTTGTACTTTTAAATTAAAACAGCTCCGAAACTTTGTTGGTTAAAATTTATATTAAAAGAAAGAGAAAAAAGGCACAAGGACAGTCGCATATTACAGAAAGCAATATTTTAGACGGAAGTCGGTTTGTTTTAGAGGTTGTTACCGCGCCTAAATTGAAGATATAAGAAATCGTAGTTCTTACGATCACAGACCGTGTCAAGCAAAATAACTTTGTGACATTTCGAATTCGATTTCACGAGGCATCTGCAAGGATCTCCTCTTTGCAAAACACTAAAGGGCATTGACAATTAATTTCAAATGGTATTTTTTTCATCTACATACAGTGGGTAACAAATGTCTGGAACGCCTTAATAATCTTATGTATCGTTGGTCTAATTTTGATAAAATTTAGTATTTATATGTAAGAGGTTACAGCCGAGCTGCCGATGATATTTGCAACGTGGCCAAACTTACAGTTTCACGCAATTTATTAACACATATTGTTTATAAATGAAATATCCTGTATTTAATCAAATAAATTAATAACTTTTCTAGATTCCAGACAACTTTAATTTATGTACTTAATATCTAAACTCAGCCATTTCTGAGAGTTTCGGGTTTAAATATTAGACAATTTGCAGAAGGAGTTTGTAAGAGAGTAATTTAATTTATCTTTTTAAAACAGTTTACGAACTAAAATTAAATTAGATGCTGAAAGTATTTTCCTTTCACTTCTATACAGTATGCTAAATATTGCGGAAGAGCATCGAAAACATTATGGAGAAGATCAGTTTTTTCAATTCTTCGGCATTTAACAACGATTTTCTTTGTTAGGTCTTCCAAATCAATTGGCATTGTCATGAAGACGACGTTTTTTAAGTGTCTCCACAAGAAATAATCGAGAGGGATTAGATTTGGTAACCGAGGTGGCCACTCATCTCCCTATACATCTTTCAAAAAATACTTCGTTGAGATAATCCCATACTTGTCTGGCATAATGTGCAGGTGCACCGTCTTCCTGTATCCAAATTTCGGTATTTGGTACTGCAACTAGAAAGGTTTTTATTTTATAATCAGTTTTAATTTACTTGATTGAGAAAGCGGATCGCAAGATCAGGAACGATCTAATTTCTATAGATCTGCACATACCTCCATTTAAATTATAATCCACAAAAAATTTACCAATTGTTCTTTGTCCCATAATACCAGCCCAAACATGATTTTTTTGTGGGAATTGGGTATGCTGCTCCCGAATCCAATGAGGATTTTCTCTAATCCAATAATGACAATTATGCCGATTAACATTTCCATTAAACAAATCGTCGATTCATCGGAAAACATTATTTTATTGATTAAATAATTATATTATACAATTCCATCATCTCCTCGCCGAATTCTAAACGTCTGTCAAAGTCATCTTCGGAGAGTTCTTGCTTCAGTGTAATTTTGAATGGGTGAAACTTCTTCCTATTCAATAGTCGATCTACCGACATATGCGACGTGTTATTATTTAGAGCAACTACTCGGGTGGAAAGGTGGGGGTTTTCCTCTGGGTATGTCCTTTACATGTCCCGTTGCGTTGTATTTCTTTAAAATTTTGCTAACAGTGGACCGTGCTATTGGATTTCTGTTGGGATACTTATCATTGAAAGTTCACCTTCGATAACCATAACCCAATATCATTAATATTTCTGTTCGCTGTGTTTACGTTAACAAATCCATTTTACTTTAAATGCCAATAACTTTTATGAAAACTGAATTTTGGACTCACCGGAACTAATAGCAGCTAACTACAAAACACACAACACTTAAAACTTATAGTAAAACTGATGAACTAGGAAGCAGAAATACCTAATGAAAACTCAATGTAATGTCAATGTCAGAAAATTCTATTGCCTACTCATCAATTTTCTCGGATAAGTAGCAATTCTTATTAATCCTTAAACCCGAATATCTTAGAAATGACTGAGTTTAGATATAAAATACCTACCTATATCAAAGTTGTCTGGAATTTCCTAAGTTGTTAATTAAATTGATTAAATACAGGGTGTTTCATTTAAAAAAATGTTTTAATAAATTGCGGAAAAACTGTAAACTGGACCACATTGTAAATAGCACCAGCATATCGGCTGTACTAATCTTTTACATAGGTACCAAATTTTATCAAAATTGGGCCAACGATATATAAGATATTTAAAGCATTTCAGACTTTTGTTACATACAGTATATTAAAAAAAATCCATTAAATATGTTTCTAAGAAAAAAATATTTTTATTTTGAAACGTTTTCATTTCAAATTGGACTTTTTTGCGGTTTAACACAATTTTGTAGCGTAACAGGGATTGTTAAACCTGCTCAGTAATTAAATGTTTCCAAGTGCTGACAAAAAATATAAGCCTGTATATAGAAAAAAAAATTGTATTTTAAACATTTCGAATATTTTTGTGGAATATTGGATGTTAATATTTGAGAAAAATCTTTTTCCCCGGAATTCTTACTTTACTTTCTCACAACACTAATATAATTATTGTAATTCTTTTTTCGGTTTTGTAATTCTTTTTTCGGTAAATGTGATTTACTTCATAAATATACATGTAAGGGTGATGTTTGCCCCTCATTCCACGCCTGTTATTCAAATAATATTCTTTTTTACCAGAAACAGTTGCTGAACAAAGAATTTATAGTAGGATTCAAAAATTGTATAATGTATAGTTCGTTTCAAAATATATCGTTGTCCTATTGCCTGCAATAAAGTCACTGTGCAGGGCTGGATCCCAATATTTTAATAATTAGGATATTTAAATTTTACCTGGAATTTATTTCCTTGCGTAGCATTTTTGCGTAGCATAAACTGAAATTCGGAAAATTGCCTTGCATCTTATGCTCTTCTCCACGACTTATTTATATGAACAAGGATTTTCTGCTTTGCTTATAATTAAAAATAGGTCCCGGAGACGATTGAAAGTAAGTGACGATAGGCGTGTAGCTGTGCGCAATAATATTAGCTCCAGGATTACACAGCTTGTAAAGGAGATGCAAGCTCAAAAATCACATTGATGATTTGCCAAACTTAATTTTCTATTAAAAATGTTCTTTTAGTGTTCCGTGAAAAATACTTATGTGTCTGTCACAGGCATTTTCTCTGAAACTATTCGACGTAAAAATTTGAAATTTGGCACAGAGATAGAGTGTGGTGGCCCAATTATAGACGTGAAGTATAAAAAGTTGAATTTTGATTCTCAGGATTAATTTCAGGGGGTAAAGTGGGAAATGGAAAAAAATTTTCAAGTCATTGTGTCAAATGAAAGCTTATTGAAGCACGAATTAATCAATATATATGATGTACTGTTTATTAATTTTTTTTTAGGGAAAAACGCCTATAAACGCCTAAAAATTGCAGTCCCCGACCCAAATCACCAAAAGGATCCCTCAGAAAAATCTTTCAAAAATCATGAACTTTGATAATTAGGTGTAGATGGCGGGAAAATTATCAATTTTCCGGTTTCAATATATGCAGTGAATTTCATAACACCCTGTATATACGGCAGCTACAAAAAATAAAACTGCAGATAAAAGAAACTTTTACATTGAGTTTGTTTTCATAACTAAGATTTTAAGAAAAGGAAATCTTATCTTCGGACACCCAGTACAAATCATATTAAGGCCTTACTTTAAAATTTAAACTAAAATGCCTTTTTAAAACGTATCTGATTAAAATATAATTAATTTGTATAAAGTAGTGATTGGCCTGTCAGATTTTAGTACAAACCAATTCGTTTTGCTGGCAGGGTGTTATTGACCGTAATATGATTTATTGACTTTTTTGTACTCCATTAGTTCTAATCTAATCAGATACGTTACAATACCACGGGCTTTAATGTAGTTCTAACAATAAAAGTGTATAACTGTAGTATGCTTATTTTAAACGTCAGGTTTATGTTAATGGGCTAATTCTTGGGATTATAAAGATTTTTTTGGAAGTTATTTTGATTTTTATATAGGTAAGTTCAACAGACTCAAAAGTGAATTTAAGCAGCGAACATTAGTTTTTTGAAAAAATAAATTATAAAATGGCATAGGAATCCAGTTGTTTCGATAAAAAGTTTATACATATTATAAAGACAAGTGTTAGCAGCTTAAATTTCTGTGTTATGTAAATTTGCGACTGACTAACAACTAACGAAATATTACGTAAGGTAGGTACATATTTGGTCGATTCTTCACGTTACTTGAACTGGGCGTTATGGGATCAGAAATGCCGACTCGATACAGATTTGGGAAAAGATTTATTCAAAGAAGGTTCTTCTGGTTATTGGGAAAAAAGTGAAAGTTGCCCCCGAGAAACATGCTTGTTTTCGGTTTAAAGTCATCTATTCCGGAGCAAAGACTTTAAACAATTGAAAAACTACCTACTTGTTATATTCAATTAATAGTTATTTACGTTATAAGGGATGCAAGTAGGATTTACAAGTCGAGGATGAATTTTGTGCCCGAGCGCCAGCGAGGGCTGGCAAAAACATTGTCCGAGACGGTTAAGACTTATACATCCCGAAAAATGTAATATGTTTTTTTCACTCCTAGTATTAATTTGAAGAAAATGTGGATATATCCAAATTTCCAAAACTTAAAGCTTTTTTAAAGAGGGCAAACGATAGGTATAAGCCTAAAAATTCAAGTGTCTTCACAGGGGAACAAATAAACGAATTTTCGACGACAATGATTTCCTATTGATAAAAGTCCTTGCGATCATGGGGATTGCGGTGGAATATCATTCGCTAAAGCTGTGTAATACAATGGTAGAAAATATCTAAGATATGGAGAATGTAGTCATTATCAACATACCAGACTCAAAAAATGGTATGTCACGATGTCACGAAGGTTCACGGTTACCCGAAATGAAGGAAGAATTTGTCATTTCGAAATTTTTAAAAAATATCTTAAAATAAGGTTTATGGTTAAAAGGGTTCATCAAGGTTTCTTTTTGCGCTACCAATACGGAAAATGTGTCAGCCTGTAGATAAAAACACTATTCATCAATCCCAATCAAAATAGCTAAATACCTCAATTTACAAAACGCAGAAAATTATACAGGCCATGCCTTTCGAAGAACATCCGCTACACTACTAGCCAATACTGGGGTAGACGCACTAGCCCTAAGATAGGGAGGTTGTAAATCAGATACTAATGCTGAGGGCTACGTTGCTGATAGCATCTCCAACAAAAATGAGGGAGTGAACAAAATTTTGTACACTAAAACCAATCCCACATATATCATCATATCAGAAATACCCAGTACGTCAATGAATCTATCGCATATAAGTACCTCCTCTATGTCAACAAAAACCACAAGTGCGGAATTTAATGGGAATAACAATATCGGCGAAGACAGAAATAAGCTTCAAGAACAGTCACCAAGTTCTGTTGTAAATTTGAAAATTCTACTTTATATATAAGTAAATAAATGAATATGTATATTATGTCCCAGACTTATTTACCTACTTTTCTAGGGTTGCAAGTGAATCCCCTAGTAAGTAATACTTATGTCTGTCAAATTAATGTCACAATAGTGACATAATAATGACTTACAAAACAAGGAGTGGAAAAATGATTTTTATCACCTCTTTAACTCTCACAAACGCCAATCCAATGTGTTATTTCTGGTACTTGGTATCTTTGTCAATTTTATCGTGTGCTGACCTCTTCTTGCCCAATACGAAGCAGCCGTTTTTAGCTGTGACGCTGTGACAACTCTGTTTGGCTTAATTTGAGTGGCTAATTTATTACAAATATAGTACCACTTAGCCAATATAGCCAATTCTGCTAAAAAAAATTATTTAACAGTAGTGGCGTTTTATTGGCCACTTGTTTTAGCTGAGCTGAGGTAGTCAGAGAGAGATAGTATGACAAATTTAATGGAGCCAAAAGAGACACAAAGTTCTGACTATCTCAGCTCAGGTAAGACAAGTGGCAAATAATAAGCAACTACTAATGTAACTCGAGGTATGTTCGTTTGTGAAGCGGGAAACTGCACTAACCTACATTATTTTTTGGATCACAGCATTCAAGAGGTCGTAAATCCTACCTATCTTTATTTAGGAATTGCATTGAAAGACTTTTCGACAGCCTGTGAAACCCAATCAAACCCAACCAACAAATTAAAGAAAGCCTCAATTTACAGCTGATGGCAATAGTTGCCTAATATTTGTCACTGGTCTTAGCTGAGCCGCGATAGTCACATCCTTGTCTGTGTGCCTCTTTTTTGCTTCCATTTATCATACTATTTCTCTCTGACCAACTTAGCTCAGCTAAGAGTGTGGTAAGTAAAAAGCGACTAATGTTTCCTCCTGTAACACGAATATGAGCGCAGGAAGTGCTTATTTAAAGGGATGGGCTATATTAATTACACTGGTAATTTTAACCAAAACTTTAAATTTCGCCTACAAAACTGTAATTGTTAAATTTCTGTCCGTTTTTCCCTACCAGGCAATTTTTCGACGACTTTTCCCTACGAATAGGAAATTTCCCTGCGTGTTTCATTGCTCTAGACACGGAGTTATGCCACTATACTTAGGTACGTTTTATATTACCTACAAAATAAAGAAAATTGAAGTAATCTTCTTGTCAACTTACATATTGATCCTGTATGAAGAAAAAAGATAGTTATTCTTCACCATCTAGACAATATTGTTCCTAAATCCTGCATTCTGTTTTAAGTTACTTTAATTAAAAACACTTTTCTACCTATAAGTCTAACAAAGCATCCATTCTACTTTAAGTTACTTTAATTAAAAACACTTTTCTACTTGTAAGTCTAACAAAGGAGACGTAAGCATCGTATATTATACTCTAAAATCGTGACAGCAGAGATTCATATAAAAGTCCACTTGTTATAACTATAAACATGACTCATCTTTACCTAGCGCTTGCTTTTGCCAAATGAAATAAGTTTATTAGGGTTATTTACTAGTTGCTAGGAGAAACTCATTGCTTGTAAATACAGGGTTGGCCAATGAAAACGGAACAGACTCAATACCTGACTCCACGTTTATTTTTTTTTAAATCTCTCATACACGTAATTAGAATTATCAAGGGGGAGGTTTTTTGATACCATTTTCAACACTGTACTTCAACTCCCTAGGGAGGGTGGGGCCAACCCTTAAAATTTAAATGGAAAGAGGGGTTTTGGGATACATCAATTTAAAGGTCTCAGTGAATACTTTACAATCCAAGAATATTACGTCATGATTCGCCATGAGAATAAAATGGCGGCTTGTTGACACAAATATTTTGAAAATAAAATGTAATGGATATTGCTGAACTTCTTTAATTGCAGGTTTGAAAATACGCTTCAGATGATAGCCAGAGCTTCAAAAATATTATTAAGCCCTCCCCCATTCCCACTAATGCACTCAATGTCATTTCAATAATTTCAGATCTAATTTTTAACACAATTTAAATTTCACTTCAATTGGTGGGGGCTGGGGAGGGCTTACTAATATTTGTTTAACCTCTTGCTATCACGAAAAGCGTATTTCTAAACCGCCATTTTAAAAACTTCAGCAATATTACTTACATTTTATTTTTAGAATATTTGCTTCAACAAGCCGCCATTTTGTTTTCGGTGCGAATAATGATGTAATATTATGGAATCATAAAGTACTCAATCAGACCTTTAAAATGATGTATCACAGGAAACCTCTTTCTATTTAAATTTTAATGGTTAGTCCCACCCTCCATAGGGGGTTGAAGTTGCAGTATCGAAAATGGTAACAAAAAACCTCCCCCTTGGCAATAAACGTAGTAGTATGTTTCGTTTTCATTGGCTATATACAGTGTGGTCCACTAAGTGTGCAACAAATGGGATTTTTTTAATAACACCTGTCGGTGTATTTTTAAAGGCCTCCGTATATAAATTGCCGGTTTAAACTTTCTAAAAGCTGCTTTACAGTTAGGAATTTTCATTGCTTGCAACGAATAATTGCGAGATTTTTGTTGCTAGTGTGCGCATACCTATATAGTCAATCCACTGTTGCAATTTTTATTTCAATTGCGAGAAATAACTCCGGACCTATTTTAATTGCAGTTGCGTCGCAATTCTGGGAACTCTTTTGGTATGTGTGAGTTGCCAACATTTAAAAAGCGGTTTGCTGGGCACTTGTCCTTAATCTATTTTAACGGTAACTCAATGCTCAATTAAGCAAGATTACACTGTAAAAAAAAATGATTAAATTTTAAATCAAATTCAACCCAATTTTGACTAAATCCAGGTCCACGCCAGATTGATTGAAAAAATTAACACTGCATATTGATTAAATCGAAGGATCTGTGATTAAATTTTCTTATTCAAAATTGATTAACCTAACAATTAATTCTGATTACATCTAAATCAATTTTTATTAAAATTTTCTTCCATAATGATTAAATTTCCATAATACTCTAATCATTTTTTATTAAATCTTAAATCCAATGTGATTGATATGCAATCATCAGTAGCACCGCCCTTTCCCTCTCCGCCCTATAAAGTACCTGATTAGGGCGTCGATTTTATTTATTAAATGACAATACTATAATACATAAGAAAAGGGAACACATTAAAGAACAAACAGATGAAATTATATAAAAGATAGGTAATGCAAATTCCCAAAGCATGGGAATTGTTTGTCCCATATCATAAACAAAAATCCGGGGAGGTGAGGCGTGGACCTGGATTTAGTCAAAATTGGGTTGAATTTGATTTAAAATTTAATAATTTTTTTTACAGTGTAAAAGTTGAAAATAATTATATGAAGTAAAAACACGAAAATTATTTACTCATCTGTAAATAAATACATAAAACACTAATGAAGACCTGGCATGACAAATCTTTTCTTTGAAAATACATGGAAAATAACTTACATTGGTGCATGAGTTCCTCCAAAGGATTGGATTCAAGATCTGAGATTTTTGCGTATTTCTTTTGTTTTTGAAACATAATTTCACCAACATGATGTAACAACAAAGTTTTTAAAAGAATATTCGTAAAATTTTAGAACAGGTTGACCACTTCATTCGTTATAACCTCACATTGCACATTGCACTACCACAGAAACCGCCATACCTACTGCCGATTAAATGGATTTTTGCAGATTGCAGCGGGGTGGATGGATATCGGTACTCCCTTGTGATTAAAAGGTTGCGTACTGCGCATGTGTTGGCGGCTTGGTTTAGAAGTTTGAGTATTTTTTAGTCAGTAGGTGATTGATACTGATTATTGTGATTATTTTAACAAGGAAATATGCTTTAAAATGTTTGTCTTTTTTATGCATTTGATCAGTATCGATTTAAAGTAATCGAGAATGAGTAATTTGTTTGAATCATAACGAAGATTATGAAACTGATTTAGAAAATAATTACAAATTAAATCAAAAAAATTAATCCGGCCAATAAAATCAGACATCTCTTGTGGTTAATCAACTGGATTTTTTACTGTGTAAGGTTATGTTTCTTAAATTTCATGTGGTTGGCAGCACATTTGAAAAATGAAATTTGCAACAAATTTCAGGATGTTAAACAATTCGCAATTGTAATTGCCGCAATAAAAAATTTCTGCAATTAAAATTGCCAGAAATAAATCTTGCTTACTATAAAGCGCTTTAATGCTCCACATTTTTCATATTCGATTTCATATATTATAGAAGCTTCACTGGATTCACGTATGAGCCCATACGCAACCACTCACGGCAACAAAAAATTGCTGCAGCTTTATCGTCGCGACTATTTGCATCATCGGTATCGGGCTTGAGACACGGCTTATAAAAGGTAATTATCGTAAATCCTTAATTAATGCTTGATAATCAGATGTATTGATCAAATACCTTACTTAAATCTTTTAATTGAATGTTAATATTTATCGATGTTGAAGCTCTGAATAAACATTCGGTATTTACAGATAATTCGTCAGAATTTGAAAATAGCTTTTAATTAATCGGGAATGGATTTGTCGGCGCATCGGCCGAATGGTTTAAATCCGTAAAGGCATTAGTCCTATTAACACTTTAGTTAGTTTTAATGAAAATGGCCATGAGGGCTGCATTTCAAAGTCTTTTATAATGAGATAACCAGATATGCGTACTGATTTTACTAACATTTTCAAAGATATGCGAAAATGAAATGTGCTTGTGTATAGTTTAGCTTCCATCAGAATTTTAACCAACAAAATGGCGCATGCGAGCTGCAACTATCATTATTTTCTGAGCCTGTGTAGTACATTCATTAATTTGTTCAGGAAATTTTTATTCCGTTTTTTCCCAGTGAAGGTCGATGTTTCTTGATAAACATCTTCACAACACCCAGTCCCAAGCTTTTCCTCCTGGTTATTTTTTCCATTAATGACTCTATCCACCCATCTCTGCTTTGGTCTTGCTCTACCTCTCTTGCCCACGCACATACTGCAATTACCCTTCTCATCGGACTCCAGTAACACTGTAGCCTTTTTCCTGTTTCGTCTTAGATATTGCTACAGCCTTGGTTGTCTCCTTTATTCTCTCATTCGTAATCTTGTCACTTTATTACACTACACATCCATCATATATGATTTCCCTTTTCATCACACCAATCAGCAGTCTTACCGAAGACTCTTCCATTTTTCTCAGTGCGCCTGCACTTTGAGTATTATTGCCAAATTACCATTTTTTGTGACGTTACAATCTTGATACGTAAAATTCGTTACTATATTTAACATCCTTACCGCCACTTTTTGAAACTTAAAATACAATTTCAAAAAAAAAAAAATCTAATGACTATAACTTTCTACTAACACATTCTTTTCTCTTAAAATTTAAAAATTCTCGACAAAATGATGTAAAATTTGTTTAGAAAAAATAATAAATAAAATACCTAAACGTGTTCATTTTTTTCCCAGTGGAAGCAAAGCAAAAATTCGACTTTGTTCGCAAATTACAAAATGATTTTTTTCTTTACCAAAACATTCCCAGTGGGCTCACTATTAAAACCCCTAAAGGTACGGTTCCTGTAAGTAGGAACTCAGAGATATACGACTTTGAAATTTCACTGCACGCCGCTACACTACTTCTGAGCTGTATCCTACAGCTGTAATATCCTAAACACCCATACATCTTTATTTTCATTTCTAATGAGAGAGGCGAAAGAGCCCCCACATAAGAAGTCGTCGCCGATTAAATTTTCTACACTAGCTGCTTTAGTGACAAAATGGCGAAGAAGATTTAAAAGGTTCTCAATTATTCGACTCAATCATTTATTTATTTTTCAACAAGGAAGAAATACTTTTGTTGGGATTTTAAAATACGATTTCAGGGCCACTCTTACAGCTGGTTGCAAAAAACTTTTAATCCATCCAATTTAGTGTTAAAAACAAAAGATAGAGTTTGCCCAAAATGTTAGGTTCTTCTGTGATTAAACAGACACTTTAACACGGAGAGAGGAGTTATCTCTGAATTACACTAATTCCAGAATATGTTGGGATTAAATTATGTAGGTACCATGGATTTATTATATAAAAGGATTTGATATCCGTATACTGTGAGCGTATCGAACGTGAAGCCTTATATTCTGTTGTTTGTTATTCTCTGAGGGAGCAGTTTACGAACTACGAACATAGACAAGACTACGAATTACCACGTAATTGAATCAAGAATGGTAGTAGAAAGAGATAAAATAGCATTGGAGTGTTGGAGCTCAGAAGTGTTGCTGTCTGTGCTGGTTGTTTAGAAAACGGCTGAACCTCGGTCTGACTGAACACTCGGTTACATGTACGTCTTTGTCTAATGAACTAGAAAAGAAAAAGTGCGACGTATAGATTTATATAGATTTATAAATGACCCGGAGCGACTTTAAATAAACACCTTTAGAAATAACATAACCTATTAATAATAAAACCTTTTTAACTTTTTATTATTATTTAGCAGAAAATAAAGTAATTTAGAGCTTTTTTGTTACTTTTAGCAAATCTTGTAATGCTTCTAACGTATTTTTTGTACACAAATACAAGGTAAAATAACATGTGGCCAATGTTTACAAATTGTGTTTACAGTGTCGCTTAGAATGGTTTGTTTTGGCTTCGAAGAATGTTACATCAGAGGTTGGGACCCTAACGAAAAATCTAAATTTTTGACCTTAGGCCATCTTGTATTTAAAGTAGTAAACATTGTTTTTTTAAATGTATTCTTAACGGTTGATCCTACAACAAAAACGTTTATCTACTAACTTAAAGAAAACTACATTTCTTACATTTTTGAGTAAATATTTTTTGTTAGTCTACTACATCTTGAGTTACAGCGACGAAAATCCGAAATTTCCTTTAAAAAAATCAACAACCGCCATTTCTCTTGTTTTTCTTGTGTAAATTGCGTACGAACAAATTACACTGTATTTTTGACTATTTCCACATCACCAAAATGTATTTCAAAATACAGTAATTTTTCTTATTACATACAACGCCAGTGGCGTAAATGCTGAAGATGCTGATGTGTTGATTGTTATAGCTCAGCCATCTCCCATTTCCTTAAGCTCAAAATTTAGTTCTGCTTTTGTCGTTGTCAAATACACCGATCTTTTAGTTCTACTGACAGCACTAACACCACCCCAAAGCAACGTCTACCTTCGCAAGTCTGGGAGAAGCAAAACTGCTGAAGGACTATTTCCGCAATAATTTAAGACGTAAAGACGCAGCTGAGAACATTCTGTTTATCCATGCATTTAGTGGCTGTGACACGACATCGTCCATCTTCAACCAAGGAAAAACCAAATTTTGTTCGCTTGTTCAAAAAAAAAAAACAAAAGACTTAAAGCAATTATTGAAATCTTCAAACATCAGAATGTCAAACCAGAAGATATCGCAAATGCTGGAGCACGCTTTTTTGTTGCTTTATATGGTGGCAACATGGAAGAGGAAATCTTGGAAAAGTCCGCTACCAACATTTCACAAAATCTACTATAAAAAGCAAATTCAATCTCGCTCCTTTGCCACCTATAAAGGAAGCTGCACAGTATCATGCATTTAGGACGTACCACCAAGTCCAAAAATGGTTTGAAATCTAAAGAAATCCAGAAGACTGGGGCTGAAAACTTCAATAACAATTATTGAAAAGCCAGCAACGGAAACCTTATTAACTTTCATTTCATGCAAATGCAAGAAAAGATGCGGCGGAGAAAAGCTGGGTTGTAGTGATGTATTATTATGTGTGCATTAACTGTAATGGCCAATTATGCGAAAATGCACCAGAGGTTCGAATCCAGAGCGAGGACGAGGAAGAGGAGGACATTTTATCAATGAAAGCTCAGATCTTAGGAACACAAGTGAGTTAGAAGATGACATTGATGACGAAGGCTACAATGAAGACGTCAACATTAACCAACTCGGACCATTAAAAAGGACCCGCACCACTTAAGGCCCTCCGCGCAACTGAAGTGCTACTTAAGATCACAAATCTGACATTGTGAATTATGCCAACTGGGGATACCACAACAAAATAAAACGCGCCATTTACTCTACCTCATGGTAGTGTGGAAATGAGTTTATTTTAAGTTTACAAAATTATTATAATAATAATATGTACTAATGTCTAAATGGGGACTTTTATGATATTTTGGAAAAATGATCATGTTTCCGCCGCTGTAAGTCGTTACATAGTAGACCTAGAAAAACAATGTTAATACATCAAATGTAAGGCATTTTATCTTCTGTAAGTTTATGTATAAACATTTATGTCATAGGATTAACCGTTGAGGAATTATTTTAAAAATTCAATTTTTAGCACTTAATCCAAGATGGCGGCTCGCGCCTCCCCTCCTCAAGGTCGAAAACTAGGATTTTTTTACCAAGGTCCCGACCTAGGCCACATATAATAAAATCGTTTTTACTCCACCTTTTGTAAGGCAGGGGCCTTGTTTTGTACCCACTGACTGGCCTATAATCAAAAGAGGATAATATTGGATAACCTAATATGGAATCAGGCTTTAATTACGAATTTTAAGGGATATTTGTGTGCAACATCAGGAAAGTATTATTTGACAGTAAATAACTATGTAGAGCTTGAATAAAGTATATACAGGATGTCCGAAAGGTCATATTATGGGCAAATATATTTGCTATTAGTAAAGATAGAGACACCAAATTTTAGATGTATTTTATTGGTTAATAAATCTATCCTTTTATGTAATTTAACTTTTTGCAACCCGCTTGGCGGGTGACTCTAGAGAGTTGAGATCAAAAATAAATGCAACCTATGCCGTGTGGTAGATATCTCATTTTAAAGGTATAAAAAAAACATTTTATCACAAACTCGAGGTCCGTAAAGTCCGTAAAATCGTGAAAAAAACTTTAAGTAGGTACCTTTCTACCTTTTTACGCAATTTAACTTTTTTAAACCCCTTAACGGGCGACGCTAGGGGGAGTTGAGGTCAGAAATTTTAAATGCAACCCTATGCCGTCTGGTGTCTTATTTTAAAGGTCTTTAAAAAAGAAACATTTTATTGCACACCAGAGGTCTGTAATTCGATTTTAAGTGGCAAGCCTTTAAAAATTAAAAATGGTAAAAAAATTAAAAATTTAAATACCGTACATTCCCCTAAAAATAGTTGTCTATGGTCCATGCTTATAAATAAATGATTTTATGCAAAGTTTCCGTTCGCACCAACTTTTGGTCGCTTGGCTCAAGCGGAAATTCGTTAACAAGTTAACTTGAAATGGTCAGAAGTGTAGGAGCGATTTTCGGAAAACTTGAACGCTTTCTTCAGTTCTGGATTAAAGGCAAGTTAAATGTAGTTCTTAATGGTATGTTTAGGGTATACATGGGTTTAATTGGCACTTTTGTTAAGAGAGTTTGATTTACATTTTGTATTTTTTTAAGGATATACAGAAAATTGTACCTCGAAATACTACAATGGTCCCCATTCCAAGTGGAAAAAGTTGGCAAGCTATGGAAGTGGCCCGAAAGAAAAGATGTTCTCTCATACCCACAGGATCATATTATTATGAAAACTTTTGAAGTAATAAGATAAATAAAGGTACCGGAATTTCCCCTAACAATAGTCCAGTTTTTGCAATTTTTACCAATTTTTTCGATATTACGGTAATTTTTGGCTTAATATTTTTTTACTGCAAGACTAGAATACAGAGAAAGAGTTTTGGTAGTTTTAAGAATTTTTTCTTAGTGGTACATTGTTGGGCTTCAAGTTGCCCAACAATAGTACATGCGTTTATTTACCATTGCGGACTATATTTGGCGCTTTAAAGCCTAACAGTGATCCAAATAAAGCACATAGTATAGAAAAAATTACCCCTACAGGTTGGTTATCAATAAAACTAATATTTTGCTTGCAGTTTAACGTAAACTGGCTGGTTATCGTCAAAGGTAAATCTAAATAAAACAATAGATTTAAATGTATAACATGGCTTATATTCATGATAATGAAAAAACAAATTCTTAGTATAAGTCTTCTAAAAAGGAAAAGATATGGAGAACATATTTTAAAGAAACTTTATGTTAGATAAATCTGACTTTTCACGCGTCAACAAAAATGAACATCTAGTGCTACAAGCATTCTAATTCTTGTACAGAATGTAAAAGTTTAATTTCAGAAACAATTTTTGATTCAGGAATTTTCATAATAATATGATCATGTGGGTATGAGAGAACATCATTTCTTTCGGGCCACTTCCATAGCTTGCCAACTTTTTCCACTTGGAATGTGGACCATTGTAGTATTTCGAGGTACAATTTTCTGTATATCCTTAAAAAAATACAAAATGTAAATTAACAAAAGTGCCAATTAAACCCATGTATACCGTAAACATACCATTAAGAACTACATTTAACTTGCCTTTAATCCAGAACTGAAGAAAGCGTTCAAGTTTTCCGAAAATCGCTCCTACACTTTTGACCATTTCAAGTTAACTTGTTAACCGAATTTCCGCTTGAGCCAAGCGACCAAAAGTTGGCGCGAACGGAAACTTTGCATAAAATCATTTATTTATAAGCATGGACCATAGACGTGACCCACAACTATTTTTAGGGGAATGTACGGTATTTAAATTTTTAATTTTTTTACCATTTTTAATTTTTAAAGGTTTGCCATTTAAAAACGAATTACAGACCTCTGGTGTGCGATAAAATGTTCCTTTTTTAAAGACCTTTAAAATAAGATACCAGACGGCATAGGGTTGCATTTAAAATTTCTGACCTCAACTCCCCCTAGCGTCGCCCGTTAAGGGGTTTAAAAAAGTTAAATTGCGTAAAAAGGTAGATTTGTTAACCAATAAGATACGCCTAAAATTTGGCGCCTCAACCTTTACTAATAGCAAAGATATTTGCCCATACTCCTACTTTTCGGGCATCATACCTATTTATTTTAAACAAAATAAATTCTCTTAATTTAGTACTATTCTTAGCAATTAATCTTCTGCCTTTTCGCTTCCGTTATTAGATATTATTCGTCCAAAAACACATAATTTCACTTCAAAATAGACAGTTGAGTTGAGTATAAGTTTCTACGCTTGGCAGCTACACGACCGTTTCCGACTAGCCGAATGTAAACGCTGATGTTAAGAGATTTCGTTTTACGCAGGCCTTGACCAGCTTTAGACAAATCATGGGTAACGTGACAAAAATTTAACATTGTAGTATAATTTAGCACGGGGTCGGCTAATTTCGAATTAAACTGTCTTTTTGCAACCCGCTGTAAGAGTGGTATTAAAGAAATATTCTATTTTAAAAGTAAAACTTAAACCTCATAGAAAATCATGGGTAAACGTCTTTATAGCAAATTAACTGAGAAACAACCAAAACAAAAAAGAAACAAAACAATAAGGACGGAAGATAATTAGTCCTCTAGAATATCGAAACAAAATCTTTGATTACTTTGGTATATGGTGCCATTATTAGGATAAACATGGCTGAACTTTCGTTAAAATACTGGGTCATTAATATAATTGAACTTTAATTTTTTTTTACAAAAATCCGTTAAAGAGATAAGCATTTAATGACGTAATAATCCATGATACAATCTATTCACGGTATTAAACCAAATGTAATATTAATGTTCCAAAAAACTATGTAAAGGCTAAAATGTTACATTACATAAAATCGTGCAAACTTCAAAAAAGGTCGATTACACGGATAATCAGCTGTCTAATTTAATAAAGTCGTGTTTTGGATTAATTAAAGTTAAGACGAAATTCGGTTCAGTAACGTATGTGAGTGATTCTTATGATATGTTTAAATACGTGGTTCGCCAGGGAATCACGCGAGACCTTAAGATTTTTTCTTTGGTAAATAGGTTGTCATTAAGCAACATTTTAAATATATTTTAAGCACATATTACGAAACAAATAAAAATTTAAAACTGAACTTTTTTTCTTCGTAGTAAGTGTTTAAAATCTCTTCTCAGTGATCGTATTCACTGCCTTCTACACAGTGGGCTAATCCACCATTTTTTCTTATTACAGAATATGAACGTACTTCATTCGAAAAGCTTATACCCAAAAAATCAGAATTTTTTCTGATCAAATTCACCCTCAAAATAGCGATCAAACATCGTTCATTATAAAACGGGGAGATGGCCTCTGATGACGTAGTCCCACCACCACCACTGCAAAAATTTTCCGACGATTCAGTAAACAGTGGATGGGTTTTCGACTTTTCGAGGTTGTGTTAGTACTAAAACGGCCGATTAGGACACATGGCGGTGTTGCAGTATCCTTAATTTGAGTCGTCACATTGCCCGTTATGTTCAGTTGTTTTTCATAGTTTGACGTCGGACTGGAACCTGTACTTTTTGAATTTATTATAAACTTAATACCCCCATTTCACCCCCTTAGGGGTTTATTTATTAAAAACTGTTTTAGTTGCTCAATTAGGTTTCGATAGATTTTTGTCCTATCGCTCTTAATAAATCGTCATTAAAAACTTTTAAAATATTCTAATATTTCGAAGATATGTTTGATTTCCAAATACTTTTCATCTTGGAACGTATTGATAGAATAAATTTAGTTCTATCATTATGGAAAGTAAAATTGCCCTTTTCTTTATAAATGTGCGAAAAAGTCAGAAACAAATTCATAGTATAAAACCTAGTTGCCTGGCCGTAATTTTTTAAAGTACTTCTAAGAACTGTCGACTTAATAGAACCATCTATTATTTTTTCTCCATAAAAAGTTTAAACCCCTATTTGACTCCCTTAGGGTTTGAATTTTAAGAAATTTTTTCGTAGTAGATGATAAGAAACCTCTGTGTAAAATTTCAAGTTTCTAGACCCCGCGGTGTGGGCTGTGCGTTGATATGTCAGTCAATCAGTCAGCCAGTTTCTTCTTTTATAGAGATGAACAATATGGTGCCCATGATAGAGCCCTGGAGTACACCATATATTATAGGTTTGATAGTCGACACACTACCATCCTGACCGACTCGCTGGGCACGGTTCAGAAAATATGAGTTAAAAAAATCAACTACAACCCCTCCAAAACCATAACAGGATTCCGTTTTTAGCAACAGGCTCTCATGATCGACACAGTCGAAGGCTTTGCTGAGATCACACAAGGTTATTCCCGTGAGCGTGGCCTCCTAATTAATTAAGAATCAACCTTAATTAAAGTTAATACGAAATTCGGTTACAGTAATTTATATTGAAAAATGGTTATAATTTGTAAAAGTGATTGTAGTTCGTCAGGATTAATTGCCGGTTTAAATTTAAGTAAGGACTTTTAATAAGGCTTACCGAATATGCTAGTATCGATTAAAATTAATGGTTAAGTAATAATCGATTTAATATCACACCTTCAATCTCTTATTTATTTGTCCTGAGGGTTTAGTCCTTTTATGGTTTTAAGTTATACATACTTAGTGTGGTGCGTATTTCGTTAACAACAAAGAGTAGTTAAGAAACAAAATACTTAAACCGGCAAGAAGTAAGAAAAATTGGTCACGTTCTAACAACATGGTAAATGATTTATTAAAAAATGTAGGTATAGTAAATATTTGACACCTCCTGATCTACTAAAATTTAAAAAAAAACGTGGTATAGAATACGCATGTATTTTTTTTATTGAATAAATTGTTCAAACAAGTTATTACAAACACCAAAACGTTATTTCGAAAAAAATTACTGCGGTAATTTAACTAAAAAAAAATTACTTTACTTTTCATTATAATTTAGTACTATTTAAATTTAAAGCTGTTGCGCGCTACGTTCATATTTCAGTTCGTTTTATCTTTTTGCTTGCCATGTGATCAATCCCATTGTTTACAACAATTAGTCACGTGCCTGTTAAAAAATATGGAACGTAGTGTATATTTAGTTGCCCTATTCTTAACAGAGGGGAGACAAACAATAATTGAAATGAGGATAACAAAAGAAGAACTGCAACAAGCCATAAAGAAAATGAAACGAGGAAAGTAAAAATCTCGGAACTTACATATGCAGGTGACATGGTTCTAATAGCGAATTGACGAACAAACCCTAAACCAAAATATAAAAATATACAACAGAAAACTGGAAGCAATAAACATGGCAATTAATATAGGTAAGACCAAGACAATACACTACACCTCAGAGAAACGAAACTACAAAATGTCAACAAATTCAAATAGGCACTGGACAACTGGACGAAGAAATAAACGAGGGGATAAGATAGGAGCAGCTGGTAGACTCTTTAATAGCATAAAGAACAAATTCTTGGGCAAAAAGGATCCCCACACAAACAAACGTACAAATATTCCAGAGGTTGGTCACTCCGGTACTCACTTGTGGATCGGAAGAATAGACGATGACGAAAAAGCAGAAAAACCGGTTGCAAAGCTTGTAAATGAGGTTCCTACGTAAAATAGCAATGCAGACAAGACTGGAAAAAATAAGAAACACACCTCACCGAGAAAACTTAAACATTAAATCAATACACAATATCATAGAGGTATTGAGGATAAACCCAAACAAAACAGCAAGGAAAATATACGAGGTACGAACAACAAAGAAGAAGAAATTAGGAAGACCCAGAAAAACCTGGAATGCGGAAATCAGAATGACCGGAGAAAGGAAAGGGGTGCCATGGTGCGAATTGAAGGAGAGAGAGAGAGAGAGAGAGAGAGAGAGAGAGAGAGAGAGAGAGAGAGAGAGAGAGAGAGAGAGAGAGAGAGAGAGAGAGGGAGCAGGAAGGAAGAGCTGGAGAGAAATCTGGAAACGGGATCACAGCAAATAGCTTAATCCTTGCACTCGAAAGGGTACAAAAAGGCTTTTTGGATTAAGTAAGTATTTTTTCACAAATTTGTGAAGGAAAGGACAACATATTTCCACCATAGAAGGACTAAATTCATTTTGGCAATAAGTATCAAACCCAAGCAAATCGCAGAAATGTCAAACACAATGGTCACGACTAACTAACAATGACAGGACACAGATTTGTCAGAATATAACGAACCAACTAGAAGATCTAACCTTACATTAACTTACCAAGTCTGAGACCCGGTAGACACAAAGCAATATTTCACATAAATTTTTCATGATTTTTTTCAAATTATTGCGCACAAAATTGTTTCAACGTGTTTACTACAAATTGCAAAAGAAGTTGCATGAAAATATAGCAATTTTTCTAGCCATTTGTCGTAGGCACGTTGCAGTAACTTAATGTAAATATTTGAAGAAAAATATTGCATTGTGTCAACTCGGCCTAAACGGTAAAAAATTAATAGTAATTGATTAAGTAGTCCATAGGTATTGAAGAACTTAATGTGCCAGTCTGCAGGAAAACAATTAATATTATTTTATAATATGAGAGTTAAAAATTACTGAAAATAATACTCCGTATAGATCATTGTTGGACTAAAAGACAATATAAGTTACCTTGTTTTCTTTGTCTCCTCTTAATATATAAAAAATCTTTTGTTGTTTTCTCGTTTCACATATACGAAGTTTGAAATTGTTTGGTGAAACCATTCACAAAAGAAAGAAAATATGAAACTAAAGCCCAGAAGAACAAAAAAATCTTAAGTAAATAAAACAATATCAAATGTCCCCATATTAAAAAAGAAAGAAAAGTATCCGATGTCGGTATCCTATGTCAATAGACAAATAAATTTAAGGAAAGTTTTCGAGAAAAAGGGAAAAAACGTCCAAATACAAAAGGGCCTGTGATGTCGCTATTCGTGGTCAGAATACGGGATGAACTGGAATTTGTTCCGTTCTTTGATGATCCAGTCATTTTGTCTGACGTAATGTAATTTGTATCTCTCGTGGCCTTAGGGGACCTAACAAGCTTCTCGAGTTTGACAATAGATGATAATGTAATTTTCTATTTATTTTTATGTTTTTAATTTAAACAGATGAGTTTTGGGGCAAGTTAACGGGAAAATCTAATTAATTTTGTGAAATTAAAAAGTTTTATACATGCGAGTATCACACAGCAAAAGTTTAGTAGCAGTTTTACGTAAAAAAATTCCACATTTCTTATCATTATTCTAAAATCTTGGAAAATGATAGGTTTCTATCTAGTTTTATTAAAGTCTTTATGAAAATAAGGAAAGTAATATTACTACATACAGTGTGTCCCCAAGATCTTGGACTGGCAACGTAGACTTCAAGCTTCAGTACTAACGTAACGTGGGCGTGAAGGAAGATGTAATCTTTTGATATGGGATTTATAGGATTTGAAGTTGGGAGGGGAAGGGAACGCATCTGCAGGCAGTTTGTTCCATAATCGGAAAACCCTAGGTTCTTGTAGCTGAACCGCAAATAGATGCATTTGTGACGCGTTTCTTGTTGTTCTGTTAGGAACAATTAATGGGGGAATGATGGCGGTTAGCTCTTTTGCGCAAGGTCTATGGAAATAACGTAAAAAAGCGACAGACCCATAGCAGCACGGCGATGAGTGAGAGAAGGGAATTTTCTTATGAGGACGGGGTCATTCATGAGTCGAATTGCTCTCTTTTAGATATATCCCTGAAGTACCGCATTCTAGTTCTCATAAACAGTGGTCAAAGTCATGTCATGAGAAAATACACAGGGTGTTTAAAATGCTAAAAAATGTGAAATTAATCTTCAAATGGTCTAATTTTTCAGTTTTTTAAGAACTATTGAGCAAATTTGTTCCGAAATGGACGCAAATGGCTTTAGTTTCTCTTAAACAATGTTTACAAACAAACAGTAATAATAAGCTTAAAAATAAAATGATCTATTCGACATATTGACCCCTCGCGAATAGACATTTTTCTATTTTTTTCATATTCCTCTTACATAGGCGAGGTCATATCTGTATTTATAATGCAAGAGCTTCCACAATTTTCTCTTTTAGTAAGTCTGCCATTAAAATCACTGTCGTAGACCTTCGGCTCTAACTATCTCCCTAGAAAAAATCTAATAGAGTTAGGTGAGGCTGCCGAGCAGGCCAGGCCATTAATTCAGAATTGCTAATCCAGTAATCCAAAAATTGAATATTTAACCGTGTGTAACTTATAACGTAGAGTGCGTCAAATCAAAAATTTTACCTCCTAGAGAATTTTTTTTAATGTAAAACTTTGTTACATGATTTTAAAAAAAAACATTGATTTCGAAATAAGTATAGATACCATTATTTTGATTTTAGGCAATCAGGGATTTTCAAGTTATTTATAATCCGCCAAACGCTATGGCCCCCACCTACAATTTGAGAAAGGTTGTTGCCAGGCTTTAAGTGATGTAAAATATTTGCAAATTGATAGACTCTACTAAAATAGTGTAGTTCCTATGGGTTAATACTTATATAATCATAAATATCATAGGCTAAAGCGTATGACTGATTAATGAAATATAGCAATATACCATTATTTTGCGTTATAATACATTTTTAGTAATTTATTTTCGCTGCATGATGACGAAATTTAGAGTGAGAGTGGCAACGTCGCTTCAAACAAGTTAAAACTTTTCAAGAATGACGTAGACTATTTCTTGCCAATGACTGACGGGGGAGGCAGCGGATTCGTATGCGATCGGATCGGAATTATGCGAATGCCTATTGTTTGATTGTTTTAGTCGACATATTATTTTTGTATGATATCAGAAACGCGGAAAATCAGATAAATAAATTTTAGATCATATCTATTATTCTATAAGTAGATATCAACCCAAACAAAAAAAAGCGAGAGGGTCCCACCGCCATTTTAATAGGATTCGCCAAGGCAACCATACCGCTTGTGAATTAGTAGTAAGTAGTAGTATCTAACAAGATGTATTTAGCAAAATCATGCTACAAGTTAAAATTTTTAATATAATTTTAACAACTTACTTATTTTGGTCTATTTATCCATATTATTTAACACTATTCCCAATTCCTTTTTTTGTAGTATTTGAAGTGTGTCAAATATTCCTTCATTAGCAGTATAAAGAATAGTTGAACAGTATGAAAGATGTGGCAAAATTATAGTATTGTTCTGATTTTCTTGAAAATAAAGTAAAACTTTGATTGATTCTTTTAAACTAACTTCCTTTTCCTGCGATTTTTGATATAATATTTTCAAAGTGATTATCAAACTTTAATTAAGGATCAAGTGTTATCCCTAAATATTTAAACAACGGAACTATTTAAATTTTTCACTATCAACATAAATATCTCTGTTTTCACTGTTTATATTATTTCCAATTATCATACATTTTGTTTCTGAAACATCTAATTTTAGTCTATTTACTTTTCGCCCATTTGATATAGCTTTTAACTCATCATTTAGAATTTGCATCGAATTAAATATATTTTTACCCTTAATATAAATGAAAGTATCATCTGCAAACATTTGAATACAGCATTTTGACAAAATATTTGGCATATCATTTATATAAAGAATACAGGTCCTAAAATACTTCCCTAAAGTACACTTATATTATTGTAACCCTTGTCTGAAAAAATTACGTTAATTTTTATTATTTTTTGCCTGCCTTATCATTTTGGAACCATTTATATACAATACCCCTAATATCATATTTATATAATTTATTCCTATCAACAGTTTCAAATGCACGGTTGAAATCCAAAAATACTGCCAGTCCTACTTCATTCTTGTCAATACTTCTTTTCCAACTTTCCATTATACATTGGATGGCTCTTTCAGTTAAAAACTGTTTCCTAAAACCTGAATGAACATTTACTATAACTTGCTTTCTTCAATACACTCTAAAATTTGTTCATAAACTGTGGTTTCCATAACTTTTTCAATATCCCAGAGAATGTTTGTTGGCCTCATTTCACAATATTTTTTTGTATTTTTTACTTTTGGCGCTGGCGTTATAAAGGAACATTTTAAATCTTGAGGTATTTCTCCAAATTTTAGGCTATTATTAATGAATTTTATTGATATTTTTCCAATACTTTCAAAAGTTAACATCAATTTCTTTGTTAAAGTTTCACTATAGTTATTTTAAGTACCACCCTTGCCTAAAGTATCCTTTCAAAAATTGGCATAGTGTTGTAACGGTTTTTTAATTGTCATTATGGATATGTAATAAAATTTTTGAAAATATCAAGAACATTCACGTCTCGAAATTGTTAGCCTAGAAGCAATACCTTAATAGGATTCAACTTTCCAACTTCATTCCTATACCACATAATAAAAATAATCTACGCATACACCAGGTACATACATAACTAGACATACTAAATAGCGGTTCCACAAATGACTGCTACACATGTCGATAATCGAAAGTCGGTTCTCCAAGTGAAAACAAAAGCAGTCCAATTAAAGCAAATTAGTTCGAATATTACTTAATACCGATTTGTCTGCTGAGAAAAAATTGGATCAGATTTAATAAGTTGATTAGAAGAGAGAGGACAACAGGTAGTTGGATTTCGTTCATGTATTGATTCGTTTAATAGATTATTTGGATTCGAGATTGCGATGGAGTTTTCGAACGGTTTATTTGTAGGCTATTATTTGACAAGGCAGAAAATTCGAACATATACAGTGTTATAAAACCGTAGCGACAGAATTCTACGGGTGATTCTTTGTATAAAAATACAAAAGAAATTTCCTATTTTTGGTTTTCCTTTTTTATTGAATAAGTTTTTAAAGATAATTTCTTCAAATTCCGTACATATAATACCAATTGCATTAGCTATGGGATATCCTTATCACCATTCGAAATAATCTAGAATGGTATTTGGGTTTGTTTAGATTAGGGCGGCGGGGGGCGGCACGATCCTTATGACTCCCTGAATTTTTCCTACATACAAACATACTCACTCACCGTTGGTAAAATGCTAATATTGCTATTTCATTCTTTAACTTTTTCCTATCTTGATTATTATTACTATTGATTATATTATTGTTTGGAAATATGGTCTGTAAATCATGTTCCCCAAAAAAATATCACTCTGTAGATCATTGCGAATAGCCCTCAGGTTATTCCATAGGTACTACAAAAATTGTTGTGTGTGCGAAATCGCAATAAACTTCCTTTGAAAACGAGTAAATCAATAAGAAAAACCAAAACAGAATTAAAATTTTAACACCCTGTATCTTAGAAAAGAAGCGTTCCCCAATTTATAAACAGCAACCTTTCTTGCTCTTATTTTTTGTAGAAGAATCACCTCTAAAATTTTGTAGGTTAGGTTCTGCAACACTCTGTGTAGGCACTATGACAAAAACTGATTTAAAATGAATTCCCTCTTAAACCCCAGTTCTGAGCTTTTTCTCTTGGTAAACGCTTTTCCCTTAAATCTTTCTTGGCTTGATCCACCAATCTTCCCTCAGTCCTTCTCCTATGTCTGCTTTCATACACTTTTATTGCCATTACCCTTTTCCCGCCACACAGCTCGCAGCTCATCAGATGTCCACATCACTATAGTCTTCTTGTCTGTGTCTTCTTTGATATTACAATAACCTTTGTTCTTCCCTTTATTTTTTATTCCTAATCTGTTCCCTCATTGTTACCCTACACACCCTTCTTTACTTTCTAATTTCTGTCACATAACCTCGTTAATTCCATGAATAGCCGCAGTTAAGAAAAAAACGTGTTTTTCAGCATTGCAGAAACTCCCAACTAGATAATCGGCAAATAATTAATAACTTGTCAAAAATTATATATTGCAAATTGATGAAATGCTTCGATTATTGATTTATGTAAAGTTATCAGTCGGAGTCATCTATGTAGAACAACAGCGGAACAAAATTACTACCGCTTGAAGCAATTAAAATGAAAGGCTATAGTTTCGACTCGGAATAGTTAAAATGCCTTTACTGTATTGTATCTTAAAGTGCAAGGACAATTTTTAATACAAATTTATCTATAATACAATTTTTCGACCTGATGTGAATCTATTTGATTTATTTATTTGGTGGCTACATTACAGGATTTACAGGCAGTGCCCAAATAGTACAATAAGAATAAAAAATATGACTAGCAAACAATAAGTACTTAACTACTCAATCTAAACAATACAAAATAGACACAAAGCAACACCAAGCAGACAACGACAATATTGCGAATAATACAAATATAATTTTAAATATTCTATCTTAAATATACAAGAGAAAAAAATATATTAACAAAAAGACCAATAATTAATTATTATTACCAGTAACACAAAAAAGTGTATTAAAACTGACTAGATAATTTGGTTACTAGTCTGAAAGGACCTTATTTTATTTTTGAAACTAAGAGGTGTACAGTCAAAGTTTATATCAGATGGTAACCTATTTAAAAGTCCCATAATTCGATTTATCAGCTCGTTTCTTTTAACATCCATTCTCCTACTGTTAACCAAAAGCAAGCCCGTTAGTCTGGTAGACCGACAAGGAATCCTGAAATTCATCAAACTCTAAAGCTCTGGGTAATTGATATCACCACTAACAATCTTATGCCAAAATAACAGCGTTATAGTTGACATCGCTGTGTTTGAAGATCTAAAAGTCCCAACAATCGAAGACGCTCAGGACATGCAGAGTACTCAAATGGAATATTTAATTTGTACAATTAAAACCTTACAAATTGTGATTGCATTCACATTAGCATTTTATTATGCACGTTATAATGCACCATGCAATGCAGCAGTACTCCAAATGACTCCTCACCAGGGAATAGTATAACGATCTCAGGGTTTCGATGTTTCTGAACTCCCAGCACTGCCTCATTATAAAACCGGCCATTCTGAATGATTTGGAGACTATTTTTGATAAATCGAAGTACACAGTCGAATGGGGCACCCAATTTGTCAATGAATAATATACACACACAAACAGAATTTGTTTTACTTATTAATATTTTTACATTGTTTAGTGTTTTAGAAAGACTCTGTTCTTACTCCCTGGTAAACCATTTTCAACCTCGAGAGAATTAAAAACAAATTATTCTGCATGATGTTAGATTAATTTTACACTGTGATAATTAACTTTTAAACTATAGAGTGTATTAATAAGATACTAGCTTTACACTTTATTAAATGACTTTTCCACTCTGCAGTACCTACATATATTAAAGCAAATAATTCAAACTCACACATTCAGATGATATTTACACTGAAAATGCTGGAGATAGGTACACTATTCTGAGTGTATTTTGAGTGTAAAACTTTACGCTCGATATTTTACTGTATAGGTCCTAAACTAACCTAAACAAACCTGCACAGAATCGCTTTTTTTGGATTTGGTAAGGTGTGTTAGGTTTAGTATGCTTAGGGTTCTTTCTGATTCCTTTTATGCATTTTCTAAATTAATAAACTCTTATACTTATCCAGAAGTGATTTTTAATTATTTTGCTCAAGGACGGCTGGGCTCGGGAACACGTGGTGTAACAATACCCCGTAGGGTAGACCATAGTGCGTTTGCGAGAAAGCAGCGGTGTCACGTTGAAAATGTGTGTGTTTCTAGGGAAACTAAAATTAAATCATGATTTACCTTATTTTAATAGCCTACTTTATATGGCTGCCTCCTTCTTCTAGACACATTCTGATTATTCTTCTTATCCCCAAAGAAACACTAACTAGTAAGTTAATTAAAAGAATTGTTAATTTCAGCAATTTTTTCAGAAATTCTTCGTTGAGATCATTTATATCCTCAATCGGGGTCCGATATGTGGAATTTTTTTATAAAATGTCACAAAAATAAATCGCAGGGTGTCAAATCACAGGAACGAGGTGGCCATATTGCGTGTGTGTTTCGATTTATAATTCTGTTTTCAAAAAATTCACTTAAAAAGTTTAAATTTTCTCTGGTTACATGGGGTGTAGCGCCATCCTGTTGGAAGTAAACTTCCCGCAATTCGTCATCTTGCAAATCATGGATAAATGGTACCGATACCTCTCAGCTGTAATTGCACCATCAAAATAAATTGGGTCCATTCTTCTAGAACTAATTGCAGCCCATACATCAACTTTTTGCGAATGAAATGGTCTTTCTACCTTCCTGCAGATTTTCGATATTCCAAATTCGCATATTTTGAAATAATAATGAATGAAAACCGATGCCTCATCAGTGGAAAAGATTTTTGCAAAACCACAGACATTTTCGTCTTGAAAATTGTTTAAAAATTATTCACAAAAATTTAGTCTTTGGTGTACATCATTAGGAAGGAGTTCATGAATAGCCGTCACTCGATAAGAGAATAGATGCAAATCCTTTTTTAGAAGTTTTTGACATGTACTGCAGCATAAATGTGTTTGCTGAATTTGCTGAGAAAGATGTCTAATTGATGTTAAAGGATTATTTTCCATAATTTGTCGCGCTTAGTCAATAACCTCATATGAACGTTTCGTTAGTCTTCCAGCCCTTTTTTATGTTGAACAGAACCAGTTTCACGATATTTTTTATCAGGTATTGCGACCCAGTGAGAAAATTATGAAAGGTCACCGAAACATCAGGAAACTTGTTCCGAAATTCATCAAAGCAGTTGTGAATAGAGTAAGTCCACACACCGTCTATTTTGGTTCCATTTCGAAAAAAACTTTCCACGATAGAATATTTTTAAGCTTCGCTGAACATTTTCACTGCAGAACATTTAATCCGGTAACAGAGCTTGGTCAAAACTCGTACCGCTGATAAATGCTCAAAGACAACAAGAAATTAAATCGTATCCCGCGTATATCACTCCAGAGCAATCAAAAGACGGTTTGCCGAAAAAAAAAACAATACTGATTTAGCTTCAAATAACTGCGAAAATTACTTTATTCTTTAAACTATATGAATAAACAAATTCAAATCAAACGTAAATGTCACAAATAATCATGTCACTACCTACACACAACGGCCATGCGACGTTCAAAATGCAACATTCAAGCAAAATAATTAAAAATCAGTCCTATATAGGACAAATGGTCAGCATTATTATTTCAACGATATAATTTGAATACATTAAAGTTGGCCAGTAGACTACAACTACGTTATAAAGCATTTTCGAAAAGGAGCTTACAAAAGAATTGGTTTTCAAAAAAATGTTCGGCAATACCTATTTTACTGAACAAAGACTAGAACATTTTTGGTTATTTGTAAAACTACAGTTTATTTCCAAAACAAATATCAACTTGTGTGGATGCTGTTAAACCAATTAACTAGTTTATAGGTATTTGCGTTGTTACTATAAGATCAAAGTTCATTTATTTACTTCTTCACTGCAAAATGATATGGAATAGAATAGGTTAAGGATGAATCAACTGCCAAAAGGTAATACATGTAATTCTTGAATATATTGCCTGACACTAATAATGGAGCAAATCCTGACATTTCCTTTACTATAAGTGTTAATCTAGAGTAAATTTTAATTGCTAAATGTATGTAAATAACAAATATGTAATGGATATAACATTCTTGTTTCATCATCGCGCTATACAAACAGTTCAGTATTGTTTTCATTTGCAACAGTAAGAACACAATCCCAACTTAATGGGTATTTAATGATTCGAAATTGGGTCGACAATAAATAAAGTTGCACCGTATGGATAAGGCTGTAATAACATGCATGTATGTAGGTACTTATCGTAAGTGTTATGTAAGTTATTGTTACAATTACCTGGCTATTACGCTATTAGCGTGATTTTTAAAAGTAAACTTGTATGCGATATATTTACTTGGATATATTTTAAAATTTTAAATAAAGATATTTTGTAGTATATATACTAAGTAACGCCCCTTGTCGGAGTCTTCCAATCTGAGACTGGTTGGATGCAACGTCATTTTTGACGATTCTGTGGTTAATCCTTCATTTTTCCATAGCTAACTTAACCTTACTATCTTTGGCTATTTGATTTAGCCTGGACCTACTGCCATTGTCTAATCTGTCATTCCCTTCACCGTGAATTATGTTAGAGCGCCATGTCTCAGAATGTGTTTGTTCATTTTGTCGCTTCTTTTCGGTAATGTTTCCAAAAAGGCCTTCCTTTCTTGACTAGATCCAGCACTTTGTCATTGGTGACCCTGTCTACTCAACTTACCTTTATTAAAATTCTATAACAACACATCTCAAATGCTTCTATGTACCGTTTTTTTTTCTTTCCCTAGTGTCCAAACTTCTAACCCGTATAAGGCAACACACCACATAAATGCCTCCGAATTCGTATGTCTTAATTGTTTATTAACAAGTGCTTCTCCTTTGCGAAAGCTTTCTTTGCTCACCCTATATCATGCTTGTTGTAACTGTCTTTTGTTATGATGCTGCCCAATTGCAATTTTTTTTGTTCTCCTAGTCTGTTTGTTTGCCCACCATATATAAATATATATATATATATATATATATATATATATATATATATATATATATATATATATATATATATATATATATATATGTAGATACATAGTAGGGTAAACCACCCAAATGTTGGCACTGTGCTAATGATTGGCACCTTGTTGCTAATTTTGCCTCTTTTGCGAATAATTATCCCTGTCGTTATATATAAGACTTTTCTTTTAAATCTGTAAACACGACCCTTTCATTTAATTCCTACGCGGGAAATAAAACTTCAGTTATAACCGAAATATCAGCGGGTAAGTGTCGCAAGCTCCTGAAAACAGTACATGTGCAGCCAATTTTTTAAGAAAGAAGCAACTTGTAGGTGCTGTTTTTTTGGGGTAAAAAGGTTTTATTTTGGATTTTGAGGTAAGTTCCTGGTACCCTAGGGTTATAGCTTAGCAAAATAGTTGTTGTCATCGTTTATCTAGCTAATATTGCTACAATTTTGTCAGTGCCAACGTTAGATATACGTATTGTACTGGTATTCCCAATGTTGGCACCTGATGTCAATATTAGGAACAGGCGGGAGATTTGTGAGTCCAATTATTGGCACTTGCTTATTTTCATTATTTATGTGCCTTTTAGCTATTTTGTAATAATATTTCAATTTTTTGCGGCAGAATGCCTGCAGGGAATTAAAAAAAGCACCTAATAAATAACAAAAACACATTATTTAACACCTAATATACCTAAAACGGCAAACTAAAAAAATACAGCATATGGCCACATTTCTTTTATAATAAAAGGGCGATTTTTAGAGAAATTACCTTTGTATATAAATAATATGTTCATTAGTTGTATCCGCCAGTTAACATTTTAGTAATAAATTTGTTTAAAAAGATTTTAATTTGATATATTATGACTAAAATTTTAGTACGATTGGCATGGAGTGCCAATAATAGGAATTGGCTGAAATATATTAATCGGTTTATTGTCACCCTATTTTACTTAAATTTTAAAGGAACTAATTTTGTGTTTTTTAAAATTTCCAACCTTTTTTTTTATTTTAGATGCAGAAAGTTACACTGAAAAAATCGTTTGGACTTTTTTTCACACAAACTTGTTGCAAAGTCTTTGTATAGCAATTTACTCTAATTGTATTATTAGTAACAACAGTTTTTATACATTTTCATACAATTGTAGCAAATTTTGCTACAAATTGGTCTTGGACGTTTTTGAGAACAAATTGTTGGAAAAAGGTACACAATTGTAGTGAAATGTCCCAAATGATTTTTCAGTGTAGGAGAAATAAAAGCTATCATAATGCTTATAGAAGGAAGAAGATGTCCAGAAAGCTTTAGAAGCAGTACAAAGCTGCGAATTGTCAAAAAAAGCAGCATCTAAAAAACTTGGGGTTCCTAGGTCAACACTTCAGTTCCGATTATTTTTCAATATACCTACCTAGATAGTTTAAAATTAATATTAAAAAAATAGGGAACCCATAATGGTCCCTTGCAAAACTAGTAGCACAAAAACACATCTGAAGTTTCGTTTGTTTTTTAGTTTGTAGTCTCTAGTGTTCCTATAACTCAAAAACCAAGTTAAAATACCTGCACCTACCTCTTACCTGTCTCAGACAATATGTTACCACAATGTTCTTTTGAAAAACACTTTGTTATATTCTGTTGTATTCTATGTTTTTCTACCACATAAATATAAAAATGCGTATGTACTTGTTTTTTTTGTATACTTATTAAAAGGTTAATAACATTTATGTGGGTGCCTTTGGCCTACAAGGCCATTTTTTAAAATTTAAGAATTTGCTGCTTTAAAATCTAACCAAAAGTACAAAAAAACCAAAACTAAAATATTTTAGCCCATATGTATTTTGGAGCCCCATACTAGCTATCTCATATTTTTTTAAATCCTAAACAAAAAATGGTACCTACCTACCTATTTTAAACTTAGTGGGTCGGTAATTTTAGTGGGTGCCAACAATAAGGTGATCGAATGCCAGCAATAGGATACTGAACTGCCAATCATTGGGAAACGTACAATTTGGCAGTTTAAATAAATTTAGCTACTTAAATCTTTAAAATTTAATTAAAAGGCTTATTGATTTAGAAAGTACACAAAACAAGCTCTCCATACAAATTCACAAATTGATTTTACTTTTTATTGAATGGGAGATAAACTAAAATAAAGTGAAAATCCTCCTTAAAGTGCCAATCATTGGGTAGTTTACCCTATACATTTACATAATGGTCGATAAACAAACTTTTAAACCATAAACCAGAAACCCCATCAAATGTCTCAAGGGAGACCCGCTTTTCGTTGCACGGTAGTGTTCATCTACTAGGTATTATTTTAGTCTATGATACTAGCTATATTATATTCTATTTAGTACAAAACCATTAATAATTAACCCAGGAATTTACTAAAAAGGTTTAAGTCTTCGAAATGGTTTAAGTTTAAATATTCTAGTTCATTAGTTAGGATTTGACAATAACACGTCATTGACAACTTATAAGTTATTCTATTATTTCTCCGACTTGCTTGATTTCCAAATGATTTTTAAATTTGAGGTTAATGCGGAAATAAATGAACGAATTCAGCACAAGAGGTCCATCTGCTAAAATGTTTTCATTGTTACGACTGATCTACTTTAATTTTTTGAGGGAAAATTATAAACAGTTGTATGACCCATTATAAAGCAGGAAACAAAATATTGTTCGTTTCTCCTATGTTCACAATGTTCTGTAAAGTAATTAGACTATTGAAGCATGATACAGAGTTTTCACCATCCAACCATTTTTATTCCTGTCATACTCCTTGTTTCACGTCATTATCTGTATTCCTGTAGATGATACAAATTATTAAAAAGAATAACAGCATGTGAGAGATTCTTCCTAACAAGCAATAACATTAAATTTGCTCAGGTTGGTCTAAAGATCCATGAAAATCAATTAAAGACAAAAAAAGTTACTAAAATTAAATTAGCTTAAAATTTCTGTATTTTACACAGATGGCGGTAAATGTATATTTTAATTCTAATATTGCTGCTTATTAGTAATTCATTTTATATTATCTCGTTCCAATTGAGCAAGTTATTAGTAAACCGAAACAGAGTCAGCAGAGTAGTGGCAGAACGGGCAACAATAATTATGCCACTTGAAAGTAATATGCTTAGCCGTAATCTTAAATCATCAAAATGAAAACAACCTGCCTGGTACATATGACGAGGGTCCGCCGCATTAATAACAAACGATAGCATCTTACTTCCTACCGCACACACAAGTCGGTTATGAAACAATAAACAACTCGAAGGGACCAGGCCATGGATGGCGTAGTGTGATGATCGCCGACTCGGTTTACCGGCAATGAGTTTGTTTTGTTTTAATCAGCATGGGCGGAGAAAAGAGTTATTTTAGATACTTCCAGCAGCAACTGTAAGTGAACTTACATATCCTATTACTAGAAAAAATTGAAAGCTTGTGTATCGCAGTCTCATCTGCCTCAAAACAAAACCCACACCATTATTGCTTAGTCTTTCCTATTTTCTTTAGTGGATGGCCAGTTTCTGTTTGTTTTTGAAGCTCAAGAAGCTTCTTCGCGTACTTAGGTGAACGTGAGATACATTTTCTGGTCTACATATCTTTCTGATAGGGTTCTCCTATAATTATTTTTAGCTGTGGCGTAGTGTGGTGATTGTCGACTCGGTTTAGCGGCAATGAGTTCGTTTGATCAATCAGCAGGGGTGAAGACATAGTTCCAGCAGTAACTGCAAGTTACTGACATTGTCAATTACAAAAAGAAATTAAAAAGCTTGGGTTTCATATTGAAAAAACTTAAACATGAATTACTTTGCTAGTACATCAGAACTCGAGAAAAAGAATTGTTTTAGATTCTGGTTCAGGTGGTCTGCTCTTCAGCCATCCTGGGTGTAAGCCTGTCTGATGAAGGGTAGGGGTCCTGAAATTGCAATAGCAGGGATCACCTGGATCAAAATCAAAATACTACCTTTTCTCGAGTTACATGACAGTCTTGTATTGCGCTAGCGAAGGACAACCAAAAAACCATATTTCATAAGCTTCATAATCTCGTTTGCCTTGGCCTTTCCTCTTTTTGAGTTGATACTCTCGGTAACACCTTCATGGCCCATATCTGTTAAGTGATTCTTTATGTGATCTCTATTAATGTCACAGGATGTCAGGTTTGCTTAAGTTTGCTTTTTTCGCCGATTATCTTTATTTTGGAAAGTTTCTCCAATAGTTTGGGCCTTTTATTCTTTCTTCATGTGAAGATGTCACAGATTCATTCTCTAATACTTGGTAAGCAATTTCCTTACCTTTCACTCCTTCGTGGTAAGGCATTCAGATCAAAGAACATACTATTTTATTTCAGTGCGTTTAGTGTTGGATAGCATTTCTTCTCTAACGAGTCAAAGCTGTATGAACCCAACGCTATTAAAGCTACCCGACAATATCTTGGTGAGTTGGCAGTTCTGGCACAATCACTGGTCCACAGAGTTGTGGCATCGGCTGAGAAGAAGGATGGAGTTTCATCTGGAAAATTTAGAGCCGAAGATTGTTGTACTTATGGCCAGTTGTGCCGTTTGTGTTGTAAACAATGATTAATTAATCACTGATTCATCTTTAGTCGGATGCTGATTGTTAAAAGTGTTGCACCGTGATAAATAATAGGTTGTTTAGTTGATCGAAGAATATACTTGGCAACAACGCAGTTTTTGTTTGTTGGCTAACTTAACAACGGTGCATTTGACAGTTTTTAGGTTATGTATTAATATTTGAAAGTAAACGTCAGTCGGCAATCGTGCTTATGGTATTTTCATTATCCGTATTTGTTGTTAAATTCCTTTGATTTGTTTGATCAAAATAAATTAAAAAATGGATTCTAAAAAGAAAAAAGAGATCGCTGTTTGATTCAGTCCAGGCAAAAAACTACTGATAGCAAATATATATAAAAAAGCTGACCATATGAGAAAAATAAAACTTGGGAAAAGTTTCTGACGAAGTTAAATCCGCAGGCCGGGCTGATGATTTCTTGAATCTGACCAACAGCTCAATTGAATATATTAATTAATTTGGATGTTTGTTTGTGATATTACTGTTACTGTGCTTTTGAATCTTACAATCTACTTGTATAATTATGTTCTTTTTCTTTTCTTGTTTGTGTGATTTGTAGCCATACGATAAATAAATAAATCCGCAGCAGTCAATGATACATATAGAACAGCAGAGGTTCTAAATAGATTTCATGAAAACAGAAAAAGGGAAGTTAGAAAAACTGCAGCGGAAGAAAAAAAATCAGTCAAGTGTAAGCTATACTTGCACAATTAGTGTTCCGTGCCATCAGCTCCCCACTTAACCTGAGCAAACCTCGGCCGCCCGATCTCCGCCCATCTGCCGCGGTAACCGCCACCGACGGCACCAACGCCGTATAACATCGCGGATGCGCGGAGTTGAGTCTGAGCCAAATCAAAAATTTTGAAAAAGTGTACAGACAAAAGTTGTTCCTTGCATCGTGAGAAATATTTTTTGTCAGAAAATGATTTCTTTAAAACCAGTTGGTGAGCAGTTATATGAAAATAAGCAATTAAATTGTTTGTGACAATTGATCGCGCTAGAATTTTTTAATCCTGATAATTTTCGTTCAGTCTACACCTAATTCTCAATGTTCAGCAATCCTTTTGGTGATACGGGTGAGGGACAGCAATTTTCAAGCTTTTTTTCCGGATAAATGGTTAAAGAAATGCATAAAAAAAGACATCATATATATTGTTGAATTCGTGCTTCAATAAGCTTTCATTTGGCACCCTACACGATGCCCTTAAGAAAATATTTCTTTCCATGTCCCACTTTACCCCCCGAAATTAACCCCCAGAATCAAAATTCAACTTTTTATACTTCACGTCTATAATTGGGCCACCACACTCTATCTCTGTGTTAAATTTGAAGTTTTACGTAGAACAGTTTTAGAGAAAATCGAAAATAAACAAAATCATACAAAACGAAAAAGGAAAAGTCTGGTACTTTAAAATTAATGATTGACATTACAGCTAATCAATATTTTAAACAACCAAAGTTGGCTGTTTAATTTGATCAAAGATTACTCCTTTCTAATTGCCGAATTTTCAACAGATTTTTGGATCTAATCACTGATAAAATTCTTCAACAGTGTTTAGGTAAATGGCACAACTGGCCATTACCATTTCATCCATGTTATGCTCGTCTGTGAATCAGAAAAGGGTACCTTGTTCAGGTTTCAAAAGCCTATTCATTCCGCTGTACTGCATTGTATCACCCCTTAAAAAAGCACTGAAATTTGCGCGCTACGGGCAAAACTCCCAAGCCTATAGAATTTCGTGGTGACCAGTTAGCTCTCCTCACTTTAGTTTTTGTTTCTAAGGGTCGTATTCGTAGTCGTTGTTTGAGGTTTCCACAAGCATGGGGGATACCTGAATCAGACATCAAGGTCTAAGAAATACTTGAGGAACGACTATGAGTACGACCCTAAGTAACTGGGGAGGCACCTGGAGAGTCCAATCGTTTCATTTATAGGCAAGAGAAATAAAAAGAATTTTTAAATCGCTCCAAGAGCTGCGAAACGCCTCTAACTTTTTAAAGTTAAAATCAGTGATACTTTTAAAGTCCATTTATTTTAATTTAAGCCAGTATTTAATCTTAACGTTCAGATTCACTAGAAAGGTTTAAGATTCAGTACTTTTGGTTGTCAGATGAGACCGATCTACCGTAAACTTTTTAGTAATTGCTAGTATATAATTTTATTTTCTATTTCATTAATACAAGAATAATTCTCTTCTCCGTACCAACACTGACTACTTTAATCTAAAGCACAACTATTATAACGAAGAACTATTTTGCCTGGAGGGTTTTCCGCGAGTCCATGCGGACTTTCAAGTCATTTTGACGGATTTATTAAGTTTACGCCTTTATGGTCACATTTTAAAGGAGACCATCCACGAAACTGACATCGTAATTTAAATTTATTGTAACTCTTGTACTAGATTTGTCGCTATTTGCTTTGTCAGATAGAGGGTTTTATGGGGTGCAAACTATTAATTTTATAAATTAAGTTAATTAGTGAACACTGTAGCACATGCTATAAAGTATGAGCGTATATAGCTATAAAACTTTATGTTAACCTATTATTCTTGTAAAGCAAAAAATTAACAACGGTATGCACCAAAAGGGTTTAATACTCAGTAGTGGTTTAAATTAAGATCTTCTAGTTAGTAGTAGTCTAGATTTTGGCAAGTTTTGTCATATCTTAATCAGTGATCATTGTTCTTCCTTTTACCTTCGTTCAATTCACAAGGGCAGCAAGCCTACTAATGTACCGTGGGATGTTGTATAGTGGAAATACGACTGCTGATGCTGCCGATATGCGGTGCGCCTATATAGAAATTCACTAAGTGTGCTTCCATATGATGAGCCACACGGAAAAAACATTATCGTATATTGAATTGGATACCCATTCACTTAATAACACGCTCTATTCCGTATTGCACAATACAAATTCGGTTAATTTCAATGATTGGTTTATCATTGTTAACCAATAGCTTATAAGATTGCTTGAAATAAGGTTTCATTGGTATTTAATGGAACGTTCAAATATAACAATTATTTGATGCCAGTAATACCCTGTTCTAAATTCAATGCAAACTATCATTGGTATCACTAGAAGTTTCTTTGTAAGAATATGCACCTCATTTGATGCAAAACAGCTATAATTGTTTCAATTACAACAGTAATTAATTTAATGTAACTTCCAATAGAAAGAAAACATTTGTGTTTAAATTCAATCATATTCGTGTTTCGAAAAACAATTATTACTCTTATTTAATATAATGAAGAATTTCTAGTACATCAATTATACTTCTATTTCAAACAAATGAAGCACGCTTTATTATTTTAACATAATTTTTATTTAGTATTATTAAATATACATTGTTTAGACATTCTGTAAACATTTAAATGTAAAAAACACATTTAATTACACCACACTGACGCGAACACCGTAAACATTTTATATTTGTTTCACTCCAAATATAAGATCTGCTTTTTTGTAAAACTGTCTCCTTTGGCTTGTAGGGATGCAGGATTCTAGATGTAACAAATTTGACACTGCATTCGAATCTCCTAAATTTACAGCTGGATTTGATGGAAGCTATGTCTAAAAAATACAAATTCAACAATAAGCTTGCGACATATTTAATGTTAATAGATTTTTAACAATACGTATCGGCTGAGTAAACAGCCATTTAAAATAGACTAACTAAGAGAGATTTACAAATAACAAAACACACTTATTACTGCAAAGCATTTAGATTTGTTTTACTTACCATAAAACACTGAAATAAGTTAGTCCAGTCTTCAGTCTTGCAAAAGATCTATTATTTTTGGGGTACGACTATTTAACGAACAAAGAAAAATTCTAACCTCACCAAGGGTGAGGTGTCCGGGAGCAATATAAATAATATTTCAGCCAACAATAATAGGACCCATTGAATAATATTTTTTCTTATTTCTCCAATACCTTATAATATGTTTTAAAGGAGTGTTTATTTTAATTGAAATGATATAAGGAATATTGCCTTAATTTTTACATTTTTTATTTATACCGTAGTTCTTGTTCGTTTAGTAAAATATAATTGTAATTTGAATCACACCGCCTACAAATAGCTATTTTTCGCCCAATTATATTTAAGCATTCCAATCAAATACTTTAATAGTTTGGCTCTAACAATTCTACACTCCAAGGAATATTAGAAATTTATTGGAAACCAATAGTATTTTGGTCACTGAAATAATGGTAATATAGTTTTCAAAGAAGTAGGTATACTTTTGAGGTACAATAATAAATCCATATTTAAAGAAATATTTTTTTTTGATTATTTCAATGATCTTTTGTTGAGACAATATTAACTTTAAATAACTAATGTGACAGTATTCAAAAACAGTACTGTTATTGAAAGTAGCGTAGCAGTTTTTTCTGTGTGTGTTTGAATATGATGAGCCAGTGATGTGGCTGAAGAAACAATGTATGTGCGCCAACACGATAAAATTAATCGTAATAAACTCTATTTAGGACCTGTGCTGTTCTATAAGTAGCATTGACTGCTGCGGAATTAGCTTCACTAGAAATTTTTTCCCAGGTTTTGTTTTCCTCATTAGCGAAAATAGGGTCAGTTTTTTTTTACTACATTTGCTGTCAGTAGTTTTTCGCCTAGACTGAACCATGCAGCGATCTTTTTATTTTATTTTAAGGGTCCATTTTTTAATTTATTTTGTCCAAACAAATTAAAGGGATTTCAAAAATATACAGGTAATGAAAATACAATAAGCACGATTGCCGACTGACGTTTACTTTCAAATATTAACACATAACCTATAAATACCGCCAAATCAACCTTTGTTAAGTTAGTTAACAATCAATAACTCCATTGTTGCCATGTACATTCTTCGGTCAACTAAACAACTTATTATTTATCACGGTGCAACACTTTTAAAAATCAGCATCCGATTAAAGATAAATCAGTGATTTAAATCATTGTTTACAACATAAACGGCACAACTGGCCATCAATATTTTTAATATTTCTTCTAAATGACTAATTTAGCAGAGTGTTATTTAAATTTGGAACTGTATTTACTTGAGGGCTATGATAACTAGCGTTATCCATTACAATTACACTGTTTCACTGTTTCACACTGGCAAATGGTAATTTTTAAACCAATCTTCAAAAAGTTCTGCTGTGGTGTCATCATGGTGGACCAGAGATAAATCTTTCATATTTTTAAAGGACAACCAAGAACAATTTGGAACCCAACCACCTTTGGAACCAGCATGTACAATGGCAATTCTTTTTTCCTTGTTCGATGGAGCTTTAATTTGACATTTTCCTGACAGATCTCCCCAACCTTTTGCTGTGATGTCATTTGTATCAAACTATATTTCATGGAGGTAGATAATGGAACGATTTTCTAATCTGTATTTTCTTATAAATTTTAAATAATTAAAGCGCCACTGACGTAATCGTTATGATTCCATTAATATTTGTCTTTTAATAATAGTCCGATGTGTAAAACCCATTTGAGATAATACTCTCCAGAGGTTTTTCCTGCTGCAAAAAATATTAGACTCATTTTACATTAGTCGCTGCTTTAATGAAGCCAACGTAGGCATAATTTACTCTTTGTGCATAGCATAAATTTTTCTACGAATTACGTATTTCTCGCTTTCGTCAAAACACTTGCTTTTCCCAGCATCACTACGCCTGTAGACAAAGGAGTTTGCGTTAATGAAGACGTTTCTGCTGCAACTGCATTTGTATTAAACCCCCTGTTCAATAAAGAAGCATACACATTTTTAACAATTTGCTTGGCATCAAGCGATAAAATATATTTTCTACAAACGTCTTAAAAATGCATTTTATAACACCCCGCAGAGGCCTTAAAAATGTTACTTTATGGCACTAGTGTTAAAAGTACTTTATAGCACTAGTGTTAAAAGCACCTTATGGCACTAGTGTTAAAAGAGAAATGTAATATTTTAAAAGGAAATATCAAATTATATTTGTATTTTATTTATCTATTAACGTTAATATTAATGGTACAATTCAAACAACTTGAAAAGCAAATCCAATGTAGCACGATTGGCCGCTCATTTATTTCTTTAAGTGGATCGATTTCATTCATATTTTCTTGCATTTTAAGCAAAGCAAAAACTACACCAGTGCGTTTTAATTAAACTTTCAAATTCGTGCCGTAAAATTGTACTTTTAACACTTATATCATAAATAACTATTCTTGCGCCACATTTTTTAGCACGTTCGGAATAACAAAAAACACGATCTAAATCATATAACAACTGGAAGATTTACCAAGCGGACAGGAACCAAGCTAAAATAATTCGCAATTATTAAACCAGGTAAAAATACTTTATTCATACCCTCTACTGATTATATTAAAATTATCTTTATCTGTTATTTTATTAGGACCGGTCCTGTTTACAGTTCTTGCAAATTTACCGGATTTTATGACAGCTGGTGTGGATAACAGTTTATTTCAGGCAATAGGTCAACGAAATAGCTTAAAACAAGCTTTACCTCCATGATTCTGACTGGAATGATTAACAAGCACCTAAACAATCAAATATAAATTCAATAAAGAACACATTAGTATCATAAATATGAGACACTTTTAATACTCAGACAAGGTTTAATAGCTTCAAGCACTAAATGTATGCTTCAAAAAAAATCCAAAATAACAGCATGCAGTTACGCTCCGAACGGTTTGATTTGCTTGCATTTGAAATCGAAAGAGATACTGAACGTGATAAATTTGGAATTATAGAATTATATTCGCAGGATTCCGCCTTGGGCTGTTCATTACTGCAACCGTTCTACATTGGAGTTCAATTTTCAGATATTTATCTAATACCAAATGTGTGCGAACGATTATTATTATGATAGGTGGATGTAGTTGTACTTTATTGCCAAAGTTTTGCTTTATTTCACAGTGTAGGTTTTATTGGATACAGCGAGCTTTGTTTAGAAGCTTAGAGTTGTATAAGGTTCGTGAATGTAAATGGAGAACACGCAAAGAGCATTTTCATTGATTTTACAAAAATCGAGTCGACCAGTGAATTAATAATTCACAACTTAACGAATTTGTTCATAATCCTGTGCTGAACACTACCATTATAGGCCAAGCAACAGAGCAAAATATTAGCGATTTTTTGACATTAATCTTATTAGAAAACTGCCTGTGCCATCATCTGAAAGATGATCCGTAGATGATTCCTGTTATATTTCCTACTCTGAAATTTTTTCCTTTAATTTGTTATAAACATTTTTAAGCAAAAAAACGCGATTTTTTTAGTTTTTTGCTTATAAAATGGAAAGTAATGAAGCAATCTTAATGGTGTAAAGTGAGGATTTGTAGAGAATAAGAAAAGGAACAAAATGAGAGGTCGAACGTCCCGATAGGGTAAGTAGCAACGGAGAAAATCCGGAAAATTAAGAGTTTTTTTTTAATTCATAAATCGGCCATTTTTAAACGTAGAGGGCTCAAACTTTGGGAAAAGTAGTAACTTATCTTATTTATGTGTGCAAAACCCCGACGCTGTCCGACGATTATTTTTGCCACAATCGTGATTTTAATTTTTCAACACACTATTTTGCAACAGGTCTGGATGCTCTATGAATCGTCCGATTTTAATTATTGAAACGGATTTGTAAAGTACAAGTTTAATTGAACAATATGTATATTTTAATTTTTCCATAAAATGCTACGAAACCGGTTGAAAATGCACGTAAAAATGCGTGAAAATTGCCGAGCGAGCGAATATTGGCTCCCCTTCGCTCCGCTTCTCTCCCGCTACTCGACCGATTTTGCGGGCTCAGCCATTTTCACGTGCATTTTCAACCGGCTTCGTAGCATTTTATGGAAAAATTAAAATATACATATTGTTCAGTTAAACTTGTACTTTTCAAATCCGTTTCAATAATTAAAATCGGACGATCCATAGAGCATCCAGACCTGTTGCAAAATAGTGTGTTGAAAAATTAAAATGACGATTGTGGCAAAACTAATCGTCGGACAGCGTCGGGGTTTTGCACACATAAAGTAGCTATAAATTATTACTCTTTCCCAAAGTTTGAGCCCCTACGTTTAAAAATGGCCGATTTATGAATTTAAAAAAAAAATCTTAATTTTCCGGTTTTCCGGATTTTCTCCGTTACTACTTATCCTATCGGGACTTTCGACCTCTTATTTTGTTCGTATTTTTATTCTCTACAAATCGTCCATTTACACTATTAAGATTGCTTTATTACTTTCCATTTTATAAGCAAAACACTAAAAAAAATCGCGTTTTTTTGCGTAAAAATGTTTGTAACAAATTAAAGGAAAAAACTTCAGAGTTGGAAATATAACAGGAATCATCTACGGATCGTCTTTCAGATGATGGACCAGGCGGTTTTCTAATAAGATTAATGTCACGACAAATCGCTCTATTGTTTGGCCTAGGTATTCGTTATAAAAACACAATGTAGCAGCACTATACCGAACAGAAATGAGTTGCAAAATGTCTTTCTTCACTTTCTCTGCAGAATGTGAAACATCCGCGGCATAATTTCTGGAAAGTGTATTATTATAACGGCGTTTGTGAGTCGTAAAACTCATAAATCTTTAAATTCTTTAAAAGCCGAGGTAATTAAGGAAGAGTAAAGTGCATTGATAAATATACTGCAGTAGTTATAGCTTAACGTAAATAATTAATAAAGACCGGGAGACCCAATTTTTGTTTTCAGAATAGAGTTCCTTATTACGAAAGACAATTTAGTTCCCATTTTTTAAGCTTTTTACAGGATAACTTAAAAGTTACAGACATTATTACTTTAACATCGCACATAGGAGTATTTGAGCAAAAAAAACGGACAAAAGTCTAGTTAACAAAGTTCTTTGTAGCCTCTATTTTTAAGTGGTTTTCAATAGCTGATTAACCTGTCTACCAGGTTGGACTTTTTGGTAAATCGCATGGTTCTGTCCCCGGCAATTTGCTGTTTGAATAGTGGCTGTTTTCAAAGAATATTCAAAACCTAGTGATAAGATTATGGAAGAACCAGGTAAAGATGTTGTTTTCAAAGAATATTCAAAACCTAGTGATAAGATTATGGAAGAACCAGGTAAAGATGCTATTTTCTATAAAAAATATATCAGTATTAGCATTGACTAAATAATACATAGACGAAAACTGCCGTCTATCAAAAATGGACCAAAAAGCTGGTCTCCTTTGAAACATTTTGGGGGTTTACTGGTCTATGGCTTAGGAATTTGTTTGTCCACCATTATATTTATATGTATATACGAGTATATGAACTGTTAACGTACAAATTCCTAAACCATAAACCAACAAACCCACCCATCGATCCCATTTCGGTGTATTCGAGAATTTGTCTATATTCTTTATAGTCTCTGGTATACGTATATTTAGGCTTAAATCTTATACGTATAGGCAAAAGATAGAATAATAGAATAATAAAACTTTTATTTGAAGGTATTTTTGTTTATCTGCCCGCCTTTGCCCGGCTAAAAATAATACAGAGATATAAAGCTTGGACTATCTTATAAGAAATTCTAAAGAGAGTCTTTCCACGTTTTAAGCTAATTGTCGCAGATAGTCCACCCCAATTCCAGAACACCGAAGGTATCAAACGTGAAGAAGAATCGGAAGTGGAAATAGATATGGAGGATCAAGAAACAGATTTAGATACCAGAATAGTACATTAGTTTATCATATTTTGTTCAGTTTATTCTTAGGTTTATTTTAGTTTTAACTCTGATTTTTGACTTACTTTCTAATTTCAAGTTTCATTTATTTGCTAAATTTAACTTCGAATTTGCAGTATTTGAGAAATTGTAAAACTGATCTATGTAATTTACTGTCCTACAGTATTTTTATATCCATTTATATTAAAAGAATCCTATAGATAGTTTTGTCCAGTTTTTTAAAACAAATACTCGCTTGTGCATCCGTTCCCAAATTGTTGTACCATTTCCAGTGAATATAAATTTCAGTATACATTCTTAAAGCTATAACAAATACCTATTATTACTGTAAAATGTTGCGATTCGGTAATAAACTGATACAGACTTATGGATTTTTGTTGCTTTATTAACGGTTCTATTTACTACTTATTAGTCTTATTACAAACAAAATTTAACTTATTTTGGCGCAACATCGCCACAGAACACGCGTACGTTATTGTGTCTTTACTCCACCATCTTCTTCTGCTTTCTGGCCGTCTTGCCCAGGGCTGCCAACGGACCTTTACTGATTTACTCTCAAAACTTTCCTGGATTACTCACAATTACTCAGAACTTCAACATATCAATACCAAGACACCCTTTTTTTTTGTATAAACCGTAAAAGACCGTAGGTATATTTGTTAATACTAATAAGTGGCAACTGATGGCGTTTTTGTTTTTATTTTACTACTGTGCAATGTTGCTAAACATCAAAAGCTGGTGTTGCGTGTTGCTAGGGTTGCCAACTCGGAAGAGAGCTAAAGTAGGAGCGCTTCCGCCATTTTGAAAGGACTATGTTTGTTTAAATCACACAAGATACAGAAGGGGAATACCCGAGACGAATCACTAGCTACCTTACTTATCCTCTTATATTTTTATATAGGCTAAGCATGAGAGGTCGCTAAAAGCAGTGCAAATCAAAAACTGCAAAATAGTAATTACTGCTAGAGCGCCTAAAATTATCCCGAAATTTAGATTTTTAAAATTAAATTTTTAATAAATTATCAGATTAGAAATCTGGATAACTACCAAGAATATACTACGTGAATATACGTTGATCTCTCGATTACTCACAATTTACTCACAATTGCCACTTACTCACAAAATTACTCACATACCAGCAACTTACTCACAAATGTGAGGAATTACTCACAAATTGGCAGCCCTGGTCTTGCCTTGCCTCTTGCCTCTTTCCGTCGCGCCGTCGTCTGCGTTGGTCACGTACACCACGTAGAGCTCAGTAATAATGTAAATGTCTAATGTTTTTAGAGCTTAACCATTTTAAAAATAATTAGTGCAGGTAATGATCTCAACAATTACAAATTTTTATTTAACTTCACCTGTTAGTTTGCTTGTATGCATGTATGTATGTTTGTATGTACCTATGTTATGTTTAGGTCAAATATTGCAATCAAAATTTCGACTAGTTCTAATTAAGCCCCAAGATGGCGGATTACTTTTTTTCACAACCCCCTTGACATGGGTATTAAATGAATGGGTTTGACGAGTATAATACGTTAAGCTATGTGGCGCCATTCTAAACCCAATATGGCGGACGCCACAAGATGGCGGATTACCGTTTTCTTCCCAATCGCCTTAATATGGCTGTCAAATAAAAGGGTTTGACGAGTAAAACACGATAATAGGTAAAATGTCTTGTAATAATTAGAGTTACAACGAGGCGTGAGGCAATTGGCGCCGACACAGGGACTTCTGTACCAGCGCGTGCCTGCGTCTCGACTTCAACGCAACCTATTCAGAGACCAGCCGCCCTTCTTGAATTTAACCACCTGCTTTAATGTGTGTTCTCCACCCTGTACAAGCAGGGACGAAAAATCGAAAAAAAGTACCTTTATTTTAAAGATTTTTAAATATCGACCTATCCACGCCTATGCTCCACTCCCAACGTTGTAACTTTAGTAATAATGATGCATTATCAGAAATGCATAATGCATAGGTTAAGACGTAAAATTTAAAAATAAAATTTCGCAAAAAATGCTTCTTAAACATAAGCTTTTATTATTTAGAAGTACCAAAACGAAAAATATAAGTATAGTTTTTTCATTGTGGCAATGCTAAATGTTATTTATTAGTGAACCTAGTTCGCGTGGGTGGATCCTAATAAAAGAATTATCAAAGTTATCACTGGAACAGATATAATATATTATGTTAAATTTATTGTTTTAAAAGCTTGTCGCTTTAATAGAAAAGAAAAATACATACTTAGGTACTTACAATTTCTCCCAAACAAAATGAATGCCTGTATGAACTTTACGCGCGACGAGCTCTTAAGACAATAAATTTAACAAAATGTATTATATCTGTTTCAGTGATATCTTTGATACTACTTTTATTAGAATCCACCCAAGCGAACTACGTCCACTTATAAATAGCATTTAGCATTGTCACAATGAAAAAACTATACTTATGTTTTTCGTTTTAGTACCTCTAAATAATAAAAGTTTATTTTTAAAAAGTATTTTTTACAACATTTTATCAAATTATAGTATAATAGGTCATTAACAAAAACTAACCAGTTTAAAATGCTGATATCAGACAAAAAAAATTAGCAATAAGATTTAAGAGTTCTGATGTAAATTTAGATCTTCTAGTTAATGAGTTAAGTTGTGACAAGTTATTGTCCTGTCATTGTTAATAAGTCGTCATTAAAAACTTATGAGTTGATCTGCAATTTGCAAGAGTTTTAAATGGTTTTTATATTGGGACTTACTGCTGAAATAAATTGTATGCCATTGTTGTGGAAACTATAAACTTAAATTACTCTTTCTTTATAAATTTATAATTTTACGTGCCCACTGCTTTCGAAAAATTAATTTGAACCTTTTGTTACCTATTCCAAGCAGATTTATTTGAATATTACGTTACCTCCATCCTCAACTAAGAATGCATCAATAACTAATGAGCCTCCTTATATAAAATGAAACACTTTAATGAAAAAGCAGTTTTCTTAGATGCATACTAAAAGCTTTGTATGAAAATATAAGTATCCCTGGAAAAGGACTTTGAAGCTTAATAAAGGGAAATTCCTCGAGAAATGCTTTATTTTAATTCTAGAGGATGTATCGAAAATATCTTTAAGTTGTTGCAAATTCGCGACATGAATTTATACATTATAATATGAAATTAAAATCTTTCCAACTTTTATTTCATTACGGAGAATCAAAAGAATAAATTTGAAACGGGATTTTTTCGCGATTAAAATACGTTTTTTAACAAGAGACATAAATACGTAAAAGGAGTATTTTTAAGAACTTTATTTAAAAAAAAAAATGCATATATGAATTTACTCTGTGCAATACAAGTCCGTTAAATAATTCTAGACTATTTTTTTGATTCTGTTCCAGGGCCCTCTGCTGTTGCAATTTCTGGGCAGCCCTTATGTCTGTCGGTAACTTCTGGATATCTTGGCTTATTATTTAGCCACCATAGGTGGCTAAAAACTAGACCAAGGTATTTTACCCAGATCGTATAGCCATCGGTATTACATCAGATGGTATAGCCATCGGTAAGTCTTGGATGGGTCAGATGGCACGAGTCACTACATCCTGGGTGTAAGCGTGAGGAAGAATAAAGGGCCAGGAAGCGCGGTAGCAGAAGTACTTGGACCGGAATTAGGAATAATATTTTTCCTAGAGTTTCTTGACTGTCTGGTATTGCACTACAGAAAAAATTAATCGAAAGACTTTCCTAATTTTAATATTGTTGGATATTTTGGAATCCCTTATTTTGTTAGCTTATTAAAGGACCAAACAGCTTCGTTATTATTCAAATTTTCTTAGATAATATGGATACAGTTATTACAACAGCAAATGTTTTCTGGAGGGGTAAGGATTTGTCCTTTTGCGAGAACGTCCCTAACATGATACCAAGGCAAATGATGAGTGCACATTCTTGCATCTTATATGTTTGCTCTAATACTCTTCGTTTAATGCCTGAAGCGCAACTTTTATTGTAATTAAACTTGGAAACTCGAAGCCTTTGGATTATAATTACCGCAAGAATATGGGTTCGCCCTTTGGAATAATGTATTGCGAAGAACAGTTTTTGGAGGGCAGATAGTGCAACTTTATTGCTTTGAAGTTGCAAATAATAATAAGTTTAAATAAATAAGCAAAAGCGTGCCTGAGTAATTCTAAATTTATTTTATACTACACTTTTTGACTATTGGTGACTCAAATTAGGGAAGCCAGTTGCACTGAGCTGATTTTTAACGGGAAAGAAGGACTTACTAGGCGACAAAATTCACAAAGATGCCAAATAACACAATAATAAAGATAAAGACGAAACGAAAACAGTCCCCGTTATAGTAGGTAGTAAATCTGTCGTTGAGGACGCCACGTTCTTCATTTCAGTCGCCAATACTTTACACTTTTGAGTGTTTTGTGAAACGGAACACTTATGGAACCACTGCGGTGTCCGGCCAACCGTCTGTCACAGGCGATTTTCCCTGAAACTATTCAACGTAAAAATTTAAAATTTAGTTTAGAGGTTTTTAAAAGTAAGTTCAATCTGTTTTTCTTTTATAATATCGTTAACAGAAAAACATACGACGTATTCTGTTTCTAGCTAATAATATGAGCACAGATCCCATTGTTTCTGGCATAATGTAAATGCAACAGTTAATTATTGCAAAAATGTGCCTCTTCTTCGCGCTTTGCACAGTAAAACAGAAACAAAAGTGTGACACATTAATTGCACACCATAATTTTGATAAACCATGACAGGACTAGGTACTTGGAACCATAAATTTTTCTAGTCTAGTTGCAGGCTACATTTTTAGCACGTACGGTAGAATAATTAAAATTTAAATTACCTGAATAATTTGGTTAAAAGGATAAGGTATGAATTTTAAGAGGATGGCTTAGTTTTAAAGTAGTAAAATTAGAAGTCAGAAAATTAATGCTACATGTAGAGAAGTCCCGAGAAGAAAATGAAACTAAGAAAATGGCGAGGGTCCACATCACTTTTAAGTTTTTTTGTTGTTTTGATTTTAGGGCAGATTTCCACAGAAAATGATATATTAAAACTTGACGGGAAAGGATACGAGGTCTAGTATATTGTAGCAGGAACAGCCCAACATTCCCGGACGACTGTAAAGATTGCTGACAGTAACACCACGGAATGTGACTTTTCCTACGAGCCGATCATTCAAAAATCGAAAGAAAATATTAAAACCTTGTCTAATATTGAAAAAGCATGACTAGTTGTATGCACAAATAACTGATGCATTAAATTGCTAATAAAAATTGGTTGTGTAACCATGGAAACGTATCAGTTTTGTATAGTCAAACATGACGCGTGTAAATTTAATTTGTTGGTTTTTTCAAAAATTCAAGCTGTTATGTATTTTGTGTCTAGTAAAAAAGTGCAAAATAATAAGTGACGTTAAATTTTTCTTTCCTGAAATTCCTCCTGAGCAAACCTGATTGCTGTAAAGTTGGCAGCAAAAATGACAAAAATCGCTGAATAGTCAGTGGCGTCGGAGTATTTACAAAAATCAAAAGTGTAACAAATATAATATTTCTTGAAAATGAAGTTTAGAAAATTAGTGCCGATTTGATCGTTAAATATAATAAAATTAATTAAAATTATGAAAATCACTACCAAGTTTTCAGATTTCTACAAATTGTGTTGATAACTTAATTTTTCCAACTTCTCGTAAACTAGACACTTAAGCAGATTAACATTTACTATGAAAGTTAAGGACTACTAGCACTATAGTTGCAGTGGTGTTCGCTATTGTAGCACTCTTATTGATTGCAGCTAGTGGTGATTACTTGCAGTTTTGTACTAATGTGGCTGCCAACTTTATTTCCCCAATTTCTTGAAAACCCAAGCAAACACCATAGTTTTTAGCTAGTGGCGTTTATTTGCATGCCGTTTGAGTTTTCTACAAATTTGGCAGCTAACATAATTTTTCGTTCCTCGAAAACTAGACAATGGACAAGCTAGTAATATTTATAAGGTAAGTTAAGGACTACTAGCACTATAACTTGCAGTTATAGTGCTTTTTATTTTGCCGTGATTACCATATTTAATTTCCCTAGAAATAAAAACTTCAGACCTGACAGTCTTATTTTTCATTCACCTATACGCTACCTTTCAAGAGTAATAATAGGGAATATGCACATTTTTTTTTTATTGCATAAATCGTTTAAGGAGGTCATTACAACCCCAAAACTGCTATTTTGAGGAAAATTACTGCGTTAATTTAGCTAAAAAAAAATTTTACTTTTCGGTATAATTTATTACAAGTTCAAAAGGAGCCATTTGCCGGCTCAAAAAAGTTACGTCACAAGGATAAGTGGCAATCTACATGTTAACGTAAAGCTGAACCGAGGGCTGCCTACCTACAAACGTCTAGAAAATCAAGAATTTCTGTGATAGTCCGAAAGCAAGTCAGTATTTTCTCGAATGATTGTACCTCTATCCTCTATCAATTGATTTACCAAACTGATTGTTAATATTGTAAAGTTATATGCTTAGGAATAGAAAAATGTCAGTCGACAAGACCTAAAGTCAAAAAGGTGATTTTTTTAAAATAATTATAGAACATTTTTCTGGGAGAGGAAACACAAGATGATTACCGACTCTCGGACTAAGACAAGAAGACAGCTGACAGCTACAGTACAGAGTTATATGGAGACCGGCATTAGTTTCCCAGCTGATTTAGTTGTTTATGCTGGTAGCGGTTGTGTTTTTATTACAGTGCTATTTGTGTATAATTCTTTTTATTAAACGTTAAAATGTATTAAAAATATAAACTACAAATATTGTAGTACCTATGCCAGTGTGCAAAAGTATCACTGTGTGTGCACTGCAAACCTCCTTTTTCATGTGCCCAAAAAACCGATGTCGAAGAAAGTACCTACTGCAAATTTAATCAAAAATTTTACATTAAGAGGTATCTGTAAAGGTTAGTATCGCTAAATTCAAGTAACCATATGTTGCTGTACATTTATTTTTATAGTATAATAAACAATAAGTGTTTTTAACTAAATTGTAAAGGCAAATCCACCAGCACTAACTTCCAGCCAATTTTCCGATTTTCTTTGCACAAATGCCGTTTTGGTCATTTATAACCAGTCTGTTTAATAAAACAAAAGGTTTTCTATCGACTAAATATTCTAGTCTTTGGGAAAAACTCAAGAAAATGGATTTACACTGAAATTTACATTACACTAGCCGTGACTAGCCATTATAAAACGTTGACGTAATAAAAAAAAGTGACGTCACAAACAAAAGAAGTCCGTTTTACGAGATGTTGAATTTTGCAGGAAAATTTGCAAAATAAAACCTTGTTTTTTGTTAATCAAACCCAAAATAAAGAGATAACAGCAACTGCCATAAACATTTAATTTATGTAGAGAATACAAAAAAAAATATTTGAGGATTTTTTGGATTACATGCATATTCCCTATTCAATACATGCGTGAATGATTCCACGGCATGCTTTAAGGACGTTTTTTTCTTATCTTACGTAATGTATACCAACAATAGTTAAAAGCATCGACATGCGTATACATCGCACTAAAGAACTTCAGTAACTGCAGAGCATGCTGAAGCAAACTAACATTATATCAGTGAATTCATGAAAAGGACAACAATAATATTATTTGATTTTTTTTATCTTCAGGCGAACGTAACATCAGTAATTACAATTTATCATTTATTGAAAGTAAAAATATTGCTGTTAGGGCCGAGGTTTGATTTAGTATATTTGATTCGATGGCGGTATAAAACCGGATGCGCTACTACAGATAGCAGACACACTACTTGTTTGAATAATTTTTGCAATATTTTCTTATTGAAACCTGCGGGCAATCAACGCAGTGATGCATCACAAATGTTACAAAGAAGAAATTAATGCAGGCCTATCCTGAAAACAATTTTGTGTGAACTTACAGTAAAAATCATTGGTTATGGGTTGTCAGAACAAATTAGGTAAATTTTACCAACGCTGTGTAATGTAAATATACAAAATTATTTGTTGGTATTATTTTTAAAATTATTTTATTAAATTATATTGTATTTGTGAATATACTTAAAATACTTTTAATGTGTATACTTGGATTTATTTATTTAATTGGTGATTTAACATAAATTTTATTTTCAATTTATTTGTGAACTAGCTCCGCCCGCGACTTCATCCGCGATATAATAATTTTACTCCATTACAAATTTTGAACCCCCATTTCAACCCCTTAGGGGTTAAATTTTGAAACATCCTTTCTAATTGGATGCATACGTTATACAAGAGACCTCTGTGCAAAATTTCAAGTTTCTAGACTCAGCGGTGTGGGCTGTGCATATCACGTCCTAAAAGGTTTGCATCGACCTGCAAAACACCCTGTATATAGATTAACATTTTTAAGTTCAAAAAAGACATTTTATTTGTATTTCCACAGTAGCAAAATGTAATTTTACGTTATAATTTTAACCCGATATTGTATAGTTACTTGTTTCAAGCAGTATTAAATATTTGCTGTAAAAATAACATTTAAAATTTTATTTTTTGATATTCAAGTAGTGCATAAGTACACAAGTTTTAAAAATTGACAAATTTTAAAATATGTACAGGGTTTTCCAACGAGGACTGAACAGGGGCTCATTTTTGAGCTTCCTTGTATTTAAAGAAAAATCTAAAATAGCCAATCGGTGTACTTTTTCCTGCAGAATTCAAAAATGAAACCAAAAATGTATTTGAACCAGAAACAAAAGAGTTACGGTATGGATAAGGTGCTTTTTAAATGGAACATAGCCTTTTTTTATACGATTTTCGGAACGAGTGATTTTTTTTATGTCCGTTCTGATTAAAATATTTAATATTGTGACAGCTATTTTTATTAAATTTTAATGTTTTATCCAGTATAATTTAACTTCAACCTGTTTGAAACATACACTAGGTAATAAAGGTAAAATCACCTTGAAATCCTTCAAAGTCAAAAAATTTGACAAATTTACTATAATATTGCCGAAATGAAATTTCATTAGATGAGAGATTGCAGATTGTTATCTTGTTCTACAAATGCCAAGAAAATGCAAGAGAAGCAAGGAGAAGATTTATTGCAAATTTTCACAGAAATATATCCGTCAATACTATTCTAAGGATAAAGAACCTATTTGAGGAAAATAAAACATTACATGACAGAAAAAGAATTCCAACTCTATACTAACTAAAAAAAAACACTAATAATTTAAATGTTCAATGTGACCTCCGTTGTTCTCGAAACAAGAGCGATAACCTCTTTGTAGCCTTTCCAAACTTGCTGTTATAATGTGATTTTCCTGGTTAAGGCGATTTATTTCGTTCACAATTTTCTGCATGATCTCATCAATATTGTGGTTTCGCTGCTTGTATACCACGTTCTTTAAATGGCCCCAAAGAAATGAGTCTAATACTGACATATCGGGACTATTGGGTGGCCAAGCATAGGTTCCATTTCTACCAATCCATTCTTCGTGGCGTCCGTTTAAATATTGAATAACTTCACGCATGGCATGCGGAGGGGCACCATCATGTTGCCAAATTAAATTTTGATATTCTTCCAATGGTAAATCTTCCAAAAAGTTCTCAATTTCGTTTTCTAAGAACTCGTAGTATCTCTGTCCATTTAAAGTGCCGTTAAAAAATATTGGTCCCAAAATGCTATTATTTTTTATGCCACACCAAACATGGATTGAAGTCCTTCCCTGAAATTTAATTGTCTGAAATTTTCTTGGATTTCCAACGGCCCAGTGATGATTATTATGTCTATTGAAAACCCCCGATGTTGTGAATGTGGCTTCGTCAGTCCATAAGATATTTCTGAATAAATTAGGGTCTTCGTTTTCTTGCCGAATCACAATTTGGGAAACAAATTGGAAGCGAAGTTCTTTTTGTGCCGGTGTTAGATGTTGAAGTGGAAGGATATGATAAGGCTTAAATTTATGATTTCTTAAAGTCCTGTGAACAGTTCCTTGGGTAACTCTTCTGCGTCATACACCGCCGCCGGTATTGAACGTCCCGAACTGCGTCCGAAATTGATTTGGTTGGATTCAGTCGAAAATAATTCACAATGGCACGGTCTCGATTTCTTTTCCTTTCTGGAATTCTTTTTCTGTCATGTAATGTTTTATTTTCCTCAAATAGGTTCTTTATCCTTAGAATAGTATTGACGGATATATTTCTGTGAAAATTTGCAATAAATCTTCTCCTTGCTTATCTTGCATTTTCTTGGCATTTGTAGAACAAGATAACAATCTGCAATCTCTCATCTAATGAATATTTCATTTCGGCAATATTATAGTAAATTTGTCAAATTTTTTGACTTTGAAGGATTTCAAGGTGATTTTACCTTCATTACCTAGTGTATGTTTCACACAGGTTGTAGTTAAATTATACTGGATAAAACATTAAAATTTAATAAAAATAGCTGTCACAATATTAAATATTTTAATCAGAACGGACATAAAAAAAAATCACTCGTTCCGAAAATCGTATAAAAAAAGCTATGTTCCATTTAAAAAACACCTTATCCATAGCGTAACTCTTTTGTTTCTGGTTCAAATAAATTTCTGGTTTCATTTTTGAATTCTGCAGGAAAAAGTACATGGATTGGCTATTTTAGATTTTTCTTTAAATACAAGGAAGCTCAAAAATGAGACCCTGTTCCGTCCTCGTTGGAAGACCCTGTACTTATATTTGCAACGTTAATATGTAAAATTGCTTTTTACATTGTAACCATGTAAAACATATTGTTTTGAGTGTTTTTATACGAAAATACATGTTTATACGTACATACATAATTTCATGAAATAATTTTGTGGGGGGGGAATTAATCTGTTAAGAATATATTGTGGGGGTTATAATTCATTTAAATAGGTATCAGATTTAAATAGTTTAAAAAATGTTGATGAAAAAGACCGAAAAGTCCCATGCAAACCTAAGCAAACCTGACAAAACCAGCCACCATCCCAAGGCCAATCTGTGCCGGTTGATTAAGGTTTTTCTCGGGTCAGTTTTCATTAACGTTTTCTAAACTAAAATTTTTGAAAAACTATAAGCCGTAAGGTGCGCGCACACTTAGGCGAAGAGTCGCGAAGAGAAGAGAATTTTATCCATCCAAGAACTTTACATGCAATCAAATGGGAGCCCGCACACTGAAGCGTCGAGAAGCGTTCTGCGGGCTTCCATTTGATTGCACGTAAGTTTCTTTGACGGATAAAATTCTCTTCGCTTCGCGACGCTTCGCCTAACTGTGCGTGCACCTTTAGGCTTAAAAGCCAAACATATATATTTAGATCTTTTAACCTGACTGTAATCACAGTACCATTATCTCCGAAGATCTTCATATACAATATGGAAGTTAATAAAATTCTTCATGCGAAAACATATAATTATTTGATATAATTGTTTGTGGGTTTATTTTTATTTATAGCATCAGCCTTTGCGGCCAGCCAAGAGAACATAAGCAAATACTAATTATTTTAAACATATGTGCGTTAAGCTCAAAGTCTGTTTTTTGCAATAATTATAAATTCTACGCATGTCTTTTCTAATTTTATTTGAAAATTAGTGAAATATAAATTCACGGTAGAGAACTTAGGTGTCTAGTTCTTACACTTGTCAATTTAAAACCTTGATTGTCAAATTATACCAGTCTGCAGTGAATCAATCCGTCAAATTTAGTTTTAGTAAAGAAATATCTAAAAAAAAAATTGATTTAAATGCTCTGATGGCATCAAGTTGATAAATATACTTTAAATTGTCACTTTAAAAATCAATATTTGCTTTGCTGTATTATAACCAGAGCTATTACAAAGGTAATGTGGATTTACATTTTAATATTGTTGTGTAAATCGATGATCTCGACCATTACCATACAATGGTGTCTACCCTCACCGTGGTTTTGAATAATTTATCAATAATATCAATAATTAGCTGAAGAACCGAATAATTTTTTCGAATCATCAACTAGGTGGGTGGAGCTATATTCGCTTTTCGAAGGGATTTATTTACTCTTTTACAGGGTGAAGAACCAAAAATACTGTATCTATTACAAAGGAGGGGTCATAATATAATACTATTTAGGAACATATTAAAATTTACGTTTTTATATTTCTATCACAAACACAAAACACCAAAATTAAACGAAAATAAAACAGCGTGACCTGAGGTGTCAGTTTAATACGGCCCACTAGCAACCCACTACTGATCTAGAGACTTTTTGAAGGAACCAATATCAGCTGTTGATGTCATCTGTGATTGTCAAATGTCGAAACGCTGAGTTTCATCATAAAGTCAACTGTATACCACAAAAGGACTTAATTTTTGATTTTTACAGGTAGAGTCATGCTTCAAAAATATTTTTGAGAACAAAAATTGTGCAGGATTCCCAAAAACAAAACTTTTACCTAAGAGGAAACTACCTTTATTATCTGTCTTCTGTTCCAGCACTGTCTTTTGTCTACTCACTTCTTTGACATATTATGTGTACAACGATATGACCTGCTCTAAACTAAAATGGTCCTATAGGGACACTCCAAATATAAACTGACCTGCTGTCACAAGAAAAGTCAATCTGCAATCTAGCAGAATGGCTCGACTATCCTGCAGTATTTTTATGCACCAGGAAACTACACTGTCCTATGGACACCAACTAAACAGTTATACTGTCCTATGAACACCAACTAAATAGCTATACACTGTCCTATGGACACTCTAAATTAAACTGAGTTAACAGTACAACGATAGGACCTGCACTAAACTAAAATTGCCCTACAGGAACACTCCAAATATAAACAGACCTGCGGTCACTAAAAACTTCCTAGATTATTTGTCTAGACTTTAACGCCTCAACACAGATGACATACATTACTTTGATACCTTAGCGCTGTTGAAACAGATTAGCGGAACAAACCTGACTCTGTAGCTGAGCCAGCTCTACTCTTTAGCTGAACAAACTTGGGGTAACAAACTTGACTCTTTAGCTAAGCCAGCTTACTTTGGTATATTTAGCTGAACAAGCTAGAGTTGATCAAACTTGGCTTACTGTAACTGAACAAACTAACTCTTTGGCTGAGCCTGCTTGGCAATCTTTATAGCTGAGCCCGCTTGGCTTATTTTAACTGAACAAATAAATAAAACAACATTTACAGAACCTGTTCTAGAGTACACTACTTCAGACAATAAGCACACGTAATTAAAACGCATCAAAGCGCAAAAGACAGACTGCAAACATTGCATTGGTTTAATTCAGGCGCGTTCATACCCAAGTGAAAGGTGGAATTCACCACATTCCTTAAAAATCAATGTAACAGGGAAACAACCCGTTACACTGTTTAAATCCACATATAGTTCAATTTATTTTAAAAATATAGCAATTCATTTAAGTTGTTCATTTAACCACGGTTTCTTACAGGTTTTATACACGATTTTCTTCCTTCCAAATATATACATATATATATATATATATATATATATATATATATATATATATATATATATATATATATATATATATATATATATATATATATATATATATGAAAGAATACTCTTTAAAGTTGTTCCAAGCTTTCGAAAATATTTATTTTCATCTTCAGGGAGACTACAAAGAATTGCTAGTATTAAACATGGTTCTTATGATATTAACCATTGTTTTAAGTGAGCTTATAAGCAGGTTTATTACTTACAACTTAATTGAGGATGTTCATTAAAGGTGTTAAAGTATTATCCAGGGAATCAGTGAAGTCCTCCAGAGTGAGATCGAAAACCAAGCGTCATGAATTACTTAATTATTCTAAATTTACATTTATTACACAATAGCACAGACAGATTAAAATTACATGAAAGTCATTAATTAAAAAAAAATTTTAAAAATTAAAAAGCATTTCTTTCTCAATTTTTTGAAATTCATTTTGGCCATGCGGCACGAGATGACAGACTGATTTGTTTGAGCGAGAAACTCACTATGGACTGTCAGAAGTCAAATATTAGCGACATCTGTGTATTATATTAATATAATACACAGATGTCGCTAATATCTGTGTATTATATTTATATAATACACAGATGTCGCTAATATTTGACTTCTGACAGTCCATAGTGAGTTTCCCGCTCAAACAAATCAGTCTGTCATCTCGTGCCGCATGGCCAAAATGAATTTCAAAAAACTGAGAAAGAAATGCTTTTTAATTTTTATATATATATATATATATATATATATATATATATATATATATATATATATATATATATATATATTTGGAAGGAAGAAAATCGTGTATAAAACCTGTAAGAAACCGTGGTTAAATGAACAACTTAAATGAATTGCTATATTTTTAAAATAAATTGAACTATATGTGGATTTAAACAGTGTAACGGGTTGTTTCCCCGTTACATTGATTTTTAAGGAATGTAGTGAATTCCACCTTTCACTTGGGTATGAACGCGCCTGAATTAAACCAATGCAATGTTTGCAGTCTGTCTTTTGCGCTTTGATGCGTTTTAATTACGTGTGCTTATTGTCTGAAGTAGTGTACTCTAGAACAGGTTGTTTTATTTATTTGTTCAGTTAAAATAAGCCAAGCGGGCTCAGCTACAAAGATTGCCAAGCAGGCTCAGCCAAAGAGTTAGTTTGTTCAGTTAAAATAAGCCAAGTTTGATCAACTCTAGCTTGTTCAGCTAAATATACCAAAGTAAGCTGGCTTAGCTAAAGAGTCAAGTTTGTTACCCCAAGTTTGTTCAGCTAAAGAGTAGAGCTGGCTCAGCTACAGAGTCAGGTTTGTTCCGCTAATCTGTTTCCACAGCGCTAAGGTATCAAAGTAATGTAGGTATGTCATCTGTGTTGAGGCGTTAAAATCTAGACAAATAATCTAGGAAGTTTTTAGGACCGCAGGTCTGTTTATATTTGGAGTGTTCCTGTAGGGCAATTTTAGTTTAGCGCAGGTCCTATCGTTGTACTGTTAACTCAGTTTAATGTCCATAGGACAGTGTATAGCTATAGCTAACTTTAAAGAGTATTCTTTCATTTGCTGCGCAACCCAATATTTCAAGTTTACTTCCTAACTAGTCAGCAACGACTACCCTCTATATATATTATATATATATATATATATATATATATATATATATATATATATATATATATATATGTATATATATATATTTATATATACTCTTTATTATTTCTAACTGGTCCTAATATACTGGTAAAAATTTTACCTCTAAAACCCTGTGGTCCACTGAAAAAAATTCACTTTATCTATGTGTAAATAAAGAAAAAAGTTATCAACAAATTATTGACGTCATAATTATCTTTATTATATATTCCTTTTTTCTTAATATCCAGTTTTTTGAAATTTTAGATCATTTTGAAAAATGACATATATATGGATTTCAAATTAAATACTTCCTGTGAAAATAATTTTTTTCATCATCCAGCTAAACCTTTTTAAATTTTTGACCAACTGGCTAAAACAAATAATTAATCTTATTCAACTCACCCTGTATATTTTGTGGGCTGATGATTAACTGATTTGATACAATGCCATACAAAGTAACTGGGCACTCCCAAAAGGGGGTTTTGTATTTTAAAATACTAGTGAGTGACTTATTTGTCTTTGTGGTTTTTAATATTTTTGTTGCTCATCGAAATGCAGTTGGAATTGTAATGTAAAATGATTCAACATACTAATAAATAAATGCTTGTGTTTTTATTGAAGAAATCTTTGATAGTTTCAGGAATGGATTTATTGGGTACATCTAGAGACGTTGAAGTATTGTCAAGGATTTTTTCCTGCAATGTAGTTATATACTCAATGGCAAAAAGCATTTAAGCGGGATGGGGCGTTGTAAAAAGTCAATATGACTAAGTTTCTCTTTCTCTCTCATTACAATATTATTATTACATTGGGGACGATGCTTTTTAAGTATTTTTGGAATTATGGCATTACCCTTAACCAAACAAGGTAGTCCCAGTGGTGTATTACAAAGCCACATTTTACATTAACAGAAGTAGCTTTTTGCACCATTGCATATAATCCTCTACACCTGATTCTCTCAGGGCATCATAGATCGCTTGTATATTAACGTTATTAAAGGCACCTTCTATATCTAAAAAGGTGCCTAGAGTATATTCTTTGTTAACCAGTGCACCTTCAATGGCACCTACTACTTCGTGTAGTGCCGTTTCCACTGATTTACCCTTAGTGTAAGCGTGTTGGGATTTACTTAACCTCTCCACTGAGACCAAATCCTTAACATGTAGATCTATCAGCCTTTCCCTCGATTTTGTCAAGAACGACGAAAGGCTGATCGGTCTGAAATCTTTTGCAGATGCATAACTGCTTTTGCCAGCTTTTGGGATAAAGATTAACTTGATCTTCCTCCAGGCTGATGATACATAAAGTAATCTGCTTCTATAGATTGCCTGATGCCGCGAAATTATAGCTATTTTTGCTTCCTGCAGCATGGGGGGCACTATCCCGTCTAAACCTGGCGACTAGTAGCGTTCGACTGAACCTATTGCCCATTCTAGCTTCTCGGTTGCGATAATCATTCTGATTTTATTTGCCTCTGGGGTACCTGCTGCGACTGTGAAGAAGTTGTTTGCTGCCGCCGAATTCCCTGGAAAAAGAATAAGAAAATATGTTATTCTAAACTAAAGGAAATAAGAACTACTTTAACATTTAAGAAAATACTATCGTTTTTAAACTGACATTTTACGATCAGACATAATAGTGTAACAGAGCACTACGTAGGTATTTTTCATTTTCTAATAATGGTCGCAATAAACGAAAGTCGATAAAGTTAATTTTTTGCCTTTGTAATAAAACATCTCTTATATTATCTGAATGAAGATTAAATTTAGCATTACAAAAAAAAAACAAGAATCCGAACAAAAGGCTTAATTTCAAGGCTTTATCTGGTACTTAAAATCCGAACATAAAAACTAATTTAAAGAATTTATTTTATGGCTTACACGTACATAAAATAAACTTAAATATAAAAAACAGAGCTTTGTTATGGGCTTGCAAGTAATAATTAAAACTACGTAATTAGGATATTTTTCTTGCGTTTAGCATGCACTTTTCCACTAATTATAAAAATAGTTCGAGCATAAGAAAAATATCGTTTCAAAGAACCGACAGGAAATAAAAGTTAATGCATACGCTTTAAATGACTATCCCTAAACTTTTTCTCAAAAGCTGCGAAATGGAATGGTATAATGGTTTTTAAATACTAGCAGCATGGTGCTCAAAACTTTTAAGGAAGTAAAAAATTTATTCGACTTTTACACAGTCACTTTTTACAGTCACCTTCGGCATTCACATTAACATGAGTACTGTCACATTACACGTGTCCAATTAATTTAATTCTTGATTAAACTATTTGTGCAACTGGACGTAAAGAGGTCCGAGTTAAGACTAGTAATCAGGTAACATCTAATATTTAATTTTTTGAAAATTGTTGCTGCTGAGTTATTTGACCATTATTGCTGCTCAGTTACTTACTATAAAAAAACAATTATTTTACGGGACAGACACATAAAAAGACATACAGCGTGGTCTAAGGAGTTTGCAACAAATGAGACTTTTTTTATTAATGAGTTTTTCGAAATGTAAGTATTATGCATATGCGTATTACGCAGAAAGTTGATGCACACTTAAAAACAAAATTAACCATTATCAGTAAAGAGTTGTAAACATTTGAAAGTATTTCACTTACCCAATGTATGAATACCACAATATATTTTGAGGCCAAATGCATGTAATCTAGTTTTAAGCCTGTGTAAAACCCTCTAGCATTAAAATACCTTCTATGCTTTTCACCGAGTGGCTGAAGCAATTCGAAGCAAGTATCCAGATGTTGACAAGCTAATTGCCAGCACCAAAAAGGTTTTTACAAAATCTCCATACGGATTAAAAAATTTCACCCGTTGTGCCCCGGAATTATCGCACCCCCACAGCCTGAATTAACAAGATGGGGAATGTGGCTGAACAGAAGAACAGAAGATGTTTTCTTAAATTTTATTTTAGGCTTAAAAAAATTCAAATGACTATAACTTTTTACTAATACCTTTTTTTCTCTCAAAATTTAAAAACTGTAGACAGAATGATGTAAAATTTGTTTAGAAAAAAGAATAAATAAAATACCTAGACGTTTACATTTTTTTCCTAGGAGGGGCACACCAAAAATTCAACTTTTTTTCGCAAATTACAAAATGATTTTTTTCTTTACCAAAACATTCCCAGTGGGCTCACTATTAAAACCCTTAAATTTGGTTCGGGTCCTGTAAGTAGGAACAGAGATATACAACTTCGAAATTTCACCAGCCGCCACACAGTGGGATAAAATCGGAAAAACCTGGCCATTTGCCGAAAATCGAAGGTTCTAGTTTAACGCTGAAATCTGTCCCGACCGTTTCTAGGAACCCCAAAGTACAAAGAAAACCGGTTTTCAAGCGCTGGATGCTGCGCAGCATTGCATAGGGCCATTCGGAAGTTGACCGTTGAAGGAAACACGTCGTGAACGTAAATACATGTAGTTCTGAATGCAAAAGTGAAACTGTGTGCATTTCAGGATAGCACAACATATTGATAAGTCTTGCTATGGACTCTTCTCACCAAGGTGCGTGGAATTCAACAAAACATTACAATTTGCTTAATTACTATCCATAAAATATTTATAAACAATTAAGTAAATCTATGTTTTTGTCATTTAAATGCGAAAATTTTTGTAAAAATTGAGAAAAAAATTTACCACTCGACTTCACTCGATCGATGGCTATCACTGGGAATTGTTTAATAAATGTCGATAAATCTTTATGTATGTTGTTAATCAAGAAGATATATCTGATTTTTAGGTTTTCGGGGTCGCTGAATTCGATTCTGACAATATATTTTTTAAAAAACAAAATGGCGGATATAATATGGCGGCCACAAATTTTCAAAAGTCGATAAATATTTACCACAATTGATACTCGGGGATTTTTGGGGTCGCTGAATTCGAATCTGACAATATTTTTTTAAAAAACAAAATGGCGGATCCACTGTAGTTGCCGAAATGTTTAAAAAGTCAATAAATATTTACCAAAATCGTCACTGGGGGGTTTTCGGGGTCGCTATTTACGAATCAGACTATCGATTAAAAAAGTGAATTGAGTGTACAACCTAAATAAAAAATTTCAAGAATATTTAATTCATTTTTTGAAAATCAATTTATGGCAAAATGGATAATTTTCGAATTATTTCTATAATGAGTAATGTAATTTTGATTCTTTTTTTCAGAAGTGAGCTCTGTCAAACAGATATCTGTTACAAGAAGTGAAAAATTTTGTCAGATTCGTAATCAGCGACCCCAAAAACAACCGAGTAACGATTGTGGTAAATATTTATCGACTTTTGGAATTTTTTGGCCGCCATACTGGATCCGCCATTTTGTTTGTCGAAAAAATATTCTCATATTCAAATTCATCGACCCAAAAAACCCCCAAGTACCGATTGTGGTAAATATTTATTGACTTTCAAAAATTTTTGGCCGCCATTTTGGATCCGCCATTTTGTTTTTCAAAAAAATATTGTCAGATTCGAATTCAGCGACCCCAAAAACCCCCGAGTAACGCTTTTTGAGACGATTTTTCAATATTCTGCTGAGTTACATGCTTATGACCATCTTTTTCAAGTTTCATCCCACCGTGCGCCACTGTGGCTGAATGCTGCGATTTATTACAATCAACATTTCTATGCTGTTAAATCTGTAGTTTCTCAGTTGGGCCCAAAAATTGCCATGTGCATTAAAGAAAGTCAACAGCACTTTAATAATCCTAAAATCGAACCAGATTTGCGTACTACAAACGCAAATTATCGTGTATTAGTAGATGCTATTGACAGCCGTCAACATAGTTATCTGTCAGTTCCTGACTTGTTGCACATAGTTCTCGTAAATATAGCTCTACAAACTTTAAAAGATGGCCCTGGTGTTGAAGCTGCGATCAAGTTTAGATCTTATTATACAAAAATCCGAATTTCGCGCAACCACGTGATATTGGGCAGTGCAGGACTATTGCAGTAGCAACTTGCAGTGTTTTAGATGCACACACATTACATCTTTGGATGTAGAACGTTCATTTTTAAAATACAGTGCAATCTTTATTTTAAAGCGTACAAGTTTAAAAGACTACTGAAGAAGGCATTTTAATGCTACAGGCGTTTACACAGGCTCAAAACTAGATCACACGCGTTTGACCTCAGGGTATATTGTGGTATCCATACATTGGGTGAGTAAAATTTTTTTCTATTACTTTAACCGAAGGCTTTTCGTATTTCGCATTTTCAAATTACACAATGTATGTAAAGAAATACTTGTATTTTATTTTCAAATCGGATCCTAATAGGGTAAAGACGCCCCTGGACTTACCTATATTCACAACTCTTTAGGTATCAGAAACATGAGAAATCAAATACCATGCAGGTGAGAAACAAAGTTTGAAATTTCTAAACCTGTTCTTGCGAAAACATGTTTTTGGAAAGTATATTTTTTCAAACATTGTTTCGAACAAGACTTCGAATACTCATATTAAAAAAACAACACTTTTTTGAAAGCAATTTTCTAGAGAGTAACATAGCAGACACAAGGAAACGTAAACCTGACTGAACACAAAGACGGTTCGTTTAAGTTAGCTCAGGATCATTCTGTCATTTTTCATTGACATTTTCTAAGCCAGTAGAGTTCATAATTTAAATTTAGAAGGATTTCTAAAAAATATATTTTCGTAGATTTTTGCAGATTCATTTCCGAAAAAGCATCTTTCGAAGAAGCTGTTTTTCAGAAAAATTTACATAATTTAACCTCAAAAAATATATTTGTTGAAAAACAAGCAGAACAGTTGGTTTACACGCGACAGGACAAATTGTTTTATTAATATGAAAGTGTAAATATTGTAGCATTTTTTATTTATGCATTCTGTTCATTTGGGGGGATATACGAAAGTACAATTTTTCCAAAACCAATTTTTCAATTCTTATTAAAGCATTTTTTTAAAAAAATATTTTTAGGGATCATATTTTTCGAAATTAAATTTTTCGAATTTTAATTTTAACGAGCAACGGCTTTTTGAAAAAGTAATTTACGAGAAAATAATATACCACACCTAAGGAAACCTGCTCAAACCCAAAACAGGTCCGTTTAGGTTCCTTCAGCATATTTTTTCGTCTTTTTTTTCATTTACGTTTTCCAATCTACTAGATTTCATAATTAAATTTTCAAAATACTGTTTTCGTAAATATATATTTTCGGAGAATATACCTACATATTTAAAATAAATTTTTAAGGCATTTTTGGAAAAAGTTATATTTGAAATTCGTGTTTTTGAGAAAATATTTTAAAAATATTTCATAATCCCGTTTTTATAAAATCATTTTTGGAAAAGCTGCCACATTTTTAAAAAAAATGTACTTTCGAAATACGTATTTTCGAGAAAATATTTTCGAAAAATTTAGTAAATTCGTTTTCGAAAATGCTGTTTTTCGAGAAAATGTACCTTTAAAAGAGATGTTTTTTGACAAAAGAATCTAGGTATTTGGATATTTGTTTCCTTTAGAAGCCAAAAAGATCCGGCGCAAATTTTGATAAGATCGCAGTGAGGCATGTAAATCAAAAATGCTAAAAAAGTCTTGCATTTTATATATTACATATTAGTATTGATCTATTATTCATATTTTTGTGGTATAATTCATTTCAAAGACCTTACATGAACGGCAAATGTTTGTTTTTGTTTGTACTCGTAATATTTTGTAGATTATGTAGGAATTGTTAATGTTTATGTTACAATATTTTTTATATATAAATTTTACGCTGATTTTACAATTACAATATTTATTTATATAAAATTTGCTATTGAAATCCTTGTTGTACAAGACTTTGAGGGGCGCCCCCCTAAATCAACGCCTGCATACGATAATCAAATATTCTCCAGTAAAAGGAAAGCAATTTGGTGCCCCCAAATAATTGTGCACTCCCCCCTGAAGGCACGGCACGCCACTGGATAGAAAAATTCTTTTAAGCGATAAAAACGGAATTGGAATAATAAATTAAATTGACAGTTAAGACTTCAATAATTCAATTAGTTCTTCTTGTTGTGGATGAACATATCCTTTTCATATTTTGTGTTCAAAATTTAATTTCTGTTGTACGTAATTGTAAATGTAAGTAACAAATGTAAATTCACTTGTGTTCAATTATTTTGTGGAAGAATATTGTTAAATAATTTTGCAGTTGTTGGTCTTTTTAAAATTAAAGAAGAATATATTGATATCTTTCGTAATTTAATTTTAAAGAATTGAAATATGAGTTGGTCAGGTGAAAATAGACAATAAATACACTGTAAAAAAAAATGATTAAATTTTAAATCAAATTCAACCCAATTTTGACTAAATCCAGGTCCACGCCAGATTGATTGAAAAAATTAACACTGCATATTGATTAAATCGAAGGATCTGTGATTAAATTTTCTTATTCAAAATTGATTAACCTAACAATTAATTCTGATTACATCTAAATCAATTTTTATTAAAATTTTCTTCCATAATGATTAAATTTCCATAATACTCTAATCATTTTTTATTAAATCTTAAATCCAATGTGATTGATATGCAATCATCAGTAGCACCGCCCTTCCCCTCTCCGCCCTATAAAGTACCTGATTAGGGCGTCGATTTTATTTATTAAATGACAATACTATAATACATAAGAAAAGGGAACACATTAAAGAACAAACAGATGAAATTATATAAAAGATAGGTAATGCAAATTCCCAAAGCATGGGAATTGTTTGTCCCATATCATAAACAAAAATCCGGGGAGGTGAGGCGTGGACCTGGATTTAGTCAAAATTGGGTTGAATTTGATTTAAAATTTAATAATTTTTTTTTACAGTGTAAAAGTTGAAAATAATTATATGAAGTAAAAACACGAAAATTATTTACTCATCTGTAAATAAATACATAAAACACTAATGAAGACCTGGCATGACAAATCTATTCTTTGAAAATACATGGAAAATAACTTACATTGATGCATGAGTTCCTCCAAGGGATTGGATTCAAGATCTGAGATTTTTGCGTATTTCTTTTGTTTTTGAAACATAATTTCACCAACATGATGTAACAACAAAGTTTTTAAAAGAATATTCGTAAAATTTTAGAACAGGTTGACCACTTCATTCGTTATAACCTCACATTGCACATTGCACTACCACAGAAACCGCCATACCTACTGCCGATTAAATGGAATTTTTGCAGATTGCAGCGGGGTGGATGGATATCGGTACTCCCTTGTGATTAAAAGGTTGCGTACTGCGCATGTGTTGGCGGCTTGGTTTAGAAGTTTGAGTATTTTTTAGTCAGTAGGTGATTGATACTGATTATTGTGATTATTTTAACAAGGAAATATGATTTAAAATGTTTGTCTTTTCTATGCATTTGATCAGTATCGATTTAAAGTAATCGAGAATGAGTAATTTGTTTGAATCATAACGAAGATTATGAAACTGATTTAGAAAATAATTACAAATTAAATCAAAAAATTTAATCCGGCCAATAAAATCAGACATCTCTTGTGGTTAATCAACTGGATTTTTTACTGTGTACGAGTTTCCTGGTACCCAAGCAACTTCCATCCGATCGGAGTGACATTTGGCTCAGTTCGAAACCCATTCAATGCTTTCTGGAATTACAATGGAAGTATCTGCCAAAATTAAGACCCATTGTTTTTGTTTTATTCCTCCTGTATCTAATTTTTTCCACTAATAATTTTAGAATATACTCAGCTTTGTTTCCTATATATTAATTTAATGAAATAATGGGCATCTGCTTTGCTTTGTTGTGAAAAATTGGCTTTAAATAAATAAACACGACATTACTGTGGAAAACCTCTGAACGTATTTCGTAAGCCATTTTCCTTTTATGGGGGATTTTTCATTGTCAATTGAATTTTCTTTCTAATACGTTTGACTTTAAAGCCCGTCTATTCCCGGTTGTGCTCATACATGCAGGAAAAACCGAGTGTAAATCCTAGAGGAACAGCATATCTAAGGAAAATCTCAGGGTAAAGAAAAATTTTAGTATTACCACGAAAAATAAATTGAAAACTTGTTTCCAAACTGAAAACTGGATTACAATTTCATAAAAGGACGTATGGAATGGTGATGACAGCATGTGCCCTCATGTATATGAAGTTTAAAGACAATGCTATAAAAAGGGATTTTGTTTGTTTTTAAAGAATTGAATAATGGTAACGTTGGGAAAAGTAGATAATAATATAGAAGCATATGTTTTCTTTCATTTTAGAATATAGATATTTGGGTTTTCCATATCCAAAGGTTTGAAATAGAGTATAGGCTAGAAAACAGCCTATACCCAAGAAAACTTCCTATTAAAAAATATTTTGTATGGCTAAAGAATAAGGAAGAAAATAAAATATATTGCCAGGGTTCAAATTTGCTATTCAATCATTACCTTCCTTAATGATATACACAGAATTTATGGACAAGAGGCAGCTGGTTCACTTAGAAATATTTCAAGACTGTATCAGTAATTGACAAGACAAAAAAAACAGAAGAATTTTTCTGGTAAGTTGCAAACAAAAAAAATAGCCTATACCCAAGAAAACTTCCTATATATATATATATATATATATATATATATATATATATATATATATATATATATATATATAGATATAGATATATATATATATTATTTTTATTTTTCATTCACGGCCTTATCGCTGCACTGGCGAAGAAGTAAATCTTCGCATCTACATTATTATATTACCTATAGGCCAAGAAATCTTCCATTTTTCTACTATTGTTGTACAATGGTGCATTTGTACCGTCGATGTCGAGAATGTCGACATCGACATACTTTCGAGTATTATTGTGTTAGCAGCCAAACATTTTTGGAGCAACACTGGGTGAACTAGTTGGCGCGAGCCACTACATCTTACCCATCCTTTCCGAACATTTTGGATATAAGGACTCTCTTTGATTCTGGTCAAATCGTGGTCTGTTCTTCAGCCACCCTGGGTGTAAGCCTGCCCGCTGATGGGTAAGGGCCCAGAAATCGATAGCAGGAGGTCACCCAGACCAGAATCAAAGATAGTCCTCATTATTTTTATTTTTCATTCACGGCCTTATCGCTGCACTGGCGAAGAAGTAAATCTTCGCATCTACATTATTATATATATATATATATATATATATATATATATATATATATATATATATATATATCTCCAAAACCGATACAAAACACCTAAGCAAAATCTATTACAACATAATAAAATAAGCCAATAACGCCATTAATTAACAATTAAAATTCTAAAAGAAAAAATGTTAATCAATAATATTAAAAATAAGCCTATAAAATTACAAAAAATAATACAACAAAAAACAAATTCCATAGCAAATTTCCTTGTCGTTTCGTGTTCTCAGTTCTCCAATGAACCTACATGGTGCTAAATGTGACGTTGTTTTAGATATATATATATATATATATATATATATATATATATATATATATATATATATATATATATATATATATATATATATATTAATAAATTAAATGTTAACTGTAATTATGTCTGTCACTATTCCTATGTAAATATAATTTGTGATGGTTTACCAGTGCACCACTGAAGTTTCGTTCGAAGGTAGGATATTTTTAAGTTTTAATTGTAAATAAATTACTAATAAAGCGGTTTTTAGCTTTCAAAAAACAAAAAAAAAATTCTGATGAAGGTCGAAGAATACGACCGAAAAATATAATGTGAATAAAAACCCACAAATTTGTATAGATTTTTCCCCGGGATCCAAAAACCCAAGAACCCTCAAATAAAAAAATATATATAAGGATCCAAGAAACAAATCAAACCATAAACTATATATATATATATATATATATATATATATATATATATATATATATATATATATATATATATATATATATATGTCATACATTTTTACTTCTCGATTAGAAACGTATGTAGTACCTTAGGATTTTTTTATTCAGCTTTAGTGAAAGAGCTCATTGTATCTATTCCTTTGTCCTGCTACTTGTATTTTTTTATTTACTAGTAAATTGCAAAACACAGTCTGGTTGGTTTATATAGCGACCATTAGTCTTATTAAATGCTATTAAAAATTCATTTAGAAATCGGACACCACATAAATTCTGCTACAATTAACACTGTTTACTTGGGTGACATTATCAACTTCGAAAATCTTTCCTAAACAAAGGGAGGTTTTTCATAGTTTTTTTCCTACGTTATCTAACATTACCGCTAGCAAAAATTATATGACATACGGAGATGTAAAGTGGTATATTCAGATATTGCTTCATTGTTATGGCAGTAATAGTTATGTACTTATCTTATTTATTTTGATAATCCATAGGAAAAAAGCAAACCTATCAACGACAAAAAATACAGATTTCGCCATTAAAGATGCAAAGCAGCTTTCTTAAATACAACTAGAACAAGCTATTTTAATTTTAAAGTAAATCGCAAATTTCTTCTTAACAAATTTTCTTTCCAGTGGACACATCTCTGTTTTGTCTATTGTGTTAGATGGTCACTCATCTAGTTTATCCAACAAGTGCTGGAATACCTCAGGTTAGTATCAACTGAATAGCTTCCTTATAATAATTACCTAAAAGTAAGATTATTAGTGGATTTACTTTTTCGGAAGGTGTTCATTTATCCTGTACAGACGGGAACTAAACAGTTCGAAACCAATCTGCAAGGAACGATAAGCTTTCTTCTTGCTGGTTGTTTCTTGCACTCTAAACAATTATTTAGTTGTTTAACCGTATTAGAACAGAATACGGAAAATTTTAGTATGTAATCCAGCGCTCGGAGGGGCATATAGCCCGGAGAATAGCTGTTTTAGCATTATTTGTTTAGTCCCTATTGTATAAGGCATCTTCAAGTGGTTTAGAGAACTCTAGATTCTCACACGTATTCTTTCTTTTATTTATATGTACCCCTGACAAATAGACTTCATTCATTATTTGAATAATTACTTAGTTTCTTCTACTACCAATGAACCAATGTCATCCAAAACCGTATCCTTTTTGCAGAAACTTTCATTATATTTGAGCGTTGCTTCATATTGGTATGTAGTTATGAAGGTGAGTTAAATCACAATGAGGAAGCCCTGAATAGAGTCACGGAAGACCATTTGAACAACGTTACCGGAAAGAAGGAATAAAATTATCGGACATATTCTGACATGGCGACACACAATCGATTGTGGAGGGAATGGCAGAGAGTTGACAAGAAAAAGGTAATATAGAACAAGGTGGAAAGTTGCGTCCAACCGATCCCAGAATTGAAAACTCCAAGAAAAAGTTTAACACATTACCTCAATACACTTCCTACAGTACACTTCCTTTGGCTACCAAACAAGACCTATAATATGGGTTACAGATCGAAGTAGGCTTCCTCAACTCACTAACGAATTACCAAATTCCTACGACAAAACTCACTTCTCTCACTCACCGTTACGCAATATTTCTTTACTATTCACAGCTGCAAAATCTTTTGAAACCCGAACATTTTTTCTGCTTCTTCATTCCTAAAGTTTCCAGGCTATGAAACCTTCGTAAGCTTTAGTCGTTTATATTCGTATGAATTATGGGAAACTCTCTTTTCTTTAGACACCGTCATACATTAGTACTGACCATACACTTATTATTTTCATATAGGTATTAGTATAAAAGGTATGGCTTCATATTTTTCTTAATACTTGTCTCTATAAAACACCCGTCTGCCCAGTTTCGTCTGATGCAAAACTAACACCGAGGTAAGCGACGTCCCAAGTTTATTAACAGAAAAATATATTACCGTAATTAGATTTGACTGAAAGCTTTCACAGGTTCCACTGAATAATTACGACTCCTGGATTTCTCCTGCGTCTAGTTTTGACATTACTGTCGTTCCGTCGATCATTCCAGATGACTTCTGCAGAGCTGTTCTCGTTGTTGGCATCAACAGAATAATTCAATTCAGGTTTGTTCAGGTTTCCTCAGGTTTGTTATTGCTATCGCTTTTAACTCCGGAGTTCAAGCGACTAGCGAAAACAGTTTGAAAGAAGTCACCTTTAATGGTTGACGAAACTTCAGCAATATCAAAATTAGACGCAGAAGAAATCTGAAAGTTGTTATCTTCACTGTAACTAGATGTGAATAATAAAACATTTTTTTCTCTTGAAATATAAAAATTTTCGACCAAATGATGCAAAATTTTTTTAGAAAAATAATAAATAAAATACCTAAACGTGTTCATTTTTTCCAGGGGGTGCTCCGCAACTTTTTTTGATAGATCAAAAAAAAATTCTTTATCAAAACATTGCTAATAGGCTCACAATCCAAACCCCTAAACTTGGCATGGATCCCGTAAGTAGCAACAGAGATATCCAGGTTTAAAATTTCACCAGCCGCCACTGAGATTGACACTTACTTATCTCCTGACGTCACTTGGCACTGAGGGCAAAGGGCTGATTTTTAAATTGTATTCAATTATACCGAGAAGTAAAAAAAATAGTAAAATAATATTCCTAGTAAATTTCTTCAAAATAATATTTTTGGGTTTGTAATGACTTCCTTAAATGATTTATACAATAAAAAAAGCACTGCATATTCCATATTCTGTCCCAAGAAATGTTAGCATTACTATCAAAACTAAAATGTCAAATAAACTTTTTAAAAACTGCCTTATTTGCACCGCGCTTGGCAAAATATATGCAGCTACATCTACAAAATGTAACAAACTATTACATACGTTGCGTGTAGAGTTGTGAAAACACGCGAAAATATGACCCGTATATCACAGAACCGTTTACACCTTGGGTGACTGCCTGTCAAAGAGATAATATTTTGATGAATAGCCCACGCCGTCCATACGGCTTTTAATCATGCAGTTTCAAAATTAAACAATGGTGACTACTTACTTGGAATATTTTACAAGATATGAAATAAAACTGTAATTCAAACGATCAATCATGTATGTGGGTTATTAGGTCGTGATTGCAACAAGTACTGAAGAAAAGTGTAGCGATTAAATAACTACAGGTGTATTTTTACACTTGTTCGAGGCCTCTGACCTTGCTTTGACCCACAACTAGGATTTTCTTACAACAGGTGCATTAAATAGCATAATCCTTTGTTAAATAATGTCGATATGACTGTGGCGGAAGAATGGCAAAAATATATTAATTGGATATTAGACCGATCTACTGTTAAAGGAAAATTAATACTTAGAAATTATAATAGTCCCTGGGTTTAAAAGTAACCAAAATACAGCAAATCCTGCAAAGACAATTTGTCTCCTAATATTCCAGTGACTCTTAATTATTAATAATTATACTAAAGGTTGTTGTACCCAAATCTATCTTTAGTGTTGTATTTATTCTAAAACCTAACCCAACCCGACCTTTCTGACATTTGGAAACCCCAATGAACAATGAAGATAACCTATTACTATAAGAATACCTATATTAGGGCAGTTTAAAAAAAGTTCTGCTGTTATAAGGAAAAATACAGATATTTTGTAAACTGGCGTTATTCTTATAAAATTAAAAACATGTGAAAAATAAATTTTCTCTAAATACTAAAAATCAGATAGGTATTCGAAATTAAACATTATTTTAGCAACAGGAATGTAAAAAATGGATTTTTCAAATAAACCCATCCTCATCAGAAATCATCTGTTGATCAGGGATATCAGAATCTTCTGATTTTATTAGGACCAGTGGTACAAACAATTTAATCAAGAATTAAACTAATTGAACACTTGTAATGTGACAGCACTCATTTTAGTGTCACTACCAAAGATGACAAGATGATTTATTACTTATTACATGATTGAAAGTTTAAGGCGGCTCTCACACTGAAGCAACAGGCAACCAGCAATAGGCAACTAGCAATGCGCAATACGTATCGCATAATGAAAAACACGTTGTTGCCGCATGTTGCCGCATCATCGGAGTCGTCGGCATGTTGCCGCATCATCGGAGTCGTCGGATGACATGATAGCTAAAAATCTCTGCGAATACTGTTGCTTGAGTGTGAGACGCGGTCAAAATAATATTGTGTATTGCTTATTGACAGTTGGTAGTTGCTTATTGCTCGTTGCTTCAGTGTGAGAGCCGCCTTAAACAGTAGAGTTAGAGTCGCAATATCTGAGACATCCTTGTATCTTTCTGTTTCCCATTTTAAGAAGTTTTTCCTTATGACAAACATAAATTTTCCACTGCTCATTAGAAACAAATTGTAATGCTTTGAACCATACACCTTTCACCTTATCATCTATAAATTTGGTATTTAAAATTTCGGTAATTATTCGGATTAATGGAACCACCGAATTTTTTGATGAAATTTTGCACAGACCCTAATTTTGGGTCGTAGAACACGAATCCGAAGTCAGTTTTTAGCGGTCTCGTATGGTTTTTCCAAACAAAAAATTTTAACTTTTAGGTTAGCTTTTTCTATAGATTCCTTTAAGTTTCGACACTTTCACTTAAACATATCTGTAAACTTATAATTTATATCTTTTTTTTCGTCACACAAAACACCATATTTACGCAAAAATAGCTAAGAAAATTGCTTTTTTCTATAGAAAATTCCATTTTAACTAGCTATGAGCCGCCATTATTTTCCCACCTGTCAACAATATTCCTGTGTCCGGTGTTGCCACGTTTACCTATTTTTTATCACAAATGAAATTAATCTTGGCGAACTTTGTACCGCTTCTACAACACAGCCGAAGATGACCCCAACCAACACCCTGGCAAACCGATCCCTCTTCGCCTGCGAGGAAAAAGACTTGTCAGGGCCCATAACCAGGTGCTAACCCTGTTCCGACCTTAGGGTGCCCTCCGATCCACCGTTCGCATAAAAAACTTTTCTAAGTCTGTGAATTAGGTGACAGATCTAATATTTTCGATATAACGGTGGTATAACGGTGGATCGGAGGGCACCCTAAGGTCGAAACAGGGTTAGCAACTGGTTAGGGGCCCTGACAAGTCTCTTTCCTCGCAGGCGAAGAGGAATCGGTGCGCCAGGGTGTTGGTTGGGGTCATCTTTTTGCATTTTTGGTTAAATTTGGTTCATTTTCGCATTTTCCCGCTAACTTTATGTAAAGCTAGCAGTATTTGTGGGAAAAACTATTTGTAAATTTGGCATCTTTCCATCAGAAATTTCGAGAATGTGTACCACGGGTTGCGTGTTTATTTTCTTTTAGTTTTTTGATATTTTCTCTGTTTTTTTAATGTGTTTTTATATAAATTTGCCTAAATATGGTTCAGAATAATAGTGTGTAATGACTTGTATAGATGTGTTTAAGTGAAAGTGCCGAAATTTAAAGAAATTCATTGAGAAAGCTAACCTAAAAGTAAAAAAAAAATTTAGAAAAACCATACGACACCGTCAAAAACTGACTTCGGATTCGTGTTCTACGACCGAAAATTAGGGTCTGTGCAAAATTTCATCAAAAAATTCGGTGGTTCCATTAATCCGAATAATTGCCAAAATTTCACTAACATGAAACAAAATTATTGAATAAATAGGTAGTTATAATATTTTTTGCCCTACGGTATATTCAGATTCCTACATTACCTAAAGACTTGTCATTTTGACAAATGTCAGGCTTCTGGTGACACAGGTGTAAAATTAAAGAAAGAAATCATAGAACTCTAAATATTTCAGGACCAAGCTTCACCTATCAATTTTTAATTATTTTTATAATTAGATCATTTTATTTTTATGTCCTAACTTGGCTAGTTAATTCGAATTTGTTTCGGGTTTATTTATAACCAGATATAGGTCTAGAAACGTCAGATTAGATTTTGGTGTAAATACTACAATATAATATTATGTAGATAGATTAGGGTTAGGCAATATTTTTATAAATAAAAGTCGCTAGCAAATTACGAGAAGAATTTTTTGGAACATTTGTTGTATCGTACGCCTTTTTTTAAAATAAATATTCATTTTTTCCTTAGCAGCAGAGTTATGTAATTAGTAGATGTTTGCATAATCCTTTTGTATAGGATTTCTTAGGTTAAAATTCCAATATTTTCATTGGCTGTCGAGATACAATAATAAAATAATATTTTTGGGTTGACTCCCGAATTAAGAATTTTTTTACATGTCATCGAAAACTAAGTATTTCCAATAGAATTTTTTGCAAAAAAATTTGCGGAATATTCAGTTTTTCTCTTAAAAAAATTACTAAAATTTGAAAAATTGCATAATGAAATGTCAGTTGTAAGCGATGATGCCAAAATTTTATACCAACACGAATCGTGCAGACGCAGTAAAAAAGTCAAGAAAGATAAAAAAATTTAAAAGAGATCCTGATGAAACTGACCAAACCTGTCCGAGAACGTATTTCACAACTCCATGGCCACAAGAAGAAATTATATTATTTTTAACAACATCTTTAATGCCAAAATTTCACAAAAAGAATTAAAACACCAAAAAAGTAATAAATGTGGAAACACTATGTTTCCATAATCCAAAATGTCATCCAAAATTGATTTTTACCTTAACCTCAAATATGTTGCAAAGCCATCAAATGGTTCATAAAAATCATGTTCTTTTACTAATAAAGTAATTTCTGAGTTAAGATATTGTGTTTTCCACTAAAGGTGATTTATAAACCTAAGTAATATCAATATCAATAAAAAAATGTATTAAAATTCCAAAATTGAAGGTGTCCGGATAGTGTTATGAAACAAATATTTTTATTTATTCCAAGTAACATTTCCTCATTTTAGGTATTTGCTCCATATAGCGAAAGAGAAAAGGCGAGGTTAAACATATAAACTAATCGTATTGTCTTCGGCACTAACAATGCGACTCGAAAATATATAGATTTCTCATTAATTTTTTTTTAATAGGACATTTATCTTTATACCTTGAAAATACAAAGATCTTTTGCACAGATATACATTTTTCTGTTGGTATTTCGCCGGCCTTCAAGGCGAGCATAAGCCGGATAGGATACGGTGTATGACATATTTTTATTGTAATGATAAAGATCATGATCACGGCCATAAAATCATATTCGTGTTTATAAGAACAATTATTTTTAATAAATGGTAGCAAGTACTTAGTCAATAAATATTCTACTACTGTAGCAGTATCTTTCATAACATATCGATAAAAATGTAGAATAATATTTTAAATTTAACACCTTGTATCTCTCTTATTATCAACTTTAATGGTAAGATAAGTTAGATTAAAGCGACCTAAATCAAACCCAAGTCAAGTAGGCCACGGCTAATGTATGGCCCATTCGTTACCAAACACCCTGTATAAACTTATTCGAAAAAAGCTTTCCAAACATTTTACTTTCAAAACAGTTGTTTTTCGAAAAAGTTAGTAGGTCCTAGTTCTTCAATTATTAAACTCTAATCTAAGCAAAACTTACGAGTTTAGGATTTAAAATATACATTAAACAAAATCATCATGAAAAACTCGGTTTATCTTACTAAAAACACTTTTGGCAGCTAATTGAAACAAATTCATTTTTCATAATACTAATAATGGGTGACATTTACTAAAATGAAATAGTTTCCTACAATTTGTCATTCGTACAAATCGGACCATTTGCCACCACAGTATTTATAAACAAACATGTTTGAAGATTTAATTGCAAATAAAAAATGATTTATTATTTTACAAGTGAGCAGCTGTTAATACACATTAGCAGACAAGTCAAGAATTGTTAAGACGGGTAGTCATTAGTTTCTTAGGTCATACGAAAGACATATTGTTTCATAACTGAATATTTTACATATTTTTTAATATGAACATGGAGATTTTTTTCATATTTTGTCTTAACTAAATAGTTTAATATTTATTGGACTAGCCCAAAAAATGCCATTTTTTTGAAAATTGAAAAGGTTAGCTGGGCTGTTTAGTTTTCATACTAGATTACTCTTGTCCTAGTCCCAGCCAGCACTAATAGCTCTTATTTGCGCTGACAGTCAGGCAGCCGTAAAAGCACTAGCAAGTCATCAGATCAACTCAAAATAAGTTTGGGCACAGAAAACATCTATGTTTTCTGTGGTTTGGGACTGCCTTCAGTGCCTTCGAACATCGGCTAACCACAATCGAGTCAAACTTGCGTGGGGGCCGGGACACAAAGGCTCACACAGTGGCGCATCCAGGGGGGCTGGAATGCTGCAGGTTGGGCTGATAATGCATCATTATTATGACATGTTACCTGTTATCGTATTCTACTTGTCAAACCCTTTCATTTGATATCCATATCAAGGGGATTGTGAGGAAAATGATAATGCGCCATCTTGTGACGTCCGCCATATCGGGGTTAAAATGACGTCATAATTATCGTATTCTAATCCTCAAACCCTTTCTTTTGATGCAAATGTCAAGCGGGTTGTAAAGAAAAAGGTAAACCGCCATCTTGGGGCGTCCGCCATATTGGATTTAGAACAATATTAAATATACTATATTGCATTGTCACCGGGCTTATACACGTGTACAAAATTGCAAGGCTCTATCTTAATTAGAACTAGTCGAAATTTTGATTGCAATATTTGAACTAAACATACATGCATACAAGCAAACTAACAGGTGGAGTTAAATAAAATATTGAGAAAACAACAAGAAGGCTTGGAGGGATGCATGAAGTAACAAAGAGAGCCAAGTTTAGGAATGAGAACACAAGGGAATCCACCAAAACGTGGAAATCTAAGAAGTTACAGGGAAGAAGACGATGTGAACGAGTATGCTCAGGTTTCTGTAGGCATAAAGGGCCGAAGGGAAGTGTATGGGGGAGAGTTAGAGGAAGGCAATGCAGAAATGGGGAATGGAGTCAATAACGTTTTAGGAAAAAGGATTATAAAGACAAAGTGAAAGAACAAGAAGACGAAGAATAAGAAAAAATTTATTTATTATTTGTACCAACACTAAAATTGTCTTCTCTTTAATCTTATTTAAATTAATTATAGCCTGAAGTATTTGCCTTAATACTTCTGGAACAATTTTAACTAGAGACAAATTTAACTTAATTTTCATGTCGCTAAAAAGTCACACTGACTTATTTTCAGCTTGTAATCATGCCCATGACTAATTGAGACATCCTGCTCACAGAAAAAGAATAAAATTGTTCGGTTTCGATATCAAAGACGTTTCATGTTTTACTCCGACATTTTGTTAGAAGTGAGCGTGTTAATAATCTTGTAGTTGGGTTTTTTAATTGTGATTGACGGCACCATGTGCGGAAAGCTGGAATTATCTTATTAAAATCTTTAGGGGATTTAAGAAATTCTTGTGAATTTTTCGTGACCTTTTTGACCAGATGGGTTATCAGAAATTAAAAGTTGTTAAAGCATGTAGATGACACGCACATTTGAGGGAATTTATAAAACTCTTTAAGTAATAATTATTTCCATTTCAGGAAAAGACGGTAAAATAACTCAACTCGCTTGTTAAACGGAATCCGAACAATTTTTCAATATATTTTTTTAAAGACTTGTTTCAAATATACCTACCTTTTTTCATAAAATATATTTTTTTTTTACATGCGCTGCAGTCTGCAGGTCAAGTTTAACGTATTCAGAATATATTGTTCTTTTCATAAACTCATTATTTTGTGTCAAATTTTAATAGTTTAAAGAATGTCGATAAAAAAACAGAACAAAGCCTGACCAAACCCGTTCAAACCTAACCAAACCCAAAAAAGGCGGATCTGTGCGTGTTTGCAAGGTCTATTAAAGTTTGCTTAAGATCTTTTCTGTCATTTTTTTTCAAAAAGATGACAGTACTCCAGTAGTGGGGTCTTAATGAACGACTTTACCTTACACAAAGTTGTATATTTATGGATATCTTCTATATTTGGAGGTCCATGTTCATCCTCTTCTACTCCTGACCAGTATATCCAATATTTATTGGTCAGTTTCTGAAAACTCTTGCCTTTTTTCTTTGTTGCTGTTAGACCTACGTAGTCTAATTTTATTTTCTCTGGTTCTTCTGATATTTCTTCTTCTTTCCCGGTTATAATTTTTATATTCCATGTATCTAATTTCTGTTTATTTTATTTATCTTTTTCCCCAAGGTTCTCGTGTCACTTTTCTTTGCTGGGGTCTTCATCCGTATTCCGTCCTTTTCCAATTCTATCAGTTTTTTGAAGTTATTGTTCTTGTCTTATTTTCTATTAGTTTTTCTTGAAATCCCAATTCCAATCCACTCCATCAATTGTGATCTTTTGGAACCCTATCTTTATACGTTTTCCTTTTTTTCTCTCATTTTCCTCTATGGAAACTCACTGGTTTTTTTTATAGGAAATATCTAACTGCAACAGCAATGTTTAAAAAGTCAAATGTAGTAATAGGCCCTGAATACTGCTTTTAATGAGTTTTTTTTTAAATTACCTTGGCTAAGATAAAATAATTAAACCTTTACATGAATTAGTAAACTCATGCGTATCTAAACAACTTCTACAGTCATATTAAGCCTGCATATATTGTAATTAATAATACGCAATTATAATTAATTGCTACTGGTACCTTAAGGCTGAATCAATCATTAACCAACATAATATTAGTTTTTTCTTACAAATCCTTATGCAATATCCTGACTTCACTAACTTAATCGTCCTCGTACAAAACTTTTGCAAAAATAACACATTCTGATCCATATTATTAAAATACAAACAATTGCTATTAGAAGGTTACTTTTGTTAGACTTCTTATTACTTCTTATTACGCTTATAACGAAGGTCAGTAAAATACCTGTGAAAATATCCATTTCAAACACAATCATATCGGTAATGTGATCTTTATGGTTTCAAGGTAGAAAAATAAATGGGAATTCGTACAATCCCCAAATCAATTATATTGTTATTCTAAAAATAATTGCTTTTTTATTTGACATTAGCAAAGAAACCCCATGTTTGCGTGGTTCTAGTATCAGTTAAGACTGTGTTTTTTATTCGGAACAGAATATTTTTCTTATAGTGGGCAGGTCTGCCATTCAGCCTGAAAAAGTCTAGCTTTTCATATTTTTTTCTCTTAAGTACATACAACATAGCATTGAGACCCTCTACAAAAACCGTCTCGATGAAAAACTAAATGAAGAACACATAACACTCGAAGTAGGGGAGACCTATAAGCACATATTGGAAGCGTTACACTCAGCAGCCTTCGAAGCCCTAGGAACACAACAAACCCTAAGGAAAAACAATCAGCTTATCTGGAGCGAGGAAATGGAGGATCAAAAACAGAAAAAACAGCAAGTCTACAATAAATGGATGAACACAAAGGATGACGATGACAGAATAACATACCGTCGAGAACAAGCGAAGTTTAAGAGAATGGTCATTCAAAATAAAAACGACACGTGGGAGAAAAGATGCAAAGAAATAGACTCATATTTGGGAGGAACCAGATCAACAGAGGCCTGGAAATTTATTAAATCCCTGCGAACAGAGAACACAAATAAAATAAATATAAATCCGATAAAAGCAGAAGATTGGCACCAGCACTACTCTCGAGAGCTTGCAGAAAATAGAGAACAATACATGACACAATCACCAACTAAATACCACATCCAGGGCCAACAAATACAGGTAACGGAAGAAATGGTGTGGAAGGCAGTCAGATCCATGAAAAACGGAAAAGCTGCAGGACCAGAAGGTATCCCTTCCGAACTACTCAAGAAAGGCACACAGAAATTAATAAAAATGCTGACTAGCGTGTTTGAGAAGTATATTAATGGAAAAACAATCCCACAGGTTTGGAAAGAAGCGAGGATAACCCCGATACACAAAAAAGGAAGCAGAACTGACTGTCAGAACTACCGATGTATATCTGTTACCAGTACTATAAGTAGAGTATATGGCAAAATCCTAAGAAACATAATTGAGGACGAGTACAATCCCCATGAAATTGAGCAACAGTCGGGTTTTAGAGCTGGCAGGTCATGCCTAGATAATATATTTAGCCTTACCCAACTCAACGAGAAAAAGACGTCGACCAATAGAGAATTACACCTCCTGTTTGTGGACTTAACTAAAGCCTACGACACCGTCCCGTTAAAAAAGCTATGGCAAATACTGGAAGTATCTCCCATAAATAGTACAGCAATTGCCGCAATAAAACAACTATATCACCAGTCATACTCTAGAATAAAACTGGGAGCACATGTTTCGGACAGTTTCCCTGTAACAAAAGGACTTAGACAGGGATGCTGTTTGTCCCCCACATTATTTAAGATCTATTTAAACGAGGCGCTGAAAAGATGGAGAGGAGCATGCGGAGGAATGGGAATACAACTGACAGACGATACAACACTCTATACATTACACTTTGCCGACGACCAAGTAGTGATTGCACAAGATAAAGAAAACCTCGAGTTTATGACGAGAAGACTGTTTGAAGATTATAAAAGCTGGGGCTTGACAGTCAACTACAAAAAGACTAAATATCTGTGCATTGGAGGACAGCAAGAAAATCTTACTTTAAATACCGGCGAAGTTATTGACGGGTGTGAGGAATATGTATATTTAGGAACAAAAATGGGAAAAGACGGCAGAACCGAACAGGAGATAGAAGATAGGATAAGTAAAGGGAGGGCGGTGATATGTTGCCTTAACTCTGTTCTCTGGTCAGGGAATGTATCGCTTGAAAAGAAACATCACATCTATAATGCTGTTCTCAAGAGCATTGTTCTGTATGGGTGTGAATCCTGGCAAATGACCAAGCGATTAGAACAAAAACTTCTGTCACTCGAAATGGATTACTGGCGTCGATCGGCCGGGATTTCAAGAATGGACAGGGTCAGGAATGAACGAATAAGGGAAATAATGAAAGTTGAAACCACAATTCTAGATGAAATACACCAAAAACAACTTATTTGGTATGGCCATGTAGAGAGAATGGCAGAACATCGAATCCCAAAACTAGTTTTAAGATGGACCCCTGTAGAAAAACGAAGAAGAGGAAGACCAAAGACGACATGGATTGGTGGTGTTCAGAGGGCCATGTCAGAGAGAAACCTAGGACCTGGAGACTGGGAAGATAGAAGAGGATGGAAGCTGGGAACCGGAAGGCGGAGAACGCTATAAAACCGGATATATATATATATATATATATATATATATATATATATATATATATATATATATATATATATATATATATATATATATATATATATATATATAAGTACATACAGGGTAATATGAAAATGGTTTACTATATTGGAATGGGTGACCCCTGGGGTAGTCTACAGACATTCCTAGCACTTTTTCCCCTAAAATCGCACATTTTTTTATTATAAAAAAGGAAGTAACTCCGCTGCCGGCGCGGCGCCGGCAGCCATCATGGATGCCGGCGCCGGCAGCCGAGCTGTGTGCCGGCAAAGAGACTCCGCTGCCGGCGCCGGCAGCCGAGCAGGGTGCCGGCAGGATTAGAAAATTAATGTCAAACTACCTTAATGCAATCAAAAAACAATAATTTATCATAGTGTAAACTTTAACGAAACTTAAATCTTGCTTCAAAAATATAACAATTATTATTCTGCGAATAATATAACCTTCGTCCTCGTTTGCCAACAAGCAAATAGCTACAATCTCACTCAGGCCGCATCCATCTTCTACCATTGTAAGTCGCAAACCTTAGATTTACCAGGCAATAGGTACCATCCGATACCATAAAGGATAGTACCATCAACAAAAATAATCTTTGGAAAACATTCCATTTATTTTTTCATTTCGTCATCTTAGAAAAATAAACCCTTGAAAAGCCCACTTTAATCAACTAAAATCTCAATATCAATACAATGGTATGAATTTCTTAAAATATGCATGCATTCTTCAAAATTCTTTGCATCAGTCTTGCTACGATTTCCAAGATTAGTGAGGTCCTTCAATGTCATTGTACAACCTGTTTCTCTAATTAAGTTATCTAAAATGATTTTTTTTTATTTGCCCCAGCCTTCAAGGCTTCTTGAGTAGTAAAGTTTGACATTTTCTGGCAAATTTAGTCTTTGTTTTGCTAGAAAATTGAAATAAGCTTTTGATGAAGTATGATCGGGATTTTGTTCAAGTTCCATGATGCATAGAAATTGTTTATGTTCACTTACTTTCAAGAAAATGCTAGCCCGGCAGCCTTGCTTATACGTGAAACACTTCCTTGTTGACTTTTCATTTTTTGTCTTGAATGGTCTTCCACCTTTAACACAGGCTAACCGCAGATAATAGTATTTCAGAGCCGGATTAATATCCACCACGGTATTAGGATTTTATTGTCTTTGATTGTCAATTGTTCTGCTATTACGCAACCAAAACTAATTGTTTGTGGATTTCTTGTAGTCCATCAAAACGCAATTAAAATTTTCATATGAAGAAAATTGATCACTATCTTTCTAATTTTTCTAAGACAAGGTTTTTTTGTATTGTGAAATAAAAAACACACAAGCCCATTCTTATAATGGCATCAGATGTATTATGTCCTTGTCGCTATAGGTAGGTTGAAAAGAGACACAACAGGGACTATATTAATTGTTAAATTGAAGAACTTGCCTATAAGTTTAGTAGTGCCAACAATATCTCACCACCTTTTCCAAAGTCTCGATTTTGCTCCGTTTTATACGCTCTCGGCATACACACACAGTGCTTTTAAATCAATGATAGGTATGACTAAACTGTCACCAAGTAGAACAAACAAGTAAATCAATTTTTTTGATATTAATCCATGCATTCTAATAAAGATGATTTCATTATGCGCATTGCTCTTGGAGCAATGACAGGTATGACTAAACTGTCACCAGCAGTTGCTTGCGTGACTAGTTTTGTACATGATTATAGATCAAACTGCCTTTTGAATTAAAATCCTATCAGCTTCTAGGCCCAAAATATCTTACAATGAAAATTTTGATTATTAAAATGTGAGGTATGTTACAGCGCGGCATTTTGAATTCGTAAGTATGACACTGCTACAAGTAGTTATCAATATTTTTTCATTTTAAATATTTGACATATTAATACGTATTTCTGTGTCCTCTTGGACGCACAAACGGCATTATACACTGTGTTAGGATAACGAAATAACTGTAGTGGTGATGTGAACATCAAAGTAATGGCAGATAGTGGCCAAGGTTTTTTCAAAATAAGTATTATTCTACAAAATGATACCGAAATCGACCCTGATTTGCCTAAGAAAAAGAGAATTAAGAATTTTGTTGGACAAACAAGTAAATCAACTAGTGTTCATTGATTGGTAATGTTATGTGTGGTGCCAGACATCAAGGAGTCATATGAAAATATAGAAATTCAAGTTACTTTAATTAAACTCAATAAAATATCGTTTAAGTTTCTTGCTGATTTTAAACATTTGTTAATTGTCAATAGACAGCAAACTGCATCTGCCATGTGCCCCTGCCTATATTGTTTTGTGACTTCGGCAGATTTAAAAGAATCACATCAATCACATAGTGAATCAAAAAATGACATGAACAGAAATGAAGAGCAGCCTTCAACGACCAGTGATAAATGTTTGAAGTTAAAAACGTACGGACAGTTGAAACAGGATCACGAAAAATTCATTTCAATGGGAAAAAATAGAGAGTACGCCAAAGACTCTCACAGCACGGTAAACCTTCCGCTTTTATTGAAGACGACGAAACTTACGTCATTCAAAAATCTGTGATACCCGAGCTACACATACCGCAAGAGTATGTTAACCATCAATTTTGGCCTCATTGGACGAGAAAAGGCTCTTCTGTGGCCGAAAAAGTTGCAATTGATCGCAAAAAATTATCATGACAAGATTTTTGAAGACAGCACTTGTCTAAAACTTTTGAAACAAGCAGATGAACTTCTACACCATCCAGCCATTTATGAGGGCATTGGATATTTCCGGTTAGTGCCAATTAATTGCATCTGCTTTAAAAGCAATGAACAACGTCGTAAATTGTTGTTTTTCGACAACATCGGTTGGACGCGATTTGAGAAAAACATTTGGATGAACTTTCTAAAGCTTTTCGGCGTACGGAGATTTTGGAATCTTTGAAAATCCACGTGGTTCTAAATCATTTAGAACATTGTCTCCACCTTTTAAAAAATGACGGCTTAGGCTTGTAGTCGGAGCAAGCTGGAGAGTCCATTCACCGAGAATTTTGAAATATTTTGGATCAGATATAAAATTAATTCAGTTGAAGACTCTTCATATCCAACTCAATTAAAAAGGCAGTAGTTTAATTTTCTTCATGGCACATATGAATGCGTACAAAAAATTGATTTATTAATGTATTTAAGTATTTATCTATCAATAAACAAATCATTAAACTTTATATATGTATGTATTTTTATATGAAAAATTTTATGACTTCTACACTGTTAAAAGCAATGCATTAGTGAACGTGGTGATTTAAATGCTTTTCCTTAATGATTCTTGCATTGTACATGCAAGAATTGTCGCGCACATCTTCAGGTTTCACACATAGAGATTCATTCACAAATCCGTACAATAAAATACACAGAAATACGTATTAATATGTTAAATACGTAAAATGAAAAATAATGACAAATACTTGTAGCAAAGTGTCATACTTATGAATTTAAAATGCAGCGCGTTAAGTACCTAACATCTGAATATTCAAATTTTTTATTGGGTGATATTTTGGGCCTAGAAGCTGCTAGGATTTTAATTTAAACGGCATGTTGATCTATAAACATGTACAAAACTAGTCAGGCAATCAGTTTCTGGTGACAGTTTAGTCATACCTGTCATTGCGTCAAGAGCACTGTGCATAATGAAATCATCTTTATTAAAATGCGCGGATTAATGTCAAAAACATTGTTTTACTTGCTTGGTCTACTTTAACTCCAAAAAAGTATAAAAGGCAACAAAAAGTCAAAAATACAGATGAAAATAAAAGTATTAAAAAGAAAAGAATGAACGTGGCAGTTTTAAAAGTAGATCCTGATAGTTGGGCCTTTTTAACTGTATTAAACATGCATTCAAAACTTACTTCCTTTGGGCTTCTCTGAAATTTAGCAAAAGTTTAACTATTTTATCGTTCTCGATCAGGAGATACTTTATATAAAATTCGGTAAACTAAAGTGACAAGCCACGCCACGCAAAGAAAAGTTTTCTGGAAAACATGGCAACACAACTTTTCTTATTTGTGATCCTCCATTGACATATTCCACCCTCTATCTCCCCAAAACACTAATGACCCATGAAAAACTCCAGGCATGCCGATGAAGCACATTTCCGGTAATCCATTTATCCATTTTTTTATTATTTTCAGCCCCAAACGCATAGAGATAGACGCAATAATATACTCGTTAGTGCCCTTGATATCCCTCTTTTTGTGTGAGATTGTCTCGCTAATCACCCCCTTTGCGGAGATGTGTGTGTGTGCACTGGGGTTGATAATATCATTTTATAATTTAGTTTGTATGCCGAAGCAAAATGCATTTTTATATTGATACTCACGCGGACGTGATTTTCAAGTTAATGATGATCATCAAGGGCAAAAAATGATTTTCAGAACAAATTTTGGTTTACTTACAGTTTTATTCACATAGAAAGCGTACAGATTTTATGGTTAGTTTTTATCACATTCTGAGGGTCCTTTTAAGGTTATCACGCGAAGAAGGTTAATGATTATATTATTAGGTAACGTAAGATAAAAAAAAGTCGTCAAAATGTACCGTGGAATCAATCACGTATGTCTTGAATTATTGCCCTTGAAAGGTAAGATAGGTAAAAGGTATAGGTGAATGAAAAATAGAACTGACAAGTTCTGACCTACCCTTACGAAACTGCAGTCCGGGGCAAAGACAAAGCAAATCAATTCTGGATTTACAGAATGAGGCAGTGACTCCAGAAGTCTCGAAACAGGAATCAACTATGGCTTGTGACCAGCCTCATAAGGGGCGGTGGTAACTTGAGGAAACATCGGATCACAGTGGGCTTATGTTAAGGTGAACCCATGTGCAGATTATGTAATGAGGAGGACGACAGCTTTCTCATATAATAAGTGAATGCGCTCACATTAACTCGTTGGAGATTGACAAACCAGCTAAGAGCACCCGACACCTAGTGTAAGACCTTCATCAGACAGTTAGCAAAATGATTGCTTAACATAATTACAAGACTTTTTACTTAAGTCCAGTACAACAATAATTACAATAAGCTTTATTGGCTGCGGTAAAGAGGAGTACAAACCTTAACCTGCTCTACCCTCCAATCCAATCCATCCAATTCTTGGAGTACTTCAATTAAAAGCAATGGTAAGGTGCGCACCACTTTTATCGTAATACGGTTTACAGATAAAGCTAATTTTATAAGGATTGAATCGGAAAATAAAACTAAACATTAATTCCTCCATATAATTATTTTATAAATACATATTTCAGTCCTCGCTTTCGCAAATAATAAACTCAATTGCATTCCGTCCCCAACTCAATTCCAAAATAATTTTACAGGGCAACTAATTTGCCTTTCTGTTCATATCCACCTAATTTCTTTTGACTCATCCAGCCCCCATAATACGGTGAAAGAGTTAGACAGCCCTTCTGCGACACCCCTTATACACAATTTTGTTATTATTACATTTGCCTAAATTTCATTTTGAAGCCCTCAAATTATTCGTTTACTGGGTACGGAATTTTCAAAGAGGGTTGCTTATATTATATGAAAGATGAATAGAGGATTTTTGGCGCTGAAAGATATATATTCAAGAAAAAAAAATTGAACTACTCACCAGTGGCATGCCGTGCCTTTAAAGGCGGAGGGGGCACAATGATTTGGGGGCGCCAAATTATTTTCCTTTTATTGGAGATTATGTGGTCATAGTAGGCAGTGAATCTCCGTGGGGGCGCGAGCGCGACGTTACGACAAGGGCGGGGGGGGCTTACGCCCCCTCTGGCCCCCGCAACGGCACGCCATTGCTACTCACATGCCTTTTATATACAAGGTGTTATGAAATTCACCGAATATATAAATCATTAAATTCTGGTATGAATTCAGATGGGGTAAAATTAGTCATGAATGGCGCTTCGCTATAATAAGCTAGATATAGCCCCTAAAAAAAAATTAAGCACTGAGTACCATTGGTAACAGACACATGACCATGTAAAAAACAGTGAGCTAGGTAAGATTTCTATGTAACAAGTTTGAAGAAATACTATTTTTTTACCATTAAAGAAAAAACCATAGTAAATCTTCCTAAATTCTCAATTTCAAAAAATGAAATTACTATAACCCAAATGAAACAATTCAGAGAATAGCTGTTGAAACAAAATCTAACACCAAAGTAAACACCCAGAAATGTTTTGTTTTACAGTCTATAATGCGAAACACTAAGCGCGAACAGACTAATGTTTTTTTGTCAAAATTTCCTGGGGTAATAAATGAAAATTGGTTATAGTTTCATTATACTCTGTAGTTGTGTTCCCTTGTGATAGTAAACTATGTAAAGCTCTGGTGCGACCACCGGACTAGACTTGTTATTAAATTATGAGAGGCTTTAGGCTACTTTCAGAAGGTACGGTTTTCTGTCGTCGTGTACGGCAACGATATCGTATATAGTGGTTACGCATTGATTTAAATGGAAGCATACATTTTCAGATGGTACGGTTTTCGTGCAGCGATCGTGTCGTGGAAAAATGTAAGCTTCCGATTAAAACAATGCGTAACCACTATATACGATATCGTTGCCGTACACGACAACGACAGAAAACCGTACCGTCTGAAAGTAGCCTTAGTGTGGCCACCGGGATGGATGTTTGCGTTTTGATTTTTAACCGTTTTTTTGAAGGCAGAAAGTTTGAGCTAGTAGGAATAATGCTCATCTCGTTAGTAACATAACGGGTAAGTTGTAATTCTTTGTATTAACGGTATAACATAGCCCGTTTCGTTCTGCTTATAATGTCAACCTAATTTCAGTATGTGTATGCTGTATGTGAGCAAGCCTATAATGGGTTTTAGGATTTTAGGCTGATGAATTGTAATTAGGCTTTTACTAATTTGTTCCAAAAAATGTTATACCGTGTCGAGCAAAAAGTGTTCAAAGTGTTACGGTATTGCTGGCTGTGGATTCAATTAGTTCCTGTGTATGAAATAGATGAATGGTTTACTGCTTTTGGAAGATCATTACCATTATCGTAAGTTTCCTTTACTGGGACCAATAATGGTACTAGCTGATCTGATCACTTTCTTGTAGAATGCATATGGGACATAAAAAGATGAAAATCCTGTTTGATCCATCATGTATTCTTGAAAAATTAAAGAATGTAATTCAAGTTGCCTGAAATACACTGTTTTAAATTGCTGTTATTAATTTGGAAAAGCCTAAGGCGTTTATTATCATTATTAGACCATCAAGGAATTCCTATTTCGTGTGACTCAAAAGGTTCGTTAGTTTTAGCTGCATTATTTTTCGGGGTTGCAAATTTTATAATAGGTATGTGTATGTAAGTTAAAGACGTACAGAATAAGAAGCCTATGCGGCGAAAACAGGACTAAAAAATACTTATGGAAGCAGTTTAATTTTTAATAAGCTAGAGAGTTTCCTTAAACAGCACGAAGACAGGTTTAGTAAAACGGCAAGCAAATAGTGCAGTGCTTTTCAAAATATATATTGCAGGAAACAGCTTTAACAGTTTAAATAATTAATATTACCAACTTGTTACCTTGATCTATTGGATAATAATATAAATATTATTGTTGCGTGGTCTACTAAACCAATTATGTGAAATAATATAAATAACTTGTACTTCTACACAATTACTATCTACAAGCACCCACAGTGTCTTGCATTGTGATACTGTAAGCTTATTGTACGTGTTAGCATATGAGTAGCGTTTTTAAACAAGTATGTTTTCTATTTTAAAATGTTCATTAAAATTCAATACACGAAAAATGACATGATGACAGATCAATGACAGATCAAAGCTATTTCGTGCTTTTTATTTTAGATTTTAGACATAGAAAGTTCAAAGTTGGTTCTGAAATGATCTACTTTTTTATTTTCTCTATTTAGTTTGGCTCAGGTTGGCCCAATTTATCTGGAGATTTACCAAAATTTTTTGAAATATTTTTTGAAAAAACAATTTTTCGAATTTAAAAAATAGTTACATACCTGCGAAATTCCTTTTCAGCGTACCGAGAGAAAAAATTATCGCCAAGACCGCTTGCAGCCTACATAAGATAATCTCGGGGTCGCTAAAAAATTTCGCGACCACCAAGATTGGTATCAGAAACAAAATGTTGTCATATTTCAGAAATATCAAATTTTGAAGTGACTCTTAGGTTGGCAACTGTTACTAAGGGTAACGGTCACAAAATTGAATTTTGCGGACTGTGATGGGAACGCGAAATATTCATTTCGTATACGGCTGGATAAAAAAACGTTTCTTGAAAATATGTTTGTTCAGAAAATATTTTTTTAAAATAAACTCAAAGAAGGCGAGTATGCAGGTTTTCTTAGATTTGTTTAAGATCCATTTCTGTTTTTTTTATTAACATGTTCTAAGGTATTAGAGACCAAAATTTAATTTTCAGAAAACTTGTATACACATAAGAATGTGTCCTGTGCATAATATGCAATCTGGTAATCAGTCATTATAATATATCTTTCGTTCCTTCAATTACTTAAGAATGTCATTTTAAAGTACACATGGTAATTACTTGTCTAAAAGCCTCTCATGTCCCCCTCTTGATAACCATTGTTTCCCAGCCACAGTATAAAATTGCATATTAAAAGCATATTACGTTTTTAATTTGGCTTTCAATCACGGCCAGATCGGCGTTGTTTAAAAAGAAAATGATCTTAAATGGTCCCTTTTGTTTGCCAAAAGTGTATCGGAACGACCGATCGACATGAACGCATTCTCTCTGGGCTGGTGTTCCCTCCTTGAATTAACGATAACTGGTTTATAGTTCATTTATTTCAGCTAAATTAATTTTCAAAATCGGCCCGAGTATACAAAAAGGAAAATTGTAATGGGAGATTTAAGTAAATTGCTATTTGTATCATTTAGGTTCTTATTGCATATTGAGATTGGTAGTTACTTCGTACTTTTCGAGTGGATGAAACCGATCGGAGTATTTCAACTCGGTCCTGTTTCGAAAGCTAGTTGAATCGCATGACAAGAAGTTTTCGTACAATAACGATTGGACGAATTATGACTGAAATGGCATTTCTTCCATCGGATTGGGATTGTACCTATGCATCTTTGGCAAGTGTTAGTAATTATGTCTTATCTAAAATCATTTAAAGTATAAATACTTTTTCTTCAACCCGATTTACTGGCAAATTTTAAATATAGTTGTAAATCTCAAAGCTACAAGTCATACATACTGACATAGGCCAGAGAATTGGCCTCAGGGAATTTTACTCTCCTGGACAGTATGCAATTGGCTTTCAAGCAGAATCGGCAAGGCCAAAACCGGCCATTACACAGTCCTTTGCGCAGTGTGTGGCCCAGTCAATAACTCTCCAGAAGGAACGAACTTGAAGAAAAAAACCAAAGTTGAATCGCTGAAAATGGGACACCCTGCATACCCCGTCCTGCCCCGACTGCCCCCTCACAAGCTTTTCAAAAATATACAATTGCTGCCACACATCCTCCTGAACAATTTCCGAACTTTACAATTAAAACAGAATATACAACACTTCACAAGCAGAAGCACTAATTATATACTCGGACAGCAGAGCAGCAATACTGGCACTGAAGTCAGATATTTTGGAACCATTTGTAAAGATTTCGTGAATACCTACCTGACAAAGAGAGATAAAATACGGAGTTAACGAAACTTTTGTCCCTGGGTGAAAAAGATCTTTGAATTATAGTAGCTGATTTATAGACAGATCACTACAATCTCTAACAGTACTGATGCAAAACCGGAGCTGGAGGCAATTCCATATGCAGATTGTACGTGGAGGAGGATGATACTCTTTTCCATATTGGTAGAATACTCGGCACTTATGAGGCTGAGAAGGTTTTAATTTGGATTGACGATATTGATACCCCAGGACATGCAACAGGAGTGGAAAATAAGAGTGTTTGCACAGGAAACCAGTCTACAATGACCTTATAGGATGAGAAGGATGTAGAGGGTCAGAACAGGGTACGATAAATCATGATGATCTCCACTTGATATGTTAAAGGAAGGAATTAACGAAACTTTTCTCCCTAGGTAGAAAAGATCTTTGAATTATAGTTGATTTATAGACTGATCACTACAATCTCTAACAGTACTGATGCAAAATCGGAGCTGGAGGCGATTCCATATGCAGATGGTTACGTGAAGGAGGATTTGGAGGATTTTTCCATATTCGTAGAGCACTCGGTACTTATCAGGCTCAGAACCATTTAATTCGGGTTTACGACATTGAGATTCCATACATGCAGCAGGAGTGGGAAGTATGTACAAACAAGCAGGTTTCCCGCTTTCCGGTGCCCAGCGCCGACAAGGACTTATAATTTGCATTGTTCTCAAATTGTCACTAGCGCATTGCTATTGTTAATTTAAAGAACAAGGTAAATTGTAGGTCCCAGTCGTCGCCGACTGCCTGAAAGCGGGAAACCTGCTTTCACTGTGTTTGTGCCCTAAGACTGTTAGCACAGGAAATCAGTCTACAATAAACTTGTAGGATGAGGAGGATGTAGAAGGCCGGAACAAGGTACGATAGATCATTGTGATCACCAAGCGCGGCCCGTCCATAAGGTCATTTGATCAATGACGCACCTAAAATTTTCAATGATCTACCTAATAATTTATTTTTTTATTTTTAAAACCAAGAAATAATCTTTTCTTTCAAAAAAGCGCAAGTTACATGCGATAACTCCCCAAGAAAGAATTAGGCCACTGTATACAATGGTGACTAAGCCAAGCTTTCTCCGGACTCGCCGTATTTTAAATTGACCTTATAGGTGTATAGGGACTACATAAAATGCATTAAAGCTAAGAGAGAAACAAACATACGCGCTTGAGGAAGTTAAAAAGAGAGAAAATTTGTCGACGGCCCACCAGTAATAAATGCTTTCGGGGCGCGAGTGATGATCAACAATATTAACACGTGTGCAGCTGCTGTCTTATTATTAAATTTCTCTGAGAAAGCGACTACTAGGCATTCAAGGTGTTTCTTTTTTGTTAATATCTTTTTCGAAGATTTTATTCCAGATTAGGTTGCTCTTTCCTAATAAAATATATCAGAAAATTGAATTTTGTTTAGGCTGGAATCTCACGTGAACTATTTTTGTATTCTTTAGTTATTTTTATTGCAGTATTGTGTGTAAATCGCTCGTTCGTGGCGCTCAAGGCCTACTGCTTTTAATTACATTTTTTACTTTTCATTATTTTTATTAATGGGCGCGACAATAATATCACGAGACATTCTTTTTAATATATCTATTTATATGATACAAGAGTTAGCAATTTATTTATTAGTTTTTTATTGGTTTTTGACTTAAGGCAGTTATGGGCAATACGAAGTGTTTTAAGTCAGCTGATTTAACAATAATTTAAAGGCTTTTATATGGCTTCGGTTAAGATGGATTAAGCAAATAAGTATTAAATATCATTAACCGCTTAAGAATTCTTTCGGTGTATAGAAGAAAGGGTAATTTCTTCGCTAGTGCAATAGATAATTTTACTAAAACTTATACGGCCAGTTTCTCCAACGCTAGTCCGGTCTAACTTGACAACCCAAAGTTTTAGACTGACAAGTCTTAGTGTACGAATAAGACAACTAAGTTTTATACTATGAATTTTTTTCGCAAAGGGCCTGGCCGGTTAACTATATGAAAAGTGCCCCAACGTCGTTTCCATGTTCTTACCTCGTAGATTATTGTTCTTTGACAGAAACATTTTTACACCAAATTTCAAACCCCTCCTCTCAGTAATGAGGGAGATATGGGGGTGACAACCCTTAAATTAAAAATTCATTATCTTTAAAACTACTTGAGATATCTCAATGAAATTTTAACTGTGCATAGTTATTTATAAGGTTTATATATTATAATTTTTTCAGATTTTTATCTCTTTAATAAATGGTAAAAAACAAGATGTTTAATTTTTAGGGGTGGTTTATCATACTTACCCCCGGAGTGACACCAACTAAAAAAAAATTGTATAATCGTCTATTCTCTAGTAATAACATAAAAAAATTACACAAAGCTCGAATAGGTGGAACATTGTTAAAAAAAATAAAAAACAATGTGACATATAAAATGAAGCATCGAAAATGTAAGTATAAGTCGTTACAAATGAAGGAATCGGGAATAACACATTGATTTTTATTTTTTTTAATAATGTTCCACCTATTTGAGCTTTGTGTAATTTTTTTATGTTATTACTAGAGAATATACGATTATACAAATTGTTTTTAGTTGGTGTCACTCCGGGGGTAAGTATGATAAACCACCCCTAAAAATTAAACATCTTGTTTTTTACCATTTAATAATGAGATAAAAATCTGAAAAAATTATATTATATAAACCTTATAAATAACTATGCACAGTTAAAATTTCATTGAGATATCTCAAATAGTTTTAAAGATAATGAATTTTTAAGTTAAGGGTTGCCACCCCCATATCTCCCTCATTACTGAGAGGAGGGGTTTGAAATTTGATGTAAAAATGTTTCTGTCAAAGAACAATAATTTACGAGGTAAGAACATGGAAACGACGTTGGGGCACTTTTCATATAGTTAACCGGCTAGACACTTTATAACGAAAACCCAAGCAAACCCAAGCAAACCTTCTTAGTGAAACTGAACGTTAATGATTATTTCTAAAGTACAATTAATGATGCTTTCTGATTTACGAATGGCATTTTTTAAATGATAATTTACTAATCTGAATTACAAATGACGCATTCTGAAATAAAATTGTCAAATCTGAATTACAAATGACTCATTCTGAAATAAAACTGACTTATCTGAATTACATTTAGCGGGTTCTGAAATACATTTAAATAATTTGATTTTCAACTGAAGCTTTCTGAAATACAGTTGTTATTTTCTGAATTACAACTGGAAATGGTGTAGAGTAGAAATTATGCTCTGCATTTTCTTCAATAAACCGTTTGTTATATTATTTACTACTTATTTATTTAGGTAACCCAATTTAAAGTTACTTTCCCCATTCGGTACGCCTCTTTTAGATACACTGTACATTGTAATATGCACCTTGCGTTGTTACCGAAACGCAACATTGTTACAAGGACTCTTATTTGAACTAAGCGGTTCCACTTTAAATTTCATTTTTGTGTGGATAAAAATTATAAATATTTAATTCTTCCATTTTCCTAATTATCTTTCGGCCACTTTTTTACCTTGCTTGTTGGAATTACGAAAAACGTTCCGAATTTCCCAAGAGTCCCGCAGGAGTATTATGTGGGCTGATTTCTTTTTTAATAATGAATTTCTTGTCAGAAGTGCTAAAAATCACATCATGTGAAACAAGGCGAAATCCTTAGAAGGCGTTTTTGTCATTTTGCCCTTGACTTTAGGTCTTGTTATCGCCTTTTATATTTTAGACGGAATGTACTCTAAGAAAATTACTTTTGGATCTTTTTTTGTCAACAAAATAAGGTTGCCCCTAAGAAAACTTTTACACATTATTATTTTTATTTAGACCAACAGGGAATAAACGCTGTAAGTGTGAATATGTCTGTAATTTTGTTAAGAAAAGTATTTACACAAAAATGTAAAGTGGAACGACAACGATAAAATAAAATCTGTAAAGTATTTTATAGTAGGTTATGTTAAGAAAGTTCCTTAAGATGCGTTTAGAATGCGGTATGATTTCTTTGGCCCCGACCATTGATTTCTAATCAAGTGCTGTGTTTTTCAAAAAATACATTTGAAAGTGTTTTTATAATAATTTCCGTAGAACCCTAAAGTTTGAAAGATATTGATAAACATACAAACATCGAGGTAATTTTACTAATATTCGTTTTTATATCATTGTTGAGTCAAAACCCTAAATGGCGTTTATGACGTTTATAATATGAGTAAGATGGTCTAATCTGATGGTTAAATGCCCGAGGGTCCAAGTAATTTAAGACGATTAACCAGTTATAACAGCATCAAACTTGGCCCGGACTAAATATTTTACAAACTACTTGGTGGCTTCTATTACAGTCGCGGGCTCAGAGTTAATCTAATAGGGAGTTAAGACCGACAAACGATGTTTGGTAGCTTTGCATGTTTATGTTAAAAGGGAAAACGTTACGTTATAAAGACAAAATGTTGGTTCGGCACTCCTGTATATGATGGAAGGAACAGTCCAGTGTATCTTTAAACGAACCTACGAAAAAAATTCCAAAAACTATTATGTTGAAACAAATTTTTCGAAAAATAAAATATTTCATATTTTTATAGGTAAATTTTATTCTTACTTTAAATCCAGAAATGTATTCCTATGTATTTACATTATAACAATTTACTTAAAATGACAGACAGGGGTCCATGTTCTTCTATGGAACGTATTTTTGTTCTTACATGCGCCATAAGCCTTTGACCATCGCTAAATCGATCTCACGAAATTTTTGGATATTCGTTGTCTTAGCTGCTCCTCATTTTGGGCTTCCCATCCATTCTTATATACTTTTCTACTCGAAAGAGCACAAAATCTTCTACAGGCCTCGCCTGAAGTGCATTTGAAGGGTAGTCGGCTATGAAACACCAGTTTCTGAGATGGCACACCACACCATAATTTTAGCTACCAGTCGTCGTTCTCCTCTTGTAATGGCATGATGCTAGGTCTGACCAGACAATTATTTCATCATTGGAATGAAAAATCTTTATAAAGTGATGAAGTTTCGTGAATCATCTTTCTATGTAATGGTCTGCATTGATAGCTTCACCGCGAACACAGATGGCACACCACACCATAATTTTATCCGCAAATTTGACTTTGCCTTCAAATCAAGCCTCTTGTACATTGTTAATATAGAAACCATCATTGCCTTTGATCTTAGAGTTTGACAAAATGAAACATTTCTGCTCATCCATTACGATAACTTTATTGGGAAAATGAATACGTCTTAACGCAAGGCAACAATTGGGAATTTTTTCCAACTGAGCTGTCGAGTATTTTGAACCATTCCTTTTTTTTGGAATATTAAATTATTGAGAGTGTTCTACTTACGAACGTGAAACGTGGTATCTTCGGGATAACTTGCGCGATGGCTTTCCCACCTTGTTTTTTGCATTTTCAACCAATCTTCATTCATTGGCGCGACTCAAAACTCTCGGTCTTCCACTTTTTGGCAAATTTATGCATGGTATGTCTTCCTCGCAATCTTTAATTGTCTGGTAAATTTTCAAAACCGAAATATTTTGGCCTCTATAAATTATAACGATATTTCGCTGCGGTATTTGTCCAACTAAATGATCAATACTCGTATTTATTAATCAACTTTGATTTATTTGCTAAATTTTTTTACCGATGGCAACTTGTTCCAACGCTGTTTGTTGTAAATAAATTAAAACTGAAATTGTTCCGAAGACTTTTGAGACATAGGTACTTTATAATTTTGCTTTTTGAACTTTAAAGTCTTGAATTTGTTGATGCAAAAAGACAGAAAGATATCATAAGCAATTCTCAAGAAACCTTAGTAAACGTGCTTATAGTCGCCTTTTTTTGGGTTTACGTTTGGTCAGATTGGATAGGTTTTTTCAGAATTTTATTTACCTTTTTTATCAATATTTTCTAAACCATTAAAATCTCATACCTATAAAAACAGTCAACATTTTGATTCAAACAATATCTACTGAACACAAGTAAACTTTATCAGTAGACTGTAATTATTTTATTTTACAGGGTGTCCGAAAACGAAAGGGATATATTTTGGTAACAGCTTCCCGGACTAAAAATAGACCGATTCTAGATTTTACAGGTTAGTGTATATTCTATTAGAAGTATAGAGATAATATTTCACATAGGTAAATTTCAGAATTTCTTAAGATTATGTTAATTTGTGAAAAGCTCCAAGAAATATATGCCTGGTTTCGACGATCCAACTAGGCGCGGCGAAAAGTTGCAGCAATTTTTTGTTGCCATGAGCGCAGGTCAGGTTGCATATGAGTTCACACGTGGACGGAATGTGTAGCTGCGATTTTGCAATAAAAAGCTTTCCTGCCGCCAACATGAGTAAAATCACTAGATACTGGAGACGTTTAACCACAAATATATTTTGTGCTTGTGTTGTATGTAAGGCATTTTGTAAATATAAACCACAGAGGAGGTTATACTAACAGAAAAAATCAGAGGTCAAGAAAGGGCTAACACACAAACGTAAGTTGGCAAGAGAAACATCACTAAAGAAGTTACTAAATTGCAGCAGCTTGTTGCAGCAAAATGGAACATGTTCTATTTCCATGCAATTATGTTGCTGCTACTAATTGCACAGTGTGTAGGTACGCTTAAAAATGCTGCAATTTACTAATAGCTGCGACAAAGTAGCACCGTAAGAACCGGGCATAAAATTATTTATTTTTAAAAAACAAGAATTTTTCAAACCCTCGTAGTTATTGTTTTTTTACCTCGGATACCAGGTGAAGATGATATTTTAGGGTACCGCTTGGCTGTGAACACTTTAAAAGAAATTTCTAAATAACTCCGTTTTATTGTATTTGTTGTTGTTTATATTGTTATTGTTTACAAAAAAAATAAATACAAAATGGTGAGAATAAAGTTTAAATGTGTCATCTTTACCTGTTATGCAAAAGTAAAAAAAACGAGGTGTGTAAAAATTAAAGATTTTCAAAATTAAATGCATTTTTGAGGTATTTTTTGGAGGTTTTTGCATAATAATTGCCAATTTAACTTAGTCTTTAGTTTCTGAAATTTACCTATGGCCAATTTTTTAAGTATTTCGAGAATAAGTTTTACAAAAAAAAAATCGAAAGACCTTTAAGCAACTAATATCGTAATTTAACAGATTTTGAGAGAGACGAGCTTCCTTTCCGACAAAGGCGAATGCTTGAGGAGATGATTGTTCAGCCTACATCCGGTGTTCTTCAGGGTCATATTAGAGGCGTTAAAGTACTAAAATTTGGAAAGACACGTCAACGCTTGCTGGGAAGAAGATCCGGCACTTCTAATTTTAAAGTCTTAAGATCAAACTAATTTTTTGCCTTTTCAGATTTCTCAAAAAATTCTGAAATTGTTTTAACCATGTTTTATCATTAAAGATGCTTAAGAAAATAGTTCAAAAAAGTGATCGAACCTTTTGTTTTTTATTTTATAAACGATTCTTATTTTAATAACGGGTTTAAAGGGCGCCAAATCCGTATACCAAAACTCTCTTTAGCCTTTGGCTTTTACCAGACTTAACTCCAAAACGAAATTTGGTTTGATTAACTCTAACCCCAACGAAATTTCCAGCAATATCCCATTATGTGTATGTACAATTCCTAATGTAAACTGTTTAGAGTTTGAACTGATACTGTTCTTTAGTAATTATTATATTAGAAAATTTTCAAAAAAGTACAGAGATTTTTAATAGGGAATTTGCATATAATCTAAATAAACCTGAAATTTTTTTCTTGTGTTCTCTACATAAATTAAATAATTATGGTGGTTGCTTTTAGCCAATTATTTTGGTTTTTATTAACAACATTAAATAACCCAGAAATAGACAGACATGACATTAATGCCGTTGCCGTATGATTTATCCACTATCTGCAACATAATTGAAAAAATCAGCCTTAAAACTTATACGTGATTATGTGAATCTTCCACGGATCACGCTTCCCGCAGATATAAGTTTAAAATCCCGGTGTTGGGTTCCTGTCTTAATAGCCATTTGTATAATATTGAAGGTAATAACGGATTCATTAAGATGTTACACAGATTTTTACAAATTGTTATGAATTTTATGGTTTAAAATTATAGGGATCTTGTATTCATGAAGTGCATTATAATATGCCAAGCATGTTTAATACGAGCAGCAACTGAGGGTTTATTCTGCTTAAGCAGTGATTTGGGAGCTAAGAGCTATTAGTCGGCAACTGAAGTGTATTTCAAAATATAATAATTATCATCAACTTAAAAAAGTCATAGAAACGCCGCATTATATTATATGCTTTAAGATTAGAGCTTTTAATACTTGGGATTTCATAACTATACTTAAACAGTATAAAGTGTAATATGTACTATAATAAATAGTGGTCACAAAATTAAAAACTTAATTTAACTTAAAAAATTCGGCCAAGTGCGAGCTATACTTGCACAATTGGTGTTTCGTGCCATCAGCCCCCACTTAACCTGAGCAAACCCTCGGCCGCCCGATCTCCGCCCATCTGCCGCGCTACCCGCCGCCGACGGCACCAACGCCGTATCACATCGCGTATGCGCGGAGCTGAGTGGGGAGCGTTTTGACTGAGCCAAATTAAAAATTTTGAAAAACGTGTAAGGACAAGAGTTATTCCTTCTATCGTGAGAAATATTTTTTGCCGAAACACTTTTTCCCTAAAACCAATGGTGCACTAGTTATAAGGAATTAAACAATTAAATTGTTTATATTGGTGGCGCTATAATTTTTCAATCTTGAAAGCGGTGAGATAGCGGTGGTACTTACAAAAATTAATAATAATTAAAGCCGGGCCCGAACCAAATAATTTAATATTTTTGCTTCATTAACTACAGTCTACACTAATATGTCATTCATAATTAAATAAATCTAATAGCTGCAATTTTTCTAAACTCTACAGAAATGCAAATATGAAAGAGAAAACCTCTCAAAAAACTGCCTCTTTTAAAAACACATACGTTTGAATACAGTTATGCTCCAATAATATAATTTGTATAGCGGAATTATTGTATTAACCTTCCTCATCACAAGCCATGGAGAAATTTGAATTATATCCCTTTTAACCTAGAAAAACTGTAAAAAACTTAAATTTATTTTAAATTACTAAAAATACATGTTGAACGTAAATGACTTCATGGTAGAGAGAGAGAGAGAGAGAGAGAGAATCCTTCATCCAATTGTCTATTTATTCTAACCTTAAATTCTACCATATTACGAATAAATCATACTTTTAGTACAAGGCGCGACCTCTATTGAGGAGGGGTATCAAGACGGGAAGCCGCTAACAATCTTAGACTAAAACATATAGGAAAGCAATAGATACTAAAAGTCATGAATATATAGAATAGAAATGTTCAATAAACTACAGTACCTACCTACTTTATGTTTTTTGCGGTGTTCATTATTTGTAGGTCAATAATTTCTTTACAAAACTGGGCACATTATTAAAAAACCTTCCTTAATTAAAAAAGTGTATTTGGCTTGTTGCGTTGATATCACTAGATGCCCACAAAATTTTGACCCACCTGTAAAAAAACTCAAGGACCGCCCCTGCAGACTGTATAAATTATAACAGTGTAATATAAGCTTTGTTCGCGGAGACGATCCGTGACAAGTCCGTAACCTGTACAAGTTAAATAATCCCAAACATTTATGCGCATGTGCGATTCGAAACCGATCAGGAATTGACAAATCTCCGCGAACGTTTTTGGTGAACGTGCTTGTCCGGAACATCTGCGAATCACTTAACCTTAACATATTTTATTATTTTGAATTAAATTTTTAGACTGAACAACCTAATTTAGCATTATATAATGATTAAAATTACCATAAAGACATATTTGTTCTGTTATGAGTAATTTTAAATACAAGAATAATTGAATATACTAGAGCATATTATTATATAAAAATTTATATCTACCTTTATACAACTAACAGCATATGAAATTTAACTGTTAATACACTGTAAATACAGCCCGCCCAAAATTAAATGACAATTTTCAAACAAATTTCACACTGCACTTGCGCGGACAAATAATTCATGCCATAATCCTCGGATCGTTTTGACTGGTTACGGATGTGTCCTGAACTTGTTCTCGCATCACCGCGAACGCCAAATTTATTGTCAAAATCAGTGACTTTCTGCACCGCGAACGCAAATAATCGCAAAGCGCACGCGCACTTGTCACGGACTAGTTCCGGATCGTCTCCGCGAACAAAGCTATATATTCACATGTAAAGTTCTACACACGGATATTCCTTAAGCGACGTCTGAAGTGACAGAGGGGAACTGTTTTGACGGTGTAGTCATTGGTGTGGGAAGTTATTTTTACCAAATAAGTGTTAAAGGGTTTAAATACTCACAAATAATAAAATTTATTTTTAGAATTACCAAATTTTTTAGTTTAATTGGCTAAATGCTGGCTGAAATTGGAATAAAGAAAAAAAAATGGCACAGAAAATCTGTGGCTGGCTTCGAGCATCTCGCATATTTTAGGTACATATGTCATATCGGAAAAAGCCGTGCGCAAATCATGGCAGAATTTTTTGAATTATTGTCGAAGCATCAACAGTCGTAATCTAGATACCCAAAACGTAAAAATCTGGTTATCGAGGGAAGTAAAAACAATATCGTTCAGATTCGCTAAGAAGGTTCAAGATTTAGTACTCGTTTAAATTAAGATCTTATAGTTGATCAGTAATATTTTGGCAGGTTTTTGTCCTGTCACGGTTAATACGTCGTCATTACAAACTTGTGAATTATTGCGATATTTCAGCGATTTACTTGGTTTCCAAATGATTTTCATCTTGGAACGAGTTGCTGTAATGAATCTAGTTCTATTATTGTTGAAAGTACGTTCTAAGATTGTCCTTTTCTGATAAATTTGCGAAAAAGCTCAGAACTAAGTTCATAGTATGCAACTTAGTTGTCTTATTCTTACACTTGTCACTTTAAAACTTTTGGTGGTCAAATTAGACCGGACTAGCGTTGGACAACCTGGCTGTAAATGTTTTTAAAAAAGTAATTTTCATCGTCAGTATCATCGGATGCGGAATCGTCTGTGACAGACTGACAGGCAGTTTCCATAAGTGTTCTGTTTGCTGATTTTAACACGGAGCTACTAACTAAAACTAAAACTACATGTATATTCCCTATTATAATCCGATTATGAAAATAATGAATAACGTAATTTTGTCCCCCATTATTTAAGACCATTTCAAGATATTGTTAGTGTATATTCGAGCTTTAGTGCTCTAAAACTATATGTATAGAGAAGCTCTAACTGAAGAAAGATTTGCAGTGTAAGCTGTATGTTTAGCCTGCAGCGTTTTAGTCCCTTAACCCGTGTTTATTCTGTTTTAATTCGCGATGGGGGAGGTTCTAATCCCATTTAGAACACGTGTCTGGGGTCGCATGCCAAACCGCCATTTTAAAAAAGGAATTGTAACATAATATGAAAAAGTAAGATATTTTCTGATAAAGAAAGGAATATGGATATGGCAGAACTATAATCTCCGGGGTACAATTTTCCATTGACTTTAAAAGATGTATAGGGGGATTTTCAGCAATGAAATAATCCATCTAAGCAAGTATTGCATTGCAATGGTTTTCGAACTTGTAATATAAGTCGTATAAATAAAGAATAGCTTTCGAAATATTTTTTTTAAATAATTTAAAAAAATGGTATTTCTGTCCTGAAATACAAATTTAAATAAAAATTGAAATCCTGATTATTACACATTAGTCAAAACAAGTATCGCATATTTTGAAAACCCTTTACAAAATACTTTATGCATAAAATAGGTAAACCAAGATTTTAGTACCTACTAAAACCATCTTTTTTTATTGAAATTCCAGCAAATATGCGTTTCTGCGTGGTTCTTTATCATTTCTTATGATGTTTTCATGTATAACTGCAAAATGTGATAGCTTTTACTTATCAGTGGCACTATTCGATTAGTTGGCCATAAAGTTTTGCCAGATTAATTTAAATTAGAGATATGAACAATAACAACAGACGTCTTACTAGACATTTAAAAAATGCTGAGGCACAAATGGCTGTTAGTCTGTCTACTGATGGATACAATCAAATCAGAATTGCATAGATTTTAAATGTTACCTAATCGTCAGTACGTAGAGTGTTAAGGCGTTATAGGGAGACTGAAGTCTTCTCAAGACGTTCTGGCCAAGGCTGTCATAGGGCCACAACTGCAGCACAGGATCGAGTTTTGCGGTTGCAAACTTTAAGAAACCTTACAAGATGCTCTGAGAAGAACTTACCAGGAGAGGATCAGTGATCAAACAGTTAGAAACAGATTGAGAGAACATGAATTAAGGCGAAGACAAGCAGCAACAGGAACACGACTCATCATGCTACATCTCATAAACAGATTAGCCTTCGCCAGAGAACACCCGGAGTGGAGAGCAGCTGATTGGGGCATGATCTTATTCACTGACGAGTCCAGATTTACTCTGAACAAATGAAGGGTACATAAAAGGCCTGGCACCCTATTTGTACAGGACCACATTCGTCAGTTGGATGCATACGATTGAGAAGGCATTATGGTTTGGGGAGGAATAAACTCTCGTGGACGCACCGACCTCCATACAACACGGTACTTTGAATGGCGAAAGGTACATTACGGATATCCTTCAGTTATATATGACTCTATGACTCCTTTTGCCCCATTTTCAGGCGATAAATTTATATTAATGTATAATCATGTCCGTCCAACACGCATTGTGGCGAGGTTCTTGCAGTCATGGATTGGCCAGCAAGGTTACTCAACCTCAATCCTATTGAACACATGTGGGATGCACTTGGAAGAGCCATTAGAGGTAGATTAAATCCACTAGAAGCTTTGGGACAATAATTGTCTGAAGCTCTTATAGAGGAATGGAATAGAATTTCCGAACAATATGTCCAAAATTTAATTTTAAGCATGGGAAGACGTTGCAGGGCAGTTATAAGGGCTAGAGGAAGTAATACTAAATATTAATTTTTGCTTTGAAGTGTAAAATTTGTTATGGCCCAACGGAAATATCAATTTTGTTCTTTGGTGGTATTGCAAATAAAATGCTAAAAAAATAAAAGTTGCTTTATTTCGTCACATTTGGTGTAAATTTCGTAAAGTTTCTTGAAATATGTGTCCATATTCTATAAGAGAAACATTTAAGTCAAAATAATTTATATTTTCTGATTAAATATGTCCATTTAAGAAAATATGCAATAGTTGTTTTGAGTAGTGTATATAGAACTCTTTTTTTTTTCACTAAAAGTTTTTTTGAAAATTTTTGCAGGTGCACAATGGGTTTATTTAAAGACTCATTGAAGCCGAATTATTGTCTTTTGTCTGCGCAAAAATGTGTTACCAAACCAAGTGTTAATGTCCCGCGACGCCATAAAAGCGATATATAAATCCTTAAAATTACCAAAACAGGTTTTTTTAAAAACTACTACAGGTAGTTAGTTTTTATTATTGATTTAGAATACCGATGTCCCAAAAGTTATTTTTAAATATTTAATTTTTGACCATTCCTAACCAGTTTGCTTAATGATTATTTTTACAAAACAGAATTCCGATTTGTTAATTTGATATTAAGTATGAAGTCCATAGCAATCGAAAATTTTACTTTGATTCAGATATTCTTTGATTGTTGTTCGGAAGTGCAAAAATGGCAAAATTTACACAAGTTCTCTTCAAAGCTTTTGTGATGATTCTCTGTTTAGTCCAAATAAGTACGTAGTAAGAGTACGCGTAAGTTGTATTATAATAGTATTAGTAGATTTAGCTTTAATGGTAACACAACCAACAAACGTACGAAACTTTGTGATCCGGGAATTCTGAAATGCGCATTGATAAAATATAAGGTAAAGTCGCAAATTACGCAGCCCATTTTGTTTTTTAGCTGCCTATAATATTTATGATTGTGGATTTTTATGGTAAAATAAAACACCAATATAAACAATCACTATTTATCATTTTATTAGAAGTAGACAGGGTGTCCGAAAAGTTCTAATATGGGCAAATATCTTTGCTATTAGTTAGGATCAAAACACCAAATTTTTATCTTATTGCTTATTAAATCTACTTTTTTATGTTATTTACCTTTTTCAACACCCTTAAGAGATGACACTAGGAGGTTGAGGTCATGCCGTGTGGTACCTCTTTTTAAAGGTCTTCAAAAAAGAAACATTTAACCGCAAACCCAAGGTTCGTATCTTAATTTGTTTTTAAATGACAAGCCTTTAAAAATTGAATATCGTGAAAAAAATTTAAATACCTTTTACTTCCCTTATTATTTTAAAAGTTGTTGAAAATGACAACCATGAACTTTTTGGCAGTTAATAAAGTTGATTTGGGAACTTACTTCTCACATTATTTTCGAGAATGGTAGGTGTTACTTCTTGGCAGAGTTCCAAAATCGACTTCATTACTGCCAAGAAGTTCATGGTGGTCATTTTCAACTTTTAAAGTAACCAAAGAAAATGGCACTTAAATTTTTAATTTTTTTTACCATTTTTAATTTTTATAGGTTCGCTATTTAAAAACGAATTAAGATACGGACCTCGGGTTTGCGGTAAAATGTTTTTTTGAAGGCCATTCAAATGAGGTAACATACGGCATAGGGTTGCATTTAAAATTTTTGACCTTGGCTCCCTAGCGTCACCCCTCAAGGGGGTTAAAACGTTAAATTACATAAAAAAGTCGATTTATTACCCAATAAGATACACTTACATACATACAAATTTGGTTGGGTTGGGTTTGGTGTCTCTATCTGTACTATTAGCAAAGATAGTTGCTCAGGTTGGCTTTCCTAAGACTTTTCGAACACCCTGTATATTAAAACCTAACAATTTTATATATCAGCCTTTACCTTCAGAACCTTAGTATATCTTACAAAAACAAATAACTTTTTTAAATTGTTTTTTTGATTCATTATACCGCCCCGGGGGTGATATTTGGAATATTATTACCACTCTACGCTTCTTATTCTTATCAGTCTTAATTCACGCCCAAGAAAAATGATAACTTAATTTTCCAACAACTAAGTCGAGCAAACAAACGCCGGTGGTGTACATTCTATGCCGTTCTTAGAGATGGAACATTCTCGGGAATTTATTACTGGGAAATATTCTCAGAGAAAAATGAGAATTTATCGGAAATTTTGGTGAATTTATTTTATATGTTGGAGAATTTTATGTTTTGTTTGACTACATAAATTGGAAGAACATATTTTTTTGCCCAAAGTAGTTTTTACAATAATTTTGTCTAAAAAAATAAAGAGATAGCACTGCACAATACCTAATTTAGAAAATATTTAAATTGTAAATTAACGTGATTACCTACGCATCTTAGTCAAAATAAAGACGCATTCAATTTTTATTTCCATTATTTTCGAGCAACTTTATTTATAAATAAATCGCAACTCAAAAACGCATTGTATAAAATAACAGGTCTAAAGAAGTTGTTTAAAACAACACAGAAAATAAATAAAGATAAAGATGCTCCAAGCTCCATCTATGATACAATAGCGGCATTAAAATAAATTGCCTAAAATTTTCGTAAATTCTCATAAATTCTCCAAGAATTTTCCCGAGAACATTCTCGTTCTCGGAAATATTCTCGGTAATTTTCCAATAATTTATATTTTTTTCTAAAATCATAAATTCTCCAGAATTTATGCTAGGAAATATTCTCAGAAACTTACCGTTCTCGGGAAATATTCCCTTGAGAACATTATAACATCTCTAACTGTTCTTATAAGATCATCAACGTGTTTGAAACACGGTTGCGGAAACCAGTTAAACACACTGTTATTTGTCTTATCTGTCAATTATATTGTTTAACTATCAACTTTGGCTGAATGACAGACCTGCCCAAGCCACAAAAAACGACTGTCAATACCAGCCGTGAGCCCACACCCAAGCAAACCCAAGTCATCCGAATGTGTAACAGGGAACCGAATAGCCTGCAATCAAAACTGTTATTTCGTAAATCATATTGTTATAAGCACAACGTAAGGTAGGTAATCGTGTCCCATCTTTAAGGCCACTAATGGACCGTGGGATAGCGATATGTTTTGGGTTGCAAATTTTTTTTGTCTGCCTTTTGGAGGACTGAAAAAGGTAAATTTGTCAATTAAGAAAAGTGAGGTTTTGACCCCAGCCCGGGCGACGCTCAAAAGAAAAATGAATCTTTATTTGTTCAAAAACTGTGTTTTAAACCATGTGATTAAAAGAAAGTCATTGACAAATAATACATACAAAAAAAGGCAGACGGTTGGCAGACACTAAAAACACGCGGAAAATTATTCGTTTTTCTTACTAGTTCACCCGGAAACTTTAACCCTTTGGGCCTTTGCTAACCGTCTGCATTTTATTATGTAGTATACTTCAATGACTTTCTCTTAATTCAAATGGCAGACAATATAAAATCGTCTCAGAGCACATTTTTTTTTTGTAGAAATGATAATTTCAATTTTCATTTGGGCGTCACCCGGGCCGGGGTCAAAACATCACATTTCTTCATTAACAAACTTACCTTTTTCAGTCCTCCAAAAGGCAGATAAGACATGTCGCTATCCCACGGTCTATAATTAGGTCAACAACATAACAACATTAGTGAATATTCTATTTATTATAGTAGGAGCAAGAATAACAACAACCAACAACGGCTGTTGCCAAACTTTCTGTTATGTAGAATATTTGCAGTTTGATAAACTCTACTAAAATAACGCAATAATTACTGTATGTTAATATTTATCTACAATTATAAATCAACAGGCTGCAGCGTATGACTAAGGATTCATAAAATATACCAATATACCATTATTTTTCGTAACAAAATTTTATTAATTTCTTTCCAATGCATGGTGCCGAAATTTAGAGTGAGAGTGGCTGCATCGCTTCACAAGGCGTCGTCTACTTCATTAAAAAATCTGAAAGGAGTAATTTTGTTTGTACTTTCTAGGCAGGTCGAACTATATGTGTGTAGGAATATTTTACGTGATTTTTGTTTTTTCCTGACAGAATACAGGAAAGCTATTACGTCGACGCATCGAGACGGAATTATCGGTTGGTCTTTGTCCTACACACGCACAATGTATAAAGCAAACAAAAGGCTAGTTATGAATGAGTGTTGTCTTCTCGTGCTAAAGCTCAATGATTTTGAAATATCAAGGGGTGCGAAATTAGGAGTGCGGAATTTGACCTTTCTTTTTTATGCTAAAATGCCACCTGCAAAATTATACGTCGTAAATGCTTACTTATTTTCCAATAAAATATAAAATTTATTTGTGATATCTGTTTCAGCTCTAGCTTTGGAATGTATTTTTTGCAAGTCACATGATCTATACAGTAACTGTCGTCTAGGCCATAGGGCATATAAGCCAAAACTAACCAAATGCCACGGACCAGATGCAAAGTGCTATGCCACGGCTCAAGGTAAGTTTGATTTGCCTAATGTTCTCTCCGGAGATCGACAAGAAACGGGTACGAAATATTTACAACTATATTACAACAAGCACCATCGCCGTCTGGACGCCAGTCTTGCCCGTTTTATACCTCAACGTCGCAAAACTAACCAATTAATCAAACACATTCCCAAAAACCAACTTCACAAAAGGAAAAGCACTGAAATGTACGAAATAATATTTTTACGTATTTATAACTGACGCTAACGGTAAACCTAATTTTGTTCAAATTTACGTACCTTGTAATTGTACACCGAAGTTCTAAACTTTGAAGTCGGAGCAGTTTTAAAATATAATAGAAAGTCTTAATGATAATATATTAGGGTGCCATTTTCCAATCGCGTCCATGGTGACCAACTTGATTTCATTATTACATGGGTTTTCGGCTTTAAGATCTTTAACAATAGCATGAGTATATGAAGTATAGATTAATATCCTGCAAGCAATTTTTCAGTCAATTATTTAATGTTTCAACGTGTATAATGATTTCATTCAGAAGATTAATATTTTAAGAGATCTATGGTATCATTTTTTCTGTCACTAGGACCTCAATATTCCTTCCAAATATTGTTTCCTACAATAAATCATAAAATATCTTGAAATTTTATTAATACATTAAAAAACCCATAGAATATGAATGTACGGTTAATATTGTGAAAATATTCATAGAATTGAAATATAAAGAAAAAAATTATACTAAAATGCAATTAAGTTGACAATAAATGGGTATGGGCGGCAAAGGCAGTCTTAATAAATTGTTAACAGAGAGTAATATTTTTATTTTTTATATTACTGGGCCTAATGGTAAGCCCTATTGTATTCGACTTTAAGTAATTTTTACATCAAAGTTCTAAACTTTAAAGTTTAAAAAACTTCTTTATGAGTTATATCATTTCACATCCTGATACTCTGAAATTTAGTTTAGTTTAGAACTTTGGTGTACAAGTTACGTAAATTTGAAAATTAAGGTTACCATTCCCTTCCGTTATAAGTTCGTAAAAATATTATTTATTTGATACTTTTTCAGTGCTTTTCCTTTTGTGAAGTTGGTTAATTTTTTAAAAAAATATTACTGTTATTGGTGCACCTATTCTCCCTCCCCCTTCATCTAATCTCCCCCTCTCTAAATTTTGTTATATCCATGTAATAAGTTTTAGATTTTCTGATCCCAATAACCCCGAGAATGACCTACTAGTTAACATTTTTAAAGAAATTCTTTCCCAATTAATATATTTTTCATTATGAATCTGCCAGAACGCCACAAACATGCAGAGTGTCCGAAAGGTATGGGCAAATATCCTTGCTATTAGTAAAAACAGAGACACCAAATTTTAGGTGTTATTGGTTAATAAATCTACTTTTTATGTAATTTAACTTTTTCAACCCCCTTAAGGGCTGACGCTAGGGAATTGAGGTAAAAATTTTAAATGCAACCCTATGCCATGTGGTACCACATTTTGAAGGTTTTCAAAAAAGAAACATTCTGCCGCAAACCCGAGGTCCGTATCTTAATTCATTTTTAAAAAGTGAGCCTATAAATATTAAAAATCGTAAAAACAAATTAAAAATTTAAGTACTTTTATTTGCCTTATTACCTTAAAAGTTGTTCAAAATGACCACCATGAACTTCTTGGCAGTAATAAAGTAGATTTTGGGATTCTTCCAAGAAGTAACACCTGCCATTCTCGAAAATGTGAGAAGTAAGTTCCAAAATGGACTTTGTTACTGCCAAGAAGTTCATGCTGGTAATTTTGAACAACTTTTAAAGTAATAAGAGAAATAATGAATTTTTACGTTCAGATTAACTAAGAAAGTTTGATTTAGTACTGGTTTAAACTGTTTTGACAGGTTTTTGTCCTGTCATTGTTAATAAGTCGTCATTAAAAACGTATTATGAATTATTCTGATATTTCAGTGATTTGCTTGGTTTCCAAATAATATTCCTCTTCGAACGGGTTGCTAGAATGAATTTAGTTCTATTATTGTCGAAAGTATACTGCACTAAAATGGCCCTTTTCTTTGTAAACTTGCAAAAAAATCTCAGAAGCAAATTCATAGTATAAAACTTAGTTGTCTAGTTCTTACACTTGTCAGTTTAAAAGAGAATCTGGGCGGTAATTTTTTTCCAATTTTTAATTTTTAAGAGCTTGGCATTTAAAAGCGAATTGGGTAAGTTAATTAAATACCTTTATTTCTGTTATTACATTCAAAGTTGTTCAAAATGACCACCATGAACTTCTTCGTAGTTGTAAAGTCCATTTTGGAACTCCTTTCTCACATTTTCGAGAATGGCAGTTTTTACTTCTTGCCAGAGTTCCAAAACCGACTTTTTTACTGCCAAGAAGTTCATTGTGGTCATGTTAAACAACTTTTAAGGTAATAAGAGAAATAAAGGTATCTACTTAATTTTTTTTTCACAATTTTTAATTTTTATAGGCTTGCCATTTAAAAATGAATTATGATACGGACCTCGGGTTTGCGGTAGAATGTTTCTTTTCTAAAGACTACTGATGTACTACACGGCGTAGGGTTGGATTTAAAATTGTTGGCCTCAACTCTCTAGGGTCGTCTTTCAAAGGGGTTGAAAAAGTTAAGTTACAGATTTATTAACCAATAAGATACATCTAAAATTTGGTCTTTTTATCTCTTATACAGCAAGATATTTCCCAATAATAAGAATATTAGGCCACCTGTATATCAATATATATTTAGTTTATTTTGGTTTTAGTCCATGAGAACAACACAGCCACCTTCAGAAGAGGCTGTTCCACTTACGCCGATTTCTGTAATAGACTAGAAGACCTAGAATATTGTGAGACGTGTGGATCTAAGTACTGCAATTACTGGCACATGGAGGTGTCTCAAGCAGTTAAAGAATATTTAGATCAAGCAGAACCCGAATATAAGCCAACCCCGAAACCTGTTATTGCAAAAAAGCGACCGACTCCTTCAAGAACAGAAAGTGCATCAGTTGAATCAGAATAAGAATAAACCAATATGCATTGTATTATTTCTATTAACTAATTTGTTTTTTTAATAAATGATTATCTATAATGTTGAACTGTGTTCTTAAGACATCACAAAAACTTAAAGGCTTAAATATAATGCAAAAAAATTTTGTGCATAGAAATCAATCAATTAGTCACTAGTTTTCAAATTATCAAAACAAAATAAAAAGCGAAATGCATTAACAAAATTATTAAGCAAAAGCCAAATCAGGCTAAAACAATCTAAACACCCTGTACATTGAAAATCGCAAGCAAGGCAAAAATGAAACTAAAAAAATCGATGAGGTCGGTTGGTTTACATGTAAGACAAGTGAACTTTCAGGCCCCACACATTGGGGATCACTTTATAACCATTGTTGCAGCCATCAAATAATAGTTGTTACGGTAAAGGCTAAGATGTATGACAATAAGCCATCGACTAGAGCTTATGCAGCGGGGCAGTTTTCTTAGGGGGAAGTTACTAATTTTATTAATTAATGCCATATGTTAATGACCTATCAATGTACTTACCAAAAATAAATGTACACTTCTTAACACCATTGGTGTGGGCCATAAACAGATCTAATTTGGCGCCACTTACAGAATTATAAATGTGCCAGACAGCAGACTACCAATAATTGAAGCTCTTGTAAGTAAACTCAAAACGTGAACATAATGAAACAACGTTAAAAGTAAATTAAATGTGTAATTCAAAAAGAAAAGCGTAAAATATATTTAAAAAAATGATAATCCTTTAACTAGCCCTAGGAAGTTGCAACACTTTTACAACGCTAGAACACTATTTTAATTAGTTTCCCTTATAAATGTGGCTATTCTGAGCATTTGGCATTTCTAACCTATTATAAAATTAAGTACAAGGTGGCGCAAAATAAGCTACATTTTATTTTACCTAAAACTTTTGAACGAAATTGAATTAATAAATAAAATAAACGGCAAATTAAAGTTTTAGTCTTGAAGAAATTTTACATTATGAATGAAAAATCATGTCAGGTTTGCCCCAGACTTTTTAAATCTGGTCGTACATTATGACAATTTTATTGACAATTTAATAATAAGTGACGAAGCACATTTCCACTTAAGAGGATTTGTGAATAAACAGAACTGCAGATTTTTGGGGTTATGTAAATCCCAGACTAACCCACGAAAGACCATTGCACATAGCTCGAGTAACGGTTTGGTGTGCCATAGATCGGATCATTGAGCCTTATTTTTTTGACAGTGAAGCTGATGTTGCTCAGACTGTAACGGGAGAACGTTAAAGGGCAATGTTAGAAAACATTTTTTTGCCGCCGTTATCCGAAAAACACATATTTTGGTTTCAGCAAGATAGCGCCACGGCATATACGGCTCGAGCAGCAGACTGGCTCGATTGTACTTTATGTACCAGAAAACTATATTGTCCTATGTACCAGTGGCGGTTCCTGGAATTTCAGATTGTCGTATCTCAGTTCCTACGCATTGGAAATTGACCCGTTACACCAAAAAGAACAGTATGATCAGCTTCCAACACACGAAATTATAGGTTACTCCAAACATATAATAAAAATAAGAAAAATCGTACTACTCACCCTCTAGAGTCCCTAACGAAGATTCCTCTCTAAAAACAGGAGGGATGAAACTAGATTTCAATTTCCTCTAAAAAAGGGCATTTTGTTCCCCCAGCCTTCAGAATAACATCGAGAAAACGACAGCTTAAAATGTCAAATGTCAAAAACCAACGTCAAACGGCTTTTACTTCTTGGAAGTTCATGCTCTCACGATTTAACGGGTTTCATTTACATATGCTCTGAAATACAACAGTAACGAATGTTACAATTTTTACTCTACAGTTAAGGTTTTTAAAATTATGATTTTTTAAAGTTAAAAAAATACAATTTTGAGTATCTTCAATTTATTGTTAATAAATTTTAAAAATTTGATTAGTGATAACCCTATAAAATAATTTTTTATATACTCTAAAATTTAAATAATAAAATTTTGGAAATGGGTATAAACAAGATTTTGCCTTTTAATTTTTTTTTTAATATTTCGTAAACGCTAGTATCGCTATGCCTGTTCAAAATATTAGAGATATAAAATTTCCCACTAGACATTTTAAATTTGCCACCTTTCCTTTAAAATGAGGAAGGGAAATAAATGTCAAACCTATTTTAAAATATGTCTCCCTGCTTTCTCATCACCTTCAAACACTTTTAGTAAAATATTCAAAACCGTTTTTGAAATATCGCATTGTTACACTTTAAAATCCTCATCCTGTATATTATATCAGCCCTGTCGTTATATTGTGCCCTGCATCTTGGGGATACCTAGTCGGGCCAATTACCGAACATTAAACACACCGTGTTCGCCATGTTGTCATATTTGCCTCTCTGCCCCGCTAATTATAAACCAATAGTGCCCTCTTTTGTTCTGTGTCCATTGAAGCGCACGGTCCCGGACGCAATAATCATATCCTACATTTAGCAATTAGTCGTCGGGACTGGCTGACATACTACTATTTGACAGACGGGATTAGAGGTCTTAATTATACGAGGGTCACTTTAGCACCGAATATATGTGTTATATATTCGGTGACTTTAGTACTGGGGAGAGTTCTTTTATACTGTAAATTTACTTCATGAAACGCTGGACCCGCTGAGATTAAGAGTCAAAGTCAGATTTTCCGATGTTTACTAACTTTCAATAAATCGTTTATTTCCTAGGCTGTTTACACTTAAAAACCAAGAACTTTATTAATTATACAGGATGTCCGAAAAGTCTTAGCGTTGGCACACATCTTTGCTATTAGTACAAATAGGGTCACCAGAGTTTAGGTGTATTTTATTGGTTAATAAATCTACTTATCATGTAATTTAATTTTTTCAACGCCCCTGAGGGGCGACACTAGGGATTTGGTTGATCCCGGCATCCCGGGATTGGTCCCGAAAAAACTTTAAAGAGATTCAAATATTAAAATTTTTATTTATTAAGTTTAAACACTCAAATATGCTAAAAAGCACCTAAACGATTCTAAATACAAAAAAGCTATATGTATAAATGTATACTTATTCAAAAAAATATCGCACAAATATTAGGGCGTCAAATGTTTCGTCTTTCAGGCTGAACGTATTTTGGTGCAGAAAACTCTTACAAAGAGAAACATCTCTCGGGTTCTATGCTTGTGGACTGAATGGTTAGTAGGAATTCAAAGGTTTTTTGAAGATTACGTTCACGAGTGCCCTTATTTGCAAATAAATCAATATGTTGAGAGAGAATTGCGAACATCCGGGTCTTATTACTGGTTTGCTTGTTTAATGGCTCTGAATATTTTAGTAATGCTTTTTGCACTTTGACATTGAATGCTTCTGCTATCAGAATTTCTGCAATGGAAATGTCGTCTTCGTCGCTGATTTCTGTTTCACTTTCATTGTCTGTGTCCATCCTGAATAAAGGTGTTTCAAATTTAGATTTAATGAGGGAAATATTTGATGTTTTGAAGCAATCATCTTGTTCAGAGTTTAAAATATCGGGATTTTTGAGGTAACAGAGAATGTCTGAAAAAATGGTCCTGCGTTGCTTAATCCTTGTTCTCAATGACTCTTATAGTTCCGTACTGAATGGTGTTTTAATTCTAGATAATTCCTTCAACATGAACTTTAAAGCCGCATCTGCTTTACATAACAAATTCATATCGCGACGGCATATAGGGTTTCAACTGCAATTTTTATTGGTTGGAGAACTTTTAGAGCACCTTTAAGAATCTCACTTTCTGAATCCAAAATTAGTGATATGTTTGGATGAATAAGATATTTTTTATGTAATTTTCTAATAGTGTAAAACGCTCGACTATGTCAAGTAAGCTGGTCCTTCTCGTTTTGCAATATAATGTAACTGTTAACTCTCTCCCATGATTATTTTTGATACACTTTTGTCGTGTTGGCGATTTTCTAAATGTTCGAACTATTTGTCTAACTCTAGACACCAATACACAGATGTCATGATTGTTGGTAATGATAAGGTCTGTTCCAACAAGCAGTCCGAACGGTTTCCCGACCGTCCGAAACAATCAGTCATTTATATGCACTAAAGGTGCCTGTCGCTGTCTAACATGTAATATTTATCTGGGCAACTCTGTTTCTGATTGAAAACCGTTCTCGGACTCTGTGTTAGAACATACCTATTACTTCCAAAAAGTCACTTTTTTCTAAAACTTCAACCTTATTCCATACCTTCGGTGTCTTCTATATCGCTGTCGGTGTCGCTAAACAACAGTTTGGGACCAATCCCGAAAATATTAATCGATCCCGGGATTTTCGAGTCCGGTTTATACGGGATTGACACCCCTAGTTTATATGTAGCATCCCTAGGTTAAGCTTTACGTTAATATGTGGATTGACCAGTGTGTACACCACGCTTCGAAAGTGCTTTGCAATCACTCGCACCGTCGCGTCGGCGTCGGCATCGCAGCTCTCGTCTGCATCTCGAGCGGCAAACTTGGTGCTCGCATTACAAAGCACTACTTTCAAAACTGGGTATACAAATAACTAGTTATTAATAATAAATAACTATTAAAGCTCAGTAGCATAAAGATAAACATACTTATATTTTGCAAATATCTTTTTATTAACAAAAGCCAACTAAGCTAGCTATAAATTTATCAGTCTTTTAAAGTTTTTTTTACTTGGTTCTTTGGTCACTTTGTTTCCATTTTGTTAAAAAAAACATACAATGCACACACTACGTCACAAGCGAATTTATTGGTTAAAATGCTTTAAGAAAGTTTTACCTGATAAAAGCTTCATGAACGCTACAATCGTTACTTCTAAACAGTATTAACGTAACACTGAAATAGAAAAATTGCTTTAAAATGGCTCTTCATAAAATTGTCAAAAAGTACTTATAAAGTATCCTGTTAAAACCTGCATAAGTAACCCTTTACCTTGTATTCTAATATTGCTCTATAATTTCTCCATATAAGCACCTTTGTGACTAACGTGCTATGTATTGTAATACAGTATCATTTATTACTGTTTTATTAATATAGCAATAAGCGACTACATAACTTTCATGAAGCTACAATTGTTTTATTGGTTTTCTGATAGCATATGTAAAATAGCTTTCTAGTAGCGTTACTAGAACGTCCTTGCAGTCTCTTTACATTTTCAAATTATTGGGTTAGAAACTACTAAATAATTACTGTATAACCTTAGGAGCTGTAGGTACTGATAGAATTTGTGTTAATTGGATGATCTGTAATAAAATTAATTACTTCTTTTATCAACAGCTATTATACAGCCTTATTAGTACTTTCAAACATAGAGAGTGCAAGCCCTCGTATACAATATTTAACAATAAGTCCTCTGAACCAGCTGACATACTACTGTTTGGCAGCCGGGATTAGAAATCCCAGTTATATATTCCCTTGTCCCGAGAGAACGGGATATCCTCGGTCTTTGGCTAAGCCGTTGATTCTCTCCCAATTTGCCGGACTTTCCCTTGTATTAACAGTCAGGTTCTTAGTTCTCTCTGTAATCTAGTCTGGTCGTTATTGTAATTCTAGTAATGAATTAGGCGGGACCTTGGACTTAAGTTTGTTTAACTCTAATCTGAATTTCGTTGGAAGGATTAAGTATAGATTCAAAGGGTCAGAAAAAGGGTTACTAAGTTTGAAATGTATTTAAAAAGGAAGCAGTAATTGGGCTATTGAACTGGTGCTATATTTTCGAATAGGTATTAATGTCGTCCGGGAAGAAATGAAATTATGTATAATTTGAATTAAATTGCAAATCGTAATGTGGTCTAGAACCGACAAGCTTTAGTTTACAAATTTACGGCCACGGATAACCGGAAGGCCCGGAAGGCAGTTAAATAGCAAAAAATAAGGTGCACTGGCGCATGACCTGAGTAGCACCACTGAGGTCAGTTTGTAGAAACCTTTTTTGCATATTTTTTCACGAAGCTGACAAAACTGGTTGACAGTTTGTTTTGTAAATGTGGAATGACAATCGCCAATAAAGATCTAAAGATGAAAAAAACTTTAAGTTACATTTCTGTGAATCCTTCCACAGGAAAGTTGAAAAATAAGGGAGCCCGGGCCAGCTATTTTAGAGGAGCGCCAAATTCGTGCAGAGGTTGGTAAACTTGGTTTCAGATTGGTTGGTTGATACTTAAAAATAATTCGATCTTGTGTCAGTGCCATCAGCTCCCCACTTAACCTGAACAAACCTCGGCCGCCCGATCTCTGCCCATCTGCCGCGTTACCCACCGCCGACGGCACAAACGCCGTATCACATCGCGTATGCGCGGAGCTGAGTGGGAAGCATTTCGACTGACCCGAATTAAAAATTTTGAAAATCGTGTAAGGACAAAAGTGGTTCCTTACATAGAGAGAAATATTTTTTGTCGAAAAGCTTGTTCTCTAAAACCAGTGTTTCAGCAGTTATAAGGAAATAAACAATAAATTCCTTATAACAATTGAGTGCGATCAGTCCTGATAATTTTGGCTCAATCTACACCTACACCAATTCTCAATGTTCATGATTTTTTTTCAGATTTTGCTAAGCGGTCCTTTTGGTGATAAGGGTGGAGGGCATAAAGTGGAATATCTCTGTTGCCAGCATGTGCAACAATTGCTATAGCACAAGGGCCTCCACCACTTAGGGGCCTCCACTGAAACGCAAACAAACCAAAAAAAACAAACAAAGTTTTAAAAAAAATAGCAGAAAAGCCTATAAGGATATTAATAATCATTTTGGATTTCTAGCCGGACTGACGAATTTGTATGATGAACAGATCGAAGCGCGTGCTGAAAATTTAAGAGTGGCATATTTAAACAATCTAGATGACTATTTAGGCTGAGAATTGCAACAATTCGATGCAATTGTAGAGAAACATATTGGCGAATATGACGAAAGCTGTTACAAAGAATTGTTTTTTACCAGTTTCTGATGGAAAACAATCTTCAGTGCACTTTTCCAAAAACAGAAATTGCACTACGAATGTATACTTAGTACTTAGTCCTCATCGTAACCAATTGTTCAACGGAAAGGTCATTTTTAAAGCTAAAAATTTAAAGTGCGCTTCAAAACTACTATAGAGGAGGCAAGTTGGATCTGGAGAGTCGAAATAAGCAAAAAAACAATGGATGAAACCTATTTAAATGTTGCCAGGTGTCCAGATAGATCTATAAAACTCTTTATAAAAATATCTTGTTGCTAATTTTTGTTATTAACAATTTATTGCAAACATGTGTTTTTTCATATCTTTTTTTGGGTTTTCCGTCATACCTCAGTTATTTATTACAATAGCGGAACGCCGTTAGCACCATCGGAAAGGTGAGGAAATTTTACACAATTTTGCTACTTTGTCTATGACTAATAGATTCGTTAGTATTTAATAAATAAAAACCGCCCAAAAAGTACGCACGCGAGCGCGTTGCGGATGCAGCGCGATATACTCATAAGCGTCGCGCGCTATGAAAAATGCTTATAACGTTTGATTAATTAGAGATATTTAAATGAAACAAAATTGCACGTATATAATCGCCAAGACAATCAATTAAACATATTTTGAAAGTATTTCGAATGTTTGAATTTCTGGATATCCTGTTTAAGTGTGAAATTTTCCACTTCGTAATTCAAGATCTGTGCATGTATTTAGAATCAAATTTTTAAAATTAAAAAGTAAGTATTGTAGTCTCTTCCTGAGACCGCTATCTATGAATTCTGTGAGGGGTGTATCCATAAGCTTCTTATATTTTTTGTTACGGCAAATTTTCAGTTGTCTCTTTTACGAAAAATGTATTTTCGCTTGTTCGCCGCTTAGGAAAACCAAAATTTTTTGTAATTTTTCAATTTTAAAAATAATACAGTAGTTATCAGTGAGGTAAAACATTTACTTTTAGACGGTGTGATTGGTTTTACAAAAACTTTAATTTGTGAGTGAGTTTTATTGGCATAAATTTGAAGATCTGCAAAAAGATGAAAATATCGTTATAGATTGTTATAAAAAGATAATGAAAAAAGAAAATCATCTGAAACTTACTAAAGTTGTAGATAAATATGTCTTCTATTGAGATCTGACCATAGAAATGATCGTTTTTGCATATATTTTTATAAATTTCGTTTTTCCCAAAAAATGTGGTTTTTCATATGTCACACTTAAACAAGAATACCGGAAACCCAAACATTTTAAATACTTTTAAAATATGATTAATTTTGTCCTGGCGATTATTTATATGTGCTATTTTGCTTTATCCAAATATCTTTAATTGATCAAAGGTTATGAGCATTTGTTTATAGAGCGCGACAAGCTTATTCGTATATACCGCGGAATCCTCAGCGCGCTCGCGCGCGTACTTTCTAAGCGGTTTTTTATTTGTTAACTCTCGGAACGTAGAAAAAAAGTTGCAAAATTGTTCTCACCTTTCCGGTGGTGCTAGTGGCATTCCGCTATTTTAATAAATAACTAAGATATGAGGAAAATCGAAAAAAGACATGAAAAAAAAAGACTTTTTTTCATGTCTTGAAATTTACCCTCTGAAATTAACCCCCTGAATCAAAATTCAACTTTTTATACTTCACGTCTATAATTGGGCCACCAAACTCTATATCTGTGCTAAATTTCAAATTTGTTCGTCAAATACGAATAGTTTCAGAGAAAATCGCCTGGGACAGACGCACGGATGGACGAACGGATGGACGGATGGACGGACGGACACCGGAGTGATTCCATGATTCCATAAGTGTTCCTTTTTCATAATTTTTGGCACGGAAAACTAAATATGACAAATTAATTTTCTCAGACACGTGTTTTAAAATTTAATGGTCAACGTAGAAAGTTTTCGAAAATATGTCGAATAGTTAGTAGATGCACCGAGAATTTTCTATTAATGTAGTTAGGTATATTGTAGGTGTACTTTAACAGAAATGGTTGTCCCCTGACTAATATTATAATATTACTAATATGCGTGCTGCCCCCTGTACAGTCCTAATGAAACATTCTACCTATAGCTATATGAAAATGAGAAGATTGGGCAGCATGCGCTCACCAATTTCTTGTAGTCCGCAAGAGATGTCGCCCTAAAATGGTTGCCTCTGTTTCTTGAAATTGTTTAGGTACCTATAGATGGCATCGCAAGGTCGCATAGGAGAAAGTTTGATAACTTTCGTTGGTAGATGGCGCGAAATAAGAAATTGTGAAGTCGATTCTTAAAAAGTAATCTGCTTTTTATAGATTCCTTTAATACATTATTTCGGCGATGCCATAGCTCTTATGTTGTCCTAATAAGAGAAAGAAACGAAGTTTTACCAACAAAGAAATCTCAATTTCTAAAAAATAAGTAAAGTTTTGTTAGTTTGTTTAATAATAAATTTCCCCAACATTAAAACAAATTTAATAACAAATTTAATTTGTTTTTATTACTGTTATTTTAGTAAAAGGATTAGTAAGTGGATTAAATAATAAATTGTTTAACGCCCTTAATAAATCTGCAAAAGAGTTAAAACAAAATTCACAAAGTGATGTTGCGAAAATAGCTGGGTAAACAAAAAAAATTCTGATGAAAGCAGAATTAATTTACCTCCTCTCCTTTCTGCTACCCCAACCCAAAGACTGCCAAAAACTCTTACCAACCGCGTATTTCTCATAGTTCGAATAGTCTACGACATTCCAAAGCTTTTTAATTTCAAGGCCTAGGTATTATGGAAAGACGCCTATGTGTCAAATACAAATTCGATTTTCCAGTCACAGCTCATCTCATAAATCGCTTTAAAAAATTCTTTAAATTTTAATTTAAACTTATGGTCCAGTAATTTGATAAATGTAATAGTAGTTTTTGCAAAAAATTTTGAACAAAACATTAATATAAAAATTTTTGTAACATCATAGGTTATGCGAAGACGATCTACGTATCGAGCGAGAACTAATTCTTTGCGTGACTCACAATGAGATGGCAGCATTTCATTTAGGTGATGCTGACGATTATGGTTGCAGCTTTTCTGTCTTCCTGGTGTCAGGGTGGGTGAAAGCTATATTGATTTAAATTTATTTTCTTGAACAGATTGATTGAATGACTGGGCGATTTTATTTGGCGGGTTAGTGTAATGCTTGTCTATACAATCAACGAAATATTACGACCTGTTGTTTGTGGTTTGTGATCCAAAATATTTCATGTGATAAAAATATTTTATTGATTTATTTAGTAAAAATAGCTAAGAATTCTAAGTATTGTAACTCTTGACATTCCCAAGGTATTTTAAGTGATAGACAAGGGCGTTTCAAAGGGGACAGTGGGGTTAATTTATTGTTAAAAATTTTAAATCGGAAAACCATGTCAAAATGAAATTAAGTTGGCCAACATGGACTCCACGTGGAAAATGTCGCCTTAAGTATCTATTATTTAGCCAATATTGTGTGAAATATATTTTTAACACAGGAATAAGACCTCAGCAGCGTATCGAAAGAACTATGTTGGGGGGGGGGGGGGGGGAGGGTTGGTGAAGGAAAACTATCCAAAGTTGTCGACTTTTTTTGCAAATTGTCTGTGAGCAAAATTATCGTCGGTTTTTTTTATAAGTGATCGAACTTTTTTTACGTTTACAGTTTTGAAACTGTCGACCAATTTGCGAATTTTCCCAAAACTCAGCCATTGACATTTTTCTGGTACGAAGTCATATTAGTCAACTCGGGTAACCAAGGGGAGACCCCAAGTACAGGGCCGTCCCTATACTATGTGCCTCTGGCGTGAAAACCAAATTTTGCCGCCTACAGCCAAATAAATTCAGTACATGGGATTAAAAAATTACTGAGGAAGCTATTGGTTTTTTTTTTGTAAATATATTAAAACATAAAAAAACATAGAATCACAGATTACTCCTACCAGATGCGAATCCCTTTTTTTTCTCCCTTGGGCTCCGTCCGAGACCGGAAGCACTGCGGCTACTAGAGCCCTATTGTGCCTACCCAATAACTTTTGTTACACACTCTCTGTTATCCCAGTTTCCTGCACAAGCCTGTACAGGTCTACAAGGGAGTGGGTGATCAATTCATCCGGTTCTAAATTTGGTTGCCCGAATAGTTGGTGGCGCTTGCGATCTAGTGACTCGCAATTATAGATTATGTGCTGAACTGTTTCCCTGTCCCTACCGCATAGTCTGCAGCTAAGGTCTCCCTGGTACAGTTTCATTTTGTTGAGGAGGTCTTTTACAGCCATGTGTCCTGTTAGTACCCCTACGATTGTCCTCAACTGGACCCTGCTTAGATTTAGCAGGTGCCTGGTGAGTCTAGGATTGGGATTTCCTATAACGGCCTTGCTGTGGTTCAGTCCCTGTACTCCGTTCCAGTGGACTTTGTGTTGGTGTTTGATCCATCTGTTTACCGCCTCTCGTGCCGTGCACTTCGGCACCCCGAGAGACGGTTCTTGTCCAATGTATGGTGTAGCCGATCCCTGTCTAGCAAGTTCGTCGACTTTTTCGTTACCAGCGATGCCCCTGTGTCCCGGTACCCACATGAGCGTGACTGAGTTTCTGGGAGCAAGCGCGCCAAGATCGTTATGCGAATCTCTTAATAACTTTCCTATATCAGGATTCCGCGGTCTTGGTGCTACGGACAGAGCGGCCCGGTCGCTTCGAGCGTCGATGCCGTGAATGGAATTTTCCACGCGTTTGGTAGGTTTTAATTCAGAGAAATTATGGATTATATTTTAAAATATTAAAACATGATATTGTGTGGCATTTTATATAAAATTATATCATTAACAAATTCAAAAACGTATCTCGTTTATTAAAATTACACTACAACCTAGTATACAACCACAATTTAAACCATAAAATCAACGCAACAAAACTGATGTAATAACATTAGCCTGCTCTCTATTCCACGGAGACTCTCGCACACGCTAACAGCGAGGAATTCACCGTTCGGCGACAGACTAAATAGTAAGGTGCATCGCCACCTTATAATTTCTCTAAATTGAGCCACCGTCGAAAGCGTAAGATTCGCATCTGGTAGGAGTAATCTGTGATAGAATTTTAAACAACATAATATTCCAAGAAAACATTGAATTCTAAAAAACATAAAATTCATAACAACAAAAACTAGTATTGTTAAAATTAACAAAAAATACGATGAATAAAGTACTTATTTTAATCATTATTAAAATATAAAATCTTAAATAAATTTATCTTTTTTTCCTTCATGTCGGCAAATATTTTAATACGATTTTCTATGTCTAAATTTTCACATATCTTAAGTTCTATTGATATTAAGGCAAGAGCATTAAGTCTATCTTGTGTTGTTGACGTTCTTATAATTTTTCATTATTTTCAGTTTTGAAAACGATCGCTCTCCGCTGCTGGCAACCGAAACAGGCAATGTCAAAAGCGAGGTCAAAAGTATCCTTAAAACAATAAACAAATTTTGAAATTCTGAGGTTACATTATTTTTATATATGAAATTCAAAATTTATTTTGGAGTTTCTTCGGTTCCTATAAAGTTTTGAATATGTTGCATTTCATCTGGTAAATCGACAGCATAAATATCTTGGGTCGGTTCTAGATAAATCTGACAATGATAATTCTAGATCAGTACAATGGTTTTTTAGCTCTGGACTCAAAATTTGTTTTAGTTCTTTAAAATTATGCAAAAATGCGAATCTGTATTCATATGCTTTTAGGAGCTCAAAACGTTCTTTTATAGCAGGGGTGGCCAACCTTTCTGTATATGTGCCACTCATTTTTCGGAAGGCAATATTTTATGTTTATGTATAACGTTAACGGCGCCGCAAGCAACATTTTTTGTGCATATTATTGGTTCGCAATGCGGGGTATTTTTCTTGCTTTGGCGAGTTTTCTACTTGGTTCATGCGTTTTGTGATTTTTTTTTTAAATTCATTTGTATCAAATGTTTGCGTGCCACTTTAGAGAGCAATGCGTGCCACCATGTGGCACGCGTGCCGCGCGTACTAGTCGGGCGCGTACAGCCGAAACAGTCTTGCAATTTTGCCGCCCCTAACAAAACGCCGCTGGCGTGCACCGCACTCCTTGCACTCCCGGGTAGGGACGGCCCTGCCCACGTATTTTTCATAAAAAAAAACTTTACAAGGAAAAAATTAACAATTTTTTGATATATAGAAAAAAAACTTAGACAGATCTTAATACAGATGCAGTTATGATTGAATTTGGAATATTTTTATAAAAGTTGGGCCTTTCTAATAGGGCAAATACTAAATTCATATTTTAATCGGCAACACAAGACATCAAAAAATAATTCAAGAAAAATGGCTATTTTCTTTCCGTTGCACTGCCATGTTCTCCTAATACCAAAAACTCTACATAAATCAGTTTATTATTGTACTTTATTAGTTTTAAGAATAATATTATGATTTATGAGGATATTACAAGGAAGACAATTAATTAAAACCGATTTTTAAATCATTATTAAAATGATTTGTTTGGATTTAAGACAAGCTGATTAGAGTAAAGTGTAGGCATGCGACACGAGACCTTTATTGATCAGTTGGATATGTGTCTCAGTTCCTCTTAAAAGTTAATGTACAAGCTTTCTTTTTATACTAGACGTCATAGTCACATTATTAAGCAAGATCTTGTAAAACGATTTTTCCAGTTTTACAAGCAATAAACTTGTACCTATATCATCTCATCAACCACTTTTTCTGCTATCCTGCTAATAAGATGTCACAATTCAAAACCACATAGTTGTATGTGAAATTTACATTTCGCATCATGGTTACACGCATCGGCCTGGTGATGTAAAAGGAAAGCCGTAAAATTAAACCAGAGAACAAAGGCTATTTTGCGAAAAACACAATCTCTGGCCGGAGAAGAGGGGGAGCGGGTATCGTAAATCGTAATTGAGACACCCTTCCATCTTTCTGAAAATATTAAAAGTATGTCCAAGACCCCACCAAAAAAAATGTCGACAGTTTTATTTAGCAGTTGCAAATAAGTCCGAAGCAATAAAGATCTACAATTTTGTTTTTCAAATTGTTTTCGTCGTCCAAACAGAAACCCCCCTTCTGTAAAAATTTGTTGGCTACACTACAATTATACTTTTTTTTTAATGTTTGTTCAGGTTGCAAAAAGCCTAAATCTTCAACTGCTTTTCCATTAAAATTTCTGTATGTAGTCCATCATGAACATCAGATACCCTGCACACCCAAGCAAACCCAAACAAACGTAAAATGGTGTTAAATAGGTGATTCAAAAAACCAAAGTACCTACACAGATTACTCCTACAATACTGAGATAAAACATCATCTACCAGCTTCAGATCCTCTTCTCCTGGTAAGAGGATGTCACATTGAAACCACACAGTCCACCGGAAAAATAATTTTTTTTATTTATATGAAAAATATTTTTTCCGTTTGCCTTTATTTATTTATAAGTTCTAGATTAAAAATGGCAAAGTTCTATTTATTTTTAACTGGCAGTACAGACCGTATGCCTTTTTAGTTTTAGTGGCAAAAATCATTCAAAAACTGTCAAAAACATTCGTAAAATTTTCTTTTTTTTAAAGGTTGCTTTATGCAGACCAATTTAAATTTAATTTAACCCTAATTTAGCTTTACATTTAATTTAGTTAGAGTTAAATACACAGCAAGGCATAAGAGCGTTTATCCACAATTATTTAAGAACAACTTTAATTTAATTTTGCTTTAATTTTACTTTGCGAAGTTCGCCGACTAAATTAAAATGGCCAGGTAATATATAAAAATTCCCCAGACAGAAATCTAAGCCGAATTCTAATCCTTTTTAGTGTTCCGTGAAATGGAACACTTATGGAATAACTTCGGTGCCCGTCCGTCCGTCCAATCGTCAGTCTGTCACAGGCGATTGTCTCTGAAACTATTCGAAGTAAAAATTTGAAATTTAGCACAGAGATAGAATGTGGTGGCCAAATTATAGACGTGAATTATAAAAATATGAATTTTGATTTTGGGGTTAATTTCAGGGTGTAAATTGAGAAATGGAAAAAGAAGTTCAAGGGCATCGTGTAGGGTGTCGAATGAAAGCTTATTGAAGCACGAATTTAACAAAATATATTATGTATTTTCTTGCATTTTTTAAAACGCTTAAAAATTGCTGCCCCCATCCTTATCAAAGGATCGCTCAGAAACATTGGCAAACAATTATGAACATTGAGAATTAGGTGTAGATTGGAAATCAGGATGGAAAAATTCTGTTAAAAACAATTTAATTGTTTATTTCCCTATAACTGCTAAACCATTGGTTTTAGGGACCAACCAAAATTTCAACTGTTTTTCGCAAATTACAATATGTTTTTTTTCTTAACCAAAACATTCTTAGTAGGCTTACTATTAAAACCCCTGAACTTGGCATGGGTCCCGTAAGTAGTAACAGAGATATACAACTTTAGAATTCCTGGCAACGCCACTGCTGCGGAGCCTCGCATTGCGGAGCTTGCGGGGGCGTTAGTGGCGCCACTGGACATACAATAATATAAATCCGAAAGCATAAAACATTTTTTACAAAAAAAAATTTGCACTGTTGAGAAATTCGTTACCTAAGTAAAAATTTACACAATAATCTCTAAAAATTTACATAATAATCTCTAACCGTCTTTATGATCTTGATATTAGATCTTAACCATGAGCAAATTATAAATTAAAAACAAACCTCCTTTTAATTTTTATGGGGTCCTCATAAAAATCTTGTACAAACAAAATCACTTTCGTTGAGACAGTGGCTACACGATACCTGACAAGAATTTTATCAGTACAAAAACTACATTGTTCTTATCTTTCTCTAGCTTCTCGTATTTATTCTACTTTTCGTTTTTCTGTATTCCTAATATGTAGTGGCCAGATGAAACCACTAGGATTGAAATTTGCAAAAACCTTTTTTTTCTAAAACTAATTTGATTTTTTCTTAATAAATAAAATGATGGGTTTGCATGGAAATGAACTGAAAACCCTATAAATAGTTTCCCCTATATTAATTAACATTAGAATCTCTTGGGTTTGTGCTTATAAATCAGACACTGCATTAATCGCATAGCTTTTTTAGCTGTTATTTGGCTTTGGCTTACGGGTTGTAACAAAATTTTTAGAAACGATTTGGAAGTAAAATGTTTCTTCTAGCGCTGGAACAAAGGGCTACAAAAAATGTAAAATGCCTTCCTCTTTATAAGGTGTTGCACAAAGAAAAAGTGTAGATTTCTTTCAAAAAGGTTAATTTTTTTCCCAACAAACATGTCAGGCGACCTTTTAATAAGTCATTGTTTTAACCAAAGTTTACCGAATAAAAATATTATTCGGTAAACTTTGCTTTTACAGTTCCTCCTCTGAAAGGAAGGACACTTTGACAAGGAAATTTTGATGGATTACTGAATTATACGTCGCGGCGCGCCATAATAATGACGCCGTCATTAGACAGTTTTCGAAACCCACAAGAAGCAACTCCGGTTACCACTATTTGACAATTTTGACATTTCAAATGTCATTTATTGCTTACCGTTTCCGTGAGCCGCCGGTATCTTACAGACGATAGACATAGCAGTTACGAAAACGATACGCATGCCCATATCAGTAGTTGATGTTTGGAATCTTGCATATCTAACCTCATTCCTCGTGTTTTGTTTTGATTCTTGTAGTTCGAAGTATTTTTGCTTGTTAATTTAGATAATGAATTTTTATTATTATTATATTTAATCAATAATTAAACAAAGATGTAGAAAATTAGTATATATGTGGTTGATCATATAACAAATAATTTTGGACAATGTTGGTGCTGACCTTCCAAACATAGACTCCAAATCAATCAGTCTGTTAGGGTATGTTAGCCTCTTTAACAGAATGCAGAGTCCTTCACCTGAGTTTTTATGCCCACTATCCGTTGTGAGTTCGTGAGGAATTCTTAGTGCCTTGAACCAATCTAGGAATATTATTTTTCTCAAAACGAAAATTCATTTTACACTTGTTTTCCGATGCATCCGATATTTCAACTTGGTTTTCGTTAACGGGATCTAAAACTTCTAATAGAAGCGCATCTTCTAGGTCGCTATCAGAATCAGATGATTCTAAGAGAACTAAACCTTCATTAATCATTTTCTATACTCGATTTGAAATTGGTTGATAGTAATAAATCATTTTTAGCAGCCGATTCCATAGGCGCACCTACCTGACGTGCCGGTTTGAACCCTATTTACTTATCCGAATAATTTAGTAATCATTATTGTCATAACAGGTAAAAATAATTATGCCGAGAATTCCGGGAACAATTAATACACAATGTTACTTTTCAGGTAGTTACGAAAAATTAGGTACCTCTACTTATTGGTATAAAACTGTGAGTCATTTTAAGAGCGAACAAACCTAATGCGAGTATTCTAGGACACACATTTGGGTAATTTTTGAAAATGGAGAGTCTTTCAGGATTTATTCCAGTTAAGCGAGCTGCGAAATCAGCGCTAAGCATTAGTGAAAAGATTATTGTGCTTAATGTATTTAATGCACTTAGATATCAAAAAAGTGCAATAAGTATCGATTCTGCAGTGGAACTTTGTTCAAAGATGACAGGTATTGGAAAAGCAACCATCTACAGGCTGATGCGGGAAGAAAAGACAGGAACCGTGACGCCACCAAAACCATCTCCAGGAAGGCGAACAATACCGATCGATGAGGACGAAAAGGCCATCATAAGACGAAAGGTGCATTCATTCTATTTCAATAAGGAGATCCCTACTTTGGATAGAGTTTTAGGGGCAGTAAAAGAAGACTTTCCTGCAATCAAGAGAGATAAACTATGGAAAGTTCTAAGAGAAATGAATTTTAGATGGGAAAAACATAGTCGGAAGTCTCATTTGCTCGAAAAAGATGAAATAGTATGTTGGAGACGTAATTATTTGAGAAAAATAAGAAAATTTCGCAATGAAAACAAAACAATTTTCTATTTGGACGAAACATGGCTGAACGAAGGCTACACAGTTGGAAAAATATGGACAGACAAAAATGTGACTTCTCACCGGCAAGCATTTTTAGACGGTCTATCAACAGGAATAAATCCGCCCTCTGGAAAAGGAAAACGATTAATTATAACTCACATCGGTAGCTCCAATGGATTTTTAGAAGGTGGACTATTATCATTCCAATCAGTTCGTACAGGCGATTACCACGAGGATATGAATGCTGATGTTTTTGAGGAGTATTTCGAACAAATGATAGAGCTGATTCCACCTGGCTCCGTCATTGTGTTAGATAACGCTCCGTATCACTCCAGAAGATTGGAGAAGATGCCTACAACTGCTTGGCGAAAAGCAAAAATTATCGAGTGGCTTGTGGAGAAACAAATACAATTTGAGGACAATATGGTTAAAAAGGAGTTGCTATCAATTGTAAACACCCATAAACATCGGTTTCAAAAATATGTTGTTGACGAAATGGCCAAAAAACAAAATATAATAGTGCTTCGGCTCCCCCCCTACCATTGCGAATTAAATCCGATCGAACTGGTATGGGCTCATGTGAAAGGTTATGTGGCTAGAAAAAATACCACTTATAAAATGAGTGATGTTCAAAAACTCTTTGAAGAAGCGCTTCAAGAAGTCAACGCGGGGAAGTGGCAAAGATGTATAGAGCATGTACTAAAGGAGGAGGAAAAAATGTGGCAATTGGATAGTTTACTGGAGAAAACGGTCGAACCACTTATTATCAATTTAGGGGAAGAAGACAGTCCCTCAGATATTTCATTTTCTGATGATGATTAATTTAAAGCGAAGAACTGTAATGACTTACTATAAATTTTATAGAATTTCAAATAGAAACATTTTTCCAAATTTACTTGTTTATTAGTTGCTTTATTGTTATTAGTATTATATTTATTCAAATACAAGGGTAACAAATTATGCCACACATCCGAATGTTCACTAAATTATATAATTATTGTGTTTAATATAAACTTAAACCCACCCGAAAGCACGTGCATGAGTGCAAAACATCACAGGTAGAATACTACCGCTTATTGTTCGAGCCTCGGGTTAAGCTTTGTATTCGACGCCCTTATCAGATCTATAGGAATGGAAAGTTTAATAAATGCAAAAGGGTCTAGACTTTCAATGTATATACTATTTAAAACTTGGCAATTTAGGTGGACCACTCTGTGTACGTGTTTGACGGATTTTAATGATTTATTACTATCAACCAATTTCAAATCGAGTATAGCTATAAATTAACAGCCAGATTCTCCAATGCTAGTCCGGTCTAATTTGACAATCAAAAGTTTTAAACTGACAAGTGTAAGAATAAGACAACTAAGTTTTATTATATGAACTTATTTCTGAGCTTTTTCGCAAATGTATCAGGAAAATGACAATTTTATTGCGTACTTTCAACAATAATAGAACTAAATTCATTACAGCAACTCGTTCCAAGATGAAAATCATTTGGAAAACAAGTAAATCGCTGAAATATCACAATAATTCATAAGTTTTTAATGACAAGGACAAGACTAAAACCTGTCAAAACATAAGTGATCAACAATAAGATCTTAATTTAAACCAGTACTAAATCTTAAACTTTCTTAGTGAATTTGGACGTTTATGTTTAATAACAAAAACACAAAACGCTCAAATTATAGCATATCTTTATACTAGTATAACCTAAAGCATATTTACTGAAGAAATTATAGGTTAACAACCAAAAAGTTTAAAACACATTAATTAGCTGTTATTTTTTGGTGTTAACCTTTGCGTTACGGCAAGCGGAAGCGCCTCGAAAACAAAATTTCTGATCTGTCAAATAGCGGCTATGTTTACGTATAAGTTAATGTTATCCGCAAAAATGCATTGTGCTCTCGAAAACTGTCTATTATTACGGTAAACGGGTAAACCTAATGCGGACTAGAGCTTGGCCTTAAATTAAAAATGCACCATCTTTAAAATGAATGAGTCTAACCGATTTTCCAACATAATCTTAGGCTATGTCCTAATTGCACAAAAATTTTGATAGCGCGAGCGTGCGAGCAACGAGATAAAAAATTAAACTAACTAAACTTATGCGGCTGTCCAAATTGGCAGTTATTACGCGAGCGAGCGACCGAACGCGATTCCATCGCGTCCCTGAAGTGTTTTGATTTTCAAACCAGTTTGTTTTTCATCGCTCGCTCGCGTTATTATGGCGAATCCTGGGACGGAATTATTAATTTCCGAAGTACAGAAACGGCCTGTACTATGGAATAAATGGGCACGCAATACAAAAATAGATTATCCTATGTGCCTAAGAACGTAATTAAAAGTTTCAACTTGCATCCTTGTGTATTGAACAAATAAGCGTGGATCATCTCTCAGTTTTAAGTAAAGATGATGAAATTCTCCAAATTTTAGTCTGTCGTAAAAATATTGCATTGACTTGGGAACGTCTAACTTTTCTTTTTCTTGAAATAAATTGATATCTTAGATAAATATTACCACTTAACAATATACGTCCCTGTTGTTCGCGAGACATTTTGTGACTGAACCAATTAGGACAGCGCAGCGGTTATCGCGTCGCTCGCACGCTCGCGCGATCAAAATTTTTGTGCAATTAGGACATAGACAGTAGCGGATATACGATTTGTGCGAATTTTGCAAACGGATGACTTGCCTACTCTTCTTCCCACAACTGTCATAAACATGTGCTCGCGCTCGCCGGCATTTTTAGTCCGACAGTCGATGAGTTTGTTTTGTGTTTGGAAAACTATTTTTGATGCTAAGTTTTAAGTGTTTAATTTATGCTGTGATTTATAAAAATTCTTAAATTATGCTTGGTAATACCTGCACGTTTCGTGGGTGCCATTCAAAAGAGGGGCAATGATTTAGCATGTTTACGTTTCCAAAGGATCCTGAACGGCAAGTACATATACACCTTTATTACACCAAATTATACCGGCCAACTGTCTATTATTTAGACTCGCGGTCACAAAATTTTATACCCCCAACATCAAAGGTGCCGACGTATTTTGTCGCTTCTCTCTGGTTTGCTCTTCTCGGATATTACTACAGAAAATCACGTCATCGCAGAAATATACAACTTGCAAACAAATCATAAATAGTTTTTTGATTTAGTTTTAGGGAATATTAGTTATACCTAATAAAGTTTTTCGTTCCTAATTTAGTTGTTTTTGTGTTTTGGTATTTAGAATTCATTAAAATTTAAAAAATAATACCCCCCCCCCCCACCGTGGTCCCAAGGTCCTGATATGAGCCAGATGATTAATGGTAACCCTACTCATGACTCTCATGAGTCCATGACGTTAAGCTTACAACGTTTTCTTGAAGACTTGGGAGGACGCCTAAAGAGCTGTTGTGTAGAAATTAAGAGGTAAAAGTTTCAATTATTGCTTATATTTTATTTGTTATAAAAACATGTTTCATTTCGGTAATTTTTATTAACGATTGAATTATTCTTTATTAAAAAGTGGTCAGTGTAATTGGCGTTTATCCTAATATTTATTCAACACTTAAAATACACTTACTTTCAGATTCACTAAGAAGGATTAAGATTTAGTACTGGTTTAAATTAAGATCTTCAAGTTGTTCAGTTAGGTTTTGACAAGTTTTTGCCTTTTTTTTGTTAATAAGCCGTCATTATAAACTTGTGAATTAGGTATTCTAATGTTTCAGCGATTTGCCTGTTTCCCACAATTTACAAATAATTGTCATCATCTTGGAACGTGTTGCTAGAATGAAGTTTGTTTTAATATTGTGAAAAGCACGTACCTACTAATACGAAGACTGCCCCTTTATATTTGCAAAAAAACTCGAAGCAAGTGTAACAAAATTCTAAGTATGAAACATTAGCCCTGTTCGCGGAACAGTCTCAAACCAGTCAGAGCCAATGAAATTACTGGAAACCAGTCCGCAAACTGTCACGTTACCAAATATCTAAAATTTGATTGGCGCTGATCGGTTTGTGATTGTCTGCGAACAGAGCTATTATATTTGTCTTATTCTTACGATTGGCATATTTCGTCCTATGTCGGATTATGATATCCTGGTTATAGTGGGTTAATGAGACACTTGGATCGGACGGAGAAGAGACACGGTGCGCGGTGCATGTAATGTTTTCTTATTTTTAGATTTTATAAACTTGGTTGCTCTGTTCAGGAAGAAAAAGCTAATTTTCAGTGCAAACACGTAAAAAAGTATTAACCTTAAGGAAATCATGTACTTTCCCTGCACCGCAAAAATTAGACAAATGAGAGAGACGAGACATCGAATTTTTTCGAGTCGCGGTGTAACAAGAAAAGTAGATTTTAATAATATATTGCAACAAGCTCGGGCTAGGGACGGTTAGGTGGTGACTGTGGGGAGAGGGGGGGGGGGGGGCATTGCCCCGTCTGTCAGAAAAAGTTGCCCCCTCTAGAAAGCTACATTATTGCCATATGCACAAGTAAAATCAAATAACCACCATGTTCTCCCCCCTCTAAAATTCGAAGCTTGCTGTGGGCCTGTGCTGCACATAATTTATATATGTCTTGTTTATAAATACATATATCTATAGCAGGCGTGGCCCGTGAAATTTTAAAGTTATATATCTCTGTTGCTACCTATGGGACCCATGCCAAGTTCAGGTTTTTTAATAGTGAGCGTACTAGGAATTTTTTGGTAAGAAAAAAAATTGTAATTTGCGAAAAAAAGTTGAATTTTTGAATTGACCCACCTGGGAAAAAACTTAACACGCTTAGGTATTTCATTTCTTATTTTTTCTAAACAAATTTTACGAAAGATACCTAAGCTTGCTCCGGGCTGGGTCGTATTTTAAATTGGCCTCGTAGGATTATATGGACGATTTAAATTCATTAAAACTAAGAGAGATACAGACATACGTGCTTTAAGAAATTAAAAAGTGACAAAATTTGTCGACGGACCACCAATAATATCGCGCCACTCCCACTATGGAAATACACTCGAACCGCCACGTGAAATATACTCTTTTGGTAAGAAAAAAAATTGTAATTTGCGAAAAAAGTTGAATTTTTGAATTGACCCACCTGGGAAAAAACTTAACAAGCTTAGGTATTTCATTTCCTATTTTTTCTAAACAAATGTTACGAAAGATATCTAAGCTTGCTCCGGGCTGGGTCGTATTTTAAATTGGCCTCGTAGGATTATATGGACGATTTAAATTCCTTAAAACTAAGAGAGAAACAGATATACGTGCTTTAAGAAATTAAAAAGTGTCAAAATTTGTCGACGGACCACCAATAATATCGCGCCACTCCCACTATGGAAATACACTCGAACCGCCACGTGAAATATACTCTTTCAAAACATTTGGGTTTGACAAAGAAAAACTAATTAAGTACCTAATATGCGCATTTTATTGCATTGTATTAATGTATTATTAATTAGCGGCAAAACATAGAAATACATCTCTCAACCACGCCAATGTTAGTCATCAAATATAACGGCATCGGCACGGGTTTTCTCACATTAGTAACGTGGTCAAGAGGTAGAGTCTCAGCTAGTGAACAAAGAGGTCGTGGGTCCGAGGCTTTGCTCGGGTAGACTTTTTAAAAATTTTTGTTATTTAAAAAATTAGATCGGTTCTAAAAGGTGTATTGGCAACAAGTTTGGAACTTGTTCCACGACAAAATATTTTTAAAATTACCTATTGGTAATCTCACATCTACTACAGCTGGCTGGCAGCCTGTATCATACTTTTAGTACAAGGCGCGACCTCTATTGAGAAGACAAAACGGGAAACCGCTAACAATCTTAGACTAAAACACATAGAAAAGTAATACTAAAAGTCATAAACATCTAGAGTAGCAATGTTCAATATACTACAGTAATTTTATGATTTTTGCGGTATTTATTGATAGGTAAATAATTTCTTGGCAAAACTAGTCACATTATTAAAACCTTCCTTAATTAAAAAAGTGTATTTTGTTTGTTGTGTTGATATTATGTACTAGTTGCCCACAAAATTTTGGCCCGCCTTGTAAAAAAAACTCACGGGCCGCGCCTGCGTTAATACTTATCTACAATCATAAATACCACAGGCTATTATAAAGCATATGACTAAGCATTAACAAAATACACCAATGTACCATTATTTTGCGCGATAATAAATTTTTAGTAATTTATTTCCATGCATGGTGACGAAATTTAGAGTGAGAGTGGCAACGTCGCTTTACGGGGCGTCGTCTGGTTCATTGCGAAATGTGAATCTGAAAGGCTTAATTTTGTTTGTACTTTCCATATAGGTCGGAATACACGGGTGTACTGCTATTTTACGTGATTTTGGGTTTTCCTGACAGAACTTTATCCATAAACTGTGCGGAATGGTGCGTGCCAACTGTGTGTAAAAATTAATTATTTTCATCCGGAACTGTCTTTTTAGAGGTCGGCTTGGTATAATACAGAATACAGGAAAGCAATTAAGGCGCGGCGGCGCGCCCAGGCGGAATTATGGCGGTTGGTCTTAGTTCTGTACACGCACAATGTTTGAAGCAAAAATCGTACTAGTTATGAATAAGCAACTGCGCCCCCTCTTGCTGAAAGTCAATGTATGTCTTTACTCCTTTTGCTTTCCGATGATGCCCGGCGTTCCGCTATTTCAATAAATAACTAAGGTATGGCGGGAAAACCGAAAAAAGACCTGAAAAAAAAACGACTTTTTTGCAATAAATTGTTAATAAAAAAATTAGCAACAATATATTTTTATAGAGAGTTTCCAACGTTCATCTGGACACCTTTAGGGACCCATTCGATCCCTAATTTTTTTGCTTATTTCGACTCTCCAGAGTCCAGATCTAACTTACCTCCTCTATTTATTATTATGCAGGATTTAAATAACCGGAAAAATTATTTTTGTGCTGCAGCAAAGGAGACTCCAAACTGTCGCTAGCTCCCCGACTATAGGCAGATAACTTCATTTTAAGACCTACAAATTTAAAACAAGACACTTATTTTATCAAAAATGATGTTATGTAAATTAAAGAAGTGTGTGAATGTTAATTAGGGGTTTGAAAAGTTATCAAAATTATCCACAAAAATTGCTTGGCGATAAAATACTGTCAAATCTCGGTATTTCCCGCCGCTATGCTAACCAGATTACAAGCGATCGTGAATTCGTCATATTCTTATTTTGTGATTTTTGTCTTCTTGCGTTATTGTGTCGCATGCGTCTTTTCTAATTTATGTAACCCTAATAAATAAGGAAAGGAAAAATCATACGAGCTCGTCCCAAGTTCAGGGGCGGCGTGAACATATTTTTGTGTAATAAATGTTAAATGAAAACAAATCTAGACTCGATTACAATTTATTGCCATCATGATATAATTAACATTTTTTCAAAGTTCGCTTCAGTCAAACGCGTTCGTTTATAATTAAGAATATCTCTAAGTCTAGGAAAGCTTCTTTCGACATCACCGCTTCACAGGAGCGAGACGGAACTGATTATACAAGTCAGAATTTTTAGTTTTCAATGTTGCAAAAATATTTGTTATTCCTGAAAATCCTGGATTTCTTTCTTAGATTTTTGGTATATATGTTTGCCTAGGTAAACCGCACATTGCCGGGGCGTTTTCGGCAAAGTCCGAAATTGTTCTCTATTTCGGAGTTTGCCTAGAATGTAACCCGGCAGACTTAGGTTTGCCAAACAGGTTTTAGGAAAAGTCCGAAATAATAAATTTGTGACCATTACGTCGCTGTTCGTTTTCTAGTCGTAACTAGTTATAGTAACTAGTTATAGCAATTATATGAAGAGGAGCGCATTGAATCGGTTTCGCCAGCTCGTAACGATCAAATCGGAATTAGAGCAAAAATTGCTGAAATGTCCGATTGCCTGCGACTGCTTCTCGTATTGAGACGCTAGCGGAAGAGATAGGTGTGCAGTGGCGGACGAAGTTTTGATAGTAAACGTTCGTTTTTATGTTTTTTTTGTACGACCCGAAGAACCACGACAATGTGCGGAAGGAGAATGCTTAGGAGAAAATAGCGAAAAAACGTCTGATACGATACTACGTCTATACATCACAATAGTTGCAGCTGTTTTAAGGAACCGATAGCCGAATCAATGCGCTTTGACCATCGACATTCCGAACGAAACTTACTGAGCTGAGTCAATTCAATGCTCGCCCTGCTGTGAGTGTTTGTCTATTCGTCTGGACCGGGTTTGCTCAGGTTTGTTATATATCATTTAATAACAAAATTTAATAAGTATATTATGAAGGTATATTTAACTTAATACGATGAAATCATGTTATTTACAGGCTTAGCATCACTAGTATACCAATTATCACGATACAACACAAAGGTCAGAACATATTTCGGACTTTTCCTTAAAAGTGTTTGGCAAACCTAAGTTTGCCGGGTTACATTCTAGGCAAACTCCGAAATAGAGAACAATTTCGGACTTTGCCGAAAACGTCCCGGCAATGTGCGGTTTACCTAGGCAAACTTAAGTATGACGATGAAACGGACTTTGCCGGTAACATATACACTTCTAATTTTTCACCAATTTCGGTAGGACATGCTTTGAGCTTGTCCTATGGTTGTCTGAAATGAATTAAAAGATATCAAAAGGGGAAGGTTTTGTGTCTCCAACTGTTTAATTACAGCTGGAAGATATCCAAAATTTTCAGAAATAAACTTTAAATCATTTTTAAGCGTCAGTGCACTTATCGTTTAGACTGTCAATAACATTTTTAACGAAGTCGTAATTTGTGTGGTAATATATAACGGCTGATAACCATATTCCCCACCTTGTAATAACAGGTTGTGGGGGCAATGGGACATTAGGACAAATTTCTCTAAATTTGTTTATTCGCGCTGGTGATTTAAGACAAACCTTTTTTTAACTCACCTACCAAAGAATCAATAACAGGATGTAACATCCTATTATTTAGTAGACCGTAGCGGCGCGTAGCGGATTTTTACGGTACTTGTGGCGGATTTTGAGAAACACGTTGCGGCAACACTGCGCCTGCGCTGGCTGCTGGCGGAGTTGGTATTCCACCTCACACGTTCTTGATACTCGGCGCTTGTCGCTGAACTCGCTCGAAAAATGTGTTTTCGAAAAATTTTCATATATCAGTCCAAATGGACAGAAGGTATAAGGAATCAAAAATTGCTAGAATATTGGTAAGTTGATGACAAACCGTTCTGTTTTTACAAGAACAGGTTTAGATATTTTTCGTCCATTATGAAATAGTGTACATTTCTTAGAATCCTAAACAATAAAAAAGTAATGTCCCACTCGAGCTTGCCCGTTTTTTTTTTTTTTTTGGTTTATACCTTTGTATAGCTCGAGGAGACGTTTCGCCCCCCCCCCCCCCCCCCATAGATGTAATACTAAATCCACCCCTGTTACTGATCGAGGCTAAAAGATTGACCCCAAGCAAAGTGAACTAAAGTGCCCAGCCCACCTCTATCATGGTCATTCGCTAGCCTTGCATTGATGTGACCTTGTAATTTGCAGAACAACGGCCTCTCATAATCTCTGAAATTGTGAAGTTTTGTTACGCTAGTGGTTGTACTATTTATATTAAGCTTTTTGACGTTCTGCATTCCTGTTAGTCAAGGTATTATATGCCCGCTCCGATACCCATTCCGACACTACTTGGCCATCCATCCATCCATCCTGCACGCACTATGATCAGGGCCGGATTAACTTAAAGGCAAAGTAAGCAACTGCCTATGGGCCCCGCGTCGCTTTGGGGCCCCGAGGCCCTAGAGAAATAAGTATTTCTGAATAATATTTAGAAAGTTAGAAAAGGGGAGAGGGGCCCCGAGACTTGCTTTGCCTTGGGGCCTATACATGGCTTAATCCGGCCCAGACCATGATGCGCTGCTGTCTGTCCAGATTTAATTTTATGAAATGAAATTGTCACGTTCTGTGAAGTTCACGTCCAGCATTTCGACAAATATATTCTTGTTTTGTCTGTCATAATTCATAATATAATAAATATTTTCAATACTTTCATTTATTCATTTTATGCCATTGCTATTCAAAGATCAAAAGCCATACAAATTACAAATACCGGAAATTCAAACTATTTTATCAGTCTAACTTGTTACGTTTCACATTTTATCTCTGGTTCGGATTTCTAAGTTTTTGGTACATTTTAAATCTACATAGATTTGGATGATGTAATTTAACTGCCAGCGTTCCGACAAATATTTTTTTACCGTAAGTACTAATTTACATGAAGAAAACAAAGGCAAATAAGGGAAAAGGGAAACTGAAATTATAAATTTTTTATTCATTACCTTACCACCGTAGTCACCATACATCCGTCTAACTTTACATTTTCTGTATTTCAGGCGCTTAAGTTCGCAGAATAACTACCAGAAGCACATTCAATTTAATCAAGAACTAAACTTATTGGAAACGGACACTTGTACTGTGACTCCACTCTTGTTAACGTCATTGCCAAAGTACTTTAAAACGTTCATTAAATTTATTACTTGATTACAAGATTTGGGCAACAGGCCGTTACAGATTTTCATTTCCATGGTTTTGGCGCTGGTTAATTCAAGGTCGAGATTTTTTTAGGGACACTGGGATACAGCAAAATTCACAGGTGATTTCAATGATTTCATTCCAGGTCAGACACTAGCCGTGGGCTACATGCTTTTCCTTATTTAGGTAAGATTCTTTGGACTATGGTTATGCTCTGCTCTTTAAATTTATGAACTCCTGGCATGAGCGGGCCTGGTTTGAGACACTTGCAACGACGATTGCGACGACGTACTTTTTTTTTCTTAGTCATGGCATTTTCGCACATCGCAATTAATATGCAATAAAATAACTACATCCCGGTTAATAAATACAATATTCTCGTACATCCTTAACCTTTAATAATAAATAATATTTATTATTGAAGAAGATATTGAAAAAAATCTCTTCAGACAGTTTTTGTGTATCTATCAAAACAAATACAAAATGAACGAAACGAACGCGTTGTTGCATCCCGCATTATAAATAAAATTTAAATATTTATAAAAATATAAATAAATTTAAATGAGTATGAAATTTCCTAAAATATCAACACAAAATTTTAAATTTTCGGAAAAGTATTTGGTTCTATTCACGTTTGTTCGAATTCTAAAAATCGATTTGTACCAAACTTATACTAAAGCCGCGGTCATACATGTAACCGATTAACCGAACTTCGTAACGTAATATGGATAGCGTTATTCGAAAAGGAACCAATCGACAAATTGTAATTATTTGAGTTATTGGCGCTAAGCGACTCCTGAAACCCTAAATTAGATATTCGAAAAAGACTCAAAACCCAAGAATGTTAACAGAGCCATATGTTGACGAGAGAACCAAGCGACAACAAAGAAATACAGGAATGCGAATTATCTAAAAGGAACCAAGCGACGTCGCTTGGTTCCTTTTCGAGTTTTACGTACGTTATGTCGTGGTGGTTTTTGTATGAACAATTGTACGTTCACAAACGCATCCTGTGCAAGAATCAATTTAAAACATGGGCGGCAGAGCTAAGAAACTAATATCCTTTGCTTTGGAAAATTCCATGAGCGTTTACTATAAATTTTCAACTAGAACCAACCGTCAAAAAAATCAACATCCAGCTTTAACTACGGAATTTTTCTTTTACTAATTGCCAACAAGTTAAGCAAGTTATATACTACCAAACGTGACTTAAACATTTGTGTCATTTGCAATGTAATACTTTTAACCAAAGGGAATCTTTAAACCTTATTTACTCAAAACTGTTACAACGTCGCTTGGTTCCTTTTCGAATAACGCTCTCCATATGTTCGCGTTGCTACGCTCCGTGTAGACGGCCTCGTTAACCTCGTCGCGTGTCAAATTTTGTACGGCGCGGCGGCGAGCCGCTAGTTGTCGGTAAACCAACAAACCATCAAAGGACATTACGAAGTAATGACAATGACACGCCCTAAAGCCGCGCCCACACGTGTAAACGAACCTCGTAACGAAACATGTTGGCGTTGCATGTTACGCCCCATGTAGTCATGTAGACTGTGTCCCGAACCTCGTCGCGTCTCAAAACGCCTTATCAAATTTTGTGCGGTGTACCGTCAGTTATCAGTAAACCAGCGAACCATCAAAGGATGTTACGAAGTATTGACACGCGCTAGTGTTACGTCGAGTGGACGAAACTTCGAACATTTTGGCAAACTTCAATTCTATGATGATTTCTTTTGGAAAGGCAATGCATTTGCCATTTGCCACCATCGGCATCGCCTTCTTGCCTTCTTCTTCGGAGCAAATTGTATATAAAAATACGCTGCTGCAGCTACTTCCATATTTTCATAAATTATAGGTGTTTACCCAGTTAGTTTCAAAAATACACAGAATGTTTGTAACTTTCTTACGTTACGAGGTTCGGTTCGGCTGCATACTTCTGGGCTCGACCTTCGAAGCGTACATTCTTGCGAACGTGCACTTGGTTCACGACGATGTTACGTTATGAGGTTCGGTTACACGTGTGGACGCGGCTTAATGTTACATCGTGCGGACCTCCGAACATTTTGGTCAACTTCGATTTTATTTAGTTTGGTCACGGCTATCACGAAGTTAAGACCGTTTTGAGAATCGCTGATAAAAATGGAATGGACGACGGAAAAAACATTTTAATTGATATTATGAACGGTGTATATTTATCAATTATCATTAAAGAACTGATCAATGTTGAGATCCTTGAAAACTTGCCAAGTTTGGTCTGTAAATTTATCAATTCATACAACATTCAAGACCCTGTGTATTAAAAACACGTTTAGGACCTATGTTTACGTGAACTTTGTCTTAAAATTGATAATAAATAATACCCTGAAGTTTGGTCCCATACTTTATTAACACCCTATAATAATAAATAAATAGATCCAGGCTGGTCCCACCCACCAGTGCCACCAAAGCAGAGCCGTAGCCAAAGATTTTAGGGGGGTCGCGGCACATTAAATTAACAGAAAAGCTCTCAGTAAAAAAAAACGGTCAGTTCACTTTCTCGAGGGGGGGAATTAATGACAGGGGTCTTAGGTCCTTCTGCTCCACTCTGTCTGGGTGGCTGCGACCCTTTGCTAGAAAGAGGCTGGCTAATCTAAAGCCTAGACTGTGACCTGTGACATGTATAAAAACTAAGAAACCTATTTACTTACTGGTTCTACTTTATGTTAACCTAATAATCAGGTAATAGTCTATGTAACCACTTTGTGTACGCGACTTTTGAAAATATTTTCAATAAAGCTTTTGAGTATTTATTTGAGCAAACATGAGCCCTCCAAGAAGAAGTGAAAATTTTGTAAAAATCGAGAAGTTTAACATTTTCCTGTTTCTCTAAAAGAAGTAAAGAATTTAAATAATTTGCTCTTAGATTAAGCTACTTCTTTACTTAGTTGGTAAAAATTAGCGTAGGGTTACACCGCTACACCTGAGTGATGATGATGGCTAATCAAAAATTCTGTATATTTTATGGGTGGTCTTTAACCTCACAAACATACACATTCATTTTACGCATTTATTCAACATAACAAATTGTGGAGTTTTTTTTTAAATTTCATTTCTTTTTGAAAATAAACTGTCATAAAAAAAGCGCTTCATGATGTGCGAAGATACGTAGTATCGAGTTCACTGGGGTCGAAAGCCCTACCTTATTTTTAAGGTTTTTAAGGAAACCTACAGCAATTTATGCAATAATCAATACATTCCAGCGATGGACTGTAAACTATACCCGAGAAGCTCTTCTCGGACTATTATCTTATGTAAATTTAGTTTAAGCAGAGAAAATGTTTTTCTCTGGTTTAAGCATAAGTTACTAGATGTCACAAAATTTTTTACCATACACGTGGTTCTATCTAGCGTGAAAAGTATGTCACTACGTCCTTCTCATGGATTTTCAATAAGAGGCTATAATGCCTTAGTTTGGCTACCGTCTGCTGGGTGGCAATACTTGTCTCCTGCGACAATATCTGCACCACGTGGCTTGAGAAGTAAGGTTATCGTTTATACCTCCTCAGTAAACATGTTTTCCTTATATTTGTAGTAAGAATTGAACCGCTATACCACGTGCTCGACGATGTTCTTTAAAAAGTCTAGGATGCTTGGCGTATTTATTTATTTTATTTATTAAATTTACTGGGTTGGTAGTCTTCTGCCGGATGTAAAAAAAGCTTGGTCGTTGGGCTTGAAAAGCTAAAGCATGTACTGTTTTTTTACAAGCTATTATTTAACTTCGCCTGTTAGTATGTATGTTTGTATGTATGTATGTATGTTTGAATGAATGTATGTTAGTACGCTTAGGTCAAATATTGCAGTCAAAATTTCGACTAGTTCTTTGAAATTTAGTACACGTGTATAAGTCCGGCGACAATGCAATATAGTATATTTAATAGTGTTCTAAATCCAATATGGCGGACGCCACAAGATGGCAGATTACCTTTTTCTTTACAATCCCCTTGATATGGTTATCAAATGAAAGGATTTGACGAGTAGACTACGATAAGCTATGTGACGCCATTCTAAACCCAATGTGGCGGCCGCCACAAGATGGCGGATTACCTTTTTTTCACAACCCCCTTGACGGTTATCAAATGAAAGGGTTTGACGAGTAGAATACGATAAGCTCTGTGACGTCATTCTAAACCCAACATGGTGGCCGCCACAAGATGACGGATTACCTCTTTTTTACAACCCCTTTGACATGGGTATCAAATGAAAGGGTTTGACGAATAGAATACGATAAGCTATGTGACGTCATTCTAAACTCACTATGGCGGACGCTACAAGATGGCGGATTACTTTTTCTTCACAATCCCCTTGATATGGGGATCAAATGAAAGGGTTTGACGAGTAAAATATGATTGATAAATCTATCTGCATGACCTCATTCTAAACCCAATATGGCTGACGCCACAAGATGGCGGATTACCGTTTTCTTAACAATTCCCTTGATATGGGCATTAAATGAAAGAGTTTGGCGAGGAGAATACGATAGCAGGTAAAATTTCTTGTAATAGTGATGCATTATCAGAAATGCGTAGGTTAAGACATAACTAAAAATTTAAAAATAAAATCTTGTAAAAATACTTTTTAAAAACAAGCTTTTATTATTTAGATGTACTAAAACGAAAAAAAATAAGTATAATTTTTTCATTGTGGCAATGCTAAATGCTATTTATAAGTGGACGTAATTCGCTTGGGTGGATCCTAATAAAAGTAGTATCAAAGTTATCACTGAAACAGATATAATATATTATGTTAAATTTATTGTCTTAAAAGCTTGTCGCCTGAATAGAAAAGAAATAAAAATACATACTTCGATCTCTACTTACAATTTCTGCCAAACAAAATTAATGCATGTATGAACTTTTCGCGCGCTACAAGCTTTTAAGTCAATAAAAATAACATAATCCATTATATCTCTTTCAGTGAACTTTGATACTACTTTTATTAGGATCCGGCCACGCGAACTACGTCCACTTATAAATAGCATTTAGCATTGCCACAATGAAAAAACTATATTTATTTTCTTCGTTTTAGTACCTCTAAATAATAAAACCTTGTTTTTAAAAAGTATTTTTTACAAGATTTTTTTATTAATAAAATTCGATTCATTTTTACTTCACGTTCCATTATCAAAATTCATTTTAAAACACAAATAAATTGAAGAGATAATAAAACAAAACATCCGTTTTGAATGACACATAATATGAACAATTGCACAACCGAATGTTGTCAATACCTAAGTGATCAACAGTGAGCGGAATCTGGATGCAATAATAGACTTGCTCACAGGAAAAAAGCTATTTCTAATAATATTATAATACCAATATTTTTTCTGTATACTAAACTGTAGATTTTACACAATATAAGACGGTTATGACAAATACCATGCGTTTCGCAAGCAGTCTGATTCCGTTACGGCATCCAAATTTCCGCTCTATGGACCTAGAAGGAGTCAATTGGCGCCTGTGTCTTGTGACATGTCAGTTAAAATCATTAAGAATATTTTAGGTCGGTTATTGCAGTTTTCCACATTCCAACTATCCAAAAGCTGATTCTGCCTTAACAAAAATCAGAAACTTAAGAATTCAAAAATGTCCCGCTTATGTGCACTAAAAGAAATAATATAAAAACCACATTATTTATTTCTTTAAGGGTACATTTGCCGACCACACCCATGTATTGTCAACTTAATTTAATTTTAGTATAATTTTTTGATTTATATTTTTATGAATATTTTCACAATATTAACCATAGATTCATATTATATGGGGTTTTTAACGTATTAATAAAAGTGTCAAGATATTTTATGATTTATGTTAGAAAAACAATATTTAAAAAGAATAAGAGGTCCTAGTGACAGAAAAAATGACACCATAGATCTCTTAAAATATTAATCCTCTTAATGAAATCATTATACTCGTACACGTTGAAACTTTAAAAAACTGACCGAAAATTGCTTGCAGGATATGAATCTATACGTAGTATATACTCATAATGTTATTGTTAAAAATTTTAGAGCCGAAACACCATGTCAATATGAAACCTAAACAATGAATTTAAAAAAAATTCAGATGTCTATAACTTTCTACTAACACATTTTGTTCTCTTAATATGTAAAAATTCTCGACAAATGATGTGAAATTTGTTTAGAAAAAATAATAAATAAAATACCTAAACGTGTTAATTTTTTTTTCGGGAGGGGGGGGGGGGGGGTGGCGGAGCAAAAATTCAACTTTTTTCGAAAATTACATATTTGTTTTCTTTATCAAAACATTCTTAGTGGGCTCACTATCAAAACCCCTTAATTTGGTACGGGTCCTGTAAGTAGGAACAGAGATATACAACTTTAAAATTTCACCAACCGCCGCTACCAGCCCCCCCCCCCCCAACCACAATTAGCCCCCAAAAATTTTAGACACTTTTTGATGATATAAATATACATTGTCGTCGGTCTACAATAACATAAGTATTATGTCTATTAATAATTTAGTTATTAATTTATTATATTGCATAATATGAAATGGAATAAAAAATTTAAAACTACATGAGTTATAGATAATTGACCCAAAATACCTACTCTTAATATCTTGTAAAAATCCACAGGGCAACAATTTTATTGTGCAGTGTTAAAATGTTCCATAGTTAAAAAAGTTGGAAAAAAGAAAGACAGTACAAAAATCAAAGAAATATAATAAATACGTAGTGCATGGTTTCTTTTTTTTTGTCTTTGTCGTCATTTTTGAATGGGCAGTAAAATTAGGTGCTATTTTGATTTTTGTTTTGTCTTTCATTACAAAAAATCTGCCCCGGAGTAGCCCCGCTAAAAAGTCAATGCTAGTTACGCCTATGCCAAGGTGCGATAGTGTGTGCTATTTCCTACATAAATTGTTTCCCGACGTCAGTAACAAATATTTTTAACAAATAGTGGACGGTCCTTTTCTCCTCTTAATAAATATATTTTCCTAATATCAGAAGTCAAACATGGGGCTGTCAGTCCACGTGAGTTGATGTGTTTTTAACCTTGCGCTAAGTTTACTTGGTTATGTACGAGAATAAAGTTATTTTTGTTCGCCACAAAAATTTTATAACATTTCCTTGGTGAATAACTGCATAAATAATATTAGGTGACAATGTATATTACAGGACGTTACAAAATTGCAATGTTGGAGAGAGAGCTGGGAGTAACTAGTAACTAAGTTACTTGGAAGTATCTAAGTTACTTGAATGTAACTTAGTTCCTTTTTTAAATAAGTTAAAAGTATCTTGTACCTAGTTACTTTTACGAAGTAACTTGTAACTGTACTTTAAAAAAGTAACTTAAGCTACAAAATGTAACTTCAGTTACAAAAAGTAACTTTAGTTACAAAGATTAACTGAAGTTACAAAAAAGTATCTTAGGTGCTGAGTCCTGATCCTGATCACCTGTTACGGTTAAGGTCAACTCTCCCGCCTCTGGCAAGTAGCTTAGTAACTGCAAAGAAAATTATAGCTGCGTAGCTACGTAGTAACTGTAAGGTACTTTTTAAAAGGAACTAAGTTACTTTAGGAACTTGGATATTTTTTAAGAAAAGTAACTTTTTCCAAGTAACCTAGATTCCTTTGAAAAAGTAGGTAACTTGGAACTAATTACATTTTAAAAGTAACTATCTCAGCTCTGGTTGGAGCTAGAAATAGTGACTTGATGGTGATTAAGATATGACATTGATAACACATTCAAATCGGGTGTGTTAGCAATGTAATAGATTCCAGCCAGATCATCTACCGTAGGTACATTTTTAATACAGACGGCAAATAATATATGTATTTAAAAGGTAATAATAATGAGTATACAACAGAAACCGTATATAAAATTATTCTATATTTATAAATAATTGTATGACAGAAATTACTAAAGCTTCCTTGAAATAATTCCATATATGTACATATGTTGTGTATACAAAGTAATTCTACCTGAAATTTTCTTTCATATTTTGCCAATACGTTTGAATTTTCCAGATTTGCATATAGCATGCGGGTATAGCAGGAAAATATGATTTTGACAGCTTTTCCTTCTAGCACCACTTGTGCATTGTTGTCGTTATTGTGTTTGTGTGTCTCTATCGACGAAGAATTTTATAATAATATGATTGTGCGGTAAAAAGATGATGATGGTGATGGGTTATCGTTGTTTATTGGTAATCCTGTTCGATTTGAAACAATTTGTATGCAAAATTGTGATAGCCACAAATATGTTAAACCATGTTTCTGCCATTACAACTTTCTAGGATATATAAAAATATAACAAATGAGAATCAGCTCTCTAACCACCTGACGATACCTTATACTATAAGGATATGAAACAAATAATGTTAAAACAGCCATTCTCCGGGCTATACGCCCCTCCGAGCGCTATATTACATACCAAAATTTGCCGTATTTTTACTAACACTGTTAGACAAAAACTCACTATAAATATATAAAAATAATATAATATATAAATAATATAAAATAATAATATAATACAATAAATATAAATAAAAGGTATCGTTAGGTGGTTAGAGAGCTGATTCTCATTTGTTATATTTTTATATATTTACATGTACGCCTGACAAAGTAAGTAGACCTCATTCATTGTTTCTAGGATATTTTCATATTGCATTAGACTTTTGTTATTTGCCCTAATTCGATTACTTCACTCGTTTTTAAGTAATACAAGGTTTTATTTAAAAAAAATTTATTAATCTTGGAAACGGATCAGTGGTAAAACTAAAATAATTCTTCACTTAAAAATACGTCAGTCAGATTTGTTCAAAATTCATTCCTTCTACGCGAACACAACTGTCAAATTTTTTAAAAAGTTTGCTGTGGGTATATCTTCAACTAGTGTTTCGTAGACAATATCCTTTAAGTGACTCCAAAGAAAAAATCTAAGGGTGCCATATCTGGTGACCTTGCTGGCCATCTTATTGGTCCGTTGGTTCCAAACCATCGATTGCGATACGGTCTGTCCAAATGGTCTTTAAAAATTTAAACATTATGATCAGGAGCCCCATGCTGCTGCAGCCACATATTCGTTCTGTATTCATAGGGTACCTCTTCTAACAGTTCTGCAAGTATAACTTGAAGAAAATGTAAATAACGTTCTCCCGTTAACGCGCCTTTGTAAACATGAGGTCCAATAATGTATCTATTTAATAAACCACACCAAACATTAATTCCAAAAACGCGTTGATTTCCGCTTTCTCAAATCCATCGAGGATGATTTTGGGACCAGTAGCGACAATTATGTCGGTTCACGATTTCATTATTATGAAAGCGACTTCCGTCGCTCCATAAAATGTTGGACAAGATATTTTCATTTTGGTCATACAATTCGGAACATCTTGCTAAGACTTCCAGTCTTCGTGCAGGATCCCCTGGCTTCAATCTGTGGATTAATTTGGTTTTGTATGGATAAATCTTGTTTTGTAGAATCCTCCATGAAGAGCTTATAAAAACACCTGTATTTTCTTTGATTTTGGCTAGTGAAATTTTGGGATTATCATCACTTGCTGTAAAACTTGGGCTTTATTTTCATCATTTGTAGCAATTTTCCTCCTAGCTCTTTTCGGTTTTACAAAGTAGCCATACTCCCTTAAATTCCTGCACAGAGCTGCAAAAGTTTTGTCTTCGGGAATTCTGCTACGAGGATCGATGCCCATACACTCTTTGTGCGTCCTTAGCATTTGACCTACATTCACCGTAAATCAGTAACATATCTACTTTTTCTTGGTTAGTGTATTGAACCATTTTTATAAAATATTATCAATTCGTATAAATGACAACGTCACAAGTTCAATGAATCTAATGTCATGATTTATCAATGTATTTCACTTACCTTAGAGAAGGTAAATTATTTACTTTTGCGAGACATATTATGTATGTACCTATTAAAATTAATAGAAATTAGGTGTTACAGTTTTTTAAAACCTTGTATTACTTGACAACGAGTGAAGTAATCGAATTAGGGTAAATGACAGAAAAGCCTTAAAATTTAAAGTACGTTCAAATGTACCTACTTTGGAAGTCCCTGCAATCGATTTTTATTTTTGAAGCGTCGCCCATGACGTCGAAGGCGTCGCATTGATGTTATCTTTAAAAAATGCTAATTGATCCTACTTAACAACGGCTTTCTACGAAATCAAAATATATCCATTCGTTTTCCAGATACAGGCCCTCGGAGTTTTAAGTGAAAAACCCTGTATATATATTGGTGGTAAATACCCAAAAAATAACGATCTACAAATTATGAATTCGCCGAATAATTACAGGGCTTTTTACTTATATTTTTGCTATGCAATTAAGTTTGTGTTATTTACCTATTTGTTGATTGTCAGTATAGACATCAAAGTGAAAACACAAAGGTTATAAGTAAAGATTTAATGATTCTGCGCAAATGGTTAAAGTTATAAATTATAATTAGTTTGTTTGATTCCTGACCGTATTTTTAAATAATTGAGTGTGTGGTTTCCTGGGCATATCGGTCAATGGTTATAAATAAAAAAAAACTTATTTGAAGCTGACGTTTCGGTATATTACCATCTTCAGAGCTAAAATAATTATATTTTGTAACAATTAGAAAGGTGCGCGACCTTTGTTTAGTTTATAAACATACATAAAAAAAAAGACATACCTTATTACTATACAGGATTTCTTAAGTAAAACTATATTATAACAACATCTTTTCACCAACTCGCTCTTTAACTGACCGAGCGAAAAAGAAATGGTTTGTGCCGGTACCGTATTTTATGGCGAAGGTAAAAACATGTGTTTGCAATTAGGGTTGGTACTTTTTCTTACATCCACTTCTTAACTATTATTTTACAATTAAGTTATTATATATAGTTATTATATATAGAGCTCTATATATAATAACTTAATTGTAAAATAAAATTGTAAAATAAAATAAAGAAGTGGATGTAAGAAAAAGTACCAACCCTAATTGCAAACACATGTTTTTACCTTCGCCATAAAATATGGTACCGGCACAAACCATTTCTGTTTCGCTCGGTCAGTTAAAGAGCGAGTTGGTGAAAAGATGTTGTTATAATATAGTTTTACTTAAGAGATCCTGTATAGTAATAAGGTATGTCTTTTTTTTATGTATGTTTATAAACTAAACAAAGGTCGCGCACCTTTCTAATTGTTACAAAATATTATTATTTTAGCTCTGAAGATGGTAATATACCGAAACGTCAGCTTCAAATAAGTTTTTTTTTATAACCATTGACCGATATGCCCAGGAAACCACACACTCAATTAGTTATAAATTATTTCTTTTTAACTACCTCATTGCAGCAACTCGGGTTAAATTATCCCATATTATATGCATCGGCCAAAAGTTTTCAAGTATAAATTTACAATACGTCTGGATTTTCCAGATTAGCATAGAGCATACGGAAAGCAGGAAAACATTTCTGTTGACTGTTTTCCTTCAACAGTACTTGTGCATTTCTGCAATACTGCAGGTTTACGTTACATATTCAGAGATATAAAAGTAAATAAAGAATTATTGGGTTAGAAATAGAAATATGCAATTTCTGTAAATATATTTTTAAATAAGCTTCCACACGCAGCTTCACTCGCTTATAAGTTATATCTTGTTATTGTGGTGGACCCTGTAGCTGACATTAAAAAAATCGGTCAAGCTATAAGTAAAATACAGTAAATCCATTGATGTAAATGGTACCAAAAAAATTCGGTCAAGTGCAAGCTATACTTGCACAATTAGTGTTCCGCGTCATCAGCCCCCCACTTAACCTAAGCAAATCTCGGCCGCCCGATCTCCGCCCATCTTCCGCGCTGCCTGCCGCTGATGGCAAGAACGCCGTATCACATCGCGTATGCGCGGAGCTGAGTGGAAGCGTTTCCACTGAGCCAAAGTAAGAATTTCAAAAAACGTGCAAGGACCACAGTTGTTCCTTGCATCGTGAGAAATATTCCTTGTCGAAAAACTTTTTCTCTAAAACCAATGGTTCAGCAGTTATGAGGAAATAAACAATTAAATTGTTTATAACAATTGATCGTTCTTGAATTTTTCAATCCTGATAATTTTGGCTATCTACACGTAATTCTCGATATTAAGTTTTTTTTCCAGATTTTTCTGAGCCATCCTTTTGGTGATGAGGGTCGGGGACAGCAATTAAGCGTTTTTTCCCGAAAAATCTTAAAAAAATGCATAAAAAATACATCATAATAATATATATTGTTGAATTTGTACTTCAATTAGTGTTCATTTGACACCCTACACGATGCCCTAGAAATTTTTTTTCATTTCCCAATTTACCCTCTGAAATTAACTCCCGAAACAAAATTAAACTTTTTATACTTCACGACTATAATTGGGCCACCACACTCCATCTCTGTGCTAAATTTCACATTTTTACGTCGAATAGTTTCAGAGAAAATCGCCTGTGACAGACGGACGGACACTTAAGTGATTCCATTAGTGTTCCGTTTTGCTAATTTTAGCAAGGAACACTAAAAAGTGACAGAAAAAGATTCTGAGCAAACATAAACAAACCTAAGCAAACCTGAGCAAGCAGCCTAGCAGATTTGTGTTTCTTGAATTTATTTAGGTTTGCTCAGGATATTTTTTGTCTTTATCATTTACATTAAACTCTTATTACCAAACTTCTCCGTTTCACAAACAATTTAATCACGAATTAAACTAATTAGACACTTGTAATGTCACAGCACTTATGTTAACGTCATTGCCAAAGATAACTCTAAACGTCACTAAAATTTACTACTTGATTAAAAGTTTTGTGCAACCCGCTGTATGAGATGTAGATCCATTGTTTTACTTGACCGTTACGCTTCCGGCAAACACTAAATTGACCAGAACAAGCATTCAATCAAATTTTCATTTGTCGTTCTATTTTATTCGTTTAACCGAAAATACCACAAACCAGTTGCATACTACATATGCCAGAATAACAATAAAACGCAAATCTTTCTAACTGTAGTTTACATTCTAAACTTCAAACTCAGGGTAATTTAAACTTCCTGGAAATAATCCCATATATGCATTACCATTCCGACTACGAAATTTTCTCTATAATTTTCCAATATATCTGAATTTTCTAGATTTACGTAAACCATATAAAAGCTGGGAAATATTCATGTTGATGGTTTTTCCGCTTAACTCTTGTAAGTTGACGGATTGGAAAAGATAGTTCAATCAATAGACAATCAAGGTTTTCATCTGACAAGTAGTGTAAGAATACGACAACTAAGTTTGGTACTCTGAATTTATTTCTGAGTCATTCTGCAAACAAAAGGACAATTGAACTAAAGTATTTTTTGCTCTTTCGGGACTAAAGTTTTTGACAAAATTTTATTTACTTGTGTATATATTTAAACGGATGTTTACATTAGTACAATTTAGGGCTGGTTGTATAAACACTTTGAACTGTAGTTCACTGTTGAACCGCAGTTCAAAGTAAAAGAGTTGTTGTACCAACAGTATTTCACACTGATCTTAGTTCAAATCTGGAGTTCAAGTGAACGCCCACTTTCGGCCGTTCAGACCTTGTACTGTCGATCAAAGTGATTTTCCAACCTCACAATTTTTCATTTGTCCTGTATAATTTTACAAAAATGAATGAATTTGCCGAAGATATAACTGATGAAGATTTTTTGGGTCTTGTGGATGCTGTGTGAATGAAAGGATGGCACGGACATTCAGAAAACGCCCTGATCATTTTACTAGATGGACAGACAATGAATTTTTGCAAAGATTTCGCCTAACAAAGAACACTTTGCCTTTGTTAGATAATGTAGCACATGAGTAGAATGTAAAATTTTAATAAAGCTACTTTATCAATTTATTTTATTATTTCGATATCCATAAAGGCATTTTTTCCCATTTTCACCTAAAACTGACTCGTCTTAAAAAATGGATAGATCAAACGAAACTGAATTTGTAAAAATATTTATTTTAATACATGTATATAAATAAATACAAATAAATAAATAAAATAAATAAAATGCCTAAATTACACTATTCCTTAGCAGCTGCTCTTTCTGTAGTTGAAGGATCTCCAGCTCTAGTTCAGCTTTCTTAGCTTAAATAAGGATTCTTTCGTCACTCTCCTTTGTATGAAGTGCCATTTGATGTTTGTGCCGTTCCTTCATCATTTCTACTCTCAAACGATGTTCTTTTTCAAGGTAGTCTCTCTGCTGAGCGGCTGATTCAGCTTCATTTGTAGCCCACAAAGTAATTTTGTTCGATAGATCATGTTTATTTTCTAAAAATAAAAATAAATTGTAATACTTTACCAGAGGCCTCCTTCAAAATGGTTTTCAAAGGCTTGGATTTCGGAGTTCGAAGCTTGTCTGGGGTCATCTTGGTCCAATCGGTAGGTAAAGTTGCTGAAAAAAGAACAGATAAGCTTTTCTGATATACCAAGTATATTTACAAATATTTTGAAAATCTATAATTTTACCACCTAAACAAATTTTCTTTTCAAAGTTTTTGTTCTATCTATCATAAGTACGATATGTAAGAAATTTATATTAAGTCAATACCATGTATACGTAGATTATACAAATATTGGGATATTGACAATCATACAGACTGACCGACAATAGAGCGACCCTCTAAGGGTTCCATTTTTGACTCTTGAGTACGGAACCCTAGAAAGTAAGTGAGTACCTTTACCAATTTATGTTTAGAATACTTACTCGATCATGTAACCTGCAAAAGCTTAGTCTTCCTTCGCTTAGAAGTCACTTCTAAAAAACGTGTTGTTTGTTAAATTAATAAAAGTAAAAATATTGTTTACTTATACAATCAACTATGTTCCTCGTTAGAATCTTGACATCTTCCTCTCGTAGCTCTACATTTTAAAAAAATACATTATTGCTATCAATAAAAATTAACGATAAGGACTTACCTGAATCAGAAATACTGTTATGACCACTTTCTATCTACATGTTGTCATATTCTGAAACAAATAGTACTTTTACAATTCGTTATATTAGGAATCATTTTACTAAAAACTTATCACAGTTTCCATCAAATTCTGAATCCAAGCCTGTCATCTGAGTGCCGATGATGACTTTTTCATAAAAAATAGTATATAATACTGCGGGACTAAAGTGATAAATCCCTTGAGTGGTTGTTGCCCTCGGGCAACAAACTCCAATCGCGGGATTAACTTTAGTCCCATTTATAATATACTATATCACAATAATAGGACTGAATTCATTTTAGCAAAAGAAGTTCCAAGATACTTCACGCAAATCGCTGAAATATTAGAATAATTCCTAAGTGTTTAATATGGATTCACGATCTAAATCGATATCTTCGAAAGATCGATTTTTTCCATATGAAAATCGATTTTTACGAATCGATCTTTTACCCTTCGATCCTGCAAGGAAATCGGCGATTTTATGCAGAATCGATTCAAATTTTGGTCTTTTCATGTCTGTGAACTTTAAAATTTATATAATAATTGGAAATTATTATTAAATTTATTATTCTTTACAAACGAAACGGCCCCTGTGCCACGATCAAAACAATCCTAGTAAGAATTAGGAAAGAAATGAGGAAATATGTAGTTAGACTGCGCTATCTAACATTTTCTATAAAAAAACTCAAATCTGAAAAAAAATTCGTTCAAATGTTTACTATATTATTATTATTAATTTTCAATAAATTAGTATGTTTTTCATGATAGTAATTTAAATTAAATATTTCTCCCTACAAACCCTTCTATAACTTAAAAATAAACATAAAAAATCTATAATTTAAATATTTTTCTTTTTCTTCAAGGACAACTGTACAACTTATACCCAAAGAGTTTTTTAAATATCATTGGTTTGGAATGGACAATTGTCTACTCTCCCGGCTCCCCTCTCTCACCCCCAAATTTTTCCAAATATCGATTTTTTAAAGATCAATCCCTTAAGGCGATCTTAATAGTAATCGATTTCCATGATCACGATCTAAGATCAATTCGAAATATCGATTTTTTGAGATTTGGTGAATCTCTAGTTTTTAATGACGACTTGTTAACAGTGACAGGGCGAAAGCTTTTCATAAATAACCTAACTGAGCAACTAGAATATCTGAATTTGAACCAGTGTTAACTAAATCTTAAACTTTAGTGACTCTCAGTGTTAAAATTTTTTCATTTGTCCCGAAAATTACTTGCATCTCTTGTTCTTTATCCTCAATATTCATGCAACAGTGTGAACGCCAGAACTTTATTCAAATTGTGTTAAGTATCGTTTTGACATCTTACTAAAAATATATTTACAGCAAGTGTATGTTTTTTCCATAACCACACACTATAGAGCATATAACATAAGTATTGACAAAATCATAATAAGATTTAGAAGCCGAAGACACACATTCAACATAAGTATTGTTTCGTATAAATGAAAATCGCTAAATGCGAATATTGTCCTCGTTGGTCAGTTGCACATTAGAATTTAAATCTAAATTATGTAAAAGATATCAATTTGACAAATTTAGGTGGCTTGATTACATGTTTCATGTACCCTAGATAAGGGACAAATAATATGACCAGGTTTGATAACTGAACTATTTTATTATGACATAATTATGAATTAAGGGTTGTTTATTTCCTTTATTTTGTACAAGCTTTGAGGCCAGATTTTCAAATTTTTTTAGAAATATCATTCAAGTTTTTATGCAAATTGATTGATTCCGATAATTGATTGAACTGACATCAAAAAAGACAGGAAAAGTATTATTTGCTAGTGAGCTAAATGGTACAAGGGTCCAGGAATGGATTTCCCATTTTGAAGACTAATTAAAAATTTTCTTGAAGTTTTAAAACTAATTTATTAAGGCAAGAATAGATGGAATATATGTGAATTTTGTGTTTTAAAAAATATATTATCGGGGTGCCTTCCATTTCGGTCGAAACACTCTTGAAATGCCGTCTTCATGTGGTCAAAAACTACTCAACATATCTCAGGTGGTATTCCATTAATTTCTTCTCGTATTTCTTGTTTTAACTTTGGCAAAGTCATAGGTATATCAACATAAACTTTACTTTTGAGGTATCCCCTCAAAAAAAAGTCCAGTAAGGTGAGGTCGGGAGACCTAGCCTGCCAGTTTAGATCTCCAAAGCGGGAGATGACCTCTTGCGGGAATAATACTCTAACGACTTCCATAGACGCTCGGGCTGTATGCAGTGGTCCCATCTTGCTGAAACCATGTATCCTGATTGAAGCCATCAAATTCTTGTAGCTAATTCCCGAAGCATGGCACAATAACGATCACTATTTACAGCATGGGCTACGCCGCGTCGCGTCGCGTCGGTTCTCAAAGCAATCGAATATTCCTGGTGAATAGAGGAACAGTGCAACTACCTTCGGTAAAAAATTCAATTATACAGGATGTATCATTTCGGAGCTATTAAACGTCAAAGTCGAAATTTACGCGATTTCCCTTGTACCCGGGTACAGGTCGCAAAAGTGAATTAAATCAATTTAAATTTTCGGAGATTGCAAATGACCCGGATCTTCAGAACCCAATTGAAACTGGTGAGGACCGGAAAATAGCAACTAATTCTTTAGAGTTTTCTTAGGTCGAAAAGTGCCGTTTGCAGACCCCTCTTTAGTACCTAATAACTCGAAAACGAACCGTCGGATCGAAAAACGGATTGATAAGTAAAACTTTAAAATCTCAAATACTTTCATTTTGCAATACATCAGAAGGAGCTAATACATAATATCCATATTTCCTAGTCTTAGCTTCTCCATTCTTTATAGGAAGGGAGTAATCGCCGATTAAATTTCGATTTTTTGACTTTTTTTGCACTCTACATCGGTACCTTTGAACCACTAGGTATTTTTTCCTGTCTAATTTTTTTTCCAATTTTTCAATGCTACCTTATAGAGGGCTAATCAGACTTTAAAATGAATACCGAATGGGTGGGTCACCTAGGAGCGTATGTATTTAAGGGGTAAAAACTGAATTTTCTACAAACAAATCCCCTTTTTAACCGTCATTAGTCTACAGTATTTTTCTTCGGTATTTAGTTATTCTTTTTGGGTTTATTTTATCCGCTAATTATCTAAGAATACCTCTCACTAGTTCACATAGCTTATTTTTTTGTTTAGGTTATATATAAATAGGTTTATTTGCATCGCGGACCTGCAAAATTTGAAACTTTTAAATTTTCGAATTTTCGACCATTGCAGTGAAAACAAAGAATTGCAGTTTATTTACGTCGAAATTATTAAAATATGATGTGTCCAAATTTTGCCAGTTTTTGTTACAAGATGGGAAGATTCTTGGCCAATTTCGGCTTGATTGGATGAGTTACACTTTTGACGTCACAGCCAATGGGATCACGTTTTACAAGTTTCGAAATTTGCGCAACAATTTGCAGTAGAAAATCCTTCTTTTTGTTAATAAAAACCAAAATAAATAGATAAAAACAATCACCACAAAAATGTACTTGTGTTATATGCATATTCCCTAGTCCTATACTATTTTGATCTTGTATGGATAAAACTTCAAATCTCTCCCTAAAAGATGATTTCTGCATTTGCAAAGTTTGTGATGTTTTACGAATTGATCCACTTGACTTTCGAATGATCGCGGCACGCACAGCCCCAACATTCTTAGGAGCAGTTGCAGTCCTTAGACGACCACGGGGTTTTTACATTTACAACTGACGATGTTTCTCTAAACCTCCGCACCTACGATTTCACGAAATTTTTACTTGGGCCGTCCTCCAGGCGCCTAATATTGAAGTCAGCACAACATTTTCGTCTTGCAATTGTGCACACCTGACCAACGCTCCATTTTTACTAAATAATCTGCATTAGTGATGTAAGGATACGTATTCAAAAATCCGTTGGATACGAATATTAAAACAATCCGTATTATCCGTAACCGGTCGAGAACTTGAATACGGATTCGGGATCAAAATAAATACGCATTCGGGTGGTTACTAGTAATGCAAAGTGCAAAGAGAAAACGGAATCGGGATCGAGTGTAAGCGAACAACACGATCTGCGATTTGGCATATTTATTTTGATCTCATGCTTTCTTTTTCTAATGACATGTCCTAAAAGAAGATAGCATACTTATCGGGGTAACGGTTATTATATGGGATGAGACCCATAGGTTTAAACTCGGCGCGCCTTACCCGAACTGAATTTAATCGAGAACGAACGACGGTGCCCTACTATCCCTAACCTTCGACTTCGAATATGATACCGCTTCCACCTATCCACCCGTATCCGAAATAATTCAGTACATGTTTCGTAACCTTTCGCGCGGCTCAAGAAATGGATACGTATTCGGATGATGGATACGGATATTAGTTGATTCCGATTCCGTATTATCCAGATATCTAAAGAATACGGATATTTACAACACTAATCTGCATCGATCCACTATCGAACGCCGCTAACCAGACCCCGCTACGTTGCACGGTTGACAAGTTACTCGAGTTTGAAAAGGGATATCCGCATTCCTGGACACCCTCTACAGCTTAACTGTATTTAAATTCAGGTAACTTGTATAACAAAATTCTAAACTTCGAAATCGGCTCAACTTATGTACCTACGCCTTATTACGGATTCTTTTGTTAGAACTAATTTAAATTTAAACACAATAAAGCTTACCATTAAGCTCATTAATAAATACGTAAATTTATTATTTCATAATGTTCCGTACTTTTCTTAGGTCGCTTGATTTTTAGAAGTTTTTTTTTTCATTTTAGTGCCAATACTGAATTAGTACTGGGTGTTGGAACGCACTTTGTTAAAGAAAAAGTGTTAAGTTAAAAACTGTCAAAGATACTATGCTGAGTATCTTTGACTAAGTACTTACCCCTTAAAACTTGAAAGAAAAGAAAATTTAATTGATTAAAAAGGCAAAGCCAGAGGAAGCAAAAACAACAGGGTGTTCTGAGCGAAGCAAGCCGTAGTAGAGCGCGTGCAGTGGCGCAACTAGACAGTGCCTTTTGGGGGGGCTTAAGCCCTGATCCTCAAGATAAAGTTGATTTGAATTTTTTATTTTTATGGAAAACCAATCGGTCTAGGGGGTCTAATTTCGAGTTTGGGAGGGGGGGGGGGGGCTAAGCCCCCTAGACCCCCTAGTTGCGCCTCTGAGCGCGTGCAAATTAGCCCGTAGTTCAGTTAGCGGGATAGGTTGAACTGGACGCCACCAGTGTTTTACACCGACACAAACTGGAAGTCGCCTTGGTGGTCTACGAACCTGCTTCTCACACAACAAGGCGGTTATTCATAATTTAAAATCACAACGTAAGGCGTAGTAAACTAAATGAAACAACGTACATAACACTTAACCCTATATATATATATTTGTACAAAAAATTTTTTACATGGTACAAAAAAATATAAGGCCACATGACCAAATATTGGACGCTAACTTAAGCGTTCTCACTATTGACGACACCCCATATAAACAGATGTAAAAAAACTGAATCCAATTCTCCTTCCTTATCACCGACACCAGCCGGGAAAACAAAAGAAGGCCCTTTAGCCCGCTCCGGAAGAAAGATAGGAAGGTTTTTTAGCACCCACCGGAAAAACCCACTTCGAGGACTGTAGATTCGATGAGACAAATCTCAACAAAAGGGACAGCTACCATTGCCCTCGGCAAAAGGGGCATTCAATCGCCATACAGATGGTGATGGCCTTTTGTCAACAAAATCAAGACGAGATCTCGCTAGGCGGAAGAATTTCATCGTAGACATTCAAATAATCGGTCAGGACAAATCAAAACATGCTGAAAGACATCATCGCGGATTCCCGGACAGACTACCTCATCCGTTGATGACTTCTAGACGGAAAGTAAGCTGACTGAAACGAAAAGATCACGGAAAGATACCCCCGCAAGCTGTCTAAAATGGCCGACTATCGATATCCGGAGCGGGGCGCCGCAAACCCCAATGAAAGTGGTGGCGTTAGCTAGCACCTCTTGGCGATAAAAAATAAGCAAAGGTTCCGAACGAAAACGTCGACATGCTCCAAAGGAAAATCTGAAATCCTAGGTTGGCAACACTGACAAACGGCCTCGTATACATGCCCGCGGCGTCAGAAGGGCGCTCCAGAGCTTCCGGTGCACCGCATGCTAAAAACTCCTACATGTTCCAAGTTTCCAGATTTCTTTACTCTCGATTATCAATCCCTTAAAACGAATAGACAGCGATGACAAAACTACTGACAGTTCTAATAACCAGAAACTGTAAACGAAGCAGATGCTTTCAGAAAATAAAAAAATCGAATCAATACCGGTAACTAAATTATGCGCAACCGTCTATTTATAGGGAGGACCTTGGGCAAGGCAACGAAAATGAAATTCAGGGCCAAAATAAAAGAAAAAGGTTAAATCAAATTATGGACCCCATACAAGTCAACAGAGCTCACCATCAGCTACCAAAGGTTCAGAAGAGACGAATGGCAATCAGTTAAATTAAAATTCCTAGGAAGAAACTTGAACGCAAGGCAAAACAAACTTACACAGCGTCACTCAGCACGAAGGCACGTCAATACAGCAAAGGTAACTCAAAAACAGAGTTGGGCAAACTACTTGAAAAAAGTAGTGGAGTATATCTACTAACTACTTTATCAAAAAAATAGTTTAACTACTTAGTAGTTAAACTACTTCTCCAAAAAAGTAATTAGACTACTAATATTTAACTGCTTTTTTAACTACAAACCAAACTAAACATGTACCGTTGCGGATCCAAAAACCAGTGTCGTAGCCGTACTTCCAAAAGTGATTAAAAAATAACTTGACATCAAATAAAAAATTCCAAATAAAATAAAAAAGTTTTTATTATTTAAACTTTATTTTAAAGTTAAGTGTCCACTGACTTAAATTTAAACATAAATTATTAACACAGTTCCTTTTTGGTACAAAACTAAAACATATTACGCAATAGGAGTAGGAGGTATTTAAGAAAATAATAAAAAAAAATTTTAAAGTTTTAAAACCTGCAAATTCTATATTAGGTTTGCTTATCGCTTACTCGACTGGAAACGTCAGACGAAAAATTTCCGAAAACCTGTTCTACCGAGATTTTTAGCATACATCGACGTACACGCAATGCAATGACGTAATATTGTAATTTAGTAGTTAAAGTCCATATTTTATTCTTTGATTTAATTTAGAAATAAAAATTCTCTCTTAAATAAAATAATCCTTTTTTTCCAATATCAAAGTCAAAGGAGCCGCGACCTGCCCGACATTTGCCGATGGCACGTGCCAATTCGGTGGTCCAAAATATCAATATCAGACTAAATTTTTGACAAAAGTCAAGTATTTAAATTAATTTTAAAATTATTATTTTACCATGAGTTAAGGCTAACCAAAGAACGTAAAGAAAAATAAAATTATCACAGTTATTAAATATTTTTAAATATTAAATTATATGTAGGTACGTTTTAACCTATAACTTGATATTTAATAAGTGTGATAATTTTTTTCTTTACGTGCTTTGGTTAGCCTTATCTCATTATAAAATAATAATCTTAAATTAAATTAATTTAACTTTTGTCAAAAATTTTGCGTGATATTGTCATATCGGACGACCGTATTAGCGCCTGCCATCGCAAACCGTCGACCTGGGCACCTTTGACTTTGATAACGGAAAAAAGGATTGTTTTATTTTTCACTACAGGATATTTATTTTTATACCCTTTCAACTCTTCCTTTCACCATCTGCAACTATAGCTGCTCTAAAATCTTTCTCCATTTATCTTAATTCTTTTGCAAAACGTTTTATTATCTAAATCGGTTTAATGGTTCTGCAAAAAATTGCGACACACAAAACAAACTTCTTCTCGGCTATATTTCATACCCTCTCATCCCACCGCATCAGAATATAACCTATATTTCGTGCATTAATCGCCATCATTACATAATCGTTGGATAATATCATTTTATAACAACGAAGTCAAACAAAAACCAACAAATTACATTTTCATATCAATAGGCTTGGAGGAGGTGCATAATATTAATAAAGCACGTGGTATGGCGGTTCTTTTCTTTAGTATCAGGAGAACATATTTATTGTGAAAGTATAGGTTTGCCTTGCTTAAAATTAAGAGTGGCGTAAGTACTGATGATCAGTGATAATTATGTGATAAGTGGTCCAGATATAGGGGAAATCTAGGAAAGTTGACGTACTAGGTGAGATGATGCAGTTAACCTTTCAGTAGTTTCAGTGGTATTAATGATTAATGCTTGAGCGGTGGTAAATCAGGTAATACCGTACCATTGCTTTGGTACTACCATATTGTTATGGTAAAATGCAGTTTATTTTGCAGGGTATACCGATAACACAAAGAATTATGACGTTCCTACCTATTACGATATTATGAGAGCCTTTTATTACCTTAAAATTCATGCCTTTAAAAAAAGAGTAAAAATCAAAACGCAAATACACAACACAAACACAACTACACAGTATTATAAAATTATAACCAAGCTTCTTTGATTACAGTACGAAATTTTGTAAAAAAAACACAATATTCTGTTAAACAGTGGTGTACAATTCCGTTTAAAACAGGGTAGGCAAAAATTGTATTTAAGTCAAAAAAATTACCTTTCGAAGCATTCATGTACATAATTCTCACGTTTTGTCACAAATATCTCGATTAGGAGTCAGTAAAACAACGTGGCCGAAGAACAACGAAATTATTTCTAAATTAGATCAACACGACGGTTTTTTCTTAAAAATTCTTTTAAAACATTATCATAAAAATTAGTTTTTCGTTTTAGATCCTTAAAGAGCTCGCTCTCTAGAGAGATTATTGTTAATTCGCTTAAGCGTTTCTGTCCCTGTGTGTTTCTTAAATACTTATGAATTCTTTTTAATTCAGAAAAAGATCGTTCAACCTTGGCAACAGTGGAGTTATAACGCTGGTGATGGTTGACGGTCTCGATTTCGAGTCGCGTGTATGGATTGCATCTCTTTCTACCCTACAGCCTCTCTTGCTTCTACTCGTATAAAAGCACTGCTTTTGCCTTGCCATAAGAACATAATATGAAGCAAACTGTGTGATTTCAAGACGGTCTTATGGGATGCTTATATAGCGATCTAGTTTACGATTAATAGTGCAAGGAAGGCGTTACGTGGGAGTGGGAATGATATCTGATTAATAGACTAATAGCTGCCAAAGCTGGATATTATACGGATAAAAATTTAAATACATTAAAAAAAAATTATAATTTTGTACAGGTTGTTCCTAGGGTAGGCAGTGCTTTTTTGCCTATATTATATGCACGCTACTGCTGTTAAATACAAAATGTGCGAAGAGTTATAGTTGACCTTTTAATCCACCACCGGGCCTCCGGTCTCCGTCTGATTGGTCCGCTGAACACGTGCTGTCAGCTGTTCACGTGACAGAAGTGAGTTATTATCCTGGATGAGTATTGATAAGATGAATAATGCCGTGTAAACTTTTGCTTTCTGTTTATTAATTGGTGAAAGAAAATACTCTTCAGCCTTTTAATAACGGTATTAATATTAAAAAAAATATCGTACTCGCTACACCATATTGCTGGGTGTCTAGTTGAACGTTATTATTTTACTTTTGGTCTGAACAGCTGTTCTCTGGCTTGTTTTAATTTTATTGTGTCATAATATTTCAGCTCTCTGAAATTAAAAATTTTGGAAGAGTTGGTAGAATTTCTTTCTTTAAAGGTAACAAATATACTATTTCTTCAAACTTGTTATATGAAATTATTGTTGAGGCTTAGCAACACAACAACCTAGCTCATAGCTTTTTATGTGGCCATGTGTTTTTTACTAGTGGTGAGCAGTTGTTGATGGGCGATATCTAGCTTATTGTCACGAGGCCCCATTTATAACTAATTTTCCCCCATTTAAATTCATCCAGGATTTACCGGTTTCAACATTTGCAGTGAATGCAGTGAATTTCATAAAAATGCCATCATTGTCGCTACGGGAGGACGCGTATCCATCATCAGAGGGCGCGCACGAATTCATTGGAACAAGTTAATCGTTCCAAATAGTTTGATTTTTCTTCCATTTTCGAGCGTTTGTTTGTATTGTGTTAACGATAAGTATCAAAGGATGATCCTGCTGGTATAAACTCTAATGTCATTGAGCACGTAATAAAATGTCTCAGCTGACATCTTAAAATAATCAGAAAAGTTCTTCAATTTTATCTATAACTATAAGATCGTGAAATAATATATTATTACATTCATTTAGAAGTAAACAATTCATTTATGTATTCACTATTTCGTCCAATAATTATATTTTTATTAAAAAGGTTCTCCAAAAAAAAGTATTTTGTTCAATGTCGTCTATACTGAATACAACTGAGCAAGAGAATAATTTCGTCAGACTATGCGTCCATTATATTCACCAGATTCTGATTAACATTTCGGACCTGTTCGTCAGGACACAAATTCGCCAGAAAACGCATCCATTCATAAAGAATCCAACAAATTTTGTTTTATTATCCGCATTAAAATACTCAAACACAATTTTAATCCTTTAATTCTGAAACTGATTTTTCCAAAAAGCTTTTTTCCCTTTATGCTAAGTGTAAGCATGACAAGCTAATTAATTTAAGAACAAAATAATAAAATTTTGAGTGTAGAACAACAGCGCCAGCTGCAACACGGAAGTCGTGAAACAGCAGTGTCTTAACAGCCGCATCAATTAAGAGCTTAATCACGGCGCGAAATGAAGTCTTTATAGACCTAATTAATTTCTTATTAAATCCACGAGTTGGCGCTGATGCGACCTGCGGCGTCGGCAAACCGGATGCGATGCCGACGACAAAATCAGTGGCAGGGTTGCACACGATTATATAGTCAGTGTAATGAACTATTACGTTTTTCTTCTTAATTAATTCTCAGGCTCAACACAAGCTACAAAATTATCCTCAAGATGCTTTGTAAGAGCGGGCTTTTTCTTTTCGATTGACTGGAATTGACAGCGGAATTACTAAATCGCTTTACGACAAAAACGACTAAAATAAAATTGATTCCGCTTAGTTCCAAGGGACTGGAATTTTATGACCTATCTAGTCTCATATTGGAAAACATGACCGTAGTTCCACAAAGAATTTTATCTAATGCGGTTCCAGCAGTACTAAACTAAGCACAAATAGGAAAGTTTCCTCAGAAAGCACTGCATACGTTTCACTAAACGGTCCCATAATTCAAAAGGAGTTGAGGCTTGCGAATACTTACAGGTGAACCTGAACGAGGCGAGGGAACTTAACTTGAGTATATCTGGCAAAGCATTATAGGCAACGGAGCTGATTTACGCGGATTAAAATATTGTGGATCGTATCTTACAAAGAATTCTATCCTTAACTAGTAAAGATTGAACTACAGTTAGCCTTCTAATATTTCCTATCATTAAACTGGAGCTCTGACCTGTGATGATTTGGAGTTGAAAAATTTTCGCATGGCAAATCGTTTATGGATAAATATTTCTCTTCAATCTCATCTAAGGCTGTTTTGTATATTCACAACGTTGACCAAACCTAAGACAGGTTGAATTTCAACGACCCAGTAAACCGAACCAACCGAACCGAAACAAAATACCGAGCCAAAATGTATTGTGTTCACAATATTCACAATTATGTAGTGTTAACATTTTCTAACTTATTGGACGCATCGTCAGCGTTCTTGCAGTCACATACTAAAGTTCTATGTTAGGTAATCTACATGTTTGGAATGGAAGATGTGGTAATTTGCAGAGATGTAGGCAGGAGACTTTAGATGGTGTTGCAAGCATGTCAATTTATTTTGACAATATATTAGTTCATGGAGAAAAGGGAAAAGAACACAATTAAAATTTTCTTGCAGGTTGCAAAAAATCAAAAACAGTTAAGTAGTTTAACATCAAATTGCTAAAAATCAAAATTGTGTGTGACAAATATTAAATTTCTTGAACGTATTATTAGCGTAGCAGACCTTTACATTTAGATCTCTTTTTGAATCTGTGCAATTTTAAATAAACTTAGATACATGCTGACATGTTGGAGTAGCTCTTAAATATTAGCAATAAGTAGGGTTAATCTGGGAGAGATGCCGCAGGTCACGTGATACGCGTGATGCTGCCTACAAGACTTTGGCAAGAGCGACATCGGAAGTCAACTGACTAGTAAGCGTTGTGTATGTGGTCGGTGGGTTTTTCCTTTGCCTGTTGAGCTTGTAATTTAACAATTGAAACTGTAAGTAGCATTTTCATTACCTAATATTATATAGAGTACTTTTCAAACTTTAGTGGCACATTGACTTTAAGGAAAATCGGGTTTGATTTGTATTATTCGAGTTAGATAGGCTATTTTGTAGATTAATATGCATATTTTAGTTTAATGTTTTTATTTTGGTACTTTGCAAAATGATGCGGCGAAAAAAAAAAACGAAAAAGATAGATGCCACATATTTTGGGTGGGAGAGTTGCCACACATGTTATTTTTGTGTTTAGATGTAAGTGATAGCTAATATCCAGGCTTTTAGCACATGCAAAATAAAAAAAAAACAAGTAATAATGTTCTGTGGGTTTACAATGCCCAGAAAATATCAGCGTAAGGCCAGTGCCAAACCAAAAGGAAAATGGACAGAAGAACTGGATTTGTTGTGTCAAAAGGCTAAATTGCTACATAAGATCTGTACCATGTTCCCCACGATTTGCAACATAATAGAATATTAAACAAACGAAAAGAAATGAAAAAAAAAAATTTTCGACAAAACGATGTAAAATTTGTTTAGAAAAAATTATAAATAAAGTAACTAAACGTGTTCATTTTTTCGCAGGGGGGACTCCGCAAAAATTCAACTGTTTTTCGCAAATTACACAATAATTTTTTCTATACCAAAACATTCCTAGTAGGCTCACTATTAAAAAACCTAAACTTGGCATGGGTCCCGTAAGTAGCAACAGAGATATACAACTTTAAAATTTCATCAGACGCCACTGCATCTGTCCCTTGTGAACAATTTTATGACGCATCTCTCCCTATAGCTCTGGGCATTTCTCACATGTCCCAGGGGAGAGACGCCTTAAAAGTCAGCTTTTTAAATAATTTTTTTGTAACCCTGCAGTCACTTCTTTTTTGGTTTTTTATATTTCTATTTGTTATAGTATAGTTGCTTTAAATGTCACTTTGTATTTTTGTAAAAAATATAATATGAAACTAACGATTTTACGATTTAATTTGTAAAAGCGTGGCAAGTGTCCCACATTTACCCTACCTAATTTATATTACTTACTCTAAGGTAGTAATGATTGTATGCCATAAATCTGTGATTACAAGTTCATGACGGAGGGAACATGAAACATCCTTTAACTTCAAATCTCCTTGGTAATATTTTTTCTAAACTAATATATTATTCTGTAAACGATTAAGGACGCTAATGTTTAACGCTCCAAAACTGTCGCTGATGCCAAAAAGCAAAGGGAGGCACGCAATTTGAAGCGAGGAAATTGTGCCATCAGCAGACCATGTGTTCCGCACGACGAAAAGCCTTTCATGTCCTCTATTTTGTTCTTTTCGGGAAAAGTTTCACTTTACGTCAACGCGTGGTCAAGCATATTCTCAGCCTTTTATGCTTTCCTTTAAAAATTTAATAACAAAGTTTTGTCGTCTTCGCTCAAATAACCTGGGATAAACCTGAATATTCTTGGCTATCTCTGAAAGTTTTTTATACGCTTCAAATTACTGGTGAGTAATTGCAGGGGCGGATTTAAAATTTCGTCTAGGGTCACCTCGAGCTACATAAAAGCATAGACCAAAAAGAAAACGGGCAATGGACACTATTTTATAACGGACGAAAAATATAAACCAGTTCTTGCGAAAACAGAGCGGTTGGTCACCTTAACTTGCAATTTCTAGCATTTTTTTATTTATACATTCTGTCCATTTGGACTGATATACAAAATTTTTTCGAAAACACTTTTTTTAAAAGCACGTTTTTTCGAAAATATATTTTCTCGAAGACAGAATTTTTTCCATAATACAGTAATTCGAGAACGGGGGGTGTTTCCAATTTTTTTTTTTGGAAACCAACTTGTCGAATTCCGTCATTGTTTCGAAAAGAATTCATATTGATATTAAAAAAAAACACTATTTTGGAGAAGTAATATACTACAGAGCCGTAGTAAACAAGGAAACAAACCTGACCGAACACAAAAACGGTTGATGTTAGTTCAGGATCTTTTTCTGTCTTTTATATTGACATTTTATAGGCTAGTATATAGGTAGTTCATAATTTAATTAAATTAATTTTTGAAACACCGTGTTTCTGGAAAATGTAATTTTGAAAGGTTTTTTCTTGAAATTGAATTGAATTTTTAAATTTTGTAGATCCGTTTCCGAATAAGCATCTTTCGATAAGCTGCTTTTCGACAAATTTACTTAATTTAACATCGAAAAAATGTTTTTTGAGAAAAAAAAACAGAACACGCGACCGGATCAATTGTTTAATTAATATGACAGTGTAAATATTCTAGCATTTTTTCTAGCATGCCTTTTGTCATTTGGAGGGATATATTTACGCAAGCACAATTTTTCGAAAACCAATTTTTCGAATTTTTTTAAACTCTTTTTAAAAATACATTTTTTCTGAAAACATCTTTTTCGAAATGAAATTTTTTCGAATAACATTTTTCGAATATTAATTGTTTCAAGCATCGCCTTTGGGAAAAAATAATTTACGAGAAAGTAGCGTACCTACCAAACCTAAGGAAAGCTTTTTTTTCGTGATAAATATGAATAAATCTTCAAACTCAAGCAAACCCATTTAAAATATATTTTCTACAAACGTGTTAAAAATGCATTTTTTAACACGCCGCAGACGCCTTAAAAATGTTACTTTATGGCACTAGTGTTAAAAGTACTTTATAGCACTAGTGTTAAAAGTACTAGCAACTACGACGCCAACAATGGTTGTTAGATTTTTTGACAAATGTCAACTTCATAATTTTATATTATATCTACGATGCTACTTAAAACTATGTGTTTCGAATATGTTAAACTTTCTAAAAATTTTAATTGTATTTTCGTTTTTTATTGTCGTTTGTAGAAAAAATTTTGTATGATATTTGTGTTAAAAGTACTTTTAAGGCACTCATTTGAATTGCAGAATTCGCTTCGCTCATTCTGCAAACTTTCAAATTCGTGCCGTAAAATTATACTTTTAACACTCCTATATCATAAATAACTATTTGACATTTACAAACAGCATGACCAAGTGACATCTGTAAAATAAAAGAAGCAAAACTGACTTATGTCAAAGCAAACAGTGAAAAGTGGCTTCAGATTTACTTTTTCTAACGGATGTTAGGTACTTTTGATTTTTTTTCCTATATATGCCACTGCTTGCAAGTGTTGTATTGTTCATTAAAACACTATTACAATTTTATGGATTTTTCTTTGACCTAGTACCTACTTTTGGTGAAAAACAGTTGGCGTCCCGTTCTGAGGATAAAAATAAATGGTCACGTTAAGAATGCTATACTTTTTAAAAGGCCTTGGGCTACAATTTGGAATTCACTATGAAATTCGTTGTTGATAGGTAATGAATTTTGGATGGAAATTGACTCTTATCTCTGCAAATAAGCCAAATTACTGTTACAAAGTATCCAAAGTGTACAGATAAACCAAATTGTCGTTTAGATAAGGCACCTCATGTTCATATGTTAATCGGGGGAAACGAAAGCGGGTGCAATGTAGGATATGTTTAAAATATTGATAATAATTAATAATTTCTTTTAGAGACCACCGACAAGTATTTGTAAATTGCAATGAGCTATTGATCGACTTAACAGCCCTTCCCTTATTATAAAATATAACCGATAATTTATGCGAAGTAGGAAAAACCAGTAATTTCCTTTCCAATTCTTTATACAAATTGGTATTACAAAACCGTACTAAATCAATTTGCGAAGTAATATTTTTAAAAAGGGAAATTGCTTTTATCTCCTTTGCGCTAACCCTGTTCGCGGCGCCCTTCTTTCATCTTTTATGCATATATTCAAATTGTAGTTATATCATTCTAATCTAAATTGGCTGATAACATTTGGATTTTATCATATAGGACATGAATCCCCCTTTATGAAAATAGAAGGTTATGGTTTTGGGGTGACTCTATACTGGATATTAATATCGTTAGATAGATATTAGTTGTTATATAAAAATTCTCTCAGGGCTTTACTAAAAGTTATAAGACTTAATACTGGATTGTAACCTAGTTGATGAGTGAGATATTTATAAGGTTCTCCTCTGTCGTTGGTTCTTGGGATACCTAGAAATATCTGGATATCTAGCTTTCTTCAGAAAATGCATACGAAAGTTTTTGCAAATATTTCTTGCTCTTATGAACCTCTTCCATGGTTATGCCAATCTTTTTATTTGATATACTTCTCTATTAAATATTTGAAAAACATGGAATAAACATATCACCAGTATCGCGTTCGGGAAGCTTTTCGAAAAAACTTTTCATTCTGTTCTATTTTTATCAGACATGACTACCCCCACTTTTTCCCATGCAGGATTTCGGTATTTAGATGTTTCACTAAACAAGTTATGGACTCTTCATCCTCGTTCACCAACAAGCAAATAGCCACAATCTCACTCAGGCCGCTTCCATCTTCTACCATTATTATGTAAGTCGTAAACCTCAGATCTACCAGGCAATAGGTACCAACAAAAACAATCTCTGGAAACTATTCCATCTACTTTTTCATTCTGCCATCTTGGAAAAATAAACCCTTGAAAAGCCCATTTTGATCAACTAAAATCACAATATCACTACAATGGTATAAATTTCCTCCAGGGCCTTTGGGGCTTCTTGAGTAGTAAGTTTGATATTTCCTCGCAAATTTAGTCTCTGATTTCCTAGAAAATTGAAATAAGCTTTTGATGAAGTATGACCGTAATTTTGTTCAAGCTCCAGGATGCATAGAAATTGTTTACACTCACTTACTTTCAAGAAAATGCGATCCTGGCAGCCTTGCTTATACGTGGAACATTTCCTTGTTGACGTATCATTTTTTGTCTTGAATGGTCTTCCACTTTAACACAGGCTAGCCGCAGATTAGTATTTCGGAGCCGGATTAATATCCAGAACAGTATTAGGATTTCATTGTATTTGACTGTCAATTGTTCTGGTATCACGCAACCAAAATTCAATGTTTGTGGCTTTCTTGTAGTCTACCAAAACACAATTAAAAATTTTATATAAAAAAAATGTATCACCTACTTTTATATTTTATAGTTTTTACGCAAAATTAAAGCAACGCAATGCTTACGATCATCTAAAAGACGTAGCTATTATTATTTTAGGTTAGAACTGCCGGCATTCCGTTATGGCCGTATCTGGACAATGGCGCCGGCACCCGAAGAATTTTGTACTCGGGTGCCGGCGCTGGTATCCATGCATCAACATTTTGGGAACTGGCGCCGCCAGCGAAGTTACTTCCTATCTCTTATGTATTATCTACTTTCGTACTAAGATAGGTTAGGTTGAATCGACCTAAACTGAGCCAGAGATGTCACTGCTAAGCCACCACTAAGGTAAAATGAACATATAATATGTTCATTGATGATATCTATACCTAAAATTTAATAAAAATTAGTTTTGATTTTGTGTAACGTAACAATTGCTTGTGGAATGCAAGTGTCAGCATAGTTCCATTCAGACAGAATTTTAGCTCACACCCCACATGCAATAATTTAAAGCTCCATATCATACAATTCACCCCCATATTCACGAATAACGCCCGTTGCCTCTTTTCATTTACGTTTTGACCAATTTATGGCGTATTGAAAAGGGGACAATTTGGAATTGTATCACCCTAATTTCTTCATGCGTTAGATTGCAATGCAGTGCAATAAAAGAAATATACCGGTAACATAAAAGTGCTCATATGTACACTTGGTTTCAAAAAGAGCGTCTATTTTTTTCTTCTAAGCCAGAAATTATTTCTCCTCTTCCAACTCCAAACTCTTTGTTTCCCAAATAAGATCAATCCTAGAATATTGTTTCCGTATCTGGAGAGCGGTATTTCCTAAGAAAATTAGCATCCTTGATTCTTTTCAATAGAGAGCTATTCGACTCAATTACCCAGTAAGTGGTCATCGTCTCACAGTGAATAATCTGTCTCTCTTCTACTGGTGTCCGGGTGTTTTCACGGAATTTACTCGGAAGCCTCTATCTTTTCTTATTTGACTATTCCTAAGAGAACAAGCAGCCCATCCATCAGCTGTAGTAATAATAAAGCGATAAAAAGGAAATTTCTTTCTTTCTCCATTTGGTACCATGTACGAATATTCGGGTTCACTCGTGCTTGTCAATCCCATTCACGAACATTTACAAATAACAAGAATATTTTTACTATAAGGAGATCGTGCTCTTCGATCGTCTAATAAATGCACAACAAATTTTTTTTTATTTATATTTCTTATTTATAGCTGCATGCTTTTACTGTTCAACTATAAAAACCCTAATCATCCCAGATCTTCCGCTCATTCCCACTTCTCCCACTCATTCATATCTAGGGTCTCCAAATTATGGAACAAATTGTCTTCAGAGATATTCCTTTCTTTTCCTGATATACCATCCTTAAGTGAATTTAATTCTATTGTGGAAAACACAAAATCAAATTGTCCTTTTCTAAAATAAATTCATAGTGCACAATTTAGTAAAGTTATTTTATATTTGTCAATTAAAACCCTTACCTGTCACGTTAGACCGGTATTAACACAAGCAAATCTAGTCGTAAAATCAGCAAGTGAAAACTATTTTTTTCTAAGTTGCATTGTTCACGTGCCAATATTGTCACAAGTGGAAAAACCAATAATTTAATAGATCAATATTCGGAAGTTCAATAAATAAACTATAATCCTATTTTACTTATTCATAAGATATTGCCCTCTACATTGGCTGGATGTAGCTCATTTATTGAATATGCATAAAAATTGCAACTATGAAATATTATAGTTCCTTTATAAAATCAAACAATAATTGAAAAAATTTATTTAAACGACGCCATTATCTAGTCAGCTAAATTGAGGTTTCTGACTTAAAGTCAACGCTCCCCAAAAGGAGGGGAAAAACTGCTGACTGGATGATAGGGCGATCGGAACGACGAGAGTTAGAAAAAACACGAGTGCACGATCCCCGGTCCGATGGGTTTGTGATTGTGATACACTGTAGAAGAAATGATCTTCAAAACTGTAAGTAATGTAAGTAATAAAAAATTAAGTTGTCTTTCGAGAGTAAATTATATAAATCTGTCTTCTGTTTACGTCAAGATTGAATGTTCCTATTTTTTGTAAATAAACGATTTGTTTTTGACCTTCGTTTGATTAAGATCATAGTTAAGGTTCGCGTACCGCATGGCGTTTGGCAGATTTATATAATTTACTCTCGAAAGACAACTTAATTTTCTATTACTTACATTACAGTTTTGAAGATCATTTCTTCTACAGTTTATCACAATCACAAACGCATCGGACCGGGGATCGTGCACTAGTGTCTTTTCTAACTCTCGTCTTTCCGATCGCCCTATCATCCAGTCAGCAGTTTTTCCCCTCCTTTTGGGGAGCATTGACTTTAGATCAGAAACCTCAATTTTGCTGACTAGATAATAGCGACGTTTAACTAAATTATTTCAAGTAATTGTTTGATTTTATAAAGGAACTAAAATATTTCATAGTTGCAATTTTTATGCATATTCAATAAATGACCTACATCCTACCAATATAGAGGGGAATAACTTATGAATAAGTAAAATAGGATTATAGTTTATTTCTTGAACTTCCGAATATTGATCTATGAAATATTGATTTTTCCGGTGGTGAGAATATGTCAAACAATTATGTCACTTTTTGAATGTCAGTAGGTATCTTACGAACTGTGCAACTTAGACAAATGCCGTTTTATATTATTATGAAATCCGTGTATATTTAAAATTCAATATATAAAAAATTTCTCTGTACATTTCATCAAGTCTGAAGTATTGTGCAGCGTTATTTTTGAAACATAGTGTATCTTTATATCTACATCAGCAATTTCTACAATTTTCGCAGTCAATTTTGTACTCGATCGTGTCCATTATGGCTTCGGTCATTAGGCCTATGAGTTTAGTTCCGTATTGTTCGTTGTGGTCCACAATAATTATGGGATGAGGGTTGTTAGGTAGTTTAACTCTGATTAATTTGTTCATGTACACGCCCTTAAGGAATGAAGGTAATGTTTTATTTTGTTAGATTACCTTATACTTACTCTTTGGAATGAGACTAATTTATTTAAGCGATATCTTGTTTTTCTCTTCATATCTTGTAACGAAAGGCGTTTATGGAAACTGTGATTGGGTTGACTCGATCATCAGCTGATATCTGATGTCTCTTTTTATTGACAGCTAATGTAGGAAGAAATCAGATCATAGTTTTTTTAAGCGCCTGAAATAGATAGTTGTAGAATGTTGTTAATATTACGCGTAACAAATAAAACAGTAAATTTATTGTTTAAAAATATTTTTACTTTTCTACATAGCTTCCGTCTAGCTCAATACATTTATTTTAGCGATGTCCATGGGCCCTTATACCATCGTTATAGTCTTATTTGTTCTAGTCGTCGAAATATCCGTTTGTGGAATCAATCAGTTTTGAATTCGACGTAAATTGTTTGTCAGCAAGAAATTTTTTTGAGTTTGGAAATAAATTGAAGTCCGATGGGGTCAAATGTGGTGATTAAGGTGCGTGAAGAACCAGGTGAAAGCCTAGCTGATACATTGTTGCCGTTAAAATTACTGATTTGTGATGCGGAGCTTTGACTTGGTGGGCTGCATTTTCTTCTTGGCTAAGCCGGGGGGGGGGGGGGGGTGGTGGCGCTTTCCATAAATATTTGACTCAATTAATCAGGTAAGGTCGCATAGTACTCTAAATTTATTATTTCTCCTTTTCAAGGTAATCTACGAGAATGCCTTTTGCATCCCAAGCAGCGGTTGCCATAATGTTTCCGGCATTTGCCTACTTCGGAGTCGGTTCATCCCTGGCTGTTTTGATTGTTGTTTTGTCTCTGGTGTGTAGTGGTATATTGTAGCATTTGCAGTGCTACATTGTTTTTCTAAATTAAAGATAATAGGTGGTACATTTTTGACAAAATGGTGAATGTTTCTAAAACATTTTGACCTAACCCTTCTTAGGCAAATACAAAATATGTCAAGAAATCTTATTTTATTAAGTTATTAATTTTCTTAGTACTCCTGGGTACAATGATATAGTTTATGCACTTTGGCATTATTTTCTTCATTTTATATAGTTGCTATATGAACGATATTGTTATGATCATGCAGAGAAAAGGTTTTTATTTTTTTAAGCGAAAACCGTGCATCGGATTGAAAAAATGCAAGAGATCAAATTTGCTTAGAAATGATTGGGAATTTCAGGAATGATTTTAATTTTACGAAAAATCAGTGACGTACCATCAATATCTGCCAAAATAGGCAGGTGAAATTCCGTACGAACGCCACTGGTTTAAAGAAAAAAAAATTGTGGTACACTAAATAATGCCTCTTGATACATAGTACATGTATGCCAAATTTAATTAAAATATCTAAAGTGGTATTACAGATGTTAATAAAAAACTATTTATTTTTGAAAACTTTACCACCCTGTATCTCAAAAGTTAAGACGTTTAGGACATACGTTCATATGAAGTTTTCTTTTTAGAATGGACCCAAAAATCGCCCCTTAAATATTGACATTCAATTAGAAAACACCCTGGGTAAAAAAACATTTTTGCTTTTTTATAATAATTAATTGTTTTAAAAATACTTTCGGCTTAATGAATCCCGGCGTACCGAGCTCATTTTGTTCGTATGACTATTAACTATCAATTTACATAAAAAAGTTTTGATTCCGCGATGACGGTACTTTCAGTGTCACCGGCTCCTCACCTACTCTTATTCCTTATATTATAGAATTGTTACAGCTAAAAAATAAAAATATTAGACGCGAGTGCTTAAATATAATTGGGTAAAACATAGCTATCTGTGGGCGATATATATTAAAATTAAAATATATTTTATTAAACGAACAAGAACTACAGTTAAAATATAAAACCTAAAAATTAAGTTAATAATCCTTATATCAGTTCAGTTAAAATAAACACTCCTATAAAATATATAAGATATTAGAGAAATAATAATAATATTAAATCAATGGGTTCTATTGTTGGCTGAAGTATTACCTCAATTTCTCGCGGACACCCTTTGTACTGTTGCAATTGGTTTTTGTTCGTTGAATCGTCGCATCGTTTAAGCTTGCAACCTGTTTGTTATGTTATTAAATCATTCTGAGCGTTTGCTTGACCAACAAAGTACATATACCTCAAAAAATTATGGATGTTTTGTAGGATTGGGGACTGGAGCAACTCATTCCTATGTTTTATGGTAAGTAAAAGAAATCTAAAACTCTTTGCAATAATAAGGGTGTTTATTTGTAAATCTCTCTTGGCTAGTCTATTATTATAAGACTTACTCAGCCGATACGTATTGTTAAAAAACTTTTAAAAAACATTAAGCATGATCCGAAGTTTATTGTTGCATTTGTATTTTTTAGATATGGTTTCCACGAAATTTAGCTATAAATTTAGGAGATTCGAATGCAGTGGTAAGCGTCAAATTTGTTTCATCTTGCATTCTGTACCCCAAAGAAAATATAATACTGTACCCATTCAAGCCAAATGTTTTGCAAAGAAGCAAATTCATATATTTTGACTGAAATAAATATACAAGGTACAAACTGGTGTTAATAAAACGTCGTTCTTTTTTATTTAAATGTTAGCAGAATGTAAACCACCCACATCCGGTTCTTTTTTTTAAATTTACCTAACTCTAAATACCAAAACACAAAAACAACTATATTAGGAAAATCTTTATTATAACTGATATTCCTCAAAACTAAATCAAAAAATTAATTAAGATTTGCCAGTTCTACATTTCTTCGATGAAGTGATTTTCTTTAGAACATCTTTCTGATCTTTGATGTACTTATAAAATTCTGCAAATTATAATTTAAAGTTATACTGGCATTGCAAAATGGCCTCAACGGACTTAGCTAATAAACAATTTCTTTCTTCCGACGGACTCTGGATGGGCATTGACGAAAAAATTCTTTCGCACTCTACATTGTACGCAGGGTCTATTCTGTGCTTTTTAAAAAAATTAACCAGCTTCCTCCAATCGAACGATTTTTCCATTCTTCTAGAGAATTTTTTCTTTCATAAATTCTTAAGGTATAAATAAATTCTGTTGAAAACAGTGATCTCAAATTATCAAACTGTTTGATTTCAGATATATAATTGTTTCTTCCAACTTTCCCATTCTGGGATTCCAGACAGCGACAACGTTGAATTTTTTAGAAATGACTTGGGCCATTATTAGTAACCGCTAGACGTCAAGTGAACTGCAGTGGCACTCTGTAAGAAAAATAGCGATAGCGACCGGTGTCTCTTTGAAACATACCGAACGGTGATACATAGTAAGAATTTGCAAAGAGACCCCGATCGCCTTCGCTATTTTTCATACAGAGTACCACTGCAGGTTTCCAAAGAATACCGACGCGACGCGACTCTACGCACAAATCCGCAAGATAGAGGTCTACTGCACCATGCTATTGATGTAGTGCGTCATAAGCAAAAGCTTTCTTTTTAAAAGCCTTTCAGAAGTGCGTTGGTAGGTGCGTGTGACTTTTAGAATTTAATTTAAAAAAAGTATGATACAAATTTTCATTATGAAACCGCGTTTATTAGCAAGATCCATACTTTCTTAATAAAGTGGCCTCTTTCTAATATAAATGACCTAATTTTAACAGTTTTTTTACTAAAATTTGCATTTTATTAAAACTGTTAAGGAATATTTAAATTGGAATGACATGTGTCAGATTATGGTATTGGTGATAGTGAAGAATTTAATTGGTGTAACTGTTGCTTAATTAAATAAATGTTGTTCAGTTTAATATATTTATTAATAAATGGTCGTCGAAAAAATAGGGTATGCAACTCTCATGTAATGGTCCATTAATACACTCGCATTCGTAACGATACTCGCCAAGGCTGGTGTCGTTACCTTATGCTCATGTATATAGTCATCATTGCATAGTCGTTGCATAATATACTATTTCCTACGACCACCTATGAAAGTGAGAAAAAAATCACGGTTAACTTGGAAGTGCCTTATATCACACGCGTGTTGAAAAGTACTTTTCAACACATGGGTTGAAAAGTACTTGTCAACGTGACGTTTGAACAGATGGTGCCGATTTCATTTTTTTTATTTTCAACACGTGTGTTGAAATGTTTTTCAGCACACGTGTTGAAAGTGGAGGTATTAAATAAATACAGAAATAGGGGTTTTTTGGTAAATATTTTTGTGGTCGTAGGAAATAGTATATTACATAACAAGTATTGAAAGTGGCATTTTTTACACGAGTGTGATAATCCCACGAGTGTCCGAAAATTACTTTCACACGAGTAATGTACAATATTTTTCCTACGACCACAAAAATATTTACAAAAAAACCTCAATTTCTGTCTTTTAAAACCCTCACTTTCAACACTAACATTTTCATCAAGTATGCTGAAAATAAAACAAATGAAATTGGCATCATCTATTTAAATGTCATGTTGACAAGGACTTTTCAACACACGTGTTGAAAAGCACTTTTCACCACGCGTATGATATAAGGCACTTTCTCGCCAAGTTAACTGTGCGTTTTTACTCACTTTCATAGGTGGTCGCAGGAAAAATATTGTACATTACTCGTGTGAAAATAATTTTCGCACACTCGTGGGATTATCGCACTCGGCTGTCACTTTCAACACTTGTTATGTAATATACTATTGTATAAAAATGATGGGTAATATAATTCTGAATCACAATCTACTTGACACATACGGTCAGTTGTCTGTGTGATGCAAGAAGTTAAATAGACAACGACTAATTTAAGAGCAAGTTAATATAATAACAACAACAATAAACAAGTAATAATAAATAAAGCAAAAAAACAAGAGCCGTTCATTTATTGACAGAAAATTAGCATTAGCATGGTAAAAGTACATACTTTAAACAAACTTCAAAATCCACTTAGCTCGTTCAGTAAATAATCATTATAAATTTGAAGTAGTTTGTCAGATTAAAACTAGACTTTTAATTATTTAATGTTTGAGACAACTTCAACTCTTTTAAAAGTTAATAAATGTAAATAAAATTAGCAGTAGTTAGAAACTACACAATGAAGAACGAAAAGCAAATGAAAACTTAAGTAAAACAACATTAGTTTAATGCAGGGCACATTCAAGTTTTCAAGTACCTAGATAATATATAGGGTGTCCGAAAAGTCTGAGCAAATATCTTTGCTATTAGTAGTGATAGAGAAACCAAAGGGTCTCGCCGGGTTTCCATATGAAATCTGCACTGGCGTCTTTGTTGAGATTGGTGCCATTATATTACTAGGTGTTGAAAATAACTTTCGGCCAATTATCAAACCCCTAACTTCATTCGTTTTTGAAAAATGGGGGTTGCAACCCCTAACTTCAAAATTATTTTGCAACGAAACTATGATAAATATTTGAATGAAACCCAAGCGACATGAAAGCTCCTAATTAGCTTTACATTACATAGTTTTTTTTGCAATTTTCCAAATAATTATAAGGCTAGAAAAAAAATATTGAAAAAAATAGGGGTAGTTTTTGGTGGCTATTTCTTGAGGTACACCGACCAAAATAAACACGTATATTCAGTACGTATCCAACTACAGTACGTAGCAATTACATAGATGTGTGATGGGTGGAACATATTAAAAAAAAAATTCTATACCTATAAGTAGTGTATACCTATAATAGTGTATTCTAGCTAATCCAATAAAAGTCACTTAAATTCAAATAAAAACAGCATTTTTCATAAAATATATTATAAATATTAACACATATAATCTGATGTTACAAACACTACTACAACTATAGAAGAAAATAGTGACGAAGATTGAATTATTTCAATATTTTTATATAGAAAATAAAATATATTAATATTTTATGAAAAAGAAAAATGCTGTTTTTATTTTAATTTAAGTGACTTTTATTGGATTAGCTAGAATACACTTAAAGAATAAATTGTACAGTTGTGGTTAAAAAAAAGAAAAATATTTAAATTATATTTTTTCATGTTTATTTTTAAGTTATAGAGGTATGGAGGGGGAAATATTTGATTTAAAATGCTATCATGAAAAACATACTAATTTATTAAAAAAAAACTAATAAAATAGAAAACATTTGAACGAAAAAATGACAATTAAACGAAAACATGACAACCGTAAAATAACAAACAGATACCGATCGACATGACCGCTGTTTCGCTGTTTTGTACGATTTCAGATTTGAGTTTTTTCTAGAAAATGTTAGATGGCGCAGTTTAACTATTTCCTTATTCCTTTCCTAATTCTTACTAGGATCGTTTTGAAAACCCTATCGTTTGTAAAGAATTACATAAAAATATTAATTTCCAATTATTTATTAAATCTTAAAGTTCACAGACATGAACATACCATAAGAATCGATTCTGTGTACCTTCGCCGATCTACTTGCAGGATCGAAGGGTAAAAGATCGATTCTTAAAAATCGATTTTTATTTGGAAAAAATCGATCTTTCCAAGAAATCGCTTTAGATCGTGAATCCCTAACACATGATGTCTTTTTACTTGTTTACTGGAAAATTATTGGTTCTTTTATAGTAAATAACAGGGCAATAACAATGATAAAAATAAACAAACCAGCAGTAATGTGCATCGAATATGTACTGGCCTTAACCACTTCACTTCTTTCACTTAAAATTTCTTAGACTATTTCAGCAGATTACTACGTTGTGTATTACGGGATTACTTCCTATCCAAAATCGTTTAAACTTAAGCCTCATTAAAGTGTTATTTCAATCTTGACCGAATTTTTTAATCACCCAATAAACTTTAAGGTACCATGTATATTTAGAAGTCACATAAACCAGACTCGGAAACATGAATAAGTTACTTGCTTAGATAACATACAAGTAGTAACTTTTCTAAGTAAATTAGCGTGTTCTCTGTAATACTTGACCTATATAATATGCAACAAACTAGCTTACGAAACTTAACAGCTCCTGGTTAATGTCTTAGTTCCCTTAGGAGTTTTTGCAGAGTGAGTTCTATAGTGTATCCTGGAAAAATTTATTATGTTTATACAATGCCTTTAAAACGGTTTAGAGTAAATAGAATTAAAACACATATTTTTATGTTTCTCTAAACGGTTTAAAAAACTTATAGGGAAAAGTGGGCGAATTCCGCCCAGTGGGAAATTACGTGCCCCCACTAGATTTCTAGTGCAATTCCTTATTTTGGACACTTTAAATATACTGCTATTTCGAAACCCGCGCTGTTGTGGAATTATCCCTTTCCTACCGGTACTTTCACAGATTTTGCTCTGAAGAAATAGCCGGTATTATTCCCTCCTTGACTGTTCCCAACAGAACAACAAGAGGCGCGTTACGAATGCATCCCTTTACTGTCTAGCTACAAAAGCCTAGAACAGACTACTTCTCTCTCCAACTCATACCTAGGGTCTCCAGATTATGAAACAAATTACCTGCAGATGTTTTGAATTCCCGTCCCAACCTCTAATCCTTTAAATCCCGTGTCAATAGACTACCTTTCCCTTCTCTTCAGACGCCGACGGTACGTTAGTTCCTTAGGCTTGAAGTCTACGTGATGTCTTAGAGAGAGAGAAAAATAAAACCGACCAGCTATAGCTCAACAACACTGAAGTTGAAATGATCAGAACCCGGTTTCTTGAACGAGACTCAAGACGATTTTTCAGACGAGCCACAACGTTTTTATTCAAAACAGCAGTATTACAGCGAATTTTTGAATTTTCGGAGATTGCCATGAAACCAAGAATTGCAGTTTATTTACTCGAAATTATTAAGAAATGATGTGTCAAAATGTCGCCAAAATGCCAGTTTTTGTTGCAAGATTGGAAGGTTCCTGGACCGATTTCGGTTTGAAATATACAGGAATAAAATTTTAGGAACCTTCTACTTTCAGTGCAAGGATATTTCATTGGATGAGTTACGCATTAAATGCTATTTTTATTGATTTTTCGATTACCCTGCAGCACCGGAATTCGCCATGTATTTATTATGAGTCATATATTCACTTTTGATGACTCAGCCAATGGGATCGCGTTTTACAGGTTTCTAAATTCGCGGGAAAATTTGCAGTAGAAAATCTTTTTTTTGTTAATCAAGACCAAAATAAATGATTAACAGGAACCGCCATAAACATTTAATTTATATGAATAAATAAAAAATATTTCAGATTTATTTGGGTTATATGCGTATTCGCTATCCGAAGCTAGAAAAGTACCAAATTCCCTTAACGATTTTTTAAAATTGTTAGTTGAAATGAAACTGTCGCATTTTTATTGCAATTTATTTTTAGATTCCCGTACCTTTGCATCAAAAATGTGTATTTGTTATAGGTACTTAAATACGAGCAGGCTCTCGTTTTGTTAAGTACGAGCAATAAGACTCACTTTCTTATAATTGTACAGGTTCGTTTTCGATTTGCATAGCATCATTCAATATTTTTTTCCGAATGCTAAAAAAACCGGTATAATAACAAAAAAATTCCAACTAAATAACCAAACACAAAATTGGTGTGGTCTCCACCCAACTCAGCAAAACATTAATTCGGACCGTCATAGTATTAAAAGAAGAGCCAAAAGGCACAACTAAGACACCACCCCTTCGATGTTCTAAGTTTACACAAAGTGAGGCCTTGCTTCAGCGGCTGGGCTTAAAGGAATCACCGGATGAATTTTTATGTCTGCCTGTCTGCGAGTCGTAGACAAAACATGATTAGGAAGGTGGGCCGTTCCGTTTAAATGTCCTCGAATTTTAATTAGTATACTTCGGATTTTTCAGTATTCCCACAGAGTCGGCTTCTCAGTCAGAATATTTTTACATATGCATTTTTTTTTACAATTTTATGGCAGGCTTATCAATACTCCCTCGTACATACATTATATATATATATATATATATATATATATATATATATATATATATATATATATATATATATATATATATATATATATATATATAATAGTATTGTTTTTCCTGACCGTTTAATTATAATATATGGTTTTATTTTTCCATGGGGTTGCGGTCAAAATGTTTACATTAAAACAATAGTCATCTTTGACGTTTCGGTTTATTGACTGACTAAACCATCATCAGAAAGTTAACTACAAATTTTTAAAAAGAACTTATTTTATCAGGTTTACTAATAATAACACAAATAGACATACCTTTTAACTATGATGAACAATCTTAGCACTAATACTACTACATTTTAACAACCATGTACTCTCTACGAGACACAGAGTTAAACTATTATTTACTAACTTGCCTTAACAACCAAATTTGCATCGTACCTTTTAGAAGGTATAATGGATGGAAAATCCACTATAGGTACAAAATGTTTTGTGAATAATGCAAAAATTTTATTTTTATGACATAATTAGGCCTCCATAAACTGAACTTAAATTTTCGGTATCTGACCTGAAATTGATGGTGTTATTGGTTTTTTTAATATGAATCATTTCTTTAATATTCCTTTTTTTGTTATTCGATTCAAACTCTAAAATTTGAACATTATTGAAATTGAAATTATGTAGTTCGTCAAGAGCATGTTTGGATAGGGCTGTGGGGTTGTGGTTGGTATTACGCAGGCTATTCTTATGTTCTTTTATTCGGTTTTTTAAATGTTGTTTTGTTTGTCCTATATATGTTTTTGGACAATCAGAACAGTCAATTTTATATATTAGATTTGTCTGAGATTCTTTAGGTGTTTTTGGTTTTAAATGTGTAAATAATTTATTAGTACTATTGTTTGGTTTTTCGGCGATATTTATGTTGTATGGTTTAAGGACTTTTTTAATTTTTTTATTTATAAGGGGTATGTGCGGTAATGAAATATAATTACTTTCGGTGTTCTGAGTTTCGCGATTTGTGGAGTTATTGTATATTTTATTAATCCGGTTTTTAATGATCGGTTCACAGAAGTGTTTGGGGTAATTATTTTTTTGTAAAACGTCTCTAACTTTTCTAAGATTTTGTGGTCTATTTATCGGATTAGTTAATATGACAGCCCTATCAACTAGTGAATTGACTACGCTTTTTTTATATTTAATAGGTGTGTATGAATTAAAATTGAGATATCTGCCTGACCATACAGGTTTTGTGTACCAGTTTGTCTCGATGTTGCCTTCTATGTCGTAAGAAATATTAATGTCTAAAAAATTTATAGATTTGTTTTTTTCCTTTTCATGAGTGAATTTGAGTCTATTATGGAAGTTGTTAAATTTATCCAGGGTGTATTGAATTTTATTTTCCGGTATACAAAGGATACAGTCATCGACGAACCTTTTAAAGAATGAAGGTTTGTAATCGAGGGATTTTATTACATTTGACTCAACATATTCCATCACAAGATTGGCTATGGTAGCGGAAATAGGTGACCCCATCGCAACGCCATATATCTGAGAGTAAAACTGGTTGTTGTATTTAAAGAAGGTTGAATTTAAACATAGTTTCGTTGCTTCAATAAACTCTTTTTCAGGAATGGTTGTAAAGTTTTTTAATTTATTCCATTTTTCTTTAATGCTACTAATTGCTAATTCAATTGGGATATTAGTATATAAAGAGACAACATCGAAAGAAACAAGTACATGGTTTTTTGGAATTTTTTTATTTTTTATAGTATTATGGAAATCCCATGAGTCTTTTATATGGTAATCAGTGTTGCCAAGAACTTTGGTTATTGTGTTAGATAAGAATTTGGATAAGTTATAAGTTGCAGATCCAATTGTACTTACAATGGGTCGTAAAGGGATATTATTTTTATGCAATTTTGGTAACCCGTATATATATGGAGGGTGGCCGTTATGACAGATTAGTTTATTTTTTAAATTTCTATCAATATAGTTGTTTTTGAGCCATTTGTTTAAAGTACTATTTAGTTTTATTTGTATTTTATTAGTTAGGTCGTGGGATTCTTTTCGGCCACCCTCCATATATATATACGGGTTACCAAAATTGCATAAAAATAATATCCCTTTACGACCCATTGTAAGTACAATTGGATCTGCAACTTATAACTTATCCAAATTCTTATCTAACACAATAACCAAAGTTCTTGGCAACACTGATTACCATATAAAAGACTCATGGGATTTCCATAATACTATAAAAAATAAAAAAATTCCAAAAAACCATGTACTTGTTTCTTTCGATGTTGTCTCTTTATATACTAATATCCCAATTGAATTAGCAATTAGTAGCATTAAAGAAAAATGGAATAAATTAAAAAACTTTACAACCATTCCTGAAAAAGAGTTTATTGAAGCAACGAAACTATGTTTAAATTCAACCTTCTTTAAATACAACAACCAGTTTTACTCTCAGATATATGGCGTTGCGATGGGGTCACCTATTTCCGCTACCATAGCCAATCTTGTGATGGAATATGTTGAGTCAAATGTAATAAAATCCCTCGATTACAAACCTTCATTCTTTAAAAGGTTCGTCGATGACTGTATCCTTTGTATACCGGAAAATAAAATTCAATACACCCTGGATAAATTTAACAACTTCCATAATAGACTCAAATTCACTCATGAAAAGGAAAAAAACAAATCTATAAATTTTTTAGACATTAATATTTCTTACGACATAGAAGGCAACATCGAGACAAACTGGTACACAAAACCTGTATGGTCAGGCAGATATCTCAATTTTAATTCATACACACCTATTAAATATAAAAAAAGCGTAGTCAATTCACTAGTTGATAGGGCTGTCATATTAACTAATCCGATAAATAGACCACAAAATCTTAGAAAAGTTAGAGACGTTTTACAAAAAAATAATTACCCCAAACACTTCTGTGAACCGATCATTAAAAACCGGATTAATAAAATATACAATAACTCCACAAATCGCGAAACTCAGAACACCGAAAGTATAATTATATTTCATTACCGCACATACCCCTTATAAATAAAAAAATTAAAAAAGTCCTTAAACCATACAACATAAATATCGCCGAAAAACCAAACAATAGTACTAATAAATTATTTACACATTTAAAACCAAAAACACCTAAAGAATCTCAGACAAATCTAATATATAAAATTGACTGTTCTGATTGTCCAAAAACATATATAGGACAAACAAAACAACATTTAAAAAACCGAATAAAAGAACATAAGAATAGCCTGCGTAATACCAACCACAACCCCACAGCCCTATCCAAACATGCTCTTGACGAACTACATAATTTCAATTTCAATAATGTTCAAATTTTAGAGTTTGAATCGAATAACAAAAAAAGGAATATTAAAGAAATGATTCATATTAAAAAAACCAATAACACCATCAATTTCAGGTCAGATACCGAAAATTTAAGTTCAGTTTATGGAGGCCTAATTATGTCATAAAAATAAAATTTTTGCATTATTCACAAAACATTTTGTACCTATAGTGGATTTTCCATCCATTATACCTTCTAAAAGGTACGATGCAAATTTGGTTGTTAAGGCAAGTTAGTAAATAATAGTTTAACTCTGTGTCTCGTAGAGAGTACATGGTTGTTAAAATGTAGTAGTATTAGTGCTAAGATTGTTCATCATAGTTAAAAGGTATGTCTATTTGTGTTATTATTAGTAAACCTGATAAAATAAGTTCTTTTTAAAAATTTGTAGTTAACTTTCTGATGATGGTTTAGTCAGTCAATAAACCGAAACGTCAAAGATGACTATTGTTTTAATGTAAACATTTTGACCGCAACCCCATGGAAAAATAAAACCATATATTATATATATATATATATATATATATATATATATATATATATATATATATATATATATATATATATATATATATATATATATATATATATATATATATATATATATATATATATGTTTGAACGTAGACTTTCACGGATGGAGAAATGTGAAGAAATATTTATCCGGGAGTACATCCGTTCGTTTGTTAAATTCCTGTTGGAATCTGGCAGACGTTTCGCCAAGGTCTCACTTGGCATTATCAATGCTTACTCGTTGCTGTCAAGTCGTACGTCAGTTTACGACTTGACAGCAACGAGTAAGCATTGATAATGCCAAGTGAGACCTTGGCGAAACGTCTGCCAGATTCCAACAGGAATTTAACAAACGAACGGATGTACTCCCGGATAAATATTTCTTCATATATATATATATATATATATATATATATATATATATATATATATATATATATATATATATATATATATATCATAGGTGGGTGTTATTCACTGCATATTTATTTGAATGGGCGACTCCTGGGGTAGTCTAATATACCCAATACTTTTTTCCCACAAATGGCACATTTTTTTATTGTAAAAGTTATTTTAAAAAACTGCCCAAATAACGGCCCTTGTCCGACGCTTCTGAAGAGCCGGACGTCATAAGCTCTAATATTATAAAGAACAAACAAATGATCCAGTGGGGGCATTGCCAAACTTAAATATTATCGTGACATCTAATTTTTTTTATCAGTTTTAGTGAAAACCGAAAACAATCTAAAGTATTTTTAATTCCACAGACGCATTTTACCAAAAATGTGTATTTTAACAATAGGTAGCAATTTCTTTACTTAATGTGGGAAAATGTGGACCACTCGTGAAATCGGTTGAAATTGTATCAAGCAACTTCTTCCGCATACATGGTTTTTGACAACTACGAAATACATCTTATTTTGCTCTAGCTCGCTGTTCCTGTTCTTCGTCTCTTTTTGTTGTTGCAAAACTTATCTTAAACTCAGCTGATCGATCGAACTATCTTAGGCGCGCTATTAGGGAGATTTTGAAAGAAGAAATTGTAAATATGCTAATCCATGAACGATGAAATTGAGAGTGGTATATTAATTGGAGTTTTCACCTCATTTGCTAAATGAATCTATAAGCCTACCAAAGATGTTTAGTTTTTAAAAAAAAAATTATGTGATATAGAAACACCACTTCAAATTGTATCGTTTATAAGTTAGCGTTGCTAGTTGCAAAATCTCAATATGAAGTGTTTTGACTTGCCAATACTTTTCGTTTTCTTTTTTAATTAGTTGTCAGTTTTTCATAACAAACCCATTATTTTTCTGGGGTTTTTTAATAGTGCTGCGAGTAAAAAATACCGTGGATTCTTTTCCGCATTGTATTTAATTAGGTAGTAGAATTTTGTTTTCAGTAATGACTATATAAACGGTTTTGTTAGTATTGCATAAGTGTGTCAAGTGTAATGTAGAAATCTTTTTATAATCAGGGAAGTGAATTTTACAAATATTTTACTTCAAAAGTAACAAAAACATTAGCTTTCAGTTTTTAATAGTGCGCATAGTGACAAAATACCGTGGAATCTTTTAAATTTTGTGTTGGATGCGTTATTGGATTTTTTAAAGTGTTAGTCAGGCATTGGTCCCTTATTGGCTGTACCGTGTTGTCAGTGTTTTTTGGTATGTAGGTGTTTTCAAAGGAAGTGTATGTTAAAGGGATTTTACTACAAAGGTAATAATAACATTAACTTGTTACATAAAAAAATTAGTAATAGAATTGGCAACTTACTCTGTATCATGTGTTTCTTGCCAATGGCGGGTAACACTTGTTAGATAATATTTAATGGGCGATTACCAGCTTATTATTGCGAAGCGCCATGTATGAAATATATATATATATATATATATATATATATATATATATATATATATATATATATATATATATATATATATATATATACAGTGACCGGCAAAAAGTTCGCAACATATGGGAAAAATTTTTATTAGGTGAGTATTGGAGAAACTTTTCCGGGGGATCGGGTCTGCATGTCCGATAACCTAAAAATCGATTTTGACATACGTCACGTGACCACTGGTATAGCGTCAAATTAAAAAAAAAATTGTTAATTTACAAAAAGTGAGGTTAGTTGACGAGATATCAAAAAAAGTTATTTGAAAAAATTGCTTAGAATTAAATTCTAGGTCCTTGTGCGAAATTTTAAGATTTTATTTAAAAAAATTGGAAAACTCAATTTTTTTTAAATATTTTTTTATCGATTTACAAATTTCCAGTTTTTTTCGTTTAGATAGCTTGGCTAATGTAAAGCCCATGTATCTGGATGAAAATAAACGAATGTAGTAGTTTTTTCTACAATTGACAGGACAAAATTAAAAAAAACAGGGTTTCGCCGGACGCTAGCTGTTGCAATGATTTGTATCTAGCAGCAGTGTCAAAATTTTAGAGACATTTCAATGAGATTACATTGAGAAAACCTTAATCGTCTTAAATATATCTGAAGTTCGACTTTTTGTAAAGTTAAGGGGATTAAAATAGATAATAAACAAAAAATTACCTGTTTATTTAATCGAAATTTTATAAACGAAAACCAATGTAAGAAAAACTTAAAAGTAGTCAAATTCTGTACTAACAACACAAAAAATCATTGTTTTTCCTTGGGTGCACAAAATTTAAAACTCAGTATGACCACCATTTCTCTCCATACATACTGTTGTTCTCGAGCGCAACTCTCGATTAACATTTCGGAGCATTTTACGATTTATTTGCAATACACAATTTATAATGACATTCTCTAAATTTTGTATATTCCTAAAGGGTCGATGTTTGTACACAGGGTTCTTTAGGTATCCCCACATAAAAAAATCTAACGGAGTCAGATCTACAATTCTACAATTGACAGGACAAAATCGAAAAAATAGGTGTTCGCCGGACGCTCGCTGTTGCAATGGTTTGAATCTAATGAAATGACTGTATCAAGATTTTATTAAGATTTTTCGCACCTAAATTTAACAACCAGGTCTATTTAGTTGTACTTAAAACTACCAAAGCAGGCTCTGAAATTAAAACAACCAAATAATCTAGTAGGTTAAAAACAACAGAAAAATGTCAAACAAATTATAATTTGTTTGATTTCAACCTATGTCATTGGTTTATGTCTCGCATCTTACTAAGTTTGATATTTTACATAAGTTTATTAATATTTTATTCCTTAAAATGGCACCCACACTACTTCTTCAGGAAAAGATAGAAATTATTTTAATTTCTGGAGATAATTACAAAAGCCATAGAGAAACAGCAGCAATTTTTAATGAGAGGCACCCCGATAAATCCCTCCATTATTCCACAGTATCTCGTCTAGTCAATAAATTTAAAGAAACGGGATCGGTAGAAAATCAGTATAAAGTTTCCCATGAAAAACCGGTAACAGGTGACGAAGGTTCTCTAGATGTGTGTTTGTCGATCACAGAAACACCCCAATTAGCAGTTAGTCAAATATCGGAGATCACTAACATTCACGAAAGATCTGTGCGGAGGATATTAAAAAGAAACAAATTTCATCCGTACAAACCTAAATTTGTACAAGTATTAAAAGATAGGGATTATGACGCCCGCTTCGATTTTTGTGCCTGGTTCCAGGGTATGATTGAGGAAGATTTTAATTTCCCAAAGAACGTTCTTTTCTCGGATGAAGCTACATTTACCTCTAACGGAACCGTCAGTTCACAAAACTGTAGATGGTGGGCCACCGAAAACCCAGACTTTGTAATTCAGAGTAAAGACCAATATAGTTTTAAGGTTAATGTGTGGTGCGGAATTTTCAACCTCAGAATAGTGGGACCTTTTTTCTTTAGAGACAATTTAAATTCAGAACGATATTTAGAATTTCTACAAACTGAGATATCTGACTTTTTAGACAATTTGTCATTAGCCGAAAGAAGAAATTTATACTTTCAACAAGACGGAGCTAGCATTCGTTCCACAAATGAGGTGAAGAGATGGCTGGATCAAGAATTTGGAAACCAGTGGATAGGACGGTTTTCTGAAAATCCGTGGCCTGCGAGATCACCAGATCTGACTCCGTTAGATTTTTTTATGTGGGGATACCTAAAGAACCCTGTGTACAAACATCGACCCTTTAGGAATATACAAAATTTAGAGAATGTCATTATAAATTGTGTATTGCAAATAAATCGTAAAATGCTCCGAAATGTTAATCGAGAGTTGCGCTCGAGAACAACAGTATGTATGGAGAGAAATGGTGGTCATACTGAGTTTTAAATTTTGTGCACCCAAGGAAAAACAATGATTTTTTGTGTTGTTAGTACAGAATTTGACTACTTTTAAGTTTTTCTTACATTGGTTTTCGTTTATAAAATTTCGATTAAATAAACAGGTAATTTTTTGTTTATTATCTATTTTAATCCCCTTAACTTTACAAAAAGTCGAACTTCAGATATATTTAAGACGATTAAGGTTTTCTCAATGTAATCTCATTGAAATGTCTCTAAAATTTTGACACTGCTGCTAGATACAAATCATTGCAACAGCTAGCGTCCGGCAAAACCCTGTTTTTTTTAATTTTGTCCTGTCAATTGTAGAAAAAACTACTACATTCGTTTATTTTCATCCAGATACATGGGCTTTACATTAGCCAAGCTATCTAAACGAAAAAAACTGGAAATTTGTAAATCGATAAAAAAATATTTAAAAAAAATTGAGTTTTCCAATTTTTTTAAATAAAATCTTAAAATTTTGCACAAGGACCTAAAATTTAATTCTAAGCAATTTTTTCAAATAACTTTTTTTGATATCTCGTCAACTAACCTCACTTTTTGTAAATTAACAATTTTTTTTTTAATTTGACGCTATACCAGTGGTCACGTGACGTATGTCAAAATCGATTTTTAGGTTATCGGACATGCAGAACCGATCCCCTGGGAAAGTTTTTCCGATACTCTCCTAATAAAAATTTTTCCCATATGTTGCGAACTTTTTGCCGGTCACTGTATATATATATATATATATATATATATATATATATATATATATATATATATATATATATATATATATATATATACATATATATATATATATATACATATATATATATACATATATATATATATATATATATATATATATATATATACATATATATATATATATATATATATATATATATATATATATATATATATATATATATATATATATATATATATATATATATATATATATATATATACATATATATATATATATATATATATATATATATATATATATATATATATATATACATATATATATATATATATATACATATAAACCGCCTTTAAGAAGCCAAAAATGCCATGTTCTGCAGATACTAGGAAGCCCACAGTGGTTTTAGGAAGCCCGATTCGGGCTTCTTAAAAAATTAGCATGTATTAAGCACAACCATGCCATATATATACTACCACGCGATTTTCCGAAAATTTTGTGGGGCTTCATAAAATCGATACAATATCTCAAAACATGTACCTTTAGTTCAAACGACTTGCCAGTAGGGGGAGATTGACTTTAGCAGTATATGTACTTAATATATGACACCGATTTTAGCCAGCCCAGTATGCCTTACGTATTATAAGAAGCCCTCTAAAACTGGCAACATTGTTTAGATCGCCGTTATTATATTCTTTTCTTGTTTTAATTTTAATAATCGTATAACTCTCTATGTGTTGGGTTATGAAGAGAGGAAAGAGAGAAAAGTTGAAAGAAATGCCATGAGTTTGGATTGCGTTATAAAAAAACCGCCATTATTTTATCATTAGGGTCCTATTACGCGAACTATGCTCTCTTGTATGGGGAAAATGTTAATAGTTTATTGGTATTTATAAAATAAATCGGTCAACATTCGAAGTTAGGTGCTGGATTTTTTAACAAAATTTCTATCGCTTATAACTTTTTATTTTGTATTTAAAAGGTTTTAATGCTTTTTTACTTCCAAAGTAGTAACAATTTTTTAAAGACTCGCCATGAGTGGAAATATTGAGACATATTGGGCCTATAGAGGAAGTGACATGCTGTAATTGTGTACCGGTTGGCCAAACAATATTATACAAATATTCTTCTATACGTAGAGAAAACTGTGTAAGATTTTCACTTTTTTATTTAAAAAATGCATGGAATGTTTCGTAGCGCTGCTACTTCGTCAAGTGCGGCTAACAAACCTACAAATGAGAATTGTTCTTAAATAGTTTTGTACCTAAAATTGGTTATCTGAGTAACATAATTTTACAGTGATATAATTTTATTTAGGTGAATTTTATTGTTAATATTTATAACAAAATTATCGAATAATAAAATAAATTATTAAAATAAGTTGAATAATGGTGATTTATCTATGTCTAGTTGGTCATTTCAGATTTGGTTTTTCTTTTTTAGTCTGTTATTTCTTCTGTCCATGTTCTAAGATGTACAATTTTTACCTTTATTTTCTATATTTCTAACTTTAAAATATTCATTAAAGTTATGATTATATGTCAAAAGATGTGTTGCATATGCTGAATTATGTTTTTCATATAAAAAAATAACTTTAGTTACAAAATTTGTAACTAAAGTTACATTTGTAACTAAAGTTACGTTTTGTAACTTAAGTTACTTTTCTAAAGTAACAGTTACAAGTTACTTCGTAAAAGTAACTAGGTACAAGATACTGTTAAGGTATTTAAAAAAGGAACTAAGTTACAGTAACTAAGTTACATTCAAGTAACTTAGATATTTTCAAGTAACTTAGTTAGTAGTTATTCCCAGCTCTGCATGCACTAAAAATTACAGACTCGTAATTAAAATTTTTAACTTGATGATTTTATCTGCGATACGAATCGTCGCAGTGAAAAACAACTACTTCATCTTAGAGGTCTAGCGTTCCTAAAATGGTAAATTTATTTCTCGATATTATGAAAAATCAAATCGTCAGTTTTAGGGTTTTGCAGAATTTTACCGACGATAAAGAAAACTTTTAAATTTAATTTTAAATTTAACTACGTATTATAATTGTGCTGTCTAAAACTTCACAACAATCGAGATCCCAATGGAGAGCATTGAATAAAATAATGTATAAATATTTTTATGGTAAAAATAAATAAATTATTATTAGCTTCTGTGAAGGTATTTTTTATTCCGAAGATTTTCTGATTTCAACTAAAGTGCATGTTTTCGATGATTTTAAGGGCATATAAGACATTCTAAGACATTCTAGTGTCTGTCTGTCATCTCATCAATTTGACACCTCCCTGCATCCGACAGTCCTAAACCAATTTCAACAAAATTTTCGTGAAAACTATATCCTGTAAAGCCACATCCTTGCGAGCTGATAATAGAATTAAAATTCTGAAACCTCGAGTTTTGTGATGGTGGTCGCTTTTTTCCTATAATTATGTAAAGAAAACCTAATTTGAGCACAGTGTTTTTAACGGAAGGAAAAAGGGGTAATTGAAAATTTATAATGTATGTCAATTTAGGTTTTTGGGGTTAAGACATTTCAGAACAAGTCAAATAAAATTTTGTAGCCGAAAATGTGGGAAGGTTTTTGATCTTTTATTCAGTACAGTTTATTCTTAACCAACAATTTTTAAGATGCTGCTCGTTTTGTTAAAATATTTATTTTATTGTTTTATACTTTTCTCAATTTCAGAACTTATACCTGTAAAAGAACTTGTTTTTTCGAAATGAATATTATAATAATTCCAAGACTTTACTTTTAACCCAAAAAACAGACCCAAAACAAGCAGGGAGTCCTGCGTTTCATGAAAAAAAAATATTTTCCTACTTCGTTGAAAATGGAATGGAATTTTGGATGATTTGTGCACGATTTAGAAAGCGCAAAATCCTACTTTGCGCACGATTGCAGAAAAAGATTTTTTAAAATTTTTACAAGCTTATAACGATTGGTATATTGTTTTACTCTGAGGTATCGTTTTATTTTCTTAATATTTGGCAGTTAATCAATTTACAATTAGTTTAATAGCTTTATTAATGTAACATTTTAGTAAAAATTGACAGATTTTAAAATATTTTCTAAAAATATTTTTTCTTTAAAAGAACATCAAATAAAAAAAAATATAAGAAGTACATGTACATAGACCATTCTAACACTTGCCCCTTTAGAAGACGTGCTGCAAGTTGCTTGTTTTCTAGCATAGCTTACGCTCTAAAATCATACTTTATAAAACTTGTATTTACTTGTACTTACTCTTTTCACCATTGACCCAATCAAACCCAATCAAACTTGTATTTACTTGTACTTACTCTTTTCACCATTGAGTGTATTCACATCACATCCTTTTACTACACCCCTTCTGTAAAAAGTATAGAAAGTGTTTCGAAAATCAAATGGAGGACAAACTCCGTATTCATCTTAATTATTCTTTTTCTTTTGACAAACCACATAGTCAGAAAAAAGGAATGAAATGGAACAAATTTTTTTCAAGTAAATATTTAAAAAATAATAACAACAAAAATCACGGAAACTGGCGATTCGCTCTAGTGGGCAGTGGACACCCACCTTTGTACTTTGGAAAGTTGAAGTATTTTATTGCTTTTAATAATACCAGTTTCTACTCGTTTTCTATAATTTTTTTTTTAATAAAGCGAACCCGTTGCGTTTTCTGCAATTATTATTTAGCCATTTAGGTTACAATAATTGTTGACGAACCGTGAGTTAACCTGCTGCAATTATATTTTCGAAAAATTTTAATTGTACGGAGTTTTAATCATTATTTATATCGTATCATAACGCCAAATAGACCTACTTTTTTCATTAGAGCGCCAGGTGTACTACGCCCTTAGCAAAAGTTATTTAGTTATATAACAGACTAAAAGATGTACATATAATATGTAATTTAGGAAGTTTGGAAAATTCAAATATTGCTATTATTTATATTATCTAAAATATTACAAAAATTTAGTTTACAAAAATGGAGCGCCTGATTGTGCCCCTGTGAAATTGTGCCCAGGGCGACCGCCCCTTTTGCCCCCCCCCCCCACTCCGGCGCTGGTGTAAACCAAAACTAATTTGACACATATTTAAAAGGTTAGTTATGGACACAAGGAGGATCAAATGGGACACAAAATGATAATTTCAAATAAATATAGTTCTATGCTGAGTCCTGGCTTTTAGAGGATAATAAATTAAAATATCATAATTTTAGTTTCATTGGTGTTAATATATGCATCTTTGGAAAAAAGTTTATCTATGAAAAGTTTGGTAGACCAACATAATACATACAGGGTCCTGCAATAGTGCGTCAGGCTTCCATAGCTCCTACACGAATTAAGTTAGGAATTTCATTCATATGGTGACTTATACTGTATTACAGGCTGCATTTTAGGAAAATATTTTCGCATACACAGGGCGGACCAAGAAAGTGTGATAACATAAAGTTGTATTTTTTTTAATGGGACACCCCGTGCTTTTTTGCATATTTAGGTTTGTATTAGTGTCCATCATAATTGCCTAAAATTTTATTTAATTTGCTTCGGTACTTTAAGAGCAATAAATTAAAAACTAAAAAAAAAAAGTTTTGCAGCCCTGGAAAAAAGATAAAAAAAAACAATCTAAAAGCATTTTTTTACCACGGCATTGTGTGAGATTTATAACAAGGGGGCTAGAAACACCATGAATTAAATAGTTTTTACCTACTTCATACAGGGTGTTCACAATAAGATTTTAAAAATGACACATTTTAAACTAATTTTTCTCAAGTTTTTTAAATGGAACACCCTGTATATTATTTTACCATTTGATGAAGAATTTCAAAACAAATATTTTTTGTAATTGCAATTTATTTCAAATTCCAAACCGTTTTCAAAATATTTATCAAAAATCATAAATGTCGCTATTCGTAATAAAGTTTTATGAACAAAATAGCTAGGCGGCCATGGAAAAACAAGCACTTTATTTTAAAAGATGTTCGAAATGTCTTCCATCTTGTTCAAGGCATTTACCAATTCTCGCTTGAAAGACCCTTTCCACATTTCTGAGCATTGCAGGTGTAATTGTGGCAAACGCGTCAATAATTCTATGTCGCATGTTTTGTTCGGTTGTTGGAGGTTCCCTATAAACGAGGTCTTTTACATGCCCCCATAGAAAAAAATCAAGTTTTGTTAGGTCGGGCGACCTCGCAGGCCATCCAACTGGTCCTCCTCTTCCAATCCAGCGATTTTCGTACTCATTATTTAACAGGGCTCTGACTTGTTGCGAAAAATGGGCTGGGGCTCCATCCTGTTGTAACCACATATTTTGTGCCTGGATGTTTGGAGGTAAATTCTGAGGCAATCCTGGTAAGTCGTTTTCCAAAAATTCCAAGTACATTTGACCGTCAAGAACGGATATATTCAAATATTTTGAATTATAAAATATCCGGGCTTCGTATAATCGGAAGTGTATCAAAGATATGGATCCTGGGGCATCCTAAAGATATTTCATATTAAAACACATGCAAAAATCGTTAGAACGTTAAAAAATGCTATGGCAATGCCGCAGGCTTCTTAAAATCGGGGAGTTATATACGGTATATACTTTTGGGCTTCTTAATAGCCGTACATTTAGCGGGACTCGTAATAACTTAGATATCTAAAAATAAATGTATCTCATATAAACCTATCATACTAACAAAGGTGAACATTTTATTTAACATTAAAACATAAATTCCTTAGATATACAGCCGTAGTCGCCGTTTAAGAGTGGGCTGCCCCTCACCTGTAGTATGTGCTGGGCTTCGTATCATGCATTAGGTATGTATATATATATATATATATATATATATATATATATATATATATATATATATATATATATATATATATAAAGACAATTGTGTGAGTATTTACATATATAACATGTTATTTTTGACAGATCCAGAAGCCCCATTATTGTTAAACTCTGTCGACAGGTTTCAATACACTCTGTGTAAACGGGTCGCATGTCGAGAAATCTGGATACAACCCAAAGACTAATTTAATGATTTGGCCAAACTTTCCGGGCATCTGTACAACCCCAGCGTACGTGTGCACTACTAGTTTGACTTTCTTGTTGTCCAGGCTTGTCACTCCCCAAGTTCGGGGGTAGTTTGGGGCAAATTAGTTTTCCATCGCTGGCCTTGTACGTGCCTGCACGTACGGGGGTCAAAGAGGGTGGAAATCTGATATCTTGACAATAAAATTGGCCCCTGGAAAGTTGATAGGTCAATGGGGGAGATTTTTTGGCGATATAGCGAAAAGACATGCATTGCAATGCTGGATCATTTTCGTATGCTCATATTTCACATACTAATGAAATTATTTCTTTTTGTCTGTGTTTTCCAAAATAGACACTTAATAAAATCTTATATAAAAATACTTTTTAAAAACAAGTTTTTATTATTTAGATGTATTAAAACGAAAAAAATTTGTGTTGTTTTTTCATTGGGGCAATGCTGAATCCTGTTTATAAGTTGACGTAATTCGGGTGGGTTGATCCTAATAAAAGTAGTATCAAAGTTATGACTGAAACATATATTAGATATTTATGTTATAATAATCATAATAACGATCATTATGGTACTAGCCGTGAGTATTATTGGACGAGGCGTTAGCCGAGTCTAATAACACGGCGTGTACCATAATGATTGTTTATGATCCGAATTTCATACAATATTTTATATTCCGACGATTTTTGTGTTTTTTTTGGATGAATTTTAAGTTTTCGTCAGTAAACTGATCCAGTGTAAATGTAGCTTGATTTTAATAAAACCAGGTAACTATAGAAATATTTGTTTGTATTGTCATTGTCAGAATTGAGTTTTTAGAGCCCGCGCAGACAGAGGGCGGTCAGGCGTTCCGCGTTCCACGGACGGTTGACCGTTCCGCGTTCAGCAGACAGAGGGCGGTCGGGCGTTCTGAGTTCCACGTTCCGAGTTCAGCGTTCTTTGTAATGTATGGACTTCCTAGCAATAACACACACTACAGGCGGTCAGACCGTGGCGGTCAGTGGGAACGCGCGCGTCCTGACGTTCTATTCGCGAAAAGACAAATAACGCGGGAACTCCGAGATGTCGCAAACAGAAAAATTAATCGAATTAGTTCGAGAAAGGCATTTTTTATATGATTTAAGTAATAATGATTATAAAAATCGTGACAAGAAACGGAATCTTGGCTTCAAATTGCAAGGGAAATGGGAACGGAGAACGGTAAATTAAAAAATGTGTTTTGTTTTTCCTTTTTTTTATTAATTTAATATTAATTTATCTATGAATTTAATATTACTTTATTAAAAGTTTCCTTAAAAATACTGCCAGTCTTTCTTTTGCAGAGATAGCCTTCCTCCAGTTGGTATCTTGTTCTTTGTATGTCATGTTTTATTAAATTATACAATTCATTGAAGCTGTTTATTGGCATACGAAAGTAAATAAAAAATCGTTCTTCATCTTCAAGCAATTCAGCAAAAAGATTAAATTCTCCTTGTTCTTCTCGGTTTGTATTAATTGGGTGCACCCAGTATTTCCTTTTTCTCTTAGAGGCCTCTAGGCTCCACAAAAATAATGCTTCGTCTTCGGAAGACGAAGTGTTTGACATGTTTCACGCACAACGTTTGGAACAAAAATGGACCGCCTGGTAGTTGACCGTCGCTCGTATGTTTTCGGAACTCTTATGAACGCGGAACGGTCAACCGTCCGTGGAACGCGGAACGCCTGACCGCCGTCTGCGCGAGCTCGCGACGGTCAACCACCAGGCGGTTCATTTTTGTTCCAAACGTTGTGCCTGAAACATGTCAAACACTTCGTCTTCCGAAGACGAAGCATTACTTTTGTGGAGCCTAGAGGCGTCTAAGAGAAAAAGGAAATACTGGGTGCACCCAATTAATACAAAGCTAGAAGAACAAGGAGAATTTAATAATCGTTTTGCTGAATGGATTTAAGATGAAGAACGATTTTTTATTTACTTTCGTATCAGTGGCGATCCGTGGTCAGTAAAAGAGGTGAGGCCAAAAAAGTTATAATATGAAGCACATAGTTTTATTTAAAACATACATCAAAACGTAAAATAACATAAAACGGAAATCAAATGGCAAACTTAAAAACAAACTAAGAAAAATGCAAAATTATGTTTTATAGATTAAGTCTATCTTTCTGTTGCACTTAATCGCAAACGATCCTATTACTAAGTTATAAAATGAGTCAGAAGAATACATTTTACTTATTAAGCCTTTTCTATAGACACTACAGCCAAACCATTTAACCTTTCTTGTGCAATCGAATTTCTCGAATAAGTTTTATGAGTTTTAAAGCTAAAAAATTTCTTTCAACTGAAACCGATGCTCCAGGTAGTGTTGGCTATTAAACAACAATTTGTACATTTCTGATAAAACCTCGTTTAGACCATTTTTGTACATTTTGTCTCTATAATCTCTGGCAAAGATAAGGAACGGAACTGTTTATCAGCAAAAAAAATTGTAAGCTCGGTTTTGCATCGGTCTTTTTGGAAAAGATTTTTATAACTTTGAACTAAATTGTTAAATAACTGATTTAAAAATGATACGTCAAAATCGGCAAAAAGCGTCTGGTTAAATTAGGTTCAAAAATAATAAGTTATTAATACCGTTAAATCGATCTGTAATTTGATTACTATCAAGCACTTCATAAAATAACGCCTGGTAAGTCAATGTAACATCATTGTTAATTAGGTCCTTATTTTCGGTTCATGCCCGTATACTTGTATAATAGTACTTCTGAAGTAGGTCTCCCATTACTAACAGTTTCATTTTTTTCGCGTTGAGAACGCATAGAAAATGATGTTTGCCGCAGCAATAAAACATCATAAAATAACATAGCTCCGTTCTCAAATAAAATATCTAGAAATCAGGAGGCCAAGCGCTTTACAGGCCTCTCTTCACTATAAATTCGCACGTGGAAGCAACGAATACCAAGTGCCTGGAAGTGAGTAATATAAATATACTAAATAAAGACAGAACCATTCACACACGTCCAGAGACGAGCTGCTTCGAGAGTCTAGCGCTCACCGGGCCTCTGCTGCATAGGCCGTTCTCTCATAGAAGAACTTATTGTTAACATACAGCGCGTACTGGGAATATCGCATGTGGTTCTTTTTTAGTCGAATATATTGTCGCAAATAGTAGCCCTTCCCTTGTAAATAAAAGTGGCTTTATAGACGTTTGCTAAACCTTTCCACCTTTATAATTGCCAAATTTATATAATAAATTTTAGATTTGAAGTAATGTGATGAAGAAGAGCAAAACAAAACATGTTAATCAATCTTACGAAAATTTTCATTTTTACATTTTATATTAATTGTAGTAAGGCCGGGCCTCATCTGCCTCATCCTACCGATCGCCACTGTTTCGTATGTCAATAAACAGCTTCAATGAATTGTATAATTTAATAAAATATGACATACAAAAACAAGATACCAACTGGAGAAGGCTATCTCTGCAAAATAAAGACTGGCCGTATTTTTAGGGTAACTTTTAATAAAGTAATATTAAATTCATAGATAAATTAATATTAAATTAATAAAAAAAGTAAAAACAAATCACATGTTTTCATTTGTCGGTCTCCGTTCCCATTTCTCTTGCAATTTGAAGCCAAGATTCCGCTTTCTTGTCACGATTTTTATAATTATTATTACTTAAATCATATAACAAATGTCTTTCTCAAACTAATTCGATTAATTTTTCTGTTTGCGACATCTGGGAGTTCCCGCGTTATTTGTCTTTTCGCGAATAGAACGTCAGGACGCGCGCGTTCCCACTGACCGCCACGGTCTGACCGCCTGTAGGGTGTGTTATTGCTAGGAAGTCCATAAATTACAAAGAACGCTGTACTTGCAACGCGGAACTCGGAACGTCCGACCGCCCTCTGTCTGCGCGGGCTCGTAATTTTAACGTTTATATAATATAATATGGATAATCTGCCATCAGAAATCGAAGAATTGGCCAATAAAGCAGTTGTTGGTTTGTTGCCCGAAAAGTCTAAAGGGATATATGAAAAAACTTATGCCAATTACGAAACTTGGTGTTCCCAGAAAAAGGTTGTCAATATCGTACACGAAAAGGTACTTTTGGCATATTTCAAGGAAGAATCAATGAAGAAAAAGTCTTTGAGTTTATGGACTTATTACTCTATGTTAAGGAGTACACTATTAATTAAGAAAAACGTCGACATAAGTAAGTTCAATCAATTGATGGCTTTTCTAAAACGAAAATCTGATTCTTACACACCTAAAAAATCCAGGATTTTGACTAAAGAAAATGTTGCAAAGTTTTTACAAAAGGCAGACAACGAAACATACTTGCTATTAAAAGTGTCAATGATAATAGGTATAAGTGGAGCATGTCGAAGAGATGAGTTAAAAAACTTAAGGATAGAAGATGTACACGATGAGGGGGTTGTTTTTCGAATTTTCATACCTAGTACAAAAACCAACTTTCCCCGAGAATTTTTCGTAACGCCTGGCGATGTCGAAGGAATAAATATGGTGCAGCTTGTTCGGACTTATGTAGCAATGAGACCCCCTGATGCCGAAGTTTCTCGTTTTTTTCCATCATTTAGAAACAACAAATGTACAAAGCAACCAGTGGGTATCCATACTTTTGGAAATATGTGCAAAACGATCGCTGCTTTTTTAAAGTTACCCCATTCCGACGAATACACAGGTCATTGTTTTCGGAGGTCTTCAGCTTCACTGCTGGCTGATTCAGGAGTCGATCTTCACACTATTAAACGCCATGGTGGTTGAAAAAGTGACACAGTTGCTGAAGGATATATAGAGAACTCTTGCGAAAACAAAAAAAGAATTTCAGCAGCCATTCTCGGGAAGAAATCATCATCGACTGTCGTTCTCTCAGAAGAAACTGAAACCATAGAAATTAAAAATCACAATAATGCAACAATTTCAACTCCTATGTCCAACATCAATTTAACGAATTGTAATAATGTTACTTTTAATTTTAATCATTAAATTTTGTTCCATTTTGTTTTAAATAAATTTTTTAGTTTTTCCGTCTATATTTTTTCCATTTTTGCGTCTATTTTTCATTATAGTACTCAGTACTATAATGAAATCATTATTGTACTCAGTCCTATAAAGTATGTCATTTTGACACTGAAAATGAAATTCATAATAATGTCATTATGACACGTCGGAATATAAAATATATTATGTTAATAATATAAATAAGTAAATGTATTGCCTTAAAAGTTTCTCGCGCGCGAAAAGTTCATACAGACATTAATTTTGTTTGGCAGAAATGTAAATACTTAAGTACATATGTATGTATTTTTTCTTTTCTATTCACGCGACGAGCTTTTCAGACAATAAATTTAACATAATATACTATATCTGTTTCAGTGATAACTTTGATACTACTTTTAATTAGGATCCACCCGGGCGACCTACGTCCACTTATAAATAGCATGCAGCATTGCCCCAATGAAAAAATATACTAATTTTTTTCGTTTTAGTACCTACATCTTAATAATAAAAGATTGTTTTTAAAAAGTATTTTTTATATAAGATTTTATTTTCAAATATATAGTTACGTCTTAACATATGCATTTTTGATAATGCATAATTATTACAACGCCTTGTACCTGTTAGCTTTCAGCTATCTAGCCATCCGCTAGCTATCCGTCATCTTGTGGCGTCCGCCACATTGGGTTTCAAGTGACGTCACATAGCTTACCGCATTCTACTCGTCAAACCCTTGCATTTGATATCCATATCAAGGGGATTGTGAAGAATAAGATAATCCGCCATATTGTGGCGTCGGCCATATTGGGTATAGAATGACATCACAAAGCTTATCGTGTTTTACTCGTCAAACCCTTTCAGTTGATACTCATATCAAGGGGATTATGAAGAAAAATGTAATCCGCTATCTTGTGGCGTCCGCCAAATTGGGTTTAGAATGACGTCACATACCTTATCGTATTCTTGTCGTCAAACCCTTTCATTTGATCCTCATGTCAAGGGGGTTGTGAAAAAAAGTAATCCGCCATCTTGTGGGGTTCGCCATATTGGGTTTATAATGACGTCACATAGCTTATCGTATTCTACTCGTCAAACCCTTTTATTTGATACCCATATCAAGGGGATTGTGAAGAGATGGTAATTCGCCATTCTGGGGCGTCTGCCATATTTGATTTAGAACAATTTTAAATATTATATTGCATCGGATCACCGGACTTATATGTGTGTGCAAAATTTCAAATCTCTAGCTTAATTAGAACTAGTCAAAATTTTGATTGCAATATTTGACCTAAACATACAAACATACTAAAGGTGAAGTTACATAAAAGTTTGTAAAAAAGAGGCATAATTCGTTGGAGAAATCAAAATTCTATTTTGTACTTTTCCTTGAAAACCGCGCACTAGAAGAAAAAGTAGTCAGAAATTTTTAAAACCATTGTTTTTAGACTGTTATTTTAACTTTTTTTTTCTGGTATAAAATATGTCGCATTTAAGGGGAGGTAAGGGTTTCAGCGTAAAAAAAATACTTTATTTGTGAATTTCTTTTCAAAGTATAGATTGAGCAAATGTATTCAAACCATTTGTACATTATTGAGTATACTTTTAACAATATTCTGTAATTTTTTCATGCGGAAATATTGAAAAACAAGCCGGCGACAGAGCTTGCCCCAGAACGTCTTAGAAAAATAACAATTTGCGGTGTTCACTATATCTCGGTCGAAAATTATCTGAAATCAAAACCATTAAAATGTAGTCAAAGTATCATCAAATCCTCCCCCCAACGTTCTATGATTATTTGTTTGTTCATTTAAACATTTGTGGTGGGCATCTAAAGTGTAAACTGCTGTTTTCCACGAAAAATTCCGCCATTTTGTGGGTGGGAAACCCCCTTAATGTAAAAAAAAATTTTAACTAAACGTTTGGGGGAGGTATTTTATATGTAGAAAATGTGTACCAAGTTTGAAATGAATCGGTCAAGTAGTTTGTAAATGGCAGTGAACACGGACTTTAAAAAAGTAGTTTTGAGACAAACGCGTTTAAAAGTGTATGAGCTAAAAAAGTGTAAGACATCTTCTGGAAGTGGATTGCAATTATGTCTGACATTTTCCACTCCTGTTGTGGCCAAAGCTTTTTGATATGGACACCACGAGTTCTCACCGCTCGGGTTGCTCGACAGCTGCACTGCCTTCCCGAACGCTCGCTGTTGTCAGAGCTATAGTGTTAAAGGACAGGAGACTAACTAGACAATAACTTCAAGAGTTTTGCTTAGATCGACTTAAAATTTTGGGAATATATTCTTTAAATGTTTAACAATAAGATAAGATAAAAAACAAAAATTCGATCTTTTGAAAGTGCAAACCCTTAACATTCTAGAAAATTAAGTTTCTGGCATACTTTTTCTCGCTTCTAACACTCTGTATATTAAATCTTTTGTAATACAGAAAGGATACCTCCAGAACATTAATGAAAGAATTGATGGCCGGAGATATAATAGGGATCTCAATCAAGCGATTTCCTTATATTGGAGTAAAGAATGAATGGCATAAGCGAAATAAATAACGAAATTCACGCCCTGACCCCATCGCAAAGTGTCTATAATAAGGATGTCAGAAAAAGACAAAAAATCAATGCGAATGCCATTTTTCATTCTTTTTTATTCAAATTCATAATCAAAGATCTTTGTTCCCTTTTTAATAAAAATCGGGACCAACGTCGAAATGTCGAACGAAAAATCTGAAAAATAGATGAAATTATGCAAAGTGAGACATCCCGGAAAATAAGGTTTTAATAAATTTGATTAAGGAAATGTTCGGAATACTTATTCAATAAATTCTCTTTAAGATGTCTATATCAGTTAGTACCAAACAATATGATACACCAAGTATTGTTACTTATTAGTTTAATAATTATGCGAACTTTTAAAATAATTTTTGAAAATTTCAAAATATTTAATATTTTTTATTGTTTTCTTGAATGTTACGAAACATACAATAAGAATAAGGAATATGCACATACTTTTTTTATTGTATAAATCGAAGGAAGTCATTACAAACCCAAAAAAAAATATTTTGAAGAAAATTACTAGGATAATTTAGCTACAAAAAATGTTTACTTTGCGGTATAATTTATTATAATTTAAAAAGCAGCCACATTTGTCCTTGAAAAGTGACGTCAGGAGATCAGCAAAAATCTACATGTTAACGTAAAGCTTAACCTAAAGTCGAACAGGTTTGATTTTCTCGAAAACAGTCAGAGGGAGAGAAATCGATTTTTTTGGGTTGATAGAGGAATAGTTCAACTAGCTTCGGTAAAAAATTCAGTTATACAGGATGTTTCGTTTCGGAGCTATTAAACGTCAAAGTCGAAATATCCGCGATTTCCGTTGAAATCGGGTACAGGTCGCAAATGTGAATTAAATCGAAGTAAACTTTCGGAGGATGTAGGGGACCCGGAGCTTCAGAACTCCCCTGAAACTGGTGAGGATCAGAAAATGGCAAGTAATTCTTCTGAATTTGTTTAGGTCGAAAAATGCCATTTCCAGACCCCTATGTGGTACCTAATAACTCGAAAACAAAACGTCAGATCTAAAAACGGATTTACAAGGGAAACTTTAAAATCTCAAATACCTTTTTTTGCAATACACTTACCTAAACCTAAAATCACTGGAAAATGGAAATATTTTGAAAAACTGTAAATTTAGATTTTTGACCCAAATATTTCGTGGTTTTTAATTTTTTGTGGGGTCAAAATGGTTCAAATTAAAATCCCATTACGTCATCGGAAAATGCTCGTCAAAGTATGTGTAATCCAAATTTTTTCATTCTCTATAGGAAGGGAGCAATCGCCGATTAAATTTCGATTTTTTTAATTTTTGTGCCTTAGACATCGGTACATTTGAATCACCCTGTATTTTTTCTTATCTACTTTTTTCCCAATTTTTCAACACTATCTTATAAAGGGATAATCACACTGTAAAATGAATACCGAACGGGTCATCCAGGAGCGTATTTAGGGGATAAAAATCGGGTTTTCTTGATTTTTTCCGACAAATCCTATTTTTAACCGACATTATTCCACACTATTTACCCTATTTAGTGATTCTTTTTGGGTTTATTTTATCCCTTAATTATCTAAGAATACCTCTCACTAATTTAAATCGCTTATTTTTTCGGTAAAGTTATAAACAAAAAGGTTTATTTGCACCTGGGACATCTAAAATGTGAAAATTTTTGAATTTTCCAAGATTGCCATGAAAATGAAGAATTATTGCAGTTTATTGACTTGAAACTATTAAGATGATATGTCAAAAATGCCAATGTTTGTTGCAAAATTGAAAGGCTCCTGGACCGATTTCGGCTTGAAGTATACATGAATAAGGTTGTAGGAACCTTCTACTTTAAGTGGAGGGATATTTCATTGGATGAGTCACGCATTAAATGCCATTTTTATTGAGTTTTCGATGACTACACCACTGGAATTCGCCATGTACTCATGATGAGTCATAAGTTCAGTTTTGACGACACAGCCAATGGAATCACGTTTTACAATTTGCAGTTTTAAACCCTTTTTTTGTTAATAAATAAATAAATAAAAAATAAATGGATATCAGCAACCGCCATGAACATTTAATTTATGTAGAGAATATAAAAAAAATATTTCGGATTTATTTGGGTTATATGCATATTCCATATTAGCTATTTTGACTTCGGACACATTCTGGCTGTTGACTAGTGGAATTTAAAGCGGGGTAGGTTGCTTCAATGATATGAGGTTTGTAATTTTTCACTGATTTTTCTTTAGAAATCCTCTAAAGCGATGTCTGATTAGGTACCAGCTATTTTATCTGAACACTGACTCTAAAATTGAACTGAAAACTTTAAAAATCCCACGAGCGGCCATATTTTTATTTGCGTTGACAATTTGATATACCTTAAACGAACTTTCTCCCCTTTTAAATTTCACACCAGGGAATCATCAGACCAAAATAATAGTTGGGAATTTTTGGGGTTTGAGCAATTTATATTTAAATTTTGTTAAACCCTCTAATGCTGTTAATCAGGCAGACAGTTTATCTGGAATTAGGGCGCTATGGATCTGATGCGTCATTTGTTATTTATAGTTTTAGTTTCTAGATCATTCTGATATAGTCAGGTTCCCAGAAAAAAAAACTGCAATTTAGATAAAGGTCCGAATATAATTTTTCGTTAAAATTTATTTTTTAAATTATTTATTATAAGTACATACTCGCAAAAACTAGTTAATATTTAGTTGGATACCCATTGGACTCAATTACTTTCATGCATCTTCTAGGCATAGACCCTATTAGACGCCTCCATATATCTATTGGTATATTTTCCCATGATTTTCTCATCCTGACAAATAATTCGTCGAGATCCATTCGAAGCACCCCTTTTTTTTTAACTGTTATCCAAAAATTTTCTATGGGGTTAAGGTCTGGGCTACAAGATGGCCATTGTAAAACATTTACATGATTTTCTTGTAGCCAGGCAGTGACCCTCTTTTAGCAGAATGCTTTGGATCATTATCGTGGTGGAATTTCCAAAGTACCGATAAATATTGGTCTGTATATGGTTGCATGATGTTTTCCAGTATGTTAATGTATCCATACTTATTCAGGGTACCATTTATTCTATAAAGTAGACCACCACTCCATAAGAAGCAACCGCATACCATGATACAGCCACCTCCAAATATCACGGTTTTTACCCTGCTAGTTGTGCCTTGTTCACACGGTTGCGAATACTTTGAACACTGAGTTCTCTTGGATTTTCAACAAAAACCTCTTTCCAAATGTTAACGGCTGATTTCTGTGCATGGGTCGGCCTTAGAAATGCGGCGATTTTGCTTCCGCACTAGTTTTTCTGGGACGTCGCGTTCTAGAAATATTTCTCACTGAAAAAATCGTTTGGACTTTTTTCACACAAAATTGTAGCAAAGTCTTTGTAGAGCAATTTACTCTAATTGGATTATTAGTTACAACAGTTTTTATACATTTTCATACAATTGTAGCAAATTTTGCTACAAATTGGTCTTGGACGTTTTTGAGAACAAATTGTTGGAAAAAGGTACACAATTGTAGTGAAATGACCCACAATGTTTTTTTCAGTGTAGTTGTTCCATAGAATTTAACATAATGAATAGCATTAAACACAGCCTTGTTGGAACGATTAATCATTCCAGCACTATTCTGATACGAACCTAAGCAAACCTTGGATTAAAAGACCCTTTACGCCATGTATGCCAGGTATATACGCCATTTTTTGCACTCCAAAAAATATAGGACACAAAATTAACAAATATGTTTTAGAATTATTTTTAAAATCATTTTATGCATACCTGTAATAATCGTTTGTTATAAAATCGTAATGGCTTTTATACTGTGGAAACTAAGATTTTGTTTGAAACTGTCAAAACATTTTTGATTTTTTACCCGAAAGTTCGAAACTATGACCGATATAATGAAATTGAGAGAGGTGCTGCAGAGGCTACGTCTAACTTATTGCCGCCCAAATCAAGAAAAATATATGAAAAACAATACGAACATTTTGCAACCTGGTGCCATTCCAAGAAAATAACTGAATATATAGAAAACCTAATCCTAGCATATTTTCTTTAAAAATCGAGATCACTGCGTAGCTCGAGCTTATGGTCCCAGTATTCAATGCTTAAAGTGATGCTCTAGATTAAAAACAATATAGACATACAATATAGACACAAAAATTTCCGAACTAATAGCATTGATGTCTTGAAGAGACACGGTGGTTGGATTGGAAGTCTTCTGCAGTGACTGAAGGCTATGTCGAGAGCTCGGTGAATAACAAGAGGGACGTGCCCCCAAAAAAAAAAGGAAACAGTAATCTTAACCATTTAGGGATCAACTTTCAACACAGACCGCTTCCGGCATATTCGTACATCCGAAGAAACAAACCGGCTCTTAAAATTTTTACATTGTCAATAATGTTCATATAACCGCAAATATTAATAATTACCAATAAATTTTTCGTTACATCTAGGCAAATAGCCACTTTCTTTGACATACATAATTTTTGACGTTTTAAATAGGTTAGTTGTCAATGTTTTAATATAATAAATATTGTGTTGCTAACGTTACTTGTTGGTATTTTTGTTACCACTGGGATTAAAAATACCTTTTAAAGGCAGTATTAATCCTCAGAAATTAAAAGTGACACTTTAGTCCCTAAAAATAGGGACTAAACAAGACTTTTTTAGCTACGGAGCGCAAAATAATCGTTTGTCTGTTATTTTCGTTACAACTTTTTTGCGACCCCATATTTGCAGAAGGATGGATGATAAATAACTAACGTAAACGGGAGTTAACAATACACTAGAGCTCTATGGTAACGTATGTCAATTTTAAAATAAGTCTACTTGATTTTGTTCTACACAAAATTTAGCGTTTCCAATTAGCTTATTTAGGCGCGTAAAAAAATAAATTGTTAATAAATATAAATCATCAATTTTTTTGCAAAAAGTAATAAATATACGCTGTAAAAATAGAAATGTTGAATAAATATTCAAAACATCTTAAACTGATTACTTAGTAAGAAAAATTAAAACTACCATAAGCAATCGTTTCCAATTAGCCCCTGTATATGAAAATTTTTATTTTCACATTAATAGCTTTCAACAATAACTTCATAATCAGTTACTTCTGTTAGGTATTCTGTGATAGGGCATAAACCATAAATATATTCAAGAACGAATGATATTTTAAATTTGTAACGAATTTAGATTTTCGAGAATGTGAAGGAACAAATGCCAATAATATAGGGGTAGTATTTTGACAAAGCAGATGTTTCAAATTTCACCCCATTTGTCGTAGGCGCGCTCGGCTCCTTTTAAGATCGAGCAGGACAGTCGGTGCCAATATTTCATCTTTTTAATTTGAAACCGGCACGACTGAGAGAATTCTAAAAACGTTTTTCCTTTTCACGGGTATAGAATGTCCCTAATTAGGTATTCTGTTTGGGATATTTTGGTTGCTTCCCCCTGATTTTAGATTTAAAAGTATCGCAATGATACACAGATAATTTCAAATGCATTAATAATCAGGAAGCTTGGATGCCAAGAAAACGCGGATTTTTTCTTAAAGTTCCTAATTACGTAAAACATTTTTTTGTATACAATAATTTCTCATTTTGTGTTTAATATATTTTTATCTTTTAGAAAGTTTTTGCACTATATGATTCTTATTCAACAAAAATAAAATACTGACTTTAGGTCATCTAAAGTTAGATTATCTGATTTATCAGTTATGTTAGGTTCTAGTGCACAACTGTATTGGCAAAAGCGATTCGTAGTCGATTTTCAATTGCTATAACTTTTTTGAGAGCTGTTTTCGGATATCGTTAGCTTGCCTTTTTTTATCTAAGACATCCCACATAGACTTCAAGCCTAAGTACTAACGTAACGTGGGCGTCTGGAGAGAATGGAAATGTAGACTATTGACACGGGATTTGAAGGACTGGAGGTTGGGACGGGAAGGGAAAACATCTGCAGGCAATTTGTTCCATAATCTAGAGACCCTAGGTATGAATGAGCGAAAGAAGTGGTCTGTTCTAGGCTTTTGTAGCTGGACAGTAAAGGGATGCATACGTAACGCGCCTCTTGTTGTTCTGTCAGGAATAGTTAAGGGGGAATAATACCGGCTAGCTCTTCAGAGCAAAATCCGTTGAAGTAGCGATAGAAAAGGGAGTTTTCTCGTGAGGGCTGGGTCATTGATAAGTCGAATGGCTCTCTTTAGGATAGAGTCAAGGATGTTAAGTGTCGAAAGTGATACCGCTCCCCAGATGTGGGAGCAGTACTCTAGGTTGGGTCTTATTTGAAAAACATAGAGAGTGCATAAGTTGGAAGGGGAGAAGTATTTTCAGACTCGAAAGAGAAAACCAGCTGCCGATGGGGCTACTGAAGTAATATGTTTGTGCCAGCTGAGGTCATGTTCGAAATCGACGCCAACAAGATCGAATGTTTCATTGTTTTGTAGGGCTCGGCCATTCATGTGGATGGGGTAAGCGTTGCCAGATTTTTTGCGTGACAGGGAGCAAGAGTGGGTTTTGGAGGCGTTGAACTGAACAAGGTTCTTGGCACCACAGTCTAAGATTAATTGAAGATCTTGGGAAAGGGATAGGAACATAGATATGCGTATATTATCCAACTCCCGATTCGAAACTTGTCTGGAAAAATGAACATTGGAGTGAAGAGTACTGTCGTCAGCATAACTGTGGATGGGATTGGTAGTTGAAGAGAGCAGGTCATTAATGTGAAGAAGAAATAGGGTTGGTGCCAGGACTGAACCTTGGCGGACGCCAGCATTGATAGGATGGAAGTTAGATGAGTGACCGTCAACCACAACAGATATGCGCCGATTAGAGAGGAAGCTACCGATGCAGGTACATAGTTTGGTAGGAAGACCGTAAGCTGCTTTTGAAAGTCTAACCATCGAGGTTAGGTTAATTTCGTGACGGATTTGTATTCAGAGTTTAATTTAGAATTTAGCTGCATTTATCTTTAAAAATCCACAGACTTTACGTATTGTACGAGTTAAAAAGCATTTGTTTTAAGCATAATGTGTGATTATGTAGTGAAATTATGAACAGTGTAAAAAAAGGAGCCTGACTTTCGTTACCAGATTGCTATGCTACAGGCATGACATTGCAATTCGTACATAGTATCTTTTCTGTATTACAATAATTATTACGCGTGCCAAGAGTCATCGGATAAATAGTAACGCCAAGTGTCCAAGTTTAATAATAAGTTACAATAAGTATAAGGAACAATTTATATGAGACCTCATCAGCTACACTTAGCCGAGGGTGTTTATCAACATAGTATGGCCTGCAGCCAATATTTTGGTGAGCTAAGGGTGTTTTTATCCTACAAGAGATACGTTTATCAAACTGTGCCCAATGGGGCTCGCCTACACTCCAATGAAGTCTGCCTTACTCCAAGGAGAGGTATTCGACGGAGTCCAACATGGCGAATCTGGGGATCTGTGAACCTACCCTAGACTAAGGCTCAAATTATAGAGCTGGATGGATATGGTCCAATAAAATCGGCCAGGAATGTGACCTTTGATGTCCAGGTCATAAAAAAAGGCCTACAAGAAAACTGACTTTCAGATCTATGAAATTCTGGACTTGAACAAGGTATCTATGTATGCATTAAAACAGGAATATAAATTAGAAATAGAATGGTTGTATATATTTAGGAATAGGAATAAAATCTTACCTGAGATGTTAGGTGGCCGTTTTCATGTAGAATTTTATAGAAATTTGTGGGCGTTTTTCTCCCTTTATACCACGAAAACTGAAACACAACTAATAGACTGATGGTGCGAAGAAATAATATAAATTTTGCCACCAAATTCGAGTGAGGGACCCACAAAAGGAAATCAGCAAAAATGCCAAGACTTGCCTCAGTGCACCACGGCAGGAGGTTCTTGTCTGACAATCACGATTTTCCGCGAAAAAGGCGGTAAACGTAAGAACCTTATGGATTTTATTCCTAATTTTTGACTTGACAGCTGACAGTTGTTTAAATAAAAAAAATTAAAACAAACCCCATTAAAGGCAGAAAATAAATCAAGTAATTCTTTAGTTACACAATAATTAGTTTTAAATTAATCTGAATAGTTAATTTGTCCCAAACCAGTCCCCAATTAGTTATATTTTTGGAAGTACCTAGCGATGGTAAACTTCATGTCTGATAACTTAAGCAGTTCCACGACAATTTTTCAATCGATGAAACTAATGCATTTTTTCCATTTTTAGGTGAACCGACAAGGGCTGAAAGGTCAGGCAAAAATTCAACGTTCAGATTCACTAAGGAGGTTTAGGATTTAGTACTGGTTTAAATTAAGATCTTCTAGTTGATCAGTTATGTTTTAACAAGTTTTTCTCCTGTCATTGTTAATAAGTCGTCATTTAAAACTTATGAATTATTCTGATATTTCAGCGATTTGCTTGATTTCCATATTATTTTCATCTTGGAACGAGTTGCTAGAATGAATTTAGTTTTATTATTGTCGAAAGTACGTACTAAAATTGCCCTTTTCTTTACAAATTTGCGATAACACTCCGAAACACAGTTATAGCATAAAACTTAGTTGTATTATTCTTACACTTGTCAGTTTAAAACTTTTGGTTGTCAAATTACACCGGACTAGCGTTGGAGAATCTGGCCGCAAGTGTTTATTGGAAGACGCTGTGTAATGTTTTACTGAATTGTATGTGCGATGGCTGTTAAAACAAAGAGCAAAAGTTGAAAAGTAAGAAATTGGCACTTTTGCTTTCATTAAAATAATAGCGTCCACAGACCGCTAAGTGTTGACAATTATTATTCAAGAACAGGAAAATTACAACCGTAACAAGTGCCAACGCTTATTTTTTTAGATTCAGCTGGGATAACGTCACCAAAGGCCATCTCCCCGTTTGATAATGAGCGATCGCTATTTTGAGGGTGAATTTGATCAGACCTTTGTATTATGAACTAAAGAAAGTTGCTGGATAAGCCCATTTATAGGCTCAACAAAAGAAAAGGTTGATTAAATTAATCTAAAACCATTTCAGCAAATCACTTAAATCTATCTTTATGAACTGAACTCGATAGATATGAAGGATAATCTTATGGTCTCTAATTTCTAATTTTCATGTAACATACGATACATTTACAATTCAAATTCGAATACCAGAAATTCAGTTCCATTGGTTTGTTTGAAACACAATAGTATGGAGTTTCCTTAATTACACCTTTGTCGTCTAAGGTGGTAGATACACGCCTTGGTTTTATCTAATACTGTCAATATGATGTTCATGAAACGTGATACTTTATTAAATCAGCCATTATTTCCTTATACGTTCTAATTGATTTTTCAGATTCTATATAAACCATGTATTTGTTGGAGTTGTAAATAGTTGTCTCGACAATAGAAAGATTTTGGAACCTTTATTTTAGCCTATGGGTTTGGTTGTTGTTATTCTGAATATGATAAGTATTAAAATTAAATTTTTTACTGTTAAAAGTAATAATTAAATTTTGAATCAAAATCAACGCAGTTTCCATTAAATTCAGATAAAATAACTGTAGAGCGTGAAGACATAAAAAACAGAAGCGCTTGTACGTAAAAAATGGATTTTTAATTAACAAAACACAATATACTATGCAGTTACATCATTGTAATTTCAAATATACAATACACATATTTATAATCAAATATCCTAATCGTAGTCACAGAAATAAAATATACAGAGAAATAATTGAATTATAAGAATCGCATTTTTATTGTCAGTAGGAATACAAAATATTTAGAAGTTATATAAAATACTAGTAATACTTAAAACAAAATACATAATAAAATTGTACTAATTTAAGTCAAATGTAGTACAATGCCTTAATAATAATTGACAGCCATAAAATAAAACACACGACTTTACTCGATTTTTGTCACTCGGGTGCTCTGGGAACGACTTTTGGAAGTTTCGGGCTTTGGAATATTTCTTTTCTTGAAAATTAGTTTTAATAATACTCGTATAATGTTAGAACACACTGTTTGTTTAAAAATTATTACCAGTCGAGAAAAATTTTAATAGACTTAAGATTAAAGACTTAATATAGTAAGGATCAAGCAAGAAAAAGCCACGAGCGTCATAGGCATGAAAACATCACGCGTGCTTTTTCTCATTTTAGAATATTCCTGGCTTAGTTGCTGGAAATCGATATACCAGTGGCGTAGTCATTTTCGGACACCCTGTATACATTTCCTAACTATTTATTTCCTGATATAAGCAAATAAGTGTCGTGGAGACTGTACTGTTAATTGCAGATGACAAATCAATACCGCCATTTAGCCACAGTTCATTATTACTAAAAAAACTGGACTCCTTTCTATGATGTTGAGCCCATTTTTGCTATTATAATTTAATATATTGTAAGGCATTTCTAAGTATGTCGGTCTTTCTAATTTTGTCCAGCTAGATTAGCAAAATGAATCACCGTGCGTCGTCCAAGAGATGCTCTTTCCTTCTAAGCTCATCTTCCTATTATGTTGGCAAATACAATCCATTCTACATATTCTACATTCGGCAACATCGGAGAGGCACTCCCAATGATAAGGGACGCATGCTGATGGGACGGATTTTATTTCGATGCTGACTTGGCCAAAGTGAAATAAATTTCCATTATTCCTTAGATGTGTTTCAAATTACAATATATTTTATTAAACTAACAAGAACTACAGTTTAAATAGAAAATCTAAAAATTAAGTCAATAATCCTTATATCATGTTAATTAAAATAAACACTCCAATAAAACATACCTATGAGGTACTAGAGAAGTAATAAAAAATATTAATTCAATGGGTTCTATTGCTGGCTGAAATATTACTTCTATTGCCCGCGGACACCCTTTGGAGAGGTTAAAATTGCGCTGTTTGTATTTGTTCGTTGAATAGTCGTTTAAGCTGGCAGCCTGTTTATTTATTGCGCTAAAGATACGCCAAAAATAATAATCTTTTGCAATTCTGGGGACTGGAGCAACTCATTTCAGTGTTTTGTGGTATGCAAGTAAGGCAAATCTAAAAATCTTTGCAATAATAACAAGTATTTCGATTAGATAAGATGTATATTCTTACAAGTAAACGTTTATTGAAACCAATGATATATGTATTTTGTATTGAATTTAGAATAGGGTTTTGTTTTACTGCATCAATAACTGTTATATTTAAACAACCAATTAAAAACCAATGAAACCTTATATTTCAAGCAATATTATAACATACCTATTGGTTAACAATGATAAACTAGTCATTAAAAGAAATCGAATTTGTATTGTGCAGTACGGAATAGAGTGTATCATTGAGTGAATTGGTATCTAATTCAATATACGATATTGTTTTTTTTTGTGCAGTACCAAAACGATCGATAGTGGTGCCTCAGTAATGAATGATAAATTTTATTATTTTAATGACCATACACACGAAGCCATCCCTTTCAAAATTAAACAAATAAAAGTTTTCAAAGAAATAATCTATCATAGATTAAAGCTCGTTTGAGATGACTAATGTACTAGTCCTGTTATCGAGTCATTACCAAAAATTAATAGATTTATATCCCACAAAAATAACGCCACATGTCACTAACAAACCTAAATGGGACCAATCCCTGAAATTTTCCAGTAAGATAACTTACAAAGGATATCGAATCCATTATTAGTTCGGTCACTGTAGCAGTTTCTGATAACTTTTTAAAGGAACAGATGTCGTAAGTGATATGCTGCGAAACCAGCATATGGTCCGCGAGAGTGGAAAAAGAGATATAGGTAATTTTCGTTGAAAACGATATGTTTAGAAAATGGAGTCGATAAAAGATAAAAGACGTTTCATATAGAGCTCGCTAGGAGTGCTAACTAAAATTTATATATTTTTAGTGCACTCTTTTTGAAAAACTGCTCAAACACGTAGCTGATTCCAAATATTTGAAAATAAAATCTGTTCGTTTTTAAAAGTATTTTATACTTTTGTGCGATGTAATAGTTTTCTGAAGGTGTATGGGTAGAGTGTAATAATGCTTTAGTATCCGAATGTGAAATTTCGACCAAGTTTATTGTATTCACTTTAGAAATTGTTGATAAACAGAACAGAAAAAACCTGAGCAAACCTAATCACACTTGATCAAATGCAAAAAGGGCTGGCTTGGGTAGGTTTGTTTCGGTTTTTTTTCCCTGAGACAGCCCAAGTAGACTTCAAGCCTAAGTACTAACTTACTGTGTGTGTAGCATCTAAAGAAAAGGGAAGTGTAATCTATTGACACGTGATTTAAAGGTTTTGGAGGTGTTGAACTGACCAAGGGTTTTGGCACCCCACTCTAAGATTACTTGAAGATCTTTGGAAAGGGATAAGTGAATGGATCTGCGTTTATTATTCAGCTCTTAATTCGAGACTTGTCTGGAAAAATGAATGATGCTGAATGATGTATGAAGAGTACTATCATCAGCGCAACTGTGAATGGGATTGGTAGGTGAAGAGAGCAGCATTGATGTTTTTTTAGAGCTTGTGGCGTTTACATTATTAAAACTGGTTTATTAGACCACCATTCATTTTCTCTAAATTCTTGAAAACTAAGGTTATTAATGTACTTGAGAATAGGGTTTGTTCTAGGACTGAACTTTGGGGCACGCCAGCATTAATAGGATGGAAGTTAGATGAGTGACCGTCCACCACGAGAAGTGCGCCGATTAGAGAGAAAGCTGACGATCCAGGTACGTAGTTTCAGGGGCGGAACCAGGATTTAGGAAAGGGGGGGCTAGACTTAAAGCGTTGCTAAAACTTAAACATTTACCCCCAAATTCACAAAGAAGTTTTAAGACTTACGTTTAAAAAAAGGTCTTAGTAATTAATATGGTAAGAAATATCTATTTATTGACAGAAGTCAGGGGGCAAGTATAATGTTATGTTGTTGTTGGCCGGTCAATGGGGGCACTTGAGCCCCCGAAGTCCCCCGTAGATCCGCCAGTGCATAGTTTGGAAGAAAGACCGTAAGAAGGTAGTTTGTTGAGGAGTGCGGCATGCCATACTTGGTCAAATGCCTTGAAATGTCAAAAGCAATAATCTGGGGTTCGCTGTGAAATTGGAGAGACCCGCCCCAATTATGTGTGACTAAAGTAAGGAGAGCTGTGAATCTTTGGTGACTACACGCGCATGGTCCGTCATAGATGACTCTGTGCTTTTCCAGGTACTCCAGAATTTGAAAGTTGACGTCCCTCTCCATAACTTTGCTTTCAACAAAGTGAACAGAGACAGGTTTATAATTGGATGGTTTGCTCAGGTTAGTTTAGGTTTATACAGGACGTAATTTTCTAAATAATTAGAGTATAAAATTCAATTTTCAATAACTGTATTATTTGGAAAAACTGCATGTTTAAAAAACTATATTTTCAAAAATATCTTTTCGAAAAATTATATTTTAAAAAATGTGATTTCGGAAGATGATATTTTTGGTAATTTGTTTTTTCGAAATAATGTACCTACAGTCATGGCTAAAATAAAGTTTCATTTTTAATGCTTTTTCTTATTGAAAATGAAACTTCTTTTGGTGAAAACTATACATTCAAAAATACATTTTTCAAAAAAATAGTAAGAAAATAATTTGTAGCAGCTTCTCAATCAACTAGAATACTGAAAATGAACGGTGCAAGAATTGGACAAATCTCTAAGATGGTTTAAGATTTATAACAGTTTTAGTTGCTATAGAACTGGGAAGATTAATTTTTCACCTACCTACTAAGTCCGGGCATCATTTTTAATAATATACTAGTGAGTTAATAATATAATTCAGTAAATTTTCCGGTGATGCTAATCTTAAACTATGCCAATAATCCAACTACCTCAAGCATCAACACTTTAATCCAATATCAGCTATTGCACTGAAAGGTATAAAGTTACCCATGTTATAGTTTCTCGTTTCTAGTTTGCTTAAGTGAATTTGCAAAATACAATTTTCAGCAGCGAGATTCCAAACAGTAAACTTGTATTCAGTTACTTGTTAGTTCAATACAAGACAACATGGATTGGTTTCAGTAGCTTACCTTTGATTAAGTTCATAATTCAATATTGAAAACTTGCCAGGTTAAATTACAGAACATGTAATACCATACCTATATTTTTAAACACTTTTGTAAAACCAAAAACGTAGATCTCCCAAGAACTGTTTGATTGTAACTATTTCCTGTTCGTTTTTGTACTTTATTGTTCTTTTAATAATTATTTTTCTTACATTTCCCCATTTTCTTTCTCATTTCCTTCTTAATACTAACGTGATAGGCAGTGAAAAGATGAGAATTATTGGTGACGAACTGTAGATATTATTGTCATTTCGCGTTTTCAATAAATATATTAATATTAGTAAAAGAAAACAGTAGTGGCAAAGCAGACGGAAGAGACATTGAGTTATGCGCTTGCATTAAAATACGGGGAGTCCAAGATCTAATGGACAACCCCGGGCCGGTATACAGTGAGCTTTCATCTTTGTTGGGGATCATCAGACTGACGTAACCTTCAGGCAGCATCCCCCATAGCAAACTTGCATATTCAATAGGTCTTTCTGACCAAAGACGGTACCGAAGACGCGCGAGCGCCATCTATCTCCGTAATGCAAGAACAGATCTCATTAGAGTAAAGCTGCTACCTTAATAGAGGGAGCTCGTAAAACATGTAATGTAATGTAATGTAAGCGGAAGCATAACACCCAGTACCGGAACTGACTTTTGAGCATCATTCCAGATCTCCACAGTTTTATGGTACTCACTAGGGGTCGCACATAAAATCCTACCGGGAGCCGTACAACTCCGTCTGAAAAGCCAAATAGAGTTTTAGCGTATGTAATAGCGCTACTAATATTTTCTTTTACTGACATTTTTAATGACTCTAAAACCACGGAATGAGATTCCGGAATCCCAGTCTAAAACGGCTCTTAGGTGTCTTTGATACTATTACACCACCTTTTACATTTACCTGTATACTAAGGCCCCAAGACTAACTACATACCAATATCCCATAGGACTCATATACCCAGTGTTGTAAATAACCTAGGGTTGCCAACTTTCTCTCGAGAAAATATAGAATTTTGCAAGGAAAGGCGATCAAAATATAGAACACTGCAAAAAATATAGTACTTACTTCCCCGTAGGAGATATAGGAGCGAATATTAACAAGAGTTTTCTAAATCAGCAAAACCCAACTCTCTTAAAAAATCGCCCCAAGCTTTGCAGGTATGTTTCACTCAAGATATAACATCTTTACATGTAAAATTGGTACCACGGCTAGATCAGGGCTCCAGATTCCCAACTTTAAAACATGTTTTACATAGACTCGCATCGAGATTGGGAATACATTATAACATTATTATTGCTGCCATCAAATAGTTGTTATGGTAAAGACTAAGATGTATGACAACAAGCCATCAACTAGCTCTGATGGAGCGGGGCAGTTTACTTGAGGGGGGTTTACGAATTTTAGTTCATTAGTGCCACATGCTAGTGACCTATCAATGTACTTACCAAATGAAAATGTTCACTCCTGAACATTATTGGCGCGGGCCAGCAAACAAGACTGATTTGGCGCCGTTTACAGTAATATAAACGTTTCAAATAACCCTCTGTCCAATAATTAATGCTGCTGTAGGTAATCCGAAAAACTGCACATAATGAAACAACGTTAATAGTAAATTAAATGTTTAATTTTAAAAAAGAAGAGGATCTTAAAATATGGATTAAATATTGTGCAAAAGAAAATGATAATTGAGTACCTAGCTCGAGAAGGTAGCAACGCGTTTACAGTGCTAGAACACTATTTTAATCAGCTTTTCCTGTAAAAATATGTATTTAGAACATTCGGCTTTTCATGGCGATTATAAAATTAGGTACCTACTTATCCTGATGTCATTTAAAGCTTGGACCTTGGAACGCCAAATGTCGATCTCAAGATCGAAAATTATTTTTTGTGGGGTTTACTTCTCCACTCCAAAGGCTTGGACAGAAACATTATATGTCGAGAACTTCTCCGAATCATCAAAATATCAAAAAGCTGACTTCCAAATACCGTGATTCAATGAGACAATGAGTAAATAAACCGAATACTTATATAATTAAACCGGTTAAATAATTAGATTGGGTTTTCCCCTTTAGAGCCCTAAGAAAGATTAATCTGTAAAAATAGGCGGGATGAAACTAGGTTTTAATTTCCTCAAAAAAGGGCCTCTAATCACCAGCCGTTCAGAATGACATTGGGCAAATGACAACTCAAAAGTCATAAACGTGAACCAAGACGGTATGACCGATACTTCTACGTTAAGTTCATGTTCTCGCGATTCATTTGAACTGCTTGAAAATATAATAGTAACGAATGTTACAACATTAACAAAATTTAATTTAAACTGACCTTAAAAACAATATTCGCAATTTGCCGTTCAGGTTAATGTTGCTAATATACAAAATACAGTATATCATAAGCCAAAATATAGTACGATACCACATATAGTACCGTTGGCAACCCTAAAACATCCAAAGGGATTTCACTAGCCTAGAATTCCTGTCACCTAAGATTCTAACGGCCAGATTCCCCGACAACCGATCAAACCCAACCGACACTAGTCCGGTCTAATTTGACAACCAGAAGTTTTAAAAACTGACAAGTGTAAAAATAAGACAATTAAGTTTTATACTATGAATTTGTTTCTGAGGATTTTTGCAAATTTATAAATAAAAGGTCCATTTAGTACGTACTTTCGACAATGATAGAACGAAGTTCATTCTAGAAACCCGTTCCATGAAATCATTTAGAAATCAAGTAAATCGCTAAATTATCAGAATAATTGATAAGTTTGTAATGACGACTTTATCACAGGACAAAAACCTGTCAAAACATTACTGGTCAACTAGACGATCTTAATTTAAACCAGTACTAAATCGTAAACCTCCTTAGTGAATCTGAACGTAAAGGTTTTATGCGGTAAACAAACATTATGCCAAATTGATTGAGTTGGCCGATACTTGGTGGAAGTCCATACCTAACTAATATTATGGGTTAACCAGAAAAACTACTAGTTTGACTTAGTAAACTTCCACTATATTGACAAAATTATTGACATGTTTCGCTACACTGTAGCTTCTTCGGAATAAGTTTTACGAATAACGTAAAACGTAAAACTTATTCCGAAGAAGCTACAGTGTAGCGAAACATGTCAATAATTTTGTCAATATAGTGGAAGTTTACTAAGTCAAACTAGTAGTTTTTCTGGTTAACCCATAATATTAAACATTATGCCTAAGATTGCTTTTCGACTTTTTAAGTAACAAACCTAATACATATACATACAGGGTGGTTCAACCAAGATGGGGTGGACGATTGTGAGTAAACGGTGAGGATTTCGAAAAAATTTTGTTTGGATATTATCGATAGTCAAACACGCTATGTTTTAAAATTGTAGCCATAATACAGGGTGGTCCGAAAAACTCGTGGCGAACCAAACTTGTATTTTTTTAAATGGGACGCCCTGTATATAATTGTTCCAGTTGATTCTCCTGTTCGTTACGATCATTTTGATATCGGGTTTATTGGGTCTAAAATTTATAGTAAGGGAATGGGACGCGTTTAAAGTTGAAAAAATGCTCACAGTTCGGCTATTTTTTAAAAAAAATTGAAACAGATATGGAAAAACCAAATATTCCATAAAACGTTACATATCCTTGAATACATTAATCGCTTGAAATTTTTTTAAAATTATTCACTATTATACAGGGTGGTCAAGTTTTGCAAATACGCGCTGGACTCATTTTTTTTAAATGGAACACCCTATATATTTTATTTTCATGTTAAAGATAACATTACTAGCTTTCAAAAAATACCATACATGATGCCTTTCTGACCAACAGTTTTTTAGTAAACTAGCCGTGAAAGCAAAGTTTCTTCAGTCTAATACGATAATACTAATATTAGGAGGTCATGACACTATCATAAATGAAACAAAAGATTGCCGAACTTGTCAAAGCTACTGCCGCATAATCCATTATTTACAAGTTAAGCATAGGTGAGGTAAGAAAACTGAGACCCGAAACCTTTACATGTTTATTAGAGATATTTCAAAAAACAGAAAATATTGTTTTTAGGAAATGTAAAGTAATTAATAAACCAGTTATAAACAACTTTTTGAGAAACGAGTTGCCAGTATTGCTTGAAGATTTACCTTTAATGGTAAGGGGATCCTTATGGTTTCAACATGATGGAGTGCCCCCACATTACCATAGGAATGTAAGATATTTTGTCGATAATTGGAAGACAGATCGTTGGATTGGGCGAGGTGGACCAGCTGTTAAGTGGCCAGTCAGATCACCCGACTTAACACCACTAGATTTTTTCTATGGAGGCATGTTAAAGAAGAAGTCTATAAAGAGGTTCCAACCAGAGTGAACGATATGAAGACGAGAACTTAAGAAACAGTTTTCGCAGCATTTCAGAACAGACTTTGGGAAAAGTGAAACTTTCATTTATGGATAGACTCGAAATGTGCCTTCAGCAAAATGGTGGTTTAGTTGAACACCTTATATGAGCTTTTTTAATTGTTTATATTAAATTAGGTTGACAAGTAAGTACATAACACATAACTAAATAATTTTAAAAGATGTTCTGTTTTTGCTTAATTAATTTTCTTACACTATTAATAATACTGATAACTGATTATCTTTGTTTATAACTGGTTTATTAATTACTTTACATTTCCTAAAAACAATATTTTCTGTTTTCTGAAATATCTCAAATAAACATGTAAAGGTTTCGGATCTCAGTTTTCTTACCTCACCTATGCTTAACTTGTAAATAATGGATTATGCGGCAGTAGCTTTGACAAGTTCGTCAATCCTTTTTTTTATTTATGATAGTGTCATGGCCTCCTAATATTAGATATTTAATAATAAACAACGTAAATTCAGTATAATCGTATTAGAATGAAGAAACTTTGCTTTCACGGTTAGTTTACTAAAAAACTGTTGGTCAGAAAGGCATCATGTATGATATTTTTTGAAAGCTAGTAATGTTATCTTTAACATGAAAATAAGATATAGGGTGTGCCATTTAAAAAAAAAATGAGTCTAGGGCGTATTTGCAAAACTTGACCACCCTGTATAACAGTGAATAATTTTAAACAAATTTCAAGCGATTAATGTATTCAAGGATATGTAACGTTTTATGGAATATTTGGTTTTTCCATATCTGTTTCAAATTTTTTAAAAAAATGGCCGAACTGTGAGCATTTTTTCAACTTTAAACGCGTCCCATGCCCTTACTATAAATTTTAGACCCAATAATCCCTATATCAAAATGATCGTAACGAGCAGGAGAATCAATTGGAACAATTATATACAGGGTGTACCATTTAAAAAAATACAAGTTTGGTTCGCCACGAGTTTTTCGGACCACCCTGTATTATGGCTATAATTTTAAAACATAGCGTGTTTGACTATCGACAATATCCAAACAAAATTTTTTCGAAAACCCCATCTTGGTTGCACCACCCTGTATAATGCAATTTACAAAACATAATGGATTATACATAAATACACGTAAATATAAAAAAAAAATCCAATATAGGAGAGCACATAAGACTTTTTATGAAAGCACAAAGAAAATTGCATAAAATCTCGCGAAGGATTAGCATGATATGGAATTCTAGTTTCCACAAGACAAAGGCTGCAATAGCTCCGTGTTCAGTGGAGAATGTTTAGCCAAGAAAGTCTCTCGTTGACTCGCAAACTAAATGAAAGAAGATAATAAGAATGCATACGGTCCCCATAGGCAAATAGAGAATATACTGCTCTCTTTATAGCAGACTTTTTACCTGCTGAAAGACAGTGGCGTGGGGTTAAAATATTATGAAATTTAAAAATGGGTTAGAATTATTTGCAGTTTAAAATATATCAAATTCGCTATGAAAAGAAATAAATAAACATTAAGAAAATATTTCCAACAAAAAATGAATACCCGAAAAGTAATATACATCACGTGTTATAAAGAGAGTGAAACGTTATAAAAAATATTTTACTCTTTACAAAAAAAGTATGCACGAAAAATAATTTGCGCCTCTTTTGAATTAAAATGCTGGGTGAAAAATTAATATCAACTTCTATAAAAAATATTACATCTGAACCGAAAATATTCACTTTTAAAATGGTTTTAGGACATTAACGCTCAGATTCACTAAAAAGGTTTAAGATTTAGTACTGGTTTAAATTGGGATCTTGTAGTTAATCAGTTAGGTTTTGATAGGTTTTTGTTCTGCCATTGTTAATAAGTCGTCATTCAAAACTTATGAGTTATTCCAATGTTAAAGCGATTTTCTTAGTTTTCAAATGATTTCCATCTTACTACGTGTTGCTAAAATAGATTTAATTCTATTGTTGTGGAAAAGTGCCTTTTTGTTTATAAATTTGGGAAAAAACTCAAAAATTAGTTCACACTATAAAACTTAGTTGTCTTATTCTTACACTTGTTTAAAACTTTTGATTGTCAAATTAGACTTGCCTGGCGTTGGAGACTCTAGCCTTACAAGATTAGAAATTGTTAATAAAAAAAAATAGATAAAAATCCTAAGAAAAGCTCAACAAACGTGAACAAAAATATTCGCCTTTTTTGGTTTGTCTCCTTTGCTTGTGTTTCCTAAGGCCTTTCCTATATTTTTTATTAACATTTTCGAAACTTTAACGTTCAGATTCACTAAGAAGGTTTAAGATTTAGTACTGGTTTAAATTAAGATCTTCTACTTAATCAGTTCTGTTTTGACAGGTTTTTGTCTTGTCATTGTTAATAAGTCGCCATTAAAAATTTATAAATTATTCTCATATTTTAGCGATTTGCTAGGTTTCCAAATGATTTTCATCTTGGAACGGGTTGCTGTAATGAATTTAGTTCTATTATTTTCGAAAGTACTATTCTTTATAGATTTGTGAAAAACCTCAGAAACAAATTCATAGTATAAAACTTAGTTGAAATAAGAAATTAAAAAAAAAATAATCAGCATATCCTTAACAAGATTTTCTGAATTCATTAAACTTGTCCAGTGATACCCATTTTATTCGATACCTAAGGCATTTTTAAGATTTATATTCTCGAGACAGCGCATATTGGAAAAGGTGGTTTCGAAAAAATATACTTTGGAAAAACATGTTTTTCTAAAACGTGGTTTTTAAAAAGAAATATTTTCCAAAAACTGCCTTTTGTTATGGTGAAAGCCTTATTTCAATTTTGATTACGGTTTGTAATTTGTGGTATCCAGACTTCACGTCCAAAAAATGTCATTTTCTGTTATCTCGAAAATCAACTAAAAAAATCATTTTGGCATATGGTGATTTATTCCATAATGGCATCTGGATATTTATTTCATTATGGTATCCAGTCATTTATTTAGAAAGGTATAGCACAGTGAAATATATAATATCTTGTTAAAAATTTGTATTTCTTTTCCGATCTTGAGAACATCAACTATTAGCTTCTACTCCATATTATACCCTCCAAATGAGACACAATTTAGTATATTGTTCACACATCGAGGAGACGGGACCATTGTCTACGTTTGGCATCTCTAATGCTATTCAACTTCTAAATGATTCAATTCTTATAAGAAATCTTTCTTATCTCTGTCACTAACATGTTGCAAATTAAAATAATATCAACAGAAACAACAGAAAAAATACCAATGTTGGAATACTAAGCGTATACTGGTGGAAAAATAAGAAATAAATAAAATAAATATATGGTTGGGTTTTTTATTAGAGTAAAAATTATAAATTTAGTTTAAAATGTACAAAACACATTTAACAACAAACATATTAAAACATATTATAGGGTATATTTTACCAAACCATTACTTAATTGTTTTTAAACTAATATTACAAAGTCTGCACATAAACCCACTTAAATAAAATACGCATTTTATTTGTAAACACAAAATTTATCAAACCAACAACGAACTACACAAAATGCTTGTTAATTATTGCAAGATTCACAACGAAATGACCGTAAATGCCGGCTTGCGTTTAATCTCGCGGCATTTTCAGTAACAAGTCATGCGATTCCGTCAACAATTGACTCGTATAGCCGGGCGGCGCCGCCGGCGTGACAGATTTGCAGAATATATAACGGAAAAATTGGCGCTAATTTGTGACGTATATTTCGGAATATAGACTGTATTTTTAATTTGTACTTTTACTTCACTTTTTGAAATTAAATATTTTTAAAATGATTTTCTTTTAGGAATTAAATTTGCATAACTTATTTTTTGATAACAAAGTAGCATAATTATTAACGAAAAATAAGCAATATCTTATGGAACCAAACTGTAATTTTACAGTCATTTTTTGCAGTATGGGCTATCTCAAATAATAAAAACGATCTGTACTGCCACTGCGTTTATTAAACATTCTCCTTATTTGGCCAAGCAACCCGAGAAGTAAAATATTAATTTGACAAACTTTACCCTTAAAATGTTTTCTTCTTTTGCTAACAGTCACTGTTGCAAACAAAATTACCTTCTTATTTCAATTTGTCTTTTACGTATTTTAAACGAGATTGCCCAGCGGGAAATTTTGACGGTTTTATTAATAAAAGTAAATAGGGGTTAGGCTATTCCTCTACAGAAGGGCATATTTTAGTATAAAAATTCACAACATGATTTGTTTCTAGGAGTATATCTTTGGGCAACCTCGCTCGAACCTCCTCGAAACGTTGAAAATTATAATTAAATCTAGGTTACACTTTTAAAAAATATTTTTTCCAAAGTCCTTAAAAGTTATTGCGAGTATTGTTCCTCACATTTAATTCTAAACATTCTTTTACTAATGTATGATTTTAATAAAAAGCTGCGTTGTCTTGGTACAACTTGTTCTAGTTTGTATTTAAATCCCTGGTCTCAGACTTTATCAAAAGGCTGTGCAACGTCCAGGAATACTACTGAACATATCATTTTTTCCTCGAATGTTTTTTCCAGGTGGTCCGTGACCCTATGAACTTAATTTATAGTAGCATGCTTTTTTTTGAATCCAAAGTGGAGTGTCGGCATTATCTTCTTTTCGTCAATGAAGTTAAGTCTTTTTAGAAGCAATTTCTCATCTAACTTTGATCACTGGCAGCAGTGCAGTGGGTCTGTATGAGGAGACTGCATTAATTGGGTTTCCAGGTTTGAGGATCATGATAACTCCTGTTATCCTTGGGACATATTTCAATCTGTACGATCTTCTTCTTCTTCTTTGAGTGCCTATCAGTTCCGGATGTTGGCTATCAACCCAGCAATTATCACTTTGTTGACTACAGCTCGAAAAAGACCAGTGGTGGTCATTGTAAACCATGTTCTTAAGTTTTTCAGCCATGAAATTCTTCGTCCTGGTCCACGGTGTCCCAGGTTTTTCCTTGTAGTATCTGTTGAAGTAATTGGAATCTGTTCGGGTTTCTCATAATATCTCCAAGATACTCTAGCTTTCTGGACTTCACCGTGATAAGTACTTCCTTTTCCTTGTTCATCCTTCGCATCACGTCCTCGTTGGTAACATGATCGGTCCATGAAATACGCAGCAATCTGCGGTAAAGCCACATTTCAAAAGACTCCAATTTTTTGCCTGCAGCCTCAGTCACCGTCCACGATTCGACCCCGTACAGAACACATAGCAGCGCAGTTATCTTACCTTCGTTGTTAAGGTCAGATCTCTGCTTCCAAAAACGTTTTTCGTTTTTAAAAATATCGCCCTGGCCTTCTCTATACGACATCGGATTTCCTGTGAGTGGTCCCACTTGTCGTTGACGTTAGTTCCAAGATAGGTGTAGTTACTGACTCTTTCAATTTGCTGTAGACCTATTGTTATTCTTCCTGGGGCAACTGCGTTTTTACTAATCACCATAAATTTTGTTTTACTGATATTTAGATCGAGGCCATATTGTTCACTTGTTTGCGCTACTTTGGTCATGATTTCCTGAAGATCTTCCTGGCTGTCCGCGAACACCACAGTATCATCCGCATATCTGATATTATTAATGCGGTTCCCGTTAATTAGTATACCACATTCCGTTTAATCACAGGCTTCCCTGAATATTTGTTCGGAGTATATGTTAAATGATAGTGGTGAGAGTATGCAACCTTGCCTTACACCGCGTAGTATATCTATTGCTTCTGTTTTCTCTCCCTCCACTCGAACAAAGGCAGATTGGTTCCAGTACAGGTTGATAATTATTCTAATGCCCTTGTCATCCAAACCAATGTTCTTCAGTATTTCAACCATTTTTCCATGTTGAACTCTATCAAATGCCTTTTGATAGTCTATAAAGCAGGCATATACATCGCAGTTAACATCTCTACTTCTCTGGAACAGCACCTGTATACAAAATAATGCCTCTCTTGTTGTGTATTTGACATCTGCTCTTCACAAAGTTCGTATATTCTTCTGTGTAACCTTTAGGAATACTTTCAAAAAATGGCTCATCAGACTAATAGTCCTATATTCGCTGCATTTCCTAGCACCAGATTTTTTGGGAAGCGTAATAAACTCTGATACAAGCCAATCTCGAGGGAGACATCCATTATCATAAATGTAGTTAAACAGCTTTGTGAGCCACTTGGTACCTTCCCAGTCAAGAAGTCTCAAGAATTCGGCCCTAATATCGTCAGGTCCGGGGGCTTTTCCTACTTTTATTTGCGTGATGGCAGTTTGTACTTCTTCGATGGTGATTGACGGTCCAGTTTTGCAAGTCTGCAGTTGAGGCTGCTCTGGTCTGTTATCTGCGAAAAGTTGTTCAATATATTCTTGCCATGTCATTATACGAGTTTGTTTGTTTATAATTACTTTTCCCGTGTTGTCTACTAGCACACCAGTGGCTCGATGTTTGTAAATACCAGCGGCTTCCTTAACTTTTCGATGGACATTGAAGCTATCGTATTTTTGTTGGAGCGTTTCTATCTCTTGACATTCATTGGTAAACCAGTTTTCCTTAGCTGCTCTGATTTTCTTTCTAATTTGTTTTTGTAATTCCCTGCATTTTGGCTGGTTGACTGTTTTTTGGGCTCGTCTTTCTTCCATCATCTGAAGGATCTCGTCTGTCATCCATGATTTTCTTTTGGTTATTTTTGTTTTTAAATATTTCTCGCTGATTGTACTAATAGCCATCTTTATATTATTAATGTCTTCCTCTATTGTGTTTGTGGTACTTGTGCCTTCCATATCACGGACCGACTTGGATAAATCGTGCTCGACTTGTTGTCTGATCAGAGGATCTTTCAATTTCTGTAGGTCCAGCTTAATTTTACATTCCTTTCTTTTTACTGTGTTCCACCTGATCCTACAGACACCTACCAATGCACTGTGGTCTGACTCTATGTCTGCTCCTGGGCAAGTTTTGACAGACGTAAAACTATTTCTAAATCTTTTGTTGACCAATATGTAATCAATTTGGTTTCTAACTATATGTTCTTTTGTGTCCATTGGCGATTTCCAAGTGTAAAGCCTTCTTGGTGGGAGATTAAAAAAGGTGTTGAGGATAACTAGCTGTTCTTCCATGCAGAAAACGTTTAATCTCTCTCCTCGGTCATTTCTCTCTCCTAGTCCATAGGGGCCTACAAATTCGTCTGACCTTCCGCGTCCTATTTTTGCATTAAAATCCCCCATGACAATTATTGCTTCGTTCTTTGGCAGCTCTTTTATGGTTCTCGACAGGACATCGTAAAAACTCTCGACTTCTTCTTCACTACTATCCGACGTTGGGGCATACACCTGAATTATATTAATAGCAACTGGTCTTGCATTTATTTGTAGAAGCATACATCTTTGCGATATAGGAACAAAATTGGTTATATATCTTGCTATGTCTTTCCTAATGATAGCGCCTACTCCATGCTGATGTTCACCGTTTTCTCCTCCCGAGTAATATACTTGGTGGTCCTCTATCTCACAGTGTCCGCTACCAGGCCATCTCATTTCGCTTATACCCATGATTTGTATGTTGAATCTTGATATTTCTCTTACGGCGTCGTGAAATTTACCCGCCCGATACATTGTCCTTACATTCCAAGTACATACTGATGGCTGACCCGGAGATTCTTCGCAGCCTCTGACCATTTAAGGTCTGCCGGGGACTAAGGCCCATTTCTTGTTTGTTCTCAGCCATGGTTGATTGTACTAGGGATATCCAGAGGGACCTTCACTGAACAAACATTGTGGGACATTTCACTACAATTGTGTACCTTTTTCCAACAATTTGTTCTCAAAAACGTCCAAGACCAATTTGTAGAAAAATTTGCTACAATTATATGTAAATGTATAAAAACTGTTGTAACTAATAATCCAATTAGAGTAAATTGCTCTACAAAGAATTTGCTACAATTTGGTGTGAAAAAAAGTCCAAACGATTTTTTCAGTGTTTAATGCAGTGGTTTCCCGTTGCCTTCTGCATCTCCATGCCGTTGACCGATTTGGTTCATCCGCCTTCTGGGTCGATTTCTCTCCCCAAGGACAAGAAGGTGCCCTTACCCTTACCAACTCATCCACCCGAAGCTGTTGGTTGGCAAGAGGAGACTGCTTATACCGGCAGCCATTCGGTCGACAGAGCCTCGTTAGTTTTCTAACAGGGTGCACTGCGAGCAGGGCAGGTTATCAGTAAGGCTAGCGTTTATAGCTATCACCCCTTACACCCCAATCTGTACGATGGATTGACGAAATGTGTTAATTTTAAATTAAAAATTTATCATTAAACAATATAGAAAACCGTAAAAAGTATAATGTGATTTACTATCTCCATGAACCCGATTTTCAAAAATTAACCCTTTTTGCAAATTAAATTAGATTCACTGAATAACTAGATGGAAATAGCTAGAAAAAGAAATATGAGTTCCAAATGCATGAACCTACTTGAACGAATAGTCAATAAACGATAAATAATAATTTGCTTGGAAAAAATGATGTGTTTCTTTCAGACATCCACAGTAATCCTAGAATGATACATCTCATACAATTTTTAAAGTCAACCGAGTTAATACAGCATTTTTTGTACCTTTTCAATAGTCATCTTATATGGTAATCATTGCATACCGCAAAGCCATCACAATGCAAACAAAATATTAAAATAAAAAAATCCAATAAACCCAACCTCACATTAGTAACTCGGTTTCACAGCAATATAAACGTCATCTTAACATTCCTGCAGATGATTGGCTTTGCAGGAAAACAAGTGAAGAAGTTGACTAACGAGGCCCCCGTGGACACACGTCGATTCTGTCAAGCGATATGCGCCGGATTAGCACCGTGGCTGATTGCGTGGTTCCGTTCATGGTTTGACCTTATACAGGTCCGTATTTATATTAAAACAAATGAAACAGCCTTGTTAAAACTACGTTCGTCGGTAATAATCAGTGAGTTTCTGAATTATGCTTTCTTCTTTTATTTAAGTTTGGGAAATTTAAGGTTTAGAACAATATTGTACTACTAATCCTATGTCAGCAGTTAATTATTGTTATGCTGATGATAACCAGTCTGGTTTCCCCAAATAGGTCTCAAATCTTAAAACGGATAAGTGCAGGGCTCAACAAACCTAGTCTTAATGTCCCCCTCGTCGGATCCAGAAACTCCCATGCCAACATTCATCCACATAAATGGCTTAACTCTAGAGAATAAAGCAGTGTCCGATCTTGCTGGCATCGCTTTCGAACATTATCTCAGCTGGCACGGGCACATTACTTCCATAGTCACATCAGCTAGCCGAAAAATATTCTTTCAACTCATATACTGTCTATATTTCCCAGATTTAACTTAGACTTAACCTAAAATATTCTTCCCACATTTAGGGATCGGGATCACCTTCGACACTTAGCATGTTTAGTTTTATTTTATCCAAAAACTTCTTTCTCCCGCTCATGGACGCACTGTAGGTGATTTCTCCCTCTCTTCTCTACAGATATAATCACGAAATCTGCCCGGATAGCATTTATCAGTCCCCCTTTAGCTGTTTCTAACAGAATATCAAAAAGCGCCTCCCATTTGCATCCCTTTACTGCTCAGCTACAAAAACTCAAAACTCCTACTTCACTGGCTCATTTAGATTATATAGCAAATGGCCTGCAGAGGTTTTTTATTCCCCTCCTACCTTTCAAGCATTTAAATCACGCATCAATAGATTGTGTTCGCAAAGAAAAACAACTATTATCGATGTTCAATCTGTGGAGGTTTTACTGATCTTATTGAAAAGAATAAACTTGAAGCCCAATCAAAAACATTGATGCATAACTTCGGCAAGGGTGTACTGATTTTGATGATTCATTTTTTTATTTGAAAAAGTATATTTGCCCAGTAGTTTCACGTAAATTTTATCATAAGAATCTGATGATAGAAAATTTAAAGACAGGAGGTGGAAGGGGATGTAAATAAGTTTTATTTCATAATATTTTGTAATATATCATTTTCGGGATAACTGAGGCAAAATAATCCAATTTTCAACGGAAATGTTAAATAAAAAAATTAGATTAATTTAAAATATTATGTATATGTTTAGGGTTCTTGGAGCCAAAAAAATTCAGCAATAATGTATAATGTATAATAATGATAATTTCTAGTGACGACAGGCTATAAAGTAGATATTAAAAGACAAATGAAGAAATAATGGAAAAGGAATGGGGGGGGGGGGGGGGTTGGGGGAAGAGATGCACTAAAATGTTCTATCCACTTATCGTGTAATTTTTCGGAATTTTGCGATTATTTGGAAGACTTAAATTAAAGAAACTTATATTTTTTTAACTGAACCACTTTCAAAAAGCACTGAAAAAATGAAATATATTTTTACATATTACTGAAATTAATAATAAGCTTCACTGTGCTTAAATTTAAGTAACTGGCACACCAAAGTTCTAAACTTTGAACTCGGCACTATTTAAACGTATAAGTAATAATTTTTTTAAGGAAATGCATAAATAAATAAACCGGCTTCAAAGTTTAGAAGTTTGGTGTACAAGATACTCAAATCTAAACCTAATTAAGCTTACTGTTTAAGCTCGTTAAGCTAAAAGTAAAGCTACAGCCGTCGGTTAGGAAAGTTACAAAATTCTGTTCTAAATACAAAGCATGATAAAATAAAACTATGCCGATGTTCGTTGAAAAAAAAAAATTAACAACTTATAAGTTAAATTTCATACTCCCCGTACATAATAACAATAACCTTAAGCAAACACTCTGCAGTAGAGTTATGAAAATTGGCTAAAGCTTTCACATTTCGTGTGAATGTGCGTGTCGGGGCTCACGGAAAGCAAGGCAAGTCAATTATTTAACATTTCTCATAAATATTATACCTTGTTTTACTTTGGCTTGTCAGCAAGGGTATATATTAAATTCAACTGAAAAATGACAATATTATTATTTGGCGGATTATATCGTTGTTAAAGGTTACAGGTGTACAAGGTAGTATTGTCAAGGTAAATATTATAATTAAGAACGGCCCGATTTACTATTGATAAGGGCATATCCAAATATAATGATAAGGGCCATCTAATTTTACAATCTAGAGTTTAAATTGAAAAGTGTGAGGATGAGACAATTAAGTTCTGTACCCTTGGTGATTGACTTTTGGTAAATTTAAAAGGACGGAGAAATTTTGTTTGATAGGGTTGGGTTGGGTTTAACAATAATAGATATACGCTGACCGGCAATATCAACGCACCACTAGAAATTTGCAACAATTTTGATGATATCTAAATCTGTTGTCCGATTTGAATGATTTCTTGCGTACTATAGCACCGTATACAGGTCTTTGTCTGTATACGGTGACTATAGGCTCATTTTTTAAAAATTTACTATATTCGTAATTTTTGTTAGAAAGTTAGTTGTCATTATAATATACCGGATGTAACAAGCATATTGTATTGTTCCCTAAAATTCGAAAGACCTTGTGAAATATTGTAGCATTCATAAAATATTGCATTTAAAACCTAACTTTAGCCTCATTCTTTCTTAACACTTTGATTTTTGGTTCACCGAGTTATTAAGAACATATTTTTTTGGCTTTTACGCAAAAATTACTAAATGTATAAAAATTAGAAAATATAAAGAAAAATTCTATGTTGTTAGTATTGGACTATATCTGTTCCTACACAATACTTGAGACATTAGTTGCTTATTAGAGAATTTTTTTTTATAAATATCTAAGAAAATCTAAATGTACATAGAGGAAATTGGAAGTTAATAAAGTAACAAGAAAAATGAAATCTTTTAAAATATAAAATAATAAAATTATTATAAAATGATTTAAACATTTACTTACAACTCAATCCTGTTGACAATATATTGTTTCGGCCTTTTTGGGCCTCGTCAGCTCAGGAGTATGAGGCATTTTATCTAAATTTTTATCTATTTTTATTATAACAGAAAAACACATTGTTGAAAATATTGTCAAAATGGCTAATTTTTATATATTTAGTAATTTTTGCGTAAAATCCAAACAATATGTTCTAACTGAGATTATTCGCAAAAATAAAATTTAAACTAAAGAAATCACCGAGTTATATTTGATAATAAAATATGTAGGGTCGTTTATAATTTAGTAAGAAGTAACTTTTTAAAAACATTATTTAACTATCAATAATAATTAACGATTACAGTACAAATTACATAAAAAATTAAAATTAGCGTGTGTTTCCGCCTCTACTTCTTATAACCGCTGCATTTCGGAGAGGCACACTCGAAATTAAATTTGCTATTTGGTTTTGATCAGTATCATTCCAATAAACATCTATCGTTTCTATGTCTTGCAAGATTGCAGGAGGAGGTTGACGCTGTCTTAATTTTCTGCCAAAATGACCACAAATGCTGGATCCGGTTAAGATCTGGACTGTGCGGTGGCCAATTCAGAGTCTGAATAATTCCACATAGCAAATTTTAATATAATTTACTGTTCTGTTATTTTAATAGCAAAAACATGTAGCTTCCTCGTTTTTCATTTATTTCTCCGTTTAGCTATTTAGCGACTTGTGACAGTATTGCATTTAGCAATCGAGATATTATTTAACAATAATTGTGTATTAATGAAAATTCCACACCTATATTTTAAAGCAATCAAAATACGTTATTTTGACAGATCACCACAGCAACGGAGGTATTTTAGTGAAAAATTTTTTCTCCTGGGGTACCCAACAGCGAATTATACTGGAAATATTTTGACGTTTACAATAACTGACCATTTTTGACAAACTGGTTTTTATTTTTTCACATAATATTTAGTTTTGATACATTTTAATTACAAAGCTAAGATGTTTTCTATATTCTTCGGACACCTCCTCTCTTCTTAATGGCGACAATGCAGGACTTTGAATATTTCCAATTAAGTGTCTATGTCTAATAAAATATATATAATATTTAGAAACTAATTTATTCACCTTTTTCCCATTCAACACTTTGAATTTTGCGTAGTTTAGATGCAAATATTCGTGAACAATTCGGAACAAATTTTCTTTCTTGAAATTGGAGCCACAATCCTCTATTAATGCAAGTAAATAAGTCATGGTACGATGATTGATCATTACATCAGACAATTTCACGCATATTTTGCATATACAGGGTGTTTCAAAAAACATGTGCCATCGCTTAAATGAAGGTTCTTTAAAAGAAATTAAGGCAAAAAGTTCTTATGAACATGGGTCCTCAGATGCTTTGTTTCAAAGATACAGGACGTTCAATTTTTAAATGGTCTTTACACATGTTAAAACCGCTGGTTGGGAAAACTAAACCAGAAAGACGGTTAATAAAAATACATTTAAGTATCTCCTAAACGAAATGAAAATTGAAAAAATATGAAGAGATAAGTTTTGTGAGGAATTTAACATACTATTTAACCGATATAAGAAAATGTGAAAAAATCAGTGGCGTACATGTTTTTATTGGAAAAATATTGTATCGTCTTCTCATATATACGCCCCTGGAGGACCCGTCAAAATCTTTTCATGGTCAGAATTATGCTTACTTTAAGTACTTTACACAGTGTAAATTTCATCAAAATTGATGAAGCCATTTTGAAAATATTTTGGAAAAACTGAAAAAAATTTAAAAATTTAACACCCTGTATCTTTGAAGCGAAGCATCTGCGGACCCATCTTTATATAAACTTTTTGCCTTAGTTTCTTACAAGGAATCTCTCCTTGAGCGATGGCACATGTTTTTTGAAACACCCGGTATAGTATAATTTTCAAATCTATTCATTTTTTAAACAATGAATTTTGTTGGTTTTACTGGCTGTGCAATATTCTTTATTGCAACAAAACGCGAATTTTTTTAATGTTTTGAAATATCAAAATACAATGATCACAGCCTCCTATGATTGATGCTTGCTGACACTGATTATGAATTCTATACCATTAAAGCGCGCATAACGCACGTTAATAAAAATGCAAAAAAAAACAATTTTCTACCACTTGTAGTTACTCAAAACTTATGTAAAATTGAAGAATATACTATTTTCTATCTTGAAATAGTATTCCCATTCAACTACAATAAGAAGAAGTTACCAATTTGAAGGCCTATATAATTGCTGCCAAAGCTATATAAATTTTAAAAATATTTGATTTTCAACCACAATTCGGTGTGGAATTTTCTTACCGAATACCACTCGAGGTGAAATTAAAATCCGGAAAATTTTTTCTCGCTCATGAATAGTTTTAGAAAATTTCCCTCGTCTGCGACTCGGGAAATTTTCAAAATATTCATGAGCTCGAAAAAATTTCCGGAAATAATTTGACCTCTAGTGGTATTACTAGTGAAAATGGTGTTTGTTAGATTAGTTATGTAATTCGAAATCTAACAAGGAAACGTAGTTATGAAGCTATTGAAATAGTGATTTTATCGCAGAAACAAAATAAAAGAACAGATTTATATGTAATATACGTTACACTTTAACACTTCATAAGTTTATAACTCAACATTCTTTATTGGCCAAACCAACAGTTGTCACAACAATAACCGTTTTAGCCAGCACATAATATGAAAAATCGACCTTTATCCAAAACGCAACTTTGTTGTCTTCCAGTCAATATTTTATCTTGGATTCTTTACATGCTGGAATAAGATTAGGATGGACAATAGCTCGTAAAATTTAAAAGATGAAAATTAAATTCTAAACGACACAGTTACAGATTTTTAGCGACGAGGTGAAATTTGTGACAAGCCATATATCAGCCTCGACACAATGGTTTATTTGAGTATTTTGGCCGGTATTTAGGCTTTGTTAAGCCCGGCAACAAAGAGAGGGAAGCGTAAAAGTCAATGGGATCAAGCATGTCATGCTATGGTGATTTGACACAATGCATGAGCCGGCTTGGCGGCATCGATGTGGGGAACCTCAGTGGCGGAGTTTGAAAGTGACTATAAAACTAACCCTGGGATACACTATAATAAAAGGTTTAAGATTTACTACAAGGTTTAAACATAAATCTTTTCTTTGATTAGTGAGGTTCTGACATGGTTTTATCTCACTGCTAATGAGTCGTTATTATTAACACGTTAACGACCATGTGCACCATATTGGTGCGCACCCTGTGTTCTGCACAGACCGCGTGACCCCATTTGGGCACAGTCAATGTTCATGTTTTAAGTCGTGTGAATCTAACAGGGACGCAGCTTCAGTTTATTTAAATCTGGCGCTTAGTAGGTCTGGTCCCTGGGAAATAAAAAATGACTTTGGGTTGGTAAAAATGAAGTAATTTTTTTATATTATAGTACATATGTATATGTGTGTAAGTTGTTTTTTCGAACGCCATACTTCTTTTGCTAAGTAGATAATAACGTCGTACTTGTAGTTTTTGTATGTTTAGAATGTAATGTATAATGGAATTTACTTGTCTATTTTTTAAAAATAAACATTTTGGCTGTGACCCAATATGGAATACATGGTCTGTCGTAAACTTAACCAATATATTTTTAAAATCAGACCCCGTAAGTTGATAATAACGTTAGGTATACTTGTATTTTTTTATGTTTAGAATGTAATGTTACCTTATAATGGAATTTACTTGTTTATTTTTTTTAAATAAAATGCAAAATAAACGTTTTGGCTGTGACCCAATATGGGCCACATGGTCTGTGGTAAACTTAACCAATATATTTTTTATATCAGACCGCGTGTACCCATTTGGTACACATGTTTTTTTTGTTAAAACCTTTTTTCAAACACATTATTTTTGAAAAAGAAAGAATTATTAAACCTCCCTTTATCAAAATTTAACAAAAAAGTACCCTGGTCCAGAAGTAAAGTTTTAAAATTTAGTGCTGGTCGTTAACGTGTTAAAAGCTTATCAGTTATTCTATTATTTTTCCGATTTGCTTGGATCGTATGACTTTCTTCTTGGAAAATGTGTTTACTCATATTATTTTCGAAAATACATTCATAAATTGCTCTCTTTTTATAACTTTGCGTAAAAATTTAAAAATAAATTCCTAATAGTATACTTAGTTTTACTATTCTTACAAGTCTGACCTTAAGGGGTTATATACAGTCAGGAGGCCTAAAAAAAGCGATTTTTCAAGAATTTTTCCAGAGAAGAATTTTAAATTTATTAATGTAAAAATTTGTACATATATTTTGGTAACTTTTAGCTGTATTTTAAGATTTTTGTATTTGTAAAAATAATAATTTTGAAAGCTGCTATAGCTCCAGAAGTTCCTCTCAAAAAAGGCATCTTGCGGTATCTCGGGACCGGATCATCTAATATGAAAAAACCAAACGGATTTCGTTAAAGTAATGTATAATCTTCTAATTAATCGAAGGAATAAGCAAAATAATTTTTTTTGACAAAATGGCGGCTTCTCAAAAAAAAACCATTTTTTACCAAAATTTTGGCCTTAAATTGTTTATAAAAAAATATTTATAAGTGAGAAAAAACCTTCGATTAATTACTAAAAATATACTTAAGAAGCTTGTGTTAAAATTTGAGACTGATCGGTTCAGCCGTTTCCGAGATATCTGCGTCACCGACTTTAAAAGCACAGTTTTGAGACAACCGCGTTTAAAGTTTCAAAAGCACTTTACATAGCGTACAATCGCTCTGAAACGTCTTTACAAATATGCGTGTAACTTCGAGAATAATCGTCGGATTGCCTTGAAATTTTCTGTGTGTGTACTTGAATAAATATACATTACGAAAATGAAATTAAAAAAAAATCGATTTTTTGAAAATTCTAACTGTATATAACCCCTTAAATGTTAGTAGTTGATATCTGAGCCTAACATTAAAGTTCAGATTCCCTAAAAAGTCTTAAGATTTAGTACTGGTTTAAATTATCTAGTTGATCAGTTAGGTTTTGACAGGTTTTTGTCCTGTTATTGTTAATAAGTAGTCATCAAAAACGTATGAGATATTTTAATATTTCAGCGATTTGCTTGGGTTCCAAATGATTTTCATCTTGGAACGTGTTGCTAGAATGAATTCATTTCTATTATTATGGAAAGTACGTACTAAAGTTTTCCTTTTCTTTATAAATGGGGAAAAACTTGGAAAAAGTTCATAGTATAAAACGTAGTTGTCTTATTCTTCCACTTGTCAGTTAAAAACTTTTGGTTGTCAAATTAGACCGGAGAATCTGGATGTAAAATTTTATAAGAATAGAAGCTAGCAGAAAAAAAGAACTGAACTAGTTTTTAATAATTGAAATAAGTATAATCGTGACCAAGATAAAGTTCTATTTTGGCCACGACTGTACATTTACAGTCCGTAGGTGGATAGAGTCAGCATTTTCTGGGTAATGTCAGCAATACTTTGCAAGTGTGCTCGGATGTGTTGAAGTTTGCTCAGGACTACTGTTCTGTTCTAATGCAACGAACAGAAAAAAATCCTTAGCAAGTCTAAAGAAACATTACTCAGGCTGTGCCTAGACAATAACTGACACTGCCCACAGTATATATATATATATATATATATATATATATATATAGTATAAGAACTAGGTCTAACTACATTTAGGGAAATACTATTCTTTTAAACCCACCGGGTAAAGGGGGTTTTGCTATGATTTACTACCTTTCTTAGACACCTTACTACTCATACGAATGGTGTGAGTTGTAATTAGTAACAAAGTTGAGCAATGGAGAACTGTCAAAAAAGTGCCAACTTCAAGGGAGGATACCTTGAATAATGCAAGGGGGTACCCCAGAGATCAGTGTTAGGACCCATACTATTTTTAATTCTTATAAATAGCCTTAGTTTGGGTCCAGGTACTCATCTAAATCTTTTCGCTGATGACACCACTACGTGTTAAGGAAAAAATGTGGTGAAAGGGAGAAATGAAGCCGAAAAGTGGTTTGATAAAATTGGTCTTAGTCCTAAAACCCAAAAGACTCAATACATCATTTTTACAGAGCGGAGACCAGAAAACGCACAGAATGAGGCGAAATTTTTGTGATTTACCCTGGACCCTATTCAGCCAAGGGATAGATACATATATTATATGGCTGGTAAGTTTTCAACAGCTATTTTTGAGGGAATCATTACTTTTTATAGTTTATCATTCACTTTTTATGTCTCTCTGCAGCTATGGCGTTGTGGTGTGGACTCGAGTCATGCAGAGAGGGTTTTCGGTCTGCAAAGAAACGCAACCAGGAACATTTTTGGTAGGGATTATCGAAAGGATGTAAAGGGTACTTACGTTTCTGCTGGATTGCTTACATTTCCTTCTCTCTACATCAGTGGTTCTTCACCGGTGGTCCGCGGACCACAGGTGGTACGCGAGAACTAAAATATGGCCCGCGAAACATTTAAACATTTATTCATTTTACTGGAGATTTAATCGTTTATCAATCGAAAGGTTCCAAAAGCTTGGAGAGGTTGCTGAAGAAGTTCGGGAAGAGTTTATTGAATTACAGAATGATAGAAACTGTGAGAACGCGTTTTAATATGTTTCTCCACGACTTATATAATTATGTGAACAAGCATTTTCTGCTTTTGCTTTGCTGGTTCAAAGTAAGTGATGATATGCGTGTAGCTTCATGCAATAATATATTTTATATTATAATTATAAGTAATAGTACACTCTGTGCATATGTTACTATTAAGTTTATCTAATTTGTTGAAATATTTGATTAAAGTCTATTTTAATATTAACACAGTTTATTATTCTTAAATCTTGTTGTCCCTGCTAAGAACAAAAAAGCCATGGTGGTGCCTGGTCAAAAAAAGGTTCAGAACCACTGCTCTACATGTATCAAATTTGTTTAATCAAACATAGGTAAATAATATAACACTTGGTAAAACTCATAATCATAATACCAGGAGTAAAAGGGATTTCAAAAAAAAATTGAGATTGATACGCATCAGTTGTGGCATGAACTACTATTGCCCACGGTTTATAACGCCCTACTAGCTGTTTTAAGATACGGATAACAAGGTATTTCTTCGCAAATTGAATCTTTCCTGGTTGGATGTTTTTTAAAAATTTATAAATGTTTTGCAGCAAACATTTTTCATTTTTTTGTTTAAATTTTATAGATGTTCTCTTGGGATATTTTACTGAAATGTTGAAGTTCAGGGCTTATTTAGAGATTTTTTGTACGCCTATTTAAGTATTTGGTTTAATTTCTTGTAATTGACGAGTGTAAAATATTGAATAAAATTAACAACACGAATAAGTTTTGAATTTGAATTTGGGATCCCATTCAATACAATACAAATCTAAAATTCTGGGAACTAAAGAAATCGAAAAAGTCGAAACTAACACCAGACTATTAACGAAAATTTTTGAGCAATTGTTTCTACATCTCTACGCCACTGTTTAGTGTCATTATGTAGCATCATTGTGCAAATCGAGATTGTAAAAAGCGTCAATACACAGGACAGGTGGTACACCACCAGAAACGCAACTGATTTATAGATTTTTACCTACTAACCTAACCAAAATTTAGGACCCATTATTTTGTTTGATTTCGGTTTGTTAGGAAACCCACACATACGAAGGGACACAAAAATTTATATAATGATATATAATGGGTATTGTCAGGATGTGGTAAAATATGTCTAATTTCATAAAAAAGTGTATTGTGTCAGCGACCACACCCATAGTGTCAAAAGAAGATTTGTTATGTATTTTATACATGGATACAATAATACGTCTAATGAAATAATATTTATTCAATTTAATGTAATAAAAAACGATAATAATTTCCCTATAAATGGTTAAATAATATTTTCCTATTCAATATTCAATAAAACTCTGCACTACTATAGAAAATAAATTACTCTTTCACAGCAGGATGCTTATTTGAAGAGATATCTGAGTTCAAGAAATCTGTCGCTGACTTTACAACTATTTATTACTTTTTAGTGGGGTCAAACTGAGGTCAGGTGATAGAATATATTAATAGACAATGCTAAAACTGTATTTGCAGGTTTACAATAGGAATACGAGGCATATCCAGAAATTAAATTCCGAGCGTTCCGATGATTTAGGCAAATGGCCCTATTTGGGCAAATCTGGCCAGAAAAGCTTCAGTATTAAAGTAGGAAGGCCTTGGATGACAAATTATTCATATATTGCTAACAGCAAACCTGTCACGTTCTTATAAAATGGGTGCAATTATAGAAAATCCATGATGTTGCGAAATAGGATTAGTGATTAAATTTTTAAATGAAAAAAAAAAGGCCCGCAGAAATCTTTCGGCAAATTTGTGAAGTTTATGGTGATCATGCAATAAGCGAGGAAATACTAAGAAGGTGATGCAAGCAGTTTAACGAAGGCAGGACAAACGTTCACGATGAAGAGCGAAGTGGAAGACCTTCGATAGTCTCTGAGAATTTGGTTCAACAAGTGAACGATAGGCCACCCAGTTTCCACAAATTTCACGATCTTTGGTGCATCAAATTGTGCATTATCATAAAGTGCGCTCGAGATGGGTACCGAAAATGTCCACTGAGGAACACAAGGTAAAGCGCATGGCATTTTTGAAGTACTACAACGCTAATGGTGTTGCATTTTTGGACCATAATGTGACGGGAGCGGGAGATAAAACCTGAGTTACTCATGTCACACCAGAGAGTAAGCAACAATCAATGCAATGGCGGCATAGTGGATCACCGAAACCAAAAAAATTCAAACACACCCTGTTTAACCGGAAAGTCATGTGTACCTTGTTTTGGGACAGGCGTGGCATCTTGCTCGTAGAATACATGGAGCAAGGAACAAGAAAAATTCAGATGCTTACTGCGATACTTTACAAAGATTACAGAAGTCAATTAAAAACAAAAGGTCAGGTCTCCTCAATTCGGGAATTGTTTTGCTGGATGACAATGTCGACCTCACGCAGCCGCTTCGACACGAGCACTGTTGACAAATTTAATTGGAAAATTTTTGGTCATCCACCCTATAGCCCCGATCTTGCCCCAATTGATTTTCATCTCTTTCCTTACCTTAAGAGATTTTTAGCAGGGCAGCGATGCAATACCGATGAAGAAGTAAGAACTCTGGTTCAGGATTGGATGAAAAAGTTGGACGCAAATTACACAGATACTGGCATACAAACGCTTGTGCCACGCTATGATAAATGTTTAAATTTAAATGGGGATTATGTAGAGAAGTAGTTTAAGATACATTTAAGCAAATACTAATACAAAAATGAAAGAAAAAAGTTCTTGTAATTTTTATGACCGATTCGAACTTAATTTATAGATATGCTTAGTATTTTATGTACCCCCAGTTATATCTATCAGATTTAGCAAATACAAAAACTTGACTGTTAGTACTCGTCACGCGTTTCGCTAATCACTTAAGCATCATCAGGATTCAATATTTTAAAAACCAGTCAAAAAGCCTAACCCTAAGAGAGTTGTGCTTTTTCATAAATAAATACATATTTAGTTTTCAGTTTTTCAATTTTGCTGATAGTAAAAAATTCCGTGGATTCTTTTAAACATTTATTCAATTAGTTAGTGGAACGATTTTTTTATTCATGGCTATACCTACTGTTTTGCTGGTGTGTATCAGCGTGTTCCTTTCTAGAGGACGCAAATTTACCAGAGATTTTGCTTTAAAAGTAACAAAAACATAAGCTTTCAGTTTTCAATAGTGCGGGTAGTGACAGAATACCGTGGCATCTCGGGCCGACAATAGGTGAAATACTTGTCAGAAGCAGCTACATCGTATTCATCCTCACCAATGGATGTGTCAGATTCGATTTTGATGTTGGTTAAATAGTTATCTATTCTTGGGTTTAAGTCTGCCTGATGAAGAGTAAGGATCCAGAAATCGCTATAGCAGGAGGGAACTGGAACCAGATTCAAAAACGGTCCTTTTTCTCGACTTATTTGGCGATGGATTGTAATAGCCAATATATTAATCATTGCATTTTGCAATATACCGAAAATATTCCCTATTTTCTTACAAGGGTAAAAATTGTCTGTATACAAATATATACAATTTTTCTTTTTTCCCTTATTTTATTCGTATTTCTTGGTATCAGTTTCGAAATCTATATATCTTCCGCTGGACCTAGTTTAACGTCATTTTTTAGAAAGGAATGAGGTCATCTGCGATATAAATATTTGATGCAAACCGGTCAATCCCGACATTTTGATAAAACAATGTGAACCTATGCATCCCCAGGGAAATATATATTACTGAAATAAAACGGGATGAGGATGATAAATGACAATATAACTTATAAGACCAGGGATTCCATTCATCGATGTCATTTTATTGAAGAATGAATGTTTTTACCTAAATCGAGTTTTAAAGAATTTGTCTGCAAAGTTCTATGGTTTGAAGTTTCAACGAGCAATTGGTGTAAAAAGGAATTTGAAATTTATAGCTGTAGGATGTTGCTATCAAGCTTGCAAAAAAAAAATAATTAAATTGAATTAAACAAATGAAAATGGTTTTCTAGCTTTTAAAATTTATTTACCTATAGGTTTACTCAGAAAAAGTTAATACAATCTATAAGAATAAAAATACTCGAAACCTAAAACATATAATACTATACAAATTTTAAAACAGAGTTGGGATAAATAAATGCCCATATACGGTACTGGTACTAGTACACTGAAGATATTTTGGCTAGCTTATATCTTACTTAAGGGGCTTAAATTGAATCTACATATTATGTATAAACAATTTATACAGTGGATTTTTTGTTAAAACAGATCATGAGGTTTTAAATGTTAAATTTTTAACCACATGCTTGGCCCAGTTCTATTAGAAATATAGAGATAACACTTGACATAGGTAAATTTCAGAGTCTTAAAATTATGTCAATTTTCCACCTATGCCAAAAAAGTTCCAAAAATACCTAAAAAATGCAGTTATTTTTTGAATAACAATAATTTTTCACACCACCTGTATTATGTAGTTTTACCTTTTCGAATCAAATGAAGGTGACACACATTTTCTGACAGTTAAAACTGTATTTCCACAATTTTAAATGCATTTTTTAGGTATTAAAGAGGTTTATTGGTATATTTGGCAAAACAAGCCTATGAATGAATACTTACCTGCATAATATTCTCAGTTTTATCTCGATCAGAATATGGGGTTAATATCTCTAACAGAACATGGGCTCAAAAATTTAATATGCATAACCCTATGGTCTGCTCAGTCGCGGATTTAGGGGGAAGGGCAGGGGCCCCCCTCCACAGTTTTGTACAAAAAGGATTTCAGTATTTTATAAAAATAAATATTTACTACATACATTTAACTTAAAATTAACCACTAGCACATGTTCTACAAAATATTATAAACAAAAATAAACATTTGCCGTCTGTGTAAGGTCTATACCTAATATACCTTTCCAAATTCAATGATAATACGCGTATATAATTATAGGTACTACAAACAATAATATGAATAACGGATCTATAATACAAATATGTTATATAAAAAATGCAAGCCTTTTTAATTTAGGTACATGCTCTTAAATGGTTTTTGAAAATATTTAAAAAATATGGTTTTTGTCGAAAACATCTTTTTTGAGAGCCATTTTTTTGAAAAAATAGCTTTTTCGAAAACGGTTTAACGAAATCTTCCGAAAATTCTTTCTCGAAAACCTACTTCGAAAGTACCTTCTCTCAAAAATATCTTAACAGTTTCTCAGATGCTCCGCTTTGCGTCGTTCGGTCAACTGCAGTCGCGTGCGGAAAATGATCCATTTATGCACTTGTTAGGTAAATAGCTATAACCTACAACAGCTAGAGTAATACTTTCTTTCAGTGTACACACATCATAAATCGAATATCACCAGAGCACGGAAAATCCAGGTAGATTTCTTTCTACAGTATATCTAGTCGTATTTTATAAGAAAAGAATAATATTTGTCATTTTAATAAAAAATCAACGAATCTGGAACAGTATTTTACAGTTTGTGACACCGCGCACGAATCTTACGTCTTCTTAAATAAATTTACAAAATCGCGAAAACGAATTTTAGTATTCACTTCGCTCATGTCTCGCTGACATAAAATGTTGAGTCCTATTTATTATTAAACGTCATAACTGGAGACATTTGGGGCTTACTTTTATGACCCAAAGTAAAAGGTACACACTTTACTTTATATGACTGAAAAATGTAGTCGTAATAGCGAGAAAGTTTTATTTTTCTGGGAGAATAATATAGTTTTTAATTTTGTATGGCGAGATAGACTTTGTATCTTTTCAGTTTAATGTAGTTTTTGCTTTTTAGCGGTGACTTTTATTTGGATTGTTTTGCACTAGGTTTAGTATATGTTTGTTCCTTTAACTCTGATTAGTCAGCCTAATCGTGATTTTATTCAATCTCTAATCAAAATACAGGATCTTTATCGCCTTGTAGACATATCTTCCAATCCACATGATAGGATTTAATAAATTACCTTAATTAAAAAAAACACTAATAATAAAATTAAATTCAACAAATATTCAGCTTCTTCCTATATTTAAATTAACACCAACATTAACGTGGGTGATCTGTAAATTTTTAATGATGTGGTACAGTTATCTTTGTTAGAATCTTTTTGTAAAAAATCCTGTTTGATTAGATTTCCAATACCAAAATTTTAAATTTAAATTAATAATTTATCTTACGTCAAAGCGTCAAGAATTATATCGTCACATAAAAAGTTTTCCTATTTGTGCTAATCACGATCACGATTGCTTATTCACAAATAAAAGTCACATACTTCGGGATTTACTGAAAAGGCTTAATACTCGTTTAAATTTAGACCTTCTAGTTGATCCATTAAGTTTTGATAAGCTCTTGTCCTGTCACTGACTGAGTCGTTATTAAATACGAGCTTTTTTAATAATTCGGCGATTTGCTTGGTTTGCCAGTGATTTTGATCTTGGAAATTGTTGCCAAAATAAATTTACTTCTGTTATTGTTGAAAATATATCCTTAAATTACCATTTTTTTCATAAAATTCTGAAAAAACTGAAAAATATAGTACGTAGTTGTCTTACTTTTACTGCGGACAATTAAGACCCTTAATCGGCGATTTTAAACCGCTGCTAGAGTTCAATTTATGATTTTTTTAACTCGAGACATGGGATATGCATGGTAATTTTTCCACCCCATGTTAACTTTTGTTCTACTAAAAATTTTGTGCCAAATCTTAGCAGGTACATAGTTTAGGGTCTTCAATTCGCATTGAACGTTTTTTTTTTCAGCAATTCCGTACAAATTTAAGGAAAATCTTTTATTTTTTGATTATAACTTACACTTAAAATTTTTTTTTATTTGAGATATTCCACGTAGACTTAAAGCCTAAGTACTAACGTACCGTGGGTGTCTGAAGAGAAGGGAAATGTAGTCTATTGGCACGGGATTTGAAGGATTAGAGGTTGGGACGGGAAGGGAAAACATCCGCAGACAATTTGTTCCATAATCTGGAGACCCTAGGTATGAATGAGCGAGAGAAGTGGTCTGTCTAGGCTTTTATAGCTGGACAGTAAAGGGATGCATACGTAACGCGTCGCTTGTTGTTCTGTTAGGGACATTCAAGGGGGGAATAATACCTGCTAGTTCTTCGTAGCAAAATCCGTGGAAGTAGCGGTAGAAGAAAAGGGATAAATCCCCTACATCGCGGCGATGAGCGAGAGAAGGGAGTTTTCTCGTGAGGGCTGGGTCATTGATAAGTCGAATGGCTCTCTTTTGGATAGAATCAAGAATCAAGGATCTTAAGTGTCGAAGATGATGCCGATGTGGGAGCAGTACTCTAGGTTAGGTCTTATTTGGGAAACATAGAGAGTGTATAAGTTGGAAGGGAAGTATTTTCTGACTCGAAAGAGAAAACCAAGCTTTTTAGCTGCCGATGTGGCTACTGAAGTAATGTGTTTGTTCCAGCTGAGATCATGTTCGAAAGCGACTCCAACGAGATCGAATGTTTCGTTGTTTTGTAGGGCTTGGCCATTCATGTGGATGGGGTAAGCGTTGCCAGATTTTTTGCGTGACAGGGAGCAAGACTGGGTTTTGGAGGCGTTGAACTGAACAAGGTTCTTGGCACCCCAGTCTAAGATTAATTGAAGATCTTGGGAAAGGGATAGGTACATAGATCTGGGTGTATTATCCAACTCCTGATTCGAAACTTGTCTGGAAAAATGAATATTTGAGTGAAGAGTACTATCTTCAGCATAACTGTGGATGGGATTAGTAGTTGAAGGGAGTAGGTCATTAATGTGAAGAAGAAATAGGGTTGGTGCCAGGACTGAACCTTGGGGGATACCAGCATTGATAGGATGAAAGTTAGATGAGCGACCGTCAACCACAACAGATATGCGCCGGTGCCGATTAGAGAGGAAGGTGCTGAAATTAATTTAAATAATGCATGGAACTGTCAAATTCAAATACCTGACATACATAGGTTAAAAACTTGCGTTTTACTAAAAAAATAAGTAATTTTTTATATCTTTGGTAGCCTTACTGGTAAAACTAAGTTACTGTGGCATCTTCTAAAGATTTAAATAACCGCTGTTGCGAGTTTAGCTCCGAGTAGAACAAAAGTTAACATGGGGTGAAAAATTTACCACGCAAATCCCATATCCCGAGTTAAAGAAAAAACGCACCGTATGTTTTTTAATATTTTTATGAATAATAGTATTTAGTTTAACTATTAAATGAAAAGAAAGTACATATGTATATGTATAATATACGTAGTCAAAAATGATGGATTTGTATGATTGTTAGTATACAGTAGTAGTACAAAATGTGATTATGATTGATAGGTACTGTGGAATTGTCGCTGTAATTCTTGAGGGGAGTTATCGCCATAATTCTTAAGGGGAATTATCGCTGTAATTTTGCGAAACCTCTTATGGGGTTTTTAATACATGAGGTAAATATTCCTAGTAATTTACTTCAAAATAATACCTTTGGGTTTAAAATGACTTTCTTAAACGATTAATGCAATAAAAAATATACATGCATATTTCTTATTATTGCAGTCTCTACTTCAAGTAGATAAGTTATGCCAACATTTTCTATATTCGACATAGTCGCTTATGTAGAGTATTTTTTTAATTCAATATGACAAATTTTCAATACTAAAAAACTGTGAATTTAAATGAATAATTTATCTTACTGGAGATGAATAGGCGTCACGAATTATATTATGCCGCATAAAAAGTTTTCTTATTTATGGAATATTTGTACCCTAATCAGGTTTGGAGCACCATCTGCGCGACTGGTTTTTAAGAAAAGGGGATAAAACTAAACTGATATCAAAATGTGAGGGGTGCAAAAGCCACTGAACTCTTTATAGGTTTAAGACTTTTGTCTAGGAAAATGTTGTTTTCTAAAGTTTTATATTTTTATAGTTGTTTTTATCTTATAAGTTGTATAATGCAAACTGATACTGGTGGGGAGATGCGCTTGTGTTACAGTTTTGTTTTAAAATAACTTGGTAATAAATGGTAGGGTAAGCCTCATAAACTTTCTTGTAGTAGATTTTACGAGATGGATCAAGTTTTACTATTAGAGCCGTTTTTGGGAGAAAAAGAACGATTTTGATTTTTTATGGATTTTCGGACTAGCAGTTTGTGAATATCCAAAGAAAAACTAAAAGAGTATTTTTCATAGATTCATTTTGCTGCAATTAGGCTTACCATCCGTCCTCTTTTCCCTGGACACTGTTCTCTTTTAAAGGTTGTCCAAGGATGTCCGGGGGATTTTTAAAATGTGTCCGGGGTTTTTAAGAAGTTGCAGTTTTATAATGTTCTAACACGTTTTATCAAATTCAGCAAGTGTAATAATTACACTAACTGTAATTGTATTTGAAAGAAATAAATGTTTGCAGCACATTGTGATTGGGCCATTAATGAGTCAAACGGCTCTCTTTTGAATAGAATCAAGGATGTTAAGTGCCGAAGGGGATGCCGCTCCCCAGATGGGGGAGCAGCACTCTAGGTTAGGTCTTATTCATGAAACATAGAGAGTGTGTAAGTTTGAAGGGGAGAAGTATTTTCTGATTCGAAAGAGAAAACCAAGCTTTTTAGCTGCCGATGTGGCTACTGAAGTAATGTGTTGTGCGACAGGGAGCAAGACTGGGTTTTGGAGGCTTTGAACTAAACAAGGTTCTTGGCACCCCAGTCTAAGGTCGGGAAAGGCATAGGTGCATAGATCTGCGTCTATTTGGCCTTTATCTCAATATTTCTAGTGCGTCCGGGGTTACGGACGAAATGTTTGGGGTTTTCTAATCACGAATTCTAGTTCATTTAAATTTATAATGCAACCCTAGCTGCTGCAATGCATCTTGTGTTTACTTAATTTCTTGCTCTTTACATGCTGCCTGTCCTTTACTTCTCTTGATTTTTCCCTATAGAAATAACTTTTAAAAATCCAAATTCATATTATTATGTACTGCGAAAAGTCATGTGCTCTGTCATTCAAAAATCAATGCAAGATGTAGATCGTCGTCGTTGTCGTCGTCGGCTGTATAATAAAATTACATTTGCGGGTTTGCATCTAAATAACGGCTATCGTTAGCAGTAATTGTAGTTGTTAGTGGGGCGTGGCATGCCTCAAACTACATCTGCAAGAGCTCCATTCCAAACAACTTGCCTCGAGATGATTTTGAGTCGACGAACAAGAGTAAACTCCTCCAATATTTTAAAGTACAAATTGTTTTAAGATTGTTGAATACTTTAAAATATTATATTACACACTGCATTTTGAAAGAGGTTTAGGACATGCATGGTGGAAGGGATACGAGTGCAAATTTTAAGGGACGGTAACATGGGCTTGGAGAACAAAAATATTAATTAAAAGGTTCATTTTCTTTAACGCTTTTGAGCGCACTCCGCTGCGCGTGGTGTGGTCAACTGCATTTGAATGCGGAAAACTTGCGGTAACTTTACGCATTACTTGTTAGGAAAATAACTAGTTTTGCTAAAAATTCCCCTCAGAGCAGCTCAAAATTAAGTTATTATTTCTTTACATGGTCGCTAAAAATCTTCAAAGGAAATTTGATTAAGCCTAACTTTTTGGACAAGTTTTGGAAAGCGTATACTGCTGCGTATATCGTCAGCGTAATGATGGGCTGGTAGTCGATAAGATTTATACCAAAACACAAACTAAGGTGGTGCGTTTCCCTAAGACACTGTCCTCTAACATAAACTGCTAAGTATTAAAAATAGTACTCAGCGCTTATTACTACTATTTTGGTTCTTTTACCATTGTTAGTGCTCATATATTTTCTATAAAAAATCAATGACCGCTAGTCTAGTCGCTAGAATGCCTCCTCTTACTGTTCCTAACAGAACAACAAAAGCCGCGTTACTTAGGTATCCCTTTACTGTCTATTTACAAAAGCCTAGAATATCCCACTTCTCTCGCTTATTCGCATCTAGGGTCCCCAGATTATGGAAGAAATTGCCTGCAGATGTTTTCCTTTTCCCTCACAATCTCCTATCTTTTGGATCCCGTGCCAATAGATTACATTTCCCTTCTCTTCAGACGCCCACGGTACGTTAGTACTTAGGCTTGGGTCAACGTGGGCCGTCTCAGGTAAAAAAAAATTAACAAATAAAATTTTTATTTTTTTCCTTGACTAAGCGGCCTGCGGTTTTCAAGAAAAAATACAAAATAAAATTTTGATTTACTTAATTTCTTTTATTTTTATGTATCTACCGTGAAAGTGCATTGCTTTTCATAGCAAATAACGGATCAATATTTAAAATGACTAATTAATGACCACTATTTTGGATTCTTTCTTTTTCTTAAGACTCTTTTTAGATCCTCTTCACGATGTAGTGGAGTTGAGCAGTAAATATTTACGTCTCCAACAAACGAAAAAGAAGTATCCCCAATTGTGGGAAATAAATTCAGATATAAAGCAGTGGAATGACATTTTACCCAATAACACTAATAAAACTTCCAATCGGTAACGACCATAGAGTAAAACGGACATACAGTCAAAACACATAACATTTTATTCACAATAATAAATATTAAATAGTCTCTAAAAATGTAATGGAAAACGTAAAATTTTTACGATACTCATCTCGAATTATTTTGGGCAGTGGCAGCGTCACAGAAAAAACAACAAAGCGATCACTATATTATAAATGCGATAATCTGTTTATTTGTTTGTTACTCAATCACGTCTCAATGAAGCAACAGATCGCGATGAAACTTGGCATAGAGGAAGCTTATGTTACAAATAAAATCTTAAGTAAAAAATACTTTTTAAAAGCAAGCTTTTATTATTTGGATGTACTAAGAAAAATAAGTATAGTTTTTTCATTGTGGCAATGCTGAATGCTATTTATAAGTGGACGTTCGCGTGGGTGGATCCTAATAAAAGTAGTATCAAAGTTGTCACAGGAATAGATATATTATGTTAAATTTATTGTCTTAAAAGCGTGTCTCGCGCGAAAAGTTCATTCAGGCATTAATTATATTTGGCAGAAATTGTAAGTAGCTAAGTATGTACTTTCTTCCCTTTTCATTCTCGCAACAAGCTTTTAGGACAATAAATTTACATAATAATATATTATATCTGTGGCAGTGATAGCTTTGATCCTACTTTTATTAGGATCCACCCACAAGAACTACCTCCACTTATAAATAGCATTCACTGCATTCAGCATTGCCACAATGAAAAACTACACTTATTTTTTTTGTTTTAGTACATCTAAATAATAAAAGCTTGTTTTAAAAAAAAATGTTTACATAAGATTTTATTTTTAAATTTTTACTTACGTCTTAACCTATGCATTTTTTATAATGCATCGTTATTACAAGACAGTTTACTTGTTGTCCTATTCTACCTCGTCAAACCCTTTCATTTGATACCCACATCAAGGGGATTGTAAAGAAAAAGGTAATCCGCCATCTGGTGGCGTCCGCCATATTGGGCTTAGAATGACGTCGCATAGCTTGTCGTATTCTACTCGGCAAACTCTTTCATTTGATAGCCATGTCTAGGGGGTTGTGAAAAAAGGTAATCCACCATCTTGTGGCGTCCGCCATATTTGATATAGAATGGCGTCCCATAGCTTATCGTATTTTATACATTAAACCCTTTTATTTGATGCCCATATCAAGAAGATTTTAAAGAAAAACGTAATCCGCCATACTGGGGCGACCGCCATATTGGATTTAGAACAATATTAGATATAGGTACTGTATTGCATTGTCACCGGAGTTATACATATATACAAAATTTGAAAGCTCTAGCTTAATTAGAACTAGTCGAAATTTTGATTGCAATATTTGACCTATACATACTACCAGGTAAACTTAAATAAAATCTTGTGAAAAAGGATATATGCCGCTGTTTATCCCGACTAGATAGGTAGTTCCTCCAGGATAAAACCGGGCGCCTTCACCAAATGTCACGAGTGGGCCTCGGATTTATTACTTAACAATTGGATAATCCACGGAAGGAATTTAAAAAAATTATTTTAGATTGTGTCAACTTTTATTCGCAGTGTTTTACGTTATAAATAAATAAATATTATATATATATATATATATATATATATATATATATATATATATATATATATATATATATATATATATATATATATATATATATATACATGGGTAGTGACTTTGTTTGTAGTCATATCTTATATTCTTCACATTGTTACTTAGGGTGATTGACAAGTAACCGCATATTGTTTACAAAACAAATATTGTGTTACCAAGTATATTACCCTTATTTTCATTATATAATATACAATTATGTTTTGTACCTGAATTTTCGACAGAAACTGTTTTTCTTGTTGGAGCTGTAAATACCCAATTTATATTCACAAATAAATGGAAAGAAAAATGTTTTAAAATTACGTAATGTAAAAAAATAATATCAAATGTATGTAATTCCCAATTACAATGTCATAGAATTTTAAAGCGGGAGTAAGATTTAGAAATCTGGGGCACGGTAGCGAAAAAAAACTAGAATTCCTGTACCTACCGGGTGAGTCAACGGTTGCACGGAGTATTTTTTGCATTGAAGATAAAATTTGTCGATAAGAACTAATATGCTTTTGTGTTAAGTTATGGTTGGATTTCCTGCACATTTTAAAAATATTTTCAATTTTACATGGTGAGTTCAAAAAGCAGGGTGTCATAAAATTGGATTTTTTAAAATGGGACACCCTGTATTTGATTGGATTTACGTGTACTTTCATAACTTTTTTACTAGTGGTTTAATGTGCGAAAAGGTCATTTCAAGATAATTCGCCTTGAAATAAAGATCTAGCATTTGCGAGCATCTCTTTGTTGTGAAAATAGTACTTAAATTTTGATTCCAAGCGATGGATAATTTGCATCTTGAGTAAATTAAGTCAAAAAAACATATCCACGGAAAACGGCAAACCGAACAAGGCGCAAGTATAAATACCACCCGTACAATATCGAGTTACATCAGGAACTTCACGATGAGGATGTTTAAAGGCACGTCACTTACCGCCAATGGCCATGTGTACATACGTGCCCAAATTAAAGTAAACCAAAATTTTCAAAAATTTATAATTTATTCAGATGAGGCCATATTTAGAAGTAATCGTGATTCAATGGACGCAATAGGCATGCATTATTATGCAACGGAGAATCCACACTGGTTCTATGAAGTTCAACACCAAAACCATTGGTCGGTTAATGTGTGGTGCGGCATTCTTCACAACAGAATTATAGGGCCGTATATTTTTAATGAACATTTAAACGGACCTCCTGATTTATTTTCCTTACAACAGGAGCTGGCAAGACCATTGGCAGAAGTAGACTTTGATGAACGCCAAAATATGTGGCTCCGACAAGATGGGGCTCCCCCCACTTTTATCGCGAAGCCAGAGAATATTTGGATCAGCACTATCCAAAAAGATGGATTGGGTGCGGGGGTGTGTTCATGGTCACCAAGGTCTTGTGACCTTACCCCGTTAGATGTTCTCCTGTGGGGCTACATTAAAGATAGGGTATATATCACACCACCTACGACAACGCAGGACATGGAGAATAGTAAGATATATGTTAAACAATAACACCAGGCATGTTATCCAATGTCCGGAAAAATATCATTAGATGAATTGACATGTGTATTGAACCAGAAGGACATCTATTCGAATATTTATTAAGAAGATACTGATTTTTTTTGAGGGGTTACAGTTACAAAAATTATGTGTTCATTACGTTTTAGTGTAAATGTAAAGATATATTAGTTAGTATTTAGTTAGTTTTACCTACAGGTTTTTACTTCTACCGCGAAGGGAAGTACCCATTTATCTATTGTATTCAGAATGTCAATCAAAATATTTCAAAAACTATTTGAGATAGGACCTTCTTTACAAAATGTAAAGAGTTTTGGATGAGCTATAAGATGGCAGAAAACTATATAGTGTTAAATTTGATAAAAGTGACATTTTTTAATTACAAGTTTTTTGGCTTTGGACCTAGAAATAAAACACCATGTAAATGAGATGTCAAATATTTCATCGTGGATATGTTTTCTTGACTTAATTTACTCAGGATACAAATTATGAATCGCTTGGAGTCAAAATTTAAGTAGTCTTTTCACAACAAAGAGATGTATGCAAATGCTAAATTTTCATTACCAGTCGAATTATCTTGAAAACTATGATTTTTTCGTATATTAAACCCATGGTGAAAAATTACACGTATAATTTAAAAATCCATTTAAATACGTGTGTCCCATTTAAAAAATCTAACTTTGTGACACCCTACTTTTTGATCGCACCCTGTATAATTCAAAATATTTTTAAAATGTGCAGAATATACACAAAAGCTTACTATCGACAAATCTTACCTTTAAGGCATAAAATTGCTCCGCGCAATCATTGCCACACCCGGTACTGACGAATTCATAAAAAATTGGCTAGTAACCACCGTACGCAAATTTACTGAGTAAGTGTTTTTTAGTATTATGCAAATTATTTCTTACTTTTAAGCACTGTTTTAACCGTCTTTACGAACCCTACTTATCAATGATCTAGTCCTCACAAAAACCCTCGCTCTTGCTTATCGCAGCGCTGTTGTGATTTGTCTTCTTTCTGTAGATATTTCTCATCGATATCATTCCCCTTGGCTGTTTCTGACAGAACAACAAGAAGCGTGTTACGCAAACCTAGAATATCCCATTTCTCTTGCTTATTCACGCCAAGGGTCTCCTGTCTTATGGAACAAATTGCCTGCAGATGTTTTCCTTTCCCCTTTCAACCTCCAATCCCTTAAATCTTGTATCAATATATTATATGTATCATTACATTTCTTACATTAGTTAGTACTTGGGCTTGAACTCTACGTGAGCTATCCGAGATGAAAAAATATCCGTTAATGTAATTGACGTTTATAGTCACTTTAGACATTGTGGCACAATCTAGGCACAAATATAGCTAATTCTTGGTAAACTGTGTTAGTCTATAACTATAAAAGTGATACGTCTCGGTGGAATAAAAGTCAAGTTACTCAATCCCTTTCTACGAAGAAAGAATATGGGTTTTAAATTTCAGCTACCCCATACCCAATAACAGATGCCAGATAAGGGTTAACAATCAAACTCGTCACCCTGTCAAGGACTGCTTAAGAGAACGGTATTCGGAATTAATACCTTTCACAGTCCTAACCACACCCCCTTATCTAAAAATTAATAAAATAAATATTTGTTTTTCTGTAGTGACCATATGCTATTGTTTCCTTTGTTTTAGGTAGTTTTAACCGTTTTTGAATTTAGTGGATAGGAGAGATTGTAATTTTCTTGTCTATCCGAGATCTTTAGAGTTAAATAACAGTTATTTTGATTAGGAGTGGGTTAGACTTTTTACGATGGCTTTAATTTTAGAACAGATGCAAACTACCTGTCGGCGGTTCTCGTTTTAAAAATAGATTGTATCTAATAAGAATTTTATATTATAATGAGATAAATTATATTTTACTAGTACTGCCAACAATACCAAAAGAATTAAATATCAAAAAAAGAGTTTCATTTCCTAAGGTCGAAGGAACCACAATCAAGGATCCAAAAGGATGGGACATTGCAACAAAAATGCGTAACAGCTATATCCCGCAATGCCGTGGAAGGCAAAATAATCGATAACTCAGTTATTAAATAATCGTTGTCAATCGATAAAGAAAATCGAAATTCAAATTGTAACTTCGATTTCGAATAATTCAAACACAGAAAGGAATCGTTTAAGTTTACACTGTGTAAAACTAAAAACGTTAGCTGTACTGGACTAAGCGACGGCACACTAAATAAATAAAGATATCAGTTTATTTATTCTATATTATTTCTATATATAAAAGAAGAACCTGACTGACTGACTGAAAGGGTGTCTCGCATACTAGTGGCAAAGTAGCATCGGCGGCATGACAACCCAATCAAATATATTAAAAACAATAGGATCCAGGGGGGGATCCAAGGGACCCAGACAAATTTTATTTCACACCCCAGCGGCGCAACAGCTAGGGTCGGCCCTGTTCCGACCTGCCTGAAACGTTGCACACGAAACGTTACGCCTTGACAAATTTTTAAACTAAATACATCAGTAAATAAGGGGAAGGCCCGAGTTCTGATATACAAGCGACGTTGCCATCTCACTCTAAATTTCGTCACAATGCAATGGAAATAAATTACTTAAAATTTATTATGTCCAAATATAGTGGTGTGTTGGCATATAGGATTGTAGATATTACCTTACAGTAATTGCAGTATTTTAGAATTGTTTATCTGCTAATTATGTCACATAACTGAAATCCTGGGAACATCCGTTCTCAAGAAGTAGATGAGACTGTGAGACCATATAGTTGGCTGAATAATGCAATTCGATGGATTTCTTCAATTACCTATAAGTGCCCTTTTTTAATTTTTGTGTGTCTGGGATGTTGGTTTGGGGGGGGGGGGCTGCAGCCCCCATCCCCTCCCCTGGGTGCGCCACTATAATGGGACAAATCTCAATTTTTATAAAATGGTTTTACCCATATAAGTATTACTGCTATATAGCGAACGACGAGAAAATGATGAAGCAAAGACATAGCATTTGGAAACAATTGCTAACCAGTTACATGCCGTACTGAACATCCCTCATAAACAACCACGTAACTTGGCCAGCCAGTGAACTCAATCAAAACACGAAATATGCCAACATGACCGCTTGCGCCTGTCATATTCAAAAGTTCAAATTTGAATCTGACAAGCCTTCGATTTCTTCGTAGCGATATTTTGTGAATAATCTAATAATCTTCAATTTAATTTATAATAAAATATCAGAAAAACCAGTAAGTATAAATTATTATATACTTTAAAGTATAGGTACCTAATATTGAAATAGAGTTAATAATATTTTAGATAGAAAATGAAATCTTGTTTCGCATGTCGACGGTCCGTTAAGAAAGACAAAGTGATTTTGCATAGGTAGGTAATTAATTATTTAAGAATATTTTGATTTTAATTATAACGTATTATATAAAAATTGGTAATTATTCGGATTATTGTATGCACCGAATTTTTTCATGAAATTTTGCACAGACCCTAATTTTGGGTCGTAGAACACGAATCCGAAGTCAGTTTTTGGCGGTCTCGAATGGTTTTTCCAAAAAAAAAAATTAACATTTAGGTTAGCTTTTTCAATGAATTTCTTTAAATTTCGGCACTTTTACTTAAACACATCTATACAAGTCATTACACACTATTTTTGTGAACCATATTTAGGCAAATTTATGTAAAAACACATTAAAAAAACAGAGAAAATATCAAAACACTGAAAGAAAATAAACACGCAAACCGTGGTATACATTCTCGAAATTTCTGATTGAAAGACGCGATGTTGCCAAATTTACAAATCGCTTTTCCCACAAATTTTAACAGTTGGACAAAATCTGTGCAAAAAGATGTATACACCCAAGCAAACCTGAGCAAAAAGGTGGTCAGGTTTGCTCAGTTTTCATTGATTGGGGATACATATATAATATGAATATGAATAACAATGAATTTCTTTAAATTTCGGCACTTTTACTTAAACACATCTATACAAGTCATTACACACTATTTTTTTGAACCATATTTAGGCAAATTTATGTAAAAACACATTAAAAAAACAGAGAAAATATCAAAACACTGAAAGAAAATAAACACGCAAACCGTGGTATACATTCTCGAAATTTCTGATTGAAAGACGCGATGTTGCCAAATTTACAAATCGCTTTTCCCACAAATTTTAACAGTTGGACAAAATCTGTGCAAAAAGATGTATACACCCAAGCAAACCTGAGCAAAAAGGTGGTCAGGTTTGCTCAGTTTTCATTGATTGGGGATACATATATATCTATATCAATGAAAACTGACCAAACCTGATCACCTCTTTGCTCACCCAACCTGAGCAAAAAGGTGGTCAGGTTTGCTCAGTTTTCATTGATATAGATATATATGTATCTATATCAATGAAAACTGAGCAAACCTGACCACCTTTTTGCTCAGGTTTGCTTGGGTTGGGTATACACCTTTTTGTTAGCTTTTTATTATTCCTAACTTACAACCTTTTCAAGAAAAATAAGTAACCTGGCAACGCCGGACACTTGACAGCTGGGAAAATAATGGCGGCTAGTAGCGAGCAAAATGGAATTTTCTATAGGAAAAAGCAATTTTCTTGGCTATTTTTGCCTAAATGTGGTGTTTTGTGTGACGAAATAAAATAAAAATTATAAGTTTACAGATATGTTTAAGTGAAAGTGTCGAAACTTAAAGGAATCTATAAAAAAAGGTAACCTAAAAGTTAATTTTTTTTTTTGAAAAACCATACGAGACCGCCAAAAACTGACTTCGGATTCGTGTTCTACGACCCAAAATTAGGGTCTGTGCAAAATTTCATGAAAAAATTCGGTGCATACAATAATCCGAATAATTACCTAAAAATTAATACAATAAATTATACTTATCTATTTTGAGTTTTAATTCGAGCTTAAATAGTGTGTTTTTTTAGATTTCGAAACGATGCCTCGCTTAATTTACATACCTAATGTTCTTACCCGTTTTGCCCCAAAATCTCAAATTGTTATAAAACATGATGTTTTCAGTTTACATTCTTGTGAAGACTATCCACCACTGGAACTACAAGTAATTTTTTCACTTTAAAACTGGCATTATCAGTACATTAGCTATGTCATTATCGTCCATAGGATAATAATTAATTTTTAATCCACTTTTAACAAATAAAAACACATTTTTCTTTACTTTTGAAAGGTAAAAAAAACGAAAAGGAAACCGACAAGTTCACATTTTAAACTGCAGTCAGAACTGACAGTGACAGTTCCGTCAAAAGTTCTGGTGCATCACGTGGTATAACACCAAAGAAATAGTTATTTATACTATAAGGGATGTAAGTAACATTTACCAGTCGAGGACGAATTTTGCGCCCGAGCGAGAGCGAGGGCTGGCAAAAAAGTCCGAGACTGGTTAATGTACTTACATCCCATATAATATATAACATTTTTCCCCCTCCCTGAATTGTATGTTTACCAGAAAATGCTGGATATATTTTTGGATTTTTATTATCATTACATTCGATAGCATTCTCATTAAATTATGAAGGCAGCCGTGATCCGTTGCCAGAGCAATATAAGCAGTTTTTATTTTATCAACAACGTCAAGTTGACAATTCATAGCGAAAAGCTTGAAGAAGTCGAATTATTTGATTCTGTGTGGACAAAATGGATGTTTCAGACATAGAAGAATCAGCAAATATTGCTTGTTTATCTCTACTACCGGAAAAGTCGAAAAAAAGGTATGAAGCAGCATATAAATCCTTTAAGAATTGGTGCCAAAGCAAGACGGCTACTGCAGTCTCAGAAGCCTTGTTTTTGGCGTATTTCCACGAGAAAAGTGCTTTACTGAAGTCCCCATCAAGCTTATGGTGTGAGTATTCGATGTTGAAGTCCACCCTTTTTATAGAGGAAAATATAGATATTTGTAAGTATCCAAAACTTCGAGCATTTTTGAAAAGAAAAAATGATGGTTACAGACCCAAAAAATCGAATGTGTTTAACAGGGAAGATGTGAATAAGTTCATGCTCGAAGCCCCCGATGATATGTACTTATTGATGAAGGTCGTAATGGCAATGGGAGTTGCTGGGGCGTGCCGTTCTAATGAACTCTGTGAAATGAAAATGGACAATGTTAAAATAAGTCAAGAAGTCATAATTGTGACCATTCCTGACTCCAAAAATGGAATGTCACGTACATTTACAGTGACAAAAAGTGACGACACTCAGGTTTGTCATTTCAAAATAATTCAAAAGTACATTGATATAAGATCCCACATGACGACTATTAATCCGCGCTCCTTTATGCGATATCAAAATGGAAAGTGCTTAAACCAGCCTGTTGGGAAAAATACGTTTTCGTCAATTCCAAGTAAAATTGCGAAATTTCTAAAGTTTGAGAACTTCGAAATGTATACTGGACACTCTTTTAGAAGAACGTCGGCAACTTTATTAGCAAATACTGGAGTTGATGTATTAGCTATCAAGCGACATGGTGGATGGAAATCCGCTACTATTGCGGAAAGTTACGTAGCTGACAGCCTCAACAATAAAAAGGAAGTAGCGAATAAAATTTTATACAATAAGACCCAGCCAGAAGTCTCTTGCAGTGCTTCAACAGTGACAGAAACATTGGTTAGAAATGAAGGATCTGTGGAGTCAGAAAATGTAATACACATCAAGAAGAAACGAGAAAACGTGTTTCCAAATTTTGTTAATAATGTGAATAATTGTAATAATTGTACCATTAATATTCATTTCAATTAATATCACCGGATTTTTGTAATATGTTGATGAAATCAAAAATTAAAGTTATTCTTATAATAATTTCAGATTATTATTTCCCTAGGGATGTAAGTTGACTTACATCCTGTCGTTAAGGGCAACCAATACCTTGTTGAGTAACTTTCACTTCCGTCTGTCAAAGCAGTGTCAAAATAGGTTGCTTACAAGACAGGGAGGGGGAAAAGGATATTTTATGTTTGTTTTAAATTTTAACAACGGGTAGATTGGATGCTAACAATATAGTAGTAATATGTATATGGTTTTACCAAACTAACCACAAATTATTTTACCGATGAAGAGTAAATGCACCTTTAATTTGCTATAAAATATACCAATATAAATTTCCAATAAAAATAATAAAACGGAAACACCACATTGCAGCTATATTGTTTATTTTTATTTACAGTCTAATAGGTAATTAATTATTGAATATTTTCCTGCGCGTATACGGTAAATCCATACAAAAAAGTTTAAATATAAATATGAAAACATACCTATCGTCATTATTTCCGGACAAATGTTAACCGTTAGTCCTGATAAAAACCACTTCATAAATATTTATGTATTTTATTAAAGTATGATTGATTTGTTGTATTTTAATTTGGCTCGTATTTAAATTTAAAATTTAATAATACAAAATTAATTTTAATAGTCCAGGATATTACTAAACAAATAATATATGTATAAATATTAATAAAAATGATAAATCAAAATGTTCCCAAATTATTTGTTCATAATTAGGAAAATATTTATTAAAATAATTTCCCAAGTTTATTTTAGAATTGTGTTAACTGGACTGTTATTGAAATTAAAATATGTATGTACCCTGAATAGGGATGGCAACGATATATCGATATTTATAAAACATCGATATCCTGACAGCAAATCATCGATATTTAACAGTGACGTTTATTAGGCTGCGATGTATTGATATATCCATAATATTTCCATGTATCGCTTTGCCTTACAAACAAGTCTTGTCTAGCTACGATATAAAATCGATAGCTGGTTACGAAATCTTGGATGTTAAATACTTTGTTTAGGAACAATAAAAATATTCTGGAAAAATATCTTATACAAATTATTTATACACCACGCCCTTCCGAATAATTATTGTACCATTGTTTATGGTTAAAAAAATTAATAAGGAAGTAAAAGTATCGAAACTTTGAAAAACATCGATATTATGCAATATGCCCTGCGTCAGGTAGAACAGGATTTTCGCTATTTGGTCAGGGGATGCTTTCGCCAGAAAATCTCATCTATGCCTCTCCCAGCACTATAATCAGCTTCATACATAGGCTGGATTGGCTGGAAGAAATCTAAATAGAGATGGGAGTCACAATAGATCGCAACGGTCACAGTGGTCAGTTCTTGACCCATTTACTTTAATCCTATACCTACCTACCTAGCTACCTACTATTTGCATAGCTTTTAAGCCACCCTGTGTAGTTTTAGAAAACACAGGATTATGTGCTATTCTGACTATAAAATTTCTTTGTATGTCCATTTCATCTTTAAAATAATTGGTCTTACAGTAAGCGGCTTCATTACCTCTCCATGCCAGTTGAAAGCCGCATATATGAAAGAGCTTCCTCTGCAGCTCATCTAGATAATCTTTATCCCAGAGAGATCAGAAGTCTTGGCATAAATATCTTTTTAAAGCTGTGGCTCTTTCCTTTCGTTTATCTGACTTTTCCTGTAGCATTATTCTTTTAGCGTTCCGCGCATCTCAACTTTTTTAAAACGTCTATGTCGGCAAATGGTTAAAAAAAAATTAAACTCACTAAGATACTGCAACATTTTTGCCGTAGAATTTCAACTAGATTTCACACAGTTCTCCTTATAATCGTTTCCACTCTCTTTTTATGTTAAATGCCCAATCTTCAAGTATTTTTGCAAGTTTCGACACTGGTCTGGTTACTAGCAACCGATAATTGCTTTCGTCACAAAATGCCACAAAGTGACTTCGTCTTTTAAATGGGGACCGTATTTTGTACAACTATTCTATTTTCTCCAAAGAATACTGACCAAAACGAGACGTCTTAAAGAACACAGACCGATTGACAATAACGTGACATCCACTAGCTTCTCAATTATTTAAAACCATGGTAACCAAATTTATTCGAGTTAAAATAGGGTTCCTTTGAGAATTTAAAAGCTCTCATTGGTTTAAACCACTAGAAACCCAACCCGACAAAAGTTTTTCTTTCATAATTTTCTCGATGGAAGGTTAAACTTTATTAATGCTATATTTTGATTTTGATGTAAAAAATATAAGTAAAATAGTCTATAGAAAAGACGCTAAAACACCACTGCTCAATAGGTGTTTTTGTGTCAATATTAAATAAACATAATTCAATTTATCTTTTCAATAAAACTTTATCTTACTGCATCTAAATAGAATTCAAAACCGCACTGTCCATTTCCACTCTTTAAAGACCTTATCACTCCAGATTTGATGGATAATTTTTTGTTGGACCAATATGGTAAAACTAATATAAAAACGGCTACAAAAAATGCGGTCTGCTCTCCTTAAAACGTCTTCGTCATATCGCGTCAGCAAAAAATACCCAAAAATTAATTATCGAATTTGTTAACGTCATGACTCAAGGCGTAAATCTCAAAGTGATTCTATCAAAACAATTAACCAGAAATTTGTTCTCATTAAAACCATTATAATTTTTTTAATTTGCATATCTTAATTATTTTATCAGCGTTTTGGATTATATTGAAAGAAGGTGTTTAAAAATATTTCATTAATCTTTTATATTATTACATTTGAAAGAAAAAAAAACAAGACTATATCAAACGTTCACGAAATGAAAAAAGTTTTGTGTATTGTTCCTTCTTCAACGTTTCATCAGTACGCCTGCTGTTTTGTCTGAGAAATTATTGTCTTCCCCTCTTAGAATAATAATACAAATGTGGTAATATTATATCACTATGTATTTGTTTAACTAAACTATTTATTTCTTGGATTATACTTTTCAAAAATAGTAATTTCCAATGAAGTACTTCGAATCTTACTATACTTATTCAAGAATAATCACAGAAACATGACCACTTTTCACATTTAAAATTGTATTGGTATTTTATTTATATTTGTTAGAACAATGACGACAATCAGGCCAAATATCTTATTGGATGGCTAATATCGACAATCTGCAAAATCAGACATTATCGTTAATGACTGGCCAATAACGTGATCGCCTAGGTAAACAGGACGCTGACGACAAGTTGTAATTTAACTGTGGATTTAGGACATTGTCTGGAACATAGCGATAACAATTAACAATAACTTCAATTCCTACGTCTGCTGCTAAAAGGCTTGGCTTTCTCTTCTAAAGGCGGTTTTACATTGAGAAAGAGCGATATTTTTTCGCTCTGTTTTACGTTCGCTGTCAAATGATCGGCAAACAAAAACAACACGATCGCTTTGAGTCGATTATAGAAATCTATAACCACTAGGAGTAGTAAAGAGTCTAGGGGATGGGTGCTACTTTTTATCCCGAGCTTCCGCATGCGTAAATACCTCAAAAATATAAGTAAATGATCACTGAAAAAATCGTTGAGACTTTTTTTCACACAAAATTGTAGCAAAGTCTTTGTAGAGCAATTTACTCTAATTGGATTATTAGTTACAACAGTTTTTATACATTTTCATACAATTGTAGCAAATTTTGCTACAAATTGGTCTTGGACGTTTTTGAGAACAAATTGTTGGAAAAAGGTACACAATTGTAGTGAAAGGTCCCACAATGATTTTTCAGTGATGCACTTGTTAATAAGTTTACCGATTTTCTAGCATCAGCAACGTAGTCCAGAGGTAAAGAATCCGCTTCTTGACCGAGAGGTGTTGGTTCGAATCCGTGCTCGGCTGCATCTTTTTTTAAAATTTTTGTCATTTAAAATATTATAAAAAATTAGGAAATCGGCTCTAAAAAGTGTATTGGAAACGGGTTAGCACTCCTTCCTCGATAACAATTTTGTTTTGTCTTTTTTAAAGGTCCCGAGCAAAAAATTAATCGTGTCTAGGTACCTTAACCTAAAAATTATGTTTTGTTTGAGAAATAATATAATGTATTTTTGTGGCCAATGGGGCCATGGAACTGAGAAATACGTTCATGGACAGGTTTGCTCAGTTTTAGGGTTGCTCATGATCTTTTTTGGTTCTTTTTAAAGGTTCCGAGCAAAAAGCTAATCGAGTTTGAAAGTTGGTGCATGCGCATTGCCCACTCTGTTCCTTCCTCTGCGCATGCGGAAGCCCGGGATAAAAAGTAGCACCCATCCCCTAGACTCTTGTCCAGGAGTAGCACTGTAGGCGCGTTCTATAAACTATCTGGAGTGCTAAAAGGGAGAATTCACTAAATTCTTTAAAAATGTATGTAACGGGAAATTAACCCTTTACAGCATTAATATTGCCCAGTCGCTTTTGAACAATATCGTTAATGAGCAGGCAAAGACGTTAATATTAAAAAATAAGACTATTTTCAACATTTCCCACTATTAATGAATAATCTCGGTAATGGATGGTTGGCAAATAACGCTAGCGCGCAGAAAACAATGACTCAGATGTAAATCTCCAGTGTCGAATTTACATCCCTGTCCGTAATATTTATATGAAGCGCTTTGAGTTATCTAAATTTCCTAATTACCTTTGAAAAATCCTCTACAAACTCTAGCAAATTTTCCAGTGGAAAAAGCCGCCGCCCTTTCACGGTCTGGAGTTCCTAGACTCGATGGCTTCCGAAATCCACGTTCTGCTTTAATTTATACTAATTTTATGAGTCACAGTAATGGTCCGTAAAGCTACGACACTACCGGAGTGACATTTAAAATTTAGAGACTGGAATTTTGCGTAGAGTCGAGATAAAACACAGGTTCGTGTTGTAACAGAATGATAATAATTTCGCTGAAAACATGGCCTGAAATATCTTCTATTTTTTTTAGTACATCATTAAAATGAACGATTTACTCTGTAATAAAATTTCTGCATCATTTATTTGTGTTTGCTTTGTTTCAATGCAGTTATCAGTCAGCTTATCCTTTTGATTTGGATGTGTATCTTGATCTTAGGCTGCTAATAGTATATTATGCAACAATAATTGTTGTAATGTAATGTTGTGGCTCTTTCCTTTCGTTTATCTGACTTTTCCTGTAGCATTATTCTTTTAGCGTTCCGCGCATCTCAACTTTTTTAAAACGTCTATGTCGGCAAATGGTTAAAAAAAAATTAAACTCACTAAGATACTGCAACATTTTTGCCGTAGAATTTCAACTAGATTTCACACAGTTCTCCTTATAATCGTTTCCACTCTCTTTTTATGTTAAATGCCCAATCTTCAAGTATTTTTGCAAGTTTCGACACTGGTCTGGTTACTAGCAACCGATAATTGCTTTCGTCACAAAATGCCACAAAGTGACTTCGTCTTTTAAATGGGGACCGTATTTTGTACAACTATTCTATTTTCTCCAAAGAATACTGACCAAAACGAGACGTCTTAAAGAACACAGACCGATTGACAATAACGTGACATCCACTAGCTTCTCAATTATTTAAAACCATGGTAACCAAATTTATTCGAGTTAAAATAGGGTTCCTTTGAGAATTTAAAAGCTCTCATTGGTTTAAACCACTAGAAACCCAACCCGACAAAAGTTTTTCTTTCATAATTTTCTCGATGGAAGGTTAAACTTTATTAATGCTATATTTTGATTTTGATGTAAAAAATATAAGTAAAATAGTCTATAGAAAAGACGCTAAAACACCACTGCTCAATAGGTGTTTTTGTGTCAATATTAAATAAACATAATTCAATTTATCTTTTCAATAAAACTTTATCTTACTGCATCTAAATAGAATTCAAAACCGCACTGTCCATTTCCACTCTTTAAAGACCTTATCACTCCAGATTTGATGGATAATTTTTTGTTGGACCAATATGGTAAAACTAATATAAAAACGGCTACAAAAAATGCGGTCTGCTCTCCTTAAAACGTCTTCGTCATATCGCGTCAGCAAAAAATACCCAAAAATTAATTATCGAATTTGTTAACGTCATGACTCAAGGCGTAAATCTCAAAGTGATTCTATCAAAACAATTAACCAGAAATTTGTTCTCATTAAAACCATTATAATTTTTTTAATTTGCATATCTTAATTATTTTATCAGCGTTTTGGATTATATTGAAAGAAGGTGTTTAAAAATATTTCATTAATCTTTTATATTATTACATTTGAAAGAAAAAAAAACAAGACTATATCAAACGTTCACGAAATGAAAAAAGTTTTGTGTATTGTTCCTTCTTCAACGTTTCATCAGTACGCCTGCTGTTTTGTCTGAGAAATTATTGTCTTCCCCTCTTAGAATAATAATACAAATGTGGTAATATTATATCACTATGTATTTGTTTAACTAAACTATTTATTTCTTGGATTATACTTTTCAAAAATAGTAATTTCCAATGAAGTACTTCGAATCTTACTATACTTATTCAAGAATAATCACAGAAACATGACCACTTTTCACATTTAAAATTGTATTGGTATTTTATTTATATTTGTTAGAACAATGACGACAATCAGGCCAAATATCTTATTGGATGGCTAATATCGACAATCTGCAAAATCAGACATTATCGTTAATGACTGGCCAATAACGTGATCGCCTAGGTAAACAGGACGCTGACGACAAGTTGTAATTTAACTGTGGATTTAGGACATTGTCTGGAACATAGCGATAACAATTAACAATAACTTCAATTCCTACGTCTGCTGCTAAAAGGCTTGGCTTTCTCTTCTAAAGGCGGTTTTACATTGAGAAAGAGCGATATTTTTTCGCTCTGTTTTACGTTCGCTGTCAAATGATCGGCAAACAAAAACAACACGATCGCTTTGAGTCGATTATAGAAATCTATAACCACTAGGAGTAGTAAAGAGTCTAGGGGATGGGTGCTACTTTTTATCCCGAGCTTCCGCATGCGTAAATACCTCAAAAATATAAGTAAATGATCACTGAAAAAATCGTTGAGACTTTTTTTCACACAAAATTGTAGCAAAGTCTTTGTAGAGCAATTTACTCTAATTGGATTATTAGTTACAACAGTTTTTATACATTTTCATACAATTGTAGCAAATTTTGCTACAAATTGGTCTTGGACGTTTTTGAGAACAAATTGTTGGAAAAAGGTACACAATTGTAGTGAAATGTCCCACAATGATTTTTCAGTGATGCACTTGTTAATAAGTTTACCGATTTTCTAGCATCAGCAACGTAGTCCAGAGGTAAAGAATCCGCTTCTTGACCGAGAGGTGTTGGTTCGAATCCGTGCTCGGCTGCATCTTTTTTTAAAATTTTTGTCATTTAAAATATTATAAAAAATTAGGAAATCGGCTCTAAAAAGTGTATTGGAAACGGGTTAGCACTCCTTCCTCGATAACAATTTTGTTTTGTCTTTTTTAAAGGTCCCGAGCAAAAAATTAATCGTGTCTAGGTACCTTAACCTAAAAATTATGTTTTGTTTGAGAAATAATATAATGTATTTTTGTGGCCAATGGGGCCATGGAACTGAGAAATACGTTCATGGACAGGTTTGCTCAGTTTTAGGGTTGCTCATGATCTTTTTTGGTTCTTTTTAAAGGTTCCGAGCAAAAAGCTAATCGAGTTTGAAAGTTGGTGCATGCGCATTGCCCACTCTGTTCCTTCCTCTGCGCATGCGGAAGCCCGGGATAAAAAGTAGCACCCATCCCCTAGACTCTTGTCCAGGAGTAGCACTGTAGGCGCGTTCTATAAACTATCTGGAGTGCTAAAAGGGAGAATTCACTAAATTCTTTAAAAATGTATGTAACGGGAAATTAACCCTTTACAGCATTAATATTGCCCAGTCGCTTTTGAACAATATCGTTAATGAGCAGGCAAAGACGTTAATATTAAAAAATAAGACTATTTTCAACATTTCCCACTATTAATGAATAATCTCGGTAATGGATGGTTGGCAAATAACGCTAGCGCGCAGAAAACAATGACTCAGATGTAAATCTCCAGTGTCGAATTTACATCCCTGTCCGTAATATTTATATGAAGCGCTTTGAGTTATCTAAATTTCCTAATTACCTTTGAAAAATCCTCTACAAACTCTAGCAAATTTTCCAGTGGAAAAAGCCGCCGCCCTTTCACGGTCTGGAGTTCCTAGACTCGATGGCTTCCGAAATCCACGTTCTGCTTTAATTTATACTAATTTTATGAGTCACAGTAATGGTCCGTAAAGCTACGACACTACCGGAGTGACATTTAAAATTTAGAGACTGGAATTTTGCGTAGAGTCGAGATAAAACACAGGTTCGTGTTGTAACAGAATGATAATAATTTCGCTGAAAACATGGCCTGAAATATCTTCTATTTTTTTTAGTACATCATTAAAATGAACGATTTACTCTGTAATAAAATTTCTGCATCATTTATTTGTGTTTGCTTTGTTTCAATGCAGTTATCAGTCAGCTTATCCTTTTGATTTGGATGTGTATCTTGATCTTAGGCTGCTAATAGTATATTATGCAACAATAATTGTTGTAATGTAATTTTGGCTATTATTCCAGAGCATAAAGTAACGACTCTACCCTGGGCGAGTGTCGTTATATACGAATGCAAGTAGTGTATTAGTGGCATGGGATGTGCATGCACTATTTTATCTACAACCATTTATTAATAAATATTAAACTGAACAAGATTTATTTAATTTAGCAACATTTAATAGTAACGTAAGATAAAAAAAAACGTCCTCAAATTAGGCCGAAAAGCCAATCACGCATGTCTTGAATTATTACCCTTGAAAGGAAACAGGTAAAATGTATTGGTGAATGAAAAATAAAACTGTCAAGTTCTGAAGTTTTTATTTTTAAGAAAATTACAATATTGTCATTGTCATTGCATAATACAGAATTAAAAAAAACATATACAACAAAGAACTTAAAAATTATAAAATAAAACTATCTAAAACTAAAAGGACGTGTCCACCTTCTACTTCCAAACATGTCCTCATTCTTCTTTTTACAGCATCAAAAACATTGGTGAGCACTTGGGGGGAGTTGTGTTAATCTCCTGAAATTTATTTGTAATTCTAGCCCGTAGGTCTTCTAAATTTTCACAAGGGGTTTTGGAATCCGAGTTTCTCATGCGTGGCGGTATTGCTTGGAAATTTCCATTGCGAATCACATTTTTACAAAAAGTGGCGAAATTGTTGTTTGTAAACCATTTTAAATGGTTTATTTTTTGGTTAAGTTTATTTAGAATTCCCAAATACACAATTTAATAATCCTTCTTGTTTTTACAATCATAATATCTCAATACTTGACTAATGCCTTCTACAATAGCATATTATAGAGATAAATGGAGAATAGAATGAAATATAAATACACAAAAGACAACCTACAAAAGTAAACTTGTGCGTGGGCTCTTATTATCTTCAATATACATGAGATTCTCAAAAAAAATGACAAATATCAGTGTATAACACTACAAGATCTAAATACGAGTACTATAAACAAACAAATTGCAGACAGAAATTTTATCATAAAAAAATGAAGAATAATAATTTGCAATAAACAAACAAATAAATGCTTAGGAGGATTTTAAATACAATATAGGTACATATGTGTTTTTAAGTCTATTGTGCCGTGTATTTCTTTCCTGCTTTTTTAAAGAATCCCTAGAGTTAATCTTTTTTTAAAAAACAAAATATGAATTACCTTGCTTCATATTGTCAGGTATACCATTAAGAATTTTTCCTACGACCACCTATGAAAGTGAGTAAAAAAGCACGGTTAACTTGGCGAGAAAGTGCCCTATATCACTTTACAACACGTGTGTTGAAAACTACTTGTCAAGATGACATTTAAATAGATGGATAGATGGTGCCGATTTCATTTGTTTTATTTTCAGCACACTTGATGAAAATATTAGTGTTGAAAGTGAGGGGTTTAAAAGACAGAAATTGAGGTTTTTTTGTAAATATTTTTGTGGTCGTAGGAAAAATATTGTACATTACTCGTGTGAAAGTAATTTTCGCACACTCGTGGGATTATCGCACTCGGCTGTCGCCTCGTGCGACAACATTCCCACTCGTGTGAAAAATGTCACTTTCAACACTTGTTATGTAATATACTATTGGGGGCGAGACATACATGTATGTGTATGTGTATGTGCTGCCCAATAGTTTTATTTATAGGGGGTACTAATAATCTGTTTTCCTTATTTCGCGTGGAGTAATAAAATTATTATAAAGTACTTGAGTGCAATTATGATTCTTTAATTTAAGCTACTGTACTACTGCCAGTTCCTTATAAAATAATTGACGGGCATCAAATACATCGCTCTCCTATCTAAAAACTACACGATTCTTACAAATTCCATTATTATTAAAATATTACCAGAATTTTGTAGAAGACGTGATACTGGAAACACTACGAAATATAAAATTGGAATAAATCTGATTAGTGGGTCAAATTATGTGTCATTTTAATAGTTTGGTCTTTGGAAAGTGAATGATGCTGTACTGAAGTGTGCATGTTTTGTTGCGGAAATTAACTGGCTTAAAAAGCTAACTATGCTCAGTTGTTTATGTAATTTTTTATAATATTGTAACTTGTTACTAGAGGGGAGTGTCTCAAAATAAACATGGCATATTTGCCTCTAACCGGGCTGTAGTCTCGTTTATTGTATTTCTAACTCTTAACTCCCAACTGTCTATTGTAGCATTTAAGACTGTTGCAGCTATTGATACGCTATGTTACTATCTTGGAAACACTTTTTCCCAAATTTATACCCTAGAGTCATCACAGATTGTGACAAATAGCTACAGATATTTCAGCATCAATATTTGACCACGCCTTTCCCTATTACTATACCACTTACACCTCCCCAAAAATTTTCATTATATTCACCTTATCGAAACCACAAAATTTCCCCTCTATATATTAGCTATCTAACTTGTCAATTTCGTTGCATAATTCATGACAGATGATACTAAAGAAACGTTCTCCCCTACTACTAGGGGAGCCCCTGGGGGACCATTTCGAATAAATACTAATAAAAACGACGAAGATGCGTCAATGCACCTGCAATATTTATAAGCAATTTCCTTGGCAATATTTGGCCGTTTTCGCAAAAAGGGCCTAATGTTGGGTATTATTCAAAAAGTGTTTTACCACACACTCACTGTTTAGCGTTAACCTCACGCAGTGTCGGCTACTTGTTTACGTAAATGTAAAATAAAATAGACAGAATGAGATCAGTGATTGGGGATAGGATAGTAGTAGTTAAGTACCATGGTTAAGGTCTTGTGAAACGAGGTGGTTTATCCTCTGCCTCTTAATGTCTGCTGTATATCTTTCAGTCTATCTGTCTAAAGACTAGAGGCATAGAATTTAAGAAAATGTGATTTACTTTAACCTTTAAACATAAAGAATAAAAAAAAATCCAGTTGTATCAACCAAATTGGGCACGATTATTAAAATATATAATAGTGTGGCTAGTAGGAAATTTGAGATTTGTTGCTTTTAAATCCTCCTGTGGTTCAAAAATAACTCCTCACAACAATAAAATCGGCATATTCTTAACTTCAATTTGAGAAAACAATAATTGTGCGGGTTTTTGATATTACTGCGATTTTGTATATGGTTCTTCCTCGATGTTGATGCTGCATATACATATGTAGATTGCAAAAATTTTAGAATTCTTGTATACGGTTTATTTTTGGGTTGACAGCTAGAGATCCTGTACGTCATAAGTTTTAGGTGGCTAAACATTAAAGATCGACAAAAACTTCATTTGGGATGCTTTCTGCATAGATTGCTAAATGTTGGCTCTCCTGAATATATGCGTGAAAGACTAGTTTCCAGAAATACATTGCATCAACGGAATGGTAGATAAGTGATAGTTTTCAGTTGCCCAAGCATCGCACCAGTTTGTTTAAAAGATCCTTCAACTATACATCTATCAAGCTTCTCAATTCCTGTTAAAATGTCGGATCTTCTCGGATTTCTTTTAAGACTGCTCGAAGGGATTTACTGTTTTTGAATTACTAATTTACTAACGGTTTTCTTGTTTCTTTCTATACTTAATTTTAGTGCTAACTGGTTACTGTATTACTAATAGACCGACCTCTCATGTTGATTCCAGTTTGATTTGATTAAGGTTTTTGCCTTGAATACAGCTCTGGAATTGTAAAGGTATATGACGTTGCTTTTTTATTATTCTTACTTTTCCTGTAGTTTTAGGTAAGATATTGTGTATGTTTTTACTATTTTATTAGCTTCTTTACTACTTTTTTATTATCTTTTCTACATAGCTTACTCCCACTGGATTATGTCTATATTTTCTTTTTGCCATTTCTATTTTTTGCATGCTCGGTTAATAGCAGCTTTGCTGTATCTCGCCTATATTATTAATACAAAGTTTTAATCACCTTATGCAAGTATTTTTAAATCAAGCAGACAAAGCAGAAAAGTTCAGCTAGCTCTGTCAATAACTCTAAGCAATATATCAATAAACTTTGTTGTCTCAGATTAACGACTACTCTAGGTAACTTTACTATTGGGGAAACATTCTTAAAAGTGGATGGGTTCGAATGTAGACACCAAAGTACATCTTCTGAAATTCCGTGCATATGTCTAGCACGCTCGGTTTGCGCATGGTAAGCATTTTGGTCTATTCAGATGTCAAAAAACGACAACTGAAGAAGTCGAAAAAGTTGGAAAAAAGTTAGAGAAAAAGTGTCCCACAAAAAAAAAATAATGTGCGCGCGCACTCTGCCCGCGCGCACATGGATTGCGCAGGCTAGTACTGCACAGAAAAATCACTATCGTATATAGAATTGGATACCCATTCACTCAATGACACACTCTTTTCCGTATTGCACAATAGAAATTCGACTTATTTCAATGATTAGTTTATCATTGTTAACAAATAGGTTATAAGATTGCTTACAATATAAGGTTTCATTGGTTTTTAATAGGTCGTTTAAATATAACAATTATTTGATGCGGCAATACCCAATTCTAAATTCAATACAAAATATATTATTGGTTCCAGTAAACGTTTAATTGTAAGAGTATACAACTTAGTTAATCGAAATACTTATTGTTATTGCAAAGCTTTTTAGATGTATTTTACTTACATACTATAAAATACTAAAGTTCACTCTAGTCTACATAAACACTAAAACACTCCAGTCCCCAGAATTGTAAAAAATCTATTATTTTAGGCATAACTTTAAAGCAATAAACAAACAGGCTGCAAGCTAAAACAACTATTAAACGAACAAAATACCAACAGCATAATTTAACCTCTCCAAAGGGTATCCGCAAGCAATAGATGCAAAACTTGAACCAACAATAGAACTCATTGAATTAATACTTTTTATTATTTCTCTAATACCTTATATGTTTTATTAATAATAGTAATTTATTGGTTTCCAATTGTATTTTTGTAATTGAAAAAATGGTAATATAGTTTTCACAGAAGTAAGACTACTTTTGAACTCTAATAATAAGTCTATATTTAAAGCAATGTTTTCTTTTTGGTTATTTCAATGATGTTTTGTTGAAATAGTATTAACTTTAATATAACCAAAGTGAGAGTGGTCAAGAATAATACTATTATTGAAAATAGCATAGCAGTTTTTTCTGTGTGGTACTGGATACTTTAATCGAAGTCATTTCGCATTTTCAAATTACACAATGTGGAATGTGGGTTGTGGGTAAATCAATATTTGTATTTTATTTTCAAATTGGATCCTAATTTTATTTCCAACTAGGGCAGAAACGTCCCTGGAATATCCGATGTTTACAATGCTGATGCTGTATCGCCTAGAGATGTTAAAGAACAGGTAAAATTGCTGAACTAGCTCATACAGTTCGGTACAGTACCCAAGAAAATGTTCCGTTAACTTGTTCACCTGTTCGCCCGTTGTTTTGACCATATTGTAAATTATTCTTGACCGTACGGCGGAAGAATAGCGCGAATGCTATTTTATCTGTTTAATTGAGCAAACCCAAACAGCGGATAAATTTCGAACCGAGTCGTTCCATCCGACGCGTCTCGCGTCAGTTCCTTTTCAAGCGGAGTGGACTCAGTGTTGCCATTCGTAGCGATTTGTCGCGAAAATAGCGACTTTTTGATTGCCTTGAGACGTAGCGGCGATTTACAAAAATAAACCGATTTTTAGCGACTTTTTGACTTGAGTTGATTGAAATTAAAATTTTGTTTGGTTTTAATTTTTCCAAATATTTCGAGAATTATTACGGTTATTTTAATAATTCCGCATGGAAATGCGGATGTTGAAAGAACATTCTCGGTTATGGCAGACGTAAAAACGAAGAAAAGAAATAAATTAGTGTTGAACTTTTATGTTGTATTTTAAGGGTTAAATTAGATTTAAATCAAAGTAAGAGTTGTTGTTTAACGTATAAATTTAATGATAATCACTTATCAAAAATGAACATGGTTTATCAATACCAAAATCCTACAACGCTACAACAAGACGAGTCTTTTACAAATGACAGCGACAGTGATTAGGGTAGGCTAAATTTTATTTTTTCATTTTTGATAATGTATATTTTTTTATCATAAAAACTTAATTATTTTGAAATAAATTAGATGTTATTTTTGTGTTATTTGATTAATTGATCGTTTTATTACACCTCACTTAAATAAGTAATGAAATTCCCTTGTAGCGACAAATTGCGACTTTGAGAGCGGCTGGTAGCGATTTTTGATCTGATCGGCCTGGCAACACTGAGTGGACTGAGTGGAGCAGAACACACGCAGTCACACAGATGCAGCGCCGCCGCGCCGTGTCGGTCGGTTCGGTTGAACAGGTTAAGCCAACGTCATCATCTCATAAGTTTACCTAAAGAACCGGTTCAGTTCTTTTAGAAGAACGGTTCACTGAACAGGCTACCTGTAACCTATTCTCAAGAACCTGATCCGTTCTTTTCTTAACAACTCTAGTACCAGCTCACCCGGAGCCAGGGCTGAGTTTGTTGTAGTTGCAGTCGATCAGGCGACAGGCAGTGTCGTACGTGTGTGTAGCAGTAATGGAGATTTGAACGAGTCATTTAGCAGAACCGAGTCGTTTGCTCACCGCTCACTTAACTGAGTCGTACGTTTTGAACGACTCGTTCATGTACGACTCATCGCTACTATTAGAAAAAAAATCACGTAAAATTTTACTACACTGGTATATTCCGACCTGCCTGGAACATACACAGACAAAATTACGCCTTTTAGATTCATCAGATTTATCAATGAACCAGACGACGCCACGTGAAGCGACGTTGCCACTCCCTGTTTCACTTTCATCGCCATGCCATGAAAATAAATGACTAAAATTTTATTATCACGAGAAATAATTGCATATTGGTATATTCTATTACGCCTTAGTCCTATGACGTAACCTGTGGTATTTATAACAGTAGATAAGTATTAATCCACAGTAGTTGCGTTGTTTTAGTAGTCTCTCAATCTGCAAATATGCTGCATAACTGAAAGTCTGGCAACAGCCGTTCTCAAAAAGTAGTTGGGGAACCATATAGTTGGCGGGGTTATAAATAATAATTTGAGAATCCCTGATTGCTCTAAAACGCACTACTACTAAATCAGTGCCAGGTACATACATACATACATAATTTACGAGTTTTTCACCCAATATGCAAAATATTTGTTTAATTTAAGATTTTGCTGAAGTGGGCGTTGAATACCGCTCTTATTTTCTTTACCCATCAACACTGTTCTAGCGAAAGAAGTAAAAACTTAGTTTACATGACGTGAAAATCCGTTAGATATAAGCGATCTTGAAACTCCCCCATTGGAAATAATATGATTTATGTGAAATCCCTGTGTAGCTTGTGAGATGCAGCGCGCGTTAATAAAAAGATGCATCGCCCTACTGTACCATTATCCTAACAGGAGGGACGTAATAGCTTTTTGGACTTTCTTACTTCGGGGAAAACTTTTATCTTAAGAAAAGCCGCGAGCATTTTGCTAAACTTGCTCCAAGGTTTTTTCATATCACGCGATTATTTTCGCTAAAAGTTTTAGTGAAATTTACGCGCGCCCAACTCAAGAACTTTTAAGGTAGACAATGTTGAGAACAAGACATAAAATATGGATAATATTGATGTAACAAAGTTTCTATGGAAGATACAGCAGCTTACGGTAGTGCTATAATGGGACTTGGGAACCGTTTTTAAGGAAATTCTAAATTTTAAAGCGGACACAAGAGATATCTGTTTATAATAACAACTTTAAACTCCGGCACATTTAAAATTTCTCGATCCTTCGTCCTTACACAAGATTAAGGAACTCATTAGTGATTCTAAAGTATAAATATAAAAAATCATTCACTTACCTCTGGCTTGTGATGGTATTCTTCGTTTTCCTGGGATTGGTTGGACCAAACTTCTATTTTTGACGATTCTCAATAGTAATATTACAAGTGCAATGCAAATTATGGATATATTTTCATTGGGCGAATTGTATTTTACGAGCGAATTTCATAATTTAAAGTTTCCAATTTTTTGTATACCCCCGTAAGGATAAAACTTCATTGTCACAATAAATGTCAAAGAAATAGCAAAATCCGGTAACCAGAGCTTCGTTGTCATGTCACAAGAAGGCAAATTCTTGATGGTTATAGTCGTTTTCATGAAAAATAAATAAAGCAACACAAACACTAACAATTTTGAACGCCCGGGTCCTCTTTGAAATTTTGTGAAACATGTAGCGATTTGAAGCACCAACGCTAGAAGAAATTAATCAAAACATTGAAATTCTTGGTAATTATTGATATTACTGGAAACAGCGAATTTTTTCATGAAATTTTGCACAGACCCTAATTTTGGGTCGTAGAACACGAATCCGAAGTCAGTTGTTGGCGGTCTCGTATGGTTTTTCCAAAAAAAAATTTTTTTTCCAAAAATTTTAGGTTAACTTTTAGGTTACCTTTTTTATATAGATTCCTTTAAGTTTCAACACTTTCACTTAAACATATCTGTAAACTTATAATTTTTATTTTATTTCGTCACACAAAACACCACATTTAGGCTAAAATAGCTAAGAAAATTGCTTTTTCCTATAGAAAATTCCATTTCATCGCTACTAGATGTCATTATTTTTCCAGCTGTCAATTTTCCGGCGTTGCCACGTTTACAAAGCATTTTTCTTACAAATTTTAACAATTTCCGGCCATAAATAAATCCAAAAAAATATCAGAGTAAAATAAGACAGACAGCATTTTATTTACTCGCGTCTACAGGGACCCCGGAATTTCGGCTGATTAGCTTCTTGACGTTTGACCCGATTAATTTTTGCTCGGATCCCTCTTCGCTTGCGAGGAAAGAGACTGGTCAGGGCCCCTAACCAGGTGCTAACCCTGTTCCGACCTTAGGGTGCCCTCCGATCCACCGTTCTGGACACAAACAAAACATAATTTTTAGGTTAAGGTACCTAGACACGAAAAATTGTAAATTATGTTTTGTTTGTTGTCCAGAACGGTGGATCGGAGGGCACCCTAAGGTCGGAACAGGGTTAGCACCTGGTTAGGGGCCCTGACCAGTCACTTTCCTCGCAAGCGAAGAGGGATCCGAGCAAAAAATTAATCGGGTCAAACGTCAAGACGCCAATCAGCCGGGCTCAGGTTGGGTGAGCAAAAAGGTGGTCAGGTTTGCTCAGTTTTCATTGATATAGATACATATATATATATATATATATATCTATATCAATGAAAACTGAGCAAACCTGACCACCTTTTTGCTCAGGTTTGCTTGGGTTGGGTATACACCTGTTTGTTCAGATATGGTTGCATGCATCAGCATATTATGCAGGTGTTGGATTGCTGATAAATAGGATTTTGGTTACATCTGATTTAGGTTAAAATTAAAAAATATTGTCGACTAAGTTGGACAGAATAGTGAATTTAGTTTGTTATGGTTAGCTTTTTTATTATTCCTAATTTACAATTTTTCCATGAAAAATCAGTAAACGTGGCAACGCCGGAAAATTGACAGCTGGAAAAATAATGACATCTAGTAGCGATAAAATGGAATTTTCTATAGGAAAAAGCAATTTTCTTAGTTATTTTTGCCTAAATGTGGTGTTTTGTGTGACGAAATAAAATAAAAATTATAAGTTTACAGATATGTTTAAGTGAAACTGTTGAAACTTAAAGGAATCTATATAAAAAAGGTAACCTAAAAGTTAACCTAAAATTTTTGGAAAAAAAATTTTTTTTTGGAAAAACCATACGAGACCGCCAACAACTGACTTCGGATTCGTGTTCTACGACCCAAAATTAGGGTCTGTGCAAAATTTCATGAAAAAATTCGCTGTTTCCAGTAATATCAATAATTACCAAATTCTTACCCAAAAAAAACACCAAAAGGTTGGAAACATTTTCAAGACTTTCTTGCTGAAAAATAGTACAGCGTGGACAAGAGTGCACCAATAGAGAAAATCTCTTTAATTTTACAAGATTGGGGGAATACCATGTGAAAAAAGGTGGGTGGTTATACAAAGAAAATGTGATCAAAACTATGTGGAACGTTACGGCTAATCTGGTTCAAAATAGCTCAATAGTTTGATGTGGCTATTGATCCCTGTACTTATGTTGGATTTAAGAAGGCACGGGACGCAAGATATGCTTTGCGGCGTAGCTTACAAAGCGATTTGGATAAAAGGAAAATCAGTTCCTCAGCTTTTATGCACAAAGAACTGCTAAAATTGCAAATTTATACAACGAAAATACTCCAGATGGCCTTTAGAAAAAATGTTTCATGTTATGTCTTATGAGTTTGAATTTCGAGGAGGTGAAGCTTCAAATTGTTTGATGGAGTTTTTTCAAGAGGAAAATCTAAATGATTGATCGTTAAGTAATAGAATCGAGTGCAATTCGGTTTTTTCAAGAACCTGCAAGGTGGAGATGGCAAACTGACGGGAAGTTAATTGTTAATTAGGAACACTAAACAACCCTAGACTAAATAATACATAGACGAACAGTGGCGTCAAACAATAATGGACCAAAAAGCGGGTCTCCCTGGAGACATTTTGGGCTTTTACAGGTTTATAGCTTAGCAATTTGTTTGTCCACCATTATATACATATGTATATTGTATATATAGGTACTATATAGATATATACTGGTAAACAAACAAATTCCTAAATCATAAACCAGTAAACCGACCCAAATGTTTCAAGGGAGACCCGCTTTCGGTCCCATTTCGGTGTATTCGAGAATTTGTCTATATTCTTTATAGTCTCTGCTACAAGTGAGGACATTTGTCCAGCGGGGCAGATCCTTTCTCCAACTATTCTTTCCTAAAATTATTTAAACTAAGGTTTTTGAAATACATAAATTTTAATGTTTTCCTTTTTGTTACAGATTTTATAAGAAAACTGGTCTTAAAGGGAAGCTCCAGCATCACAACCAATCGCGTTTTCCTCACTCCAAATCCTTAGTGGGAACATTCTGGCAAATGGTATAAGAATAGTGCGGTGGGGAGAAACGAGATTTCGAAATGGACTAGAACGTCAGCAGAAAAATTTTACTCGGTCGCATAGAGTCGCAATAACTAGAAATTTAGCGAAATCTGGAACGGAAGAAAATCAGTTAACAAAATTAACAGGACATGGTAACATTCATTTTATTGAATCCTATTTATAACTAAATCAGCCGTTTCATTAAAACTTTGTCACAAAATTGAGAGAGAATGTTGAAAACAAAGAAGTAGTCATTTCTACATTTTCCCCCACCACTAGCAGCATAGTATCTGGACCAAGCGGGGGCGGGTCAATCATCAATTATAATAACTGTGTGTTTAAATGTAACAATTTTAATACATAAGTATAAATGCCTGTCAATTTGTTAAGCAATTTAAATAAAAATAGAAAATAAAAAATAGATGTTGTTTATTTAAAAACTACGTTACACATTTTGCAACTAGAAAAAGCACAAAATAAAACAGAAGCTGCTTAAAGTTAATTTCTACCAATGCTATTTTTTACAAGAAAAGGGAACAGGGACAATATTTCTTTGTTTGCACTATTATGAGCTTTGCTGTGATTGACTCTTATTATGATGTTGCCTAGGTTACCAGATTCAATCTGTTTTCTCTAAGTCCAAAGTCCTTTTTTCTTTCATTGTCGAGTTTTTTACATACACCTTGTTCTTGTTATTTATCTTAATTTTGTACTCGAAGGATACTTTCTGCAATTAGCTTAGGATCTCGTGCAACTTTTTCTTGCTTTCCACTAATAGAGCTATGTCGGCTGCAAATCGAAGTATGGCTATCGTCACTATAAGTCACCGGCTGCGTCCTTGTCTAACGGTCTCAACTGTTTCTCGTTTTTTTCTTCTGGTCATTCAACCTATAAGTGCAACCTGTACGGTCTCATGCAGGTTGTACACTTTCGCCTATCATACCTACACCTACCCCTCTCACCGTACTAAACATTATTTTTTTATCACTTCACATTGCCTTTTCGTTAACATCGTTTAGCTGTGAATTAAGTAGTGGCCAAAATAAAGTTTCCTCTTTAATGCCTTTTCTTATGAAAAATTAAACTTTATTTTGGCCACTGTGTATTTATTTTCTTCTTTAATGCAAGGAATATGCAATTTCTAGCTGACCTACCTAAAACGAGTGCATCTTACTAAGAAACTGCCAAGCCAGCCAACAGGCAAACTAAATCCAACTAAAACCATCTCATATAGTTTCTGGAAACTTGTAAGTTGCTTTGAAATCCATATTTCAGGCATTTGTAATGCAGCATGGCTCTGCGCATTATTATTATTGAGAAAAACAGCATGCACTTCCGCTAGATACTTAAATAATAGATGCATAAGTTCGGAAAGTTAATGTTCCGAAAATCTTGAGGTATTGCAGAAATAATTTATGTTACTAAGTAAGCAGATAATGAATGGCAAAAATCGGTAGACATTTATACAGGCGGGGTTAAAAAATGACATGAATGAATTTTTTCCTGACCATGGTTCATCCGGTTCTCGTTTATTGTTATTCGTTTTAAAAAACTTTTTTTCAAGCTCGTGTGTCGAGTAGTTTAATTTAAATGTCATTATCATAAAATTATAAAGCATTGAACAAAAAAAGAAACGACAGAAAACTTATAAAATTTAATGTTCATTACTTTAACCTTTGAAGGATGGCATAAAAGTCTTTGGTAAATAATTCATTAATAATAATTCATTCATGTATTAAAAATATCAGGAACTTTTTAACTTTCTAAAACATTAATTCTAAAGCAATCATAAGAGACAAATAGTTTGCCTTTATTATTCTTATACTTAAGTTTAGTATAGTAGAGTAGCTACAATTGAAGAACGTAGAGCAGGGTTTGGCTTTTATTATTGTGCTATCCTGATACCACTAGGGTGTAGCTCTGGCTGTAGAAATAAATACAGATGTACAGAATACCCGATAGATTATTTACCAGAGTCTTGAATGGTAAGCGAAGAAGCCAGACTCAATCGCCCAATCTCGTCAATTAGTTACGTATATTCTAACTTCATTTTCTAGACTCGAATTTCTAAAATGCTTCGAATTTTTCAGTTCCCTTAAAATTATCCCTTTTGAGAATATATATATATATATATATATATATATATATATATATATATATATATATATATATATATATATATATATATATATAAACAGAAATCCGGATAAATATCTTTATTGTTCATCAGAAAGTTTTCTGCAGTTTATGAAATTTATAAAACACTAAATTTTATCTCAACTTCGCTGTCCTTAAAATTCTTTATTAATTCTAGCACTAGCTATGTGTATTAGTGTAAACTACATATTATGTATTAATTGTAGTTAAATGAATTAAGAATATATTATAAATTTTTAATAAACTTTAGCTCGATTTTTGTTTAGCCTTAAGACTGAAGAAAAAATACATAAAATCTAGAAGTCGTAAAAAATATGGTCAGTAAAAATATAAACTGGGTGTATTTGAAGCATTCAAAGCCATTTGAACACTGGAATTTAATCAACAAAGTTACTTGTCAAAACTGTAACTTTCTTCCACTTTATGACAGGTGGTGGAAAAGTTATAAAAAGCTCTCCCTTATCAATCCGAGCCGATGTATGTTTTATCATCAAACCTGCCTGTGTTTTAAGGTTAGGTGTAAATTTTCACGATTTTTCACCAACATAAAACCGAAAGTATCTCAAAGCAACTGTAAAGACGTAAAATGCTCTTATAGAGTCCGGGTTGGGTTTTTTATTGAGTAGTAAGAGAAATTTTAAAATATCATGTTTGTGTACTGGATACATTTTAGCTGAAAAATGTATTATATTTTACAGCTTGAGTCAACATCAACAAATCGAAATTGTATGTACTTACAATTTAAATTTTAACTTCATTAACTTTCATACGGCAAATTATTTTTAAAAAACTAGTTTAAATTTTTAAAGATTAATTTATAAAACAAGAGGATTTTGATAGCCGAAAGATGTAGAGACAAGCACGGAAATACTCACTTCATCTTTCTAGACAGGACAGGATAGTAAATACCACTAAAAAGGAACACATATGGATAAAATAAATAAGAGAATGTCGGGTTATACTATTATTTACATTTCAAAGCGCGATATTTAAATAAACTGGATAAAAGACTGACTCAATAACAGGGTCTACATTAACTTTGAACATAAGAGAGGTAAAATTAAGGGGTAGCCAATTCTAGTTCTGCTTGAAGAACATTTATAGCTTATCTGAGCTAAATATTTTATGGTTAAATCGTCAATCAATATTGATGATTATATTGCTAGGGGGCAATACGGTGTCTCACTTAAATTTAATTTATTTAAGTGTTTATTGAAATTATCCTGACCAAAGATGTATCTAAAGTAAGCAACAAAGCAAGACCAGGGAACTTGTAAACTTGTTACCGGAGGTTTCGTGGGTAGATGGTAGATTAGGATTTGTGATGGTGTAATGATTAGGGTTATTAAGTGTATAATTTTTTTAAACAATGTCCCATGATGCTTGCAAATTTGCTCTTAGAATAGTGAGAGTTCAATTTTGTCGCACTGCTTTGTCTATTTCTACTAATTACTCTTGTTAAAAATTGTCTATTTAAATCATACTTTGGTTAAACTGCTGTGCCTTCATGCTACGATTACGCTGTATAAGTTGGTTCTTGTCTTGTCTCCAATTTAGGTCCCACGAGTTTTACTTTAGTTGAATGCTTTTTATCTCGTCTAAGTCTCCTTGTTCCCTGGTTCTAGTAGTGTAGGGGTCCATAATTTGATTTAATCTTTTTTTCTTGTCCCTGAATTTCTTCACCTTGTTGCCTTGCTCCAAGTTTTCACTATTGATGAAAGGTTGTACTTAATTTAGTTCTTGCTAATTGACTAGTTTTACTTACCCTTTTCGTTTTTAAAAATATTTAATATTTATTTTTCTATTTACTTTTGGAATTGACAGTCGTGTCGAGTTTTACAGCGTCCGTCAATTCGCTTTAGCGATTTGGTGATGGAGATGAGGAGAGCCGGTAGTTTTACTTACCTTTTTCGTTTTTAAAAATATTTAATATTTATTTTTCTATTTACTGTTGGAATTGACAGTCGTGTCGAGTTTTACAGCGTCCGTCAATTCGCTTTAGCGATTTGGTGATGGACATGAGGAGAACCGGTAGCTTGGAGTGCACGAGTTTGACGCCGCGGGTATATGACCGTTGCTGCTTGGCGTTGCGATTTGGCGATAAGAGTAGGAAGAACCGGCGGCTTGGAGTGCACCACCAGTGGCTCTAGAGCGCGTTTTTGACGCCGCGAGTATGTATGTGAACGTAGTGGTCAGTGTCGTCAACCTAGGATTTCAGATTTCACTGGTTCAGATTTCAGGTTCACACGGTTTTCACTCTTTCCATTTGGCCATCGAGAAAGATCGATCTCGGGCTAATGCCATTTTAGGGCTCATGTGGATAAAGCCTGAGATAAAGTTTTTGGTTCCTTTGATGAATTTTATCTGCTTTGTGTAGGGATTGATATATTTGTAGCTTCAGTTTTATTTTTTTTTACTTATCGGTACGATACTGCCACAGAGTCTTTTATTTCCTTTTTTAAATTTTTATTTATGCACCAGTTTTGAATTATGTACGAGCTTGAAATTTTTTCGTGGTTAATTGTAAGATATAGAATAATTTCGATTATTTACTTTTGTCTATGGCGAGTTAAATAATATTTTTACGTTTTGGTTAGGTCAGATTTTTTTAAATTTTAAATTTGTCATGCTTTGTACCTTGCTTGTGAAACCTATTAAGCTGGTGCATATTTTATTTATAATTTTAATGACACTACCACTTTTTTCTTTAGTTATGTAGATTTCAGATTGTACAATATTTAGTACAATTGCCATTTCTGGCAATTGTTTTTGCTTATAGATGTACATACATTGTAATTTTGAATAATTTTATTTAAATGGTTTCTTTCTTTAGGAGTTATTTTCTCTTTGTTTAAGTTATCTAAATTTTCTAAATTCAATTATTATTTAACTTTTTTTATAGTATCTTAAATTGATTCAGTCTTCTCGCTTAATAGATACTTAACGCTTAAATTTTGAGCCGAGCCACTTTTGGGGTTTAAATTTTTAATTGTTTTTACTAGCTTCATATAAGTTTACATTTTCTTTTATTTTGAAACATACTTAAATTTTGCATTTTAATTTTCAATTACTTTTTATTTTATTACTAATCCTTTTTCTTTAATTAACGTAACTTAATACTAGTTCCTTGTTAATTAAATTTTAAATTATTTAATACTAGGAATTGTTTTGTTCCTAGGGTTTTTCCCGGAGGGGATCAGGATGTCCCCGAGATTTTTTCGGAGGGGACCAAACTCTCCCCAGAGTACCTTTCCCGGAGGGACAACTTACCAAGTGATTTTTTTCCTTTTTTTTTGTGGAATCTCCCTAACAAGTTTTCTTATTAATTAATTAATTTATATTATATAAAGTTAAGTGTGTTTTCGTAGTTTTATTCAGCTCACCCTGCATAACTTTTTTAGAATTATGAATAACAGATTTGTTGCGTGAAAGCAGGTTTCTAGACCACCAAGGCGACTTCCAGTTTGTGCCGGTTTAAAAAACTGGTCGCGCCTTATTAAATCCCTCTGCGACAGCTTGCTTCAACCAAAACACCCTATTTTTCTTTAGATTTATTAACTAATTTAATGCCTTTCTCTTACGTTGATTCAAGAGATACATATCTAGTCAAAGATACTCATTATAGTATCTTTGACAGTTGTTTGACTAATACCTTTTTTTTGAACAAAGTGCGTCGCAGGTAGTGTTGTAGATATCCGTATTCCTTATATATATATATATGGATAATACGGAATCGGAATCAACTAATATCCGTATCCATTATCCGAATACGTATCCATTTCTTGAGCCGCGCGAAAGCGGTTCCGAAACATGTATATACGGTATTATTTTGGATACGGGTAGATAGGTGGACGCGGTATCATATGATTCGAAGTCGTAGGTTAGGGATAGGAAGGCACCGTGCGTCGTTCGTTCTCGTTTGAATTCAGTTCGGGTGAGGCGGGCCAACCAATGGGTCTCATCCCATATGATACCCGTTACCCCGATAAATATGCTATCTTTTTTTAGGAAATGCCATTAGAAAGAGAAAGCATAAGATCAAATATGCCAAATCGCTTACCTCGATCCCGATTCCGTTTTCTCTTCGCATTAGTAACCACCAGATGCGAATTTATTTTGATTCCGAATCCATATTCAAGTTTTCGGCCGGTTACGGATAATGCGGATTCTTTTAATATTCGTATCCAACGGATTTTTGGATACGTATCCTTACATCACTAGTCGCAGTAGTGGGAACACATCACTTGCACAAATTACGGTTGCCTTTTTCTGCTGCTTTATAGAATACAGTAGAATAAAATGCCTATGTCTTTATTGTCCTGCAAGAGTGTGGTACCCAGTATATGCATAGTCACATACAATTTATATAATACCAAAATATAAACATAGACGTTCAGATTCACTAAAAAGGTGTAAGATTTAGTACTGGTTTAAATTAAGATCTAGGTGATCAGTTAGGTTTTGACAAGTTCTTATCCTGTCACTGTTAATAATTTGTCATTAAAAATGTATGAGTTATTCTAATATTTCTGCGATTTGCTTGGTTTCAAAATGATTATCATCTTGGAACGTGTAATGGATTTAGTTCTATTATTGTGGAAAATACGTACTAAAAGTATCCTGTTCTTGGGTTTGCTTATAGATTTGCGCTAAAACTCAGAAACAAATTCGTAGAATAAAACTCAGTTGTCATATTCTTACACTTGTCAGTAAAACTTTTAGTTGTGAAATAAGACCGGACTAGCGTTGGAGAATCTAGCCGAGAGCATTTAAATAAATTTAAGATTTAGTCATTTCAATACAAACACTCAATAAAAAGACAAGAAAATATGTGCAAACAGCAGTTAAAGTAGTTTTTCAATTAAAAAAAAATAAAACAGACAACAGTACAACAATTTTTACAATTAAGAACAGATAAACAGATACAGGTCAAATTCGTCCATAGAATATACACATTTTGCCAAAAGTAGTTTCTTGATCTCTCTTTTAAAATGAGCCACATTTTCTACACTCTTAACATGATAAGGAAGTTTATTGTATAGTTTTGAGCCCGTGTACAGCGGTGACTTTGCAAACAAAGCTGAATTTTGGCGGTATATCCTCATCAGCTCGCCATGCTTTATGATAACTATGTGTATTATGTGTAGGTTTAAAGTTAGTTTGCCGTTTTTTAACAAATGTTAATACTTGGTAAATATAGATACCTGGAAAAGTTAGTATTTCGTTAGTATCGACTTGTTCACTTAGGTTTAGCCCTGTATGACCTTTGACCCATAGAAATTCTACTTTAGAATAATTGTTATGATGAAGGATTACGACCAAGTTTAAGATTTTTAGAATCAGTGGATGTTTGCAGTTTTTATTATTGGACAATATTTTAAGTACCAATTGAAAGTTTGATAAGATTACTATATTTTGGAATGTTTTTTGATTAACCACAGTACTTTTAAAATAGCTTGGTCTTTTGTGGTCAACATATTTTGGAAATTTATACATTACCACAAGAAAATGAAACAAGATATTCATAAAAAAATAATATTCACTAACAGGCCTTAAAGCGTAGGAAACTCTTCACCTTGCCCACTGAAAACATAAGGACGAATTTAAAAGTGTCCATGATGTCTCAGACAAAAAGCGTTTCAACGTAAAACTTAACGTCAACACATTTAATCAAAGCACCTCACTTTATATGTTCAGCAGCAAGAATGAAAAATGTTAAGCAAATTGTATTACAAAAAAAAGTTAAAAGAAATGGCGAAATGTCGACAGTAGCAGCCAGCCAACGGCATTCCACATAGAATTAACCCTCGGGCCGTGCCTCATTGTCATTGCAACTAAATTGACTCATGAATCTCAACGTGGAACTTTTCGCGGCAGTGGTGAAATTCGCCATACTTAATGCCAGACAAGAGAGTTATTGCATTAGCTTTGGTTTTGTTTTGTTTTAGCTTTGGTTGGTTACCATCGCGACATTATTGCATTTGCTATAAGCTTATCCTTTGTACTAGCTTAGATTATTTAAAAAGTTTAATAATCCAAAGAAAAATTACGGAAATGGGCTTAATAGCGCCTAAGAGCCCTTACAAACGAATATTTTTTTTTATCGAAAACGCGATTCTGTACCTTTATGCACCCGTTCATGATGCGAAACCAATGACGTCAATTAAATTGGACTACTTTAGAGTCAAATTCAATCATGTAAAGTACAATGACGTTGGTGCCGGCGCACGTAATATTTTCGCAATCTAGAGGGACAAAAGTATTTTCTACTTTTACACATATTTCCTAATTTTTTAGTGTTTTAAGGGTTACCTAAATAAAACAAAAAATACTCTACAGTTTTAAGATATATTTTACCATCATCAATTAGGTAGATTGGATACATATACACAAAGGAAAAAATCTTATTTTGATAAAATAGAAACTTCGTCTTTTACGTTTATTACGTTCGCGTCCATTTATAAATAGCATTCAGCATTACCCGAATGAAAAAACTATACCTACGTTTTAGTACATCTAAATAATAAAATCTTGTTTTTAAAAAGTATTTTTTACATAAGACTTTATTTTCGGTACGTTTTAGCAATGTACGTCTTAACCTATGCATTTGTGATAATGCATCGTTATTACAAGGCATTTTACCTAATATCGTATTCCACTTGTCAAATCCTTTCATTTGACACCCATATCAAGGGGATTGTAAAAAAAGGTAATCCGCCATCTTGTGGCGTCCGCCATATTGGGTTTAAAATGATGTCACATAGCTTATCGTATTCTACTCGTCCAACCCTTCATTTGGTACCCATATCAAGGGGATTGTAAAGAAAGAGGTAATCCGCCAACTTGTGGCGTCCGCCATATTAGGTTTGTAATAAATGTGACGTCATTATACACATAATACGGTGGACGCCACAAGATGGCGGATTACCTTTGTTTTACAATCCCCTTGCTATGGGTGTCAAATGAAAGGATTTGACGAGTACCCATATCAAGAGGATTGTAAAGAAAAAGGTAATCCGCCATCTTGTGGCGTCTGCCATATTAGGTTTATAATGACGTCACATAGCTTATACAGGAACAGCTAACCACATTCTTGCAGTATATAAGTCATAATGGCATCAGGTTTTAATCTTTTTCGGTTAGCGAGCCATATATTTAAAATGGCTTGACGGGAAATATGCGAATTCATTCTGAAAATACGAAATGTTTTTATTGATGTCATAGTGTCGCAAAAAGAAGCTATATTTTTTGTAGCTTATAAGTTCCTACCTCAATGAAAAATAATCATTGTAGGGTATAATGTAGTATAAGGTAGGTACTAAAAGTTAGGTTGGATCTTGACTTAACATTTTTTGTATTATGATACATAATATTTTCAAAATGCTCACGTAAGAAAAGTAAATGGTATTTATTTTCCGAAAACTAACTAACTAAACTAACCTTAACAATCACAAAACACCATTAATAGGTACTGGTTAACAATCACTTATATAGTATACACAACCACCGCGCATTTATCGAGTAAACTCAGACAACTTACTGGTAAACAATCGGTAGGTTCACCAAGTGCCGAGTCAGGTAGATGGCAGTTTCATAACATTTTGCCAATTAATCCAAACACTTCCTTGGAAAAAATACCATGACTTATTGTTACAGGAGCCTTTTAGTTTTCAGACAAACCATATTTTTAACAATACTGGTTAGTGACTAAATTCAGTTATGTCCCTCTAGATTGCGAAATTTTACACTGAGCGGCGGGGGGAAATCTTTTAGTTAACCACTGGTTTTTAATGAAGTGACGCAAGGTTCGAGAGAAACGGCCAACAACGATATCTCCGCCGGCAACAACGTCATTGTACTTTACATGATTGATTTTGACTATAGCTTAAACCAAGAATGTGTCCTTCATCAGCGTTGACAATGCGCTGCCGCCTTTTTCCTGGCGAAACTTTTTAGAATTACTGGCGTTTACTTGGCATTTTTTTCTGCCATTACTGGCACTTTTGTTGGGTTAAATGAAAGCATATTATAATAAAATAATAAGCGTTTTCGAAAAACGATTAATCCGATCAACCCTTACCATCTCATATCCTTATTGTTGGACCCTATTAAAAAGAGACATAAGCTGATGATCTGATTAATCGGATGAATGTTCCCGAAAATCCCAAATATAAAGCCTAAAACTATACAAATCTGAGGATATGGAAGCCATCAACCACCAAGACACTAATATCATCATCATCATCCTTGGATTTGAGCTATTGAATTGATGCTTTAGCTTGCGTGCGACTCTTGGTTTAACGGCCTTGGACGTTTAAACTGAAGAGAGATGGTAATATAAATCGAGAGAATTTGAATCGGCAATGAACAATTTTTATTTAACATTTAAATAGTTAAATAATATTGCCACAAGTGGAAAAACTAAAAAAATAATATTTGATAGGTCAATATTCGGAAGTTCAATAAATAAACTATAATCCTATTTTATTTATTCATGAGTTAATGCCTTCTACATTGGCAGGATGTATCTAATTTATTGAATATGCATTAAAATTGCAACTATGAAATATTATAGTTCCTTTATAAAATCAAACAACTACTTGAAATAATTTATTTAATCGACACTATTATCTAGTCTTTGGTTGCTATTATCTAGTAGTTGGATAGCGATGCAAACGCGATTCAGTCGCGCGACTGATTAGGCCGGTTGTATCGCTGTCAAATGTATCCTTGTGCATTCAGCCTTAAAGACAGACGCACACCGTATAATTCTCACTTTAATAGTTGTTAAAAGATATCCATTTTACTACGTTCAAAAAATAAACAGGGTGTCCAGGATCATACGCTTGTTTCAAAATTAAACCAGAATTTTTAATAAAACTCACCCCACCGATGAATTTGATGATAAAAAACCCTCTTTAGAGCAAATTTAAAAATTTTTAGGCCTCGTAATATATCCTTCTCAAAATTCGTTGGCATACATACGGTTTGCTTCTGTTCTAATATGTATGTAAATGCGCATTTTTTGCTGCACTTGGAGATAGGATCTGAAAAATTTAATATGACTGCGTGGAAGCAGACTATTTGCCACCGGTGTTTATTAAAAACTGTATCCCAAGTCATTATAAGGCACGAGATGGACTATGCTATTACTGTCAGATTTGATGAGATTTTTCCAGATTTATCTTTACAACTCAAAACAAAATTATACGTTATGTCCTGTGTAAACACAGTCTTCTCGTTTATTTTTGTGCTTATGCTGTAGATAATTCCATTTATATTAAGCTTTGGTACACGGTCATATTCTGTTTCTGAAAAATTCAACAAGCATTTCAATTTCAATAAATTAAAGTGGGAAGCAATACCAAACATAATCAAACATAGTCTGCTACTACTATCTATCTTCAAAGTTTCTAGTTAATGAAACCGATCGGATGCAGCTCCATCCTCTTTAAAATCGCCAAATTCACAATCGTGGTTGAAACTACGATCGGACGCAGTATCTTAACTCAATCCTGTTCCAACAGAAGATTTACACTTCAATAAATAATTAGTTAAAACAAATTGGTCCGTCAGGTACAAATTCTGTTCATAGTTTTCAAAATTATATATATATATATATATATATATATATATATATATATATATATATATATATATATATATAATAAATGTAATGCGAAGATTTACTTCTTCGCTAGTGCAGCGAAAAGGCCGTGAATGAAAAATAAAAATAATGAGGACTATCTTTGATTCTGGTCTGGGTGACCTCCTGCTATCGATTTCTGGGCCCTTACCCATCAGCGGGCAGGCTTACACCCAGGGTGGCTGAAGAACAGACCACGATTTGACCAGAATCAAAGAGAGTCCTTATATCCAAAATGTTCGGAAAGGATGGGTAAGATGTAGTGGCTCGCGCCAACTAGTTCACCCAGTGTTGCTCCAAAAATGTTTGGCTGCTAACACAATAATACTCGAAAGTATGTCGAATGTCGATTTTCTCGACGTCGACGGTACAAATGCACCATTGTACAACAATAGTAGAAAAATGGAATATTTCTTGGCCTATAGGTAATATAATAAATGTAAATGCGAAGATTTACTTCTTCGCTAGTGCAGCGAAAAGGCCGTGAATGAAAAATAAAAATAATGAGGACTATCTTTGATTCTGGTCTGGGTGACCTCCTGCTATCGATTTCTGGGCCCTTACCCATCAGCGGGCAGGCTTACACCAAGGGTGGCTGAAGAACAGACCACGATTTGACCAGAATCAAAGAGAGTCCTTATATCCAAAATGTTCGGAAGGGATGGGTAAGATGTAGTGGCTCGCGCCAACTAGTTCACCCAGTGTTGCTCCAAAAATGTTTGGCTGCTAACACAATAATACTCGAAAGTATGTCGAATGTCGATTTTCTCGACGTCGACGGTACAAATGCACCATTGTACAACAATAGTAGAAAAATGGAAGATTTCTTGGCCTATAGGTAATATAATAAATGTAAATGCGAAGATCTACTTCTTCGCTAGTGCAGCGAAAAGGCCGTGAATGAAAAATAAAAATAAAGAGGACTATTTTTGATTCTGGTCTGGGAGACCTCCTGCTATCGATTTCTGGGCCCTTACCCATCAGCGGGCAGGCTTACACCCAGGGTGGCTGAAGAACAGACCACGATTTGAACAGAATCAAAGAGAGTCCTTATATCCAAAATGTTCGGAAGGGATGGGTAAGATGTAGTGGCTCGCGCCAACTAGTTCACCCAGTGTTGCTCCAAAAATGTTTGGCTGCTAACACAATAATACTCGAAAGTATGTCGAATGTCGATTTTCTATATATATATATATATATATATATATATATATATATATATATATATATATATATATATATATATATATATATGTAATTTGATTAAAAAATGCACCACTAGCTCTGTTAATACAAATTCGTGGTGAATAGTGCAGTAAATATGTTCCGATATTTCTCTAAGTGTATGTTTGCCTACCTTCCTTCGATTTTATAGAATTAAAAATGGAATTCGTGAATCAGATTTAAAGCTTTACGACAAACACGTGATTGACTGATGAATTTCTATCCGCGATTTCGTGATGTTCCTGGACACTGTAGCAAAAGCATCATCCTTTCGAATTAATTATTTTCTGGGGCTGCGAATCATTAGGAAAACCTAGAGTGACAAAGAAAATTTATTATAAAATTACTTTGGTAAGCTGTGCTTTAAAATTACGAAGAGGAAACAGCACGAAAACTTTTGTGACATTTATTTGTACAATTTGATCCCAATTGGGGTTACATTTATCTTATTTATCACTATAATCTGCTCGGGTTTGCTAACGCTAATGTAGAATGACAATGGGCTAAAGTTGATAAATAATAATTAATTATTGTTCAGATTTAACTTACAAATTGCTGTAGAATGAAGTGAATGTGGTTTGGCCAGATTATAGATACTACAACTTTTCTAACTTATCTCGTATATTTTAACCCAAATTGGAAAACAACTATATAACAACATTAAAAATTTCAATATTCAAATATCGCTTTACATTTCAGGTTGACAGAAGCAGCACATGTATTTAAAATGAATAATGTTGTATTACTGTAATCTGCTTTCTGATCATCATTTAATGTTAATTAAAACGGTAACAACGATGAAGAGCTAAAGTTCATAATTAATAATAGTTTAAATTTAACTAACAAATTGCTGCAATGTGTGGTGTTTGTGGTTTGCTTGGGTTTGCTTTAATTTAAGGAGTACTAAAACTTTTCCAGTTTTTTATATTTCAGCCCAAATTGAGAAAAAGGAGCAAATCTTTTTACATTTCAGCTTCACAGAAATAGAACATGCATCTAAAATGGATAATGTTTACAATATATCACTGAAATCTCCTCGTTGAACGCCATTTAATTTTAATTATAACTGTAAGAACAATGAAGAGCTAATGTTAATTAATAATGATTCAAAATTAAGCAACAATTTGCTGTAATATGTAGTGTTCAGGATTACAGAGTGCGTCACTGTAATCGCCTTGTCAACCGTCCTTTAAAAATTTAAACGGTAAAAATCATGAGGAGCTCGTGGTTCAAATTTGGATAGTGTTTACATCATTGACGTCGAACGTCATATACTATCAACTAAATGGTAGAAAATAATGTTTCAAATTTTGCAAGCAATTGTCTATAATACGTAGTGTTTGTAGTTTGTTCAGGTTTAAACAGTGCGAACACTTTTATAACGTATTTCTTTATATATTTTACTCAAAATTAAAGATTAAAAGCAAAGGTTTCGTTCCTTAAAAATTTCAACATTAGCTTTGTTCGCGGTAAGGATTCAGAACGGATTCGGGACTATTCGCATGCGCAGTTGAAATAATGACGTTCGCGGATCACAAAATTCCGGATTTCTAGTTACAGTTCCGTGTTCGCGGAAAAGCAACATTCGGTTCGAGATCCATTCTGAACTGATTCTATCGGTTCTAGGGATTTAACAAGAACCGTAAGTTCGGACACGCCCCCTATCAAATTTATATGATTTCACGATTGTGTTTGTTTGGTTAAGAATCCAAAGTTTATGCTGAAACAGATTTTTTGCATAAGGTGATTTGGATTTTATTGGAACTGCCCTATGCCCATGCCCTATTGCCGCCAAAACCAAAAAAATACATTGACAGTAGACAATCCCAAATAATTCTAGTTCCGATGTTCCGAAATCGTTCGCGGTAAAAACAAATCCTGAATCGGTTAATAATTAAGCATGCGCACTACGACAAACCTGAATCAGTTCTGATCTCGCTCTGAATCGGTTCGGAATGTCTTCCGCGAACAAAGCTATTGACATAGTCCCCCCACTCTCATTACCAAAAGGATCCCTTAGAAAAAATCATGAATATTAAAAATTATGTGTAGATTGAGCTAAAATTATTAGGATTGAAAAATTCTAGCGCTACAATTATTGCTATAAAAAATGTAATTGTATATTTCCTCATAACTGCTGAATCATTGGCTTTAGAGTAAAACTTTTTTGACAAAAAATATTTCTCACGATGTAAGGAACAACTTTTGTTCTTACACGTTTTTTTCAAATTTTCAATTTGGCTCAGTCGAAACTCAGCTCCGCGCATACGCGATGTTATACGGTGTTGGTGCCATCGGCGGCTGGTAGCGCGGCAGATGGGCGGAGATCGGGCGGTCGAGGTTTGCTCAGCTTAAGTGTGGGCTGATGGCACGGGACACTAATTGTGCAAGTAGAGCTTGCACTTGACCGAATTTTTTTATTTATCAATTTTAGATCCTCATCGTTTTTAACGTGTGTATTTACATTTTTGGGAAGTTCGACGTAATGATTCTAGTGATATAACTATTATCCATTCTAGATGCATGTTCTATTTCTGTCAAGTCAAAATATGTAAAGTGCTACTTTAGTAGGTATTGCCATTTCTAACCATTATTAACCGAATTTAGCCAAAAAATTTCTGTAGTATATAATGTCTGTGGTTTGTTCAGATTTAAATACCTAGTACTAAAACTTCTGTAATGTATTTCTTTATACACTTTTAGGGAAATGAAAGCAAATGTTCCATTCGTTGAGAATGTCAATATTGAAGTAGCACAAATTTTAGCTTGATAGAAGCAGAATACGCATCTAAGATGAATAACGTTTACATCACTGTAATCATCTCGTCCGCCGTCACTTAAATTTAATTAAAACTGTAAAACTGATGACTGACGAGGAACTAAATTTGATAATGAATAATGGTTGAAATTTAGCTAACAAATTACTATAATATGTGGTTGTGGTTTCCTCAGGATTAAATAGTACCAAGACTTCTCTATCCGATTTTAGGCCAAATTAGGAAATAGAAGCAAAATGCGTTAAAAATTTCAATAGTAAAGATGCGCTGTACATATTTTTAGCTTGACAAAAATCGAAGATCCTTCTAAAATGGATAGCTAAAGTTTATATCACTGTAATCGCCTCGTCGATCGTCATTTTTAAAATTAAAACGGAATAACCGACGAAATGCTAAAGTTGATAATTAATGATGGATTAAATTTAACTATCAAGCTGCTGTAATATGGAGTGTCTGGTTTGTTTAGGTTTCAAAAATACCAAAGCTTTTGTAACGTTTTTTCTTTATATATTTTAGTTCAAATGGGCATAACAAGCAAAGGTCTTATTTGTTAAAAGTTGCTACATTGAAATGGTGCTTTACATTTTAGCTTGACAGAAGGAGAACGTGAATCCAATGTATGTTTATATCACTGTAATTTCCTTGTTGACCGATATTTAAATTGAACTAAAACAGTAAAAACGATGAAGAGCTAAAATTGTTAAAAAATACAGGTTCACATTTAACTAGCAAACAGCTGTAATATGAAGTGTTTGTGATATACAGGGATATTCAAATAAAAGTGAACAGACCTTAGAACTTTCTTATTTTTAAAGCTGGGAAAAATGTTAAATATGAAAGTTTTGGGGATTTTTATGGATCATTCATATATCTTATCAGCAAAACAAGTGAGAATCAAATAAAAAAAAATAGTATAAAACATCGATTTTCTCGCTTATTTTAAATTGGAATGGTGTGAATTTTATCATATTTTTGGATTCTAGGAGAAGTTCTAGACATATTTTGTATAAAATACCCTATGCAGGTTTTCAATCGTTTTTGAAATATTTCAATCTAAAAATTACTTCGCATAAATATACTTTAAGCTTAACTATCCAGGTGGCGAACGAAATACCTGCTACCTTTTTAAATTTTTTTCGTAGGTGGATCCAAGTGACAATAATACTTTGGTCACCGTGAATTTATAATTTTATTTTTATGCAAAATGAGTTATCATATTAATGAGAGATACAAAGTGTTAAAATTATATTTAAAAAACAACAATAATGTCAGAAAGGCTCAAACACAATATGAAGAAGTAATTGAAGAGGGACAAAGAACTCCATCATTAAACACCATAATAAAAACAAATAGACTGGACGACAGGGGAATTCTGGGCAATGGAAAAAGAAGAAGAGAAAGAAATGAAGAGAAGGACCGAGCGATTTTATTATACTCGTATTTTCAAGAGAATTCAAAAAAATCAATTCCCGATTGTGTACGGTATCTCAGATATGGAAGAAGAGATAAAATGTTGACTTATGGAACAGTGCAAAGAACGCTAAAGTATTTTAAGTATAGACAATATAAAATTATGCCAGTTCAAAAGCTTAGTGCCGATCAAAAAGAAAGGACATATACTTTCGTCACAAATATTAATGAACGAATGCGGCAAGATCTAATTAATTTCATACTATCGCTGAGACAGACGAAGCAGCTTTCTCAACTGCGGGAATGTTTGGCAGACGAAATGTTCATGTTTGGTCGGATGAAAATCCCTTTAACGTCGAAGATATTGCATTTCAGGGACGTAATTCAATCGGCGTTTGGTGTGGGATATTACAAAATAAAATTCTAGGACCATTGTTTTTGCGGGGAGCATTAACGGGCCAGCAGTGGCGCACACAGGGGGGAGGGTTGAGAGTCTGCACCCCCCCCCCCAGACCAACATCCTAGATACACAAAAATTAAAAAAGTGCACTGCTAATTTGAAGAAATCCACCGGATTGCATTATTCAGCCAACCTAAGACAAAATCCTGGATGCGCCCAGAATTGAAATGAAATCGAAGACATTCTCGACGAATTGCCACTTGAAGAATGTCGACGTATTAAATGGCAACACGACGGAGCGCCTCCCCATAATATAATTAAAGTTCGCAATTTTTTAAACCATCAGTGTAACGAATGGATAGGTAGATATGGAACGTTACATTGGCCTGCAAATAGCCCAGACCTCACACCTTTAGATGCATTTCCTTGGGATCATTTGAACAATGTATACAGCAATAATAATGAAAATAGAAACTCAAAAGAAGGTGCGAAATGACGTAAGAAATCTGAAAGAAAATGATGCTGAAAGTATTATAGACACACTTTAGAAGCAGAGAAGAATGTATGAAAAGTGCAAAAAATTAAATGTCGGACATGTTAAAAATTTCTTTTCATATTTATTCGCCAATGTTAACATTTATCTGTTTATGTTATAATTCATTTGTTGTTGTTTATAATCACTGGTTATTGCTTTCAAATATTAATAACTAATAACTAATAAAAATCAACATTTATTATTTAATAGAATATCTCATTTTGCATAAAAATAAAATTTTAAATTCACGGTGACTAAAGTATTGTGGTCAACCTTGACATTAACTTTGACATAACTGCGAAGAAAATTTAAAAAGGTAGTAGGTGTTTCGTTCGCAACCTAAATAGTTACGTTTAAAGTATATTTATGCCAAGTAATTTTTAGTTTGAAATATTTCAAAAACGATTGAGAAACCGCATAGGGTAAGTTATACAAAATATGCGTAGAACTTCTCCTAGAATCCAAAAATATGATAAAAATCATACCATCCAATTTAAAATAAGCGAGAAAATCGATATTTTATACTATATTTTTTTTATTCGATTCTCAATTGTTTTGCTGATAAGATGAATGATCCATAAAATTCCCCAAAACTTTCATATTTAACATTTTTGCCATCTTTAAAAATAAAAAAGTTTTAAAGGCTGTTCACTTTTATTTGGATATTCCTGTACATAGGTTTAGATAATACTGAAACTTCTCTGGCATATGTCTTTGCATATTTTAGCGCAAATTGGGAATAAAATGTAAAGGTTTTTTTTGTTTAAAATTCCAACATTGAAATGGTGCTTGACATTTTAACTAGACTGAAAAAGAAGATGCATCCCAAATGGATAATATTTATATCACTGTAATCTCCTCGTCGACCGCCATTTAAATTTAATTAAAACGGTAAACACGATGAGAAGCTCAAGGTGATAATGAATAGTGGTTCAAATATTTAGTATATTTTAGTCCAAATTAGGAATAAAAAGCAGGGGTTTCATTTTCTGCAAATCTCAACATTGAAATAGTGCTTTATATTTTAACTTGACAGATACAGAATATGCATCTTAAATGGATAATGTTTCTATCACTGTAATCGTCTCGTAGACCGTCATTTAATTTTAATTATAGCGGTAAGAACGATGATGCACAAAAGTATGTAATTAATGATGGTTCAAATTTAAATAGCAAACTAAGTGCCTGTAATATGAATAGGTTTAAAAAACACTAAAACTGTTTTAACGTATATCTTAGTATATTTTAGTGCAAACTGGGATTAAAAAGCAAATGTTTTATTTGTTAAAAATCCCAACATTGAAATACTGCTTTGCATTCTTAGCTTGACAGAAACAGAATATGCATTCAAAATGGAATATGTTCATATATGACTGTGATCTTGTCGACCGTCATTTAAATTTAATTGAAACAGTAAAAACGATGAGAAGCTAAAATAATTAATAATGGTTCAAATTTAACTAACAAATTGCTGTAATATGTAGCGTCTGTGGTTTTGCCGTTAATGTATTTAATGAAGCGGCGGAGCACTTAACTTCTACAGCCGAGTGTAAACAGCCATTCGCAAGTCAAAATTGTGTTGCGGCGCGACAGGCAGCATCGCCGATGAGAAATTTCTCCACGTGTGTAAACATCAAAGCTTTCAATTGATTAATTTGATATAATTGCGCCTGTATAATTAACGGCCGATGTTGTGGGGATATTAATGGTTACTTGATAACATGAAATGTGTTTTAAAGTATCCTGTTTATACAATGAAATTTAATTTACACATCACAGGAAAGTTGGTGGCTGTATCTGTATGACCTACTTTATTCTGTTTGACTTTATTACCTTTAAAAACCAGTTAGGTAATTTAAAAAAAAAACTGAAAAAAATAATAAATTTTAACACCCTGTACCCTAAAAATTATCAGATATTATATGCTCATAATATGAACTTGTATGCTTAAAATTAGCTCAAAAATAACCCCTTAAAATTTTTCGCACTTGTGTGGAAACACCCTGTATATATACATATACATACTCTGTAAAATATTGACGTGTACATCCCTGTATTTGACTTACGCATAAAATAAAGAATCTATCTGTCTAACCTATCTATCTAATCTATCTATCTATCTAAATATGACATGCATTGCGATGGAGGGCTGATATGAACATTTTGTGATTTGTTATTTAGTAATGATTTGGTATTTTTTGTTAAATATCCTAATTTTAGTAATATTTTAGCCTTTTCTTAACATGAATAGTTGAAATAATAGGCATAGTTTTCAGAAATATGTTTTATTTATATATCTGCAAAATCGTTATTTTCGGGTATAGGAAACAAATATTTTTGAAAACAAATATTTTTCAAATGACAGATTTTGTTCAAAATTTAACAGAAAATCGAATAACTGAAAAACTAATCAAAATTGTGATAAACATGAAATAAACATTACTTGGAATTGAATGTAGAATTCAAAAATAAAAAAACATATATGGGGTTAAAATAAAAAGTTGGCACTTGGCCAGGAGAAAGTATGCACCCTGTGTACGCGAAAATAAAATACTTTAAAAACATAAGTCAACCCGAAAAACAAAAAGGTCTTAAAGATTCTAATATCGGATATGGGATATGGGTCATCTTACGTGGACCACCCTGTACATCTGTTCTGATTGAGGAATTGCAGAAGCTTTTTCTTCTTCTTGAAACTCTGTTCCGATTGTCTTGGCAAATTCAAACATGAAAATAAACTGCGAAGTTTAGTATGAAATCGCGATCTTAAGCAAAATAATTTTCAATAAGTACAATACTATACGGTATCCATTTGGTTTTGAGAATGATGACAGAAACCAATTTTACAACGAAGACATCAATTATGTCTCTCTCTCATGTTCTTTCTCTCTCATTTTTTTCTCTGTCGTCTTCTTTCTCTCTCATACTCGTAAAATTTTTACAGCTGGTACAGTTAGGTTATGTGAAAGATTAATATGTCATATTATTTGAAGCCTGTCCCATGATATAAGTTGTTTTTTCAGTATAAAAATATACTTAAAAAGTTTATATAAAGTATTAGCAGCTTAAATTCCTGTGCTATATGAATCTGGGACTATCAACTATTGAAATATTAAGCATGGTACATATTTGTTCTCCTTTACACTACTTGGACTGGGCGTTATGGGAATAAGTAACAGGAACGCCGACCCGATATAAAGTTGAGAATAGTGGGCATTACAGAAGATTTCTTTAGTTACTGAGAAAGTAGTGAAAATTGCGCTTTAGAAACGTTTGGTTTCAGTTTAAAGCTGAAGTCACAGTGTCATTAAAAGTGTATCTATCCTTCTGGAACTAAGACTCAACATTTACAGTTAAAAATTGTGAAACTACTTGGCATAATCGATTAAACAACTTTTATCGCGTCTTTAACTTACACAAACCTCACTGTTCGCAGGTAGGCTATATTATAGATCCATTTTCATTATATATCGGAGAATAGGGAATATGTTTTAACCTTATACATTGTTTATCCTAATAAAAATATTTACTCATTTTTGAAATTTTTCCTTTATTTATTTAAATACTTTTCCTCCGATCCTTTTAGTGCAAATTGTTGGTTAGAGATAGTATTGGTATTTGGGCAGGAAACAATTTTAAATGCTATAAAATAATAAGGTTAATGTGGCTATGCTGACACTGTTTTTTTTAATAAAAACGAGATTTTTGCAAATGCTGTTTGTGTTCAGTAAAAACGAAGGTCTTTTGCTATAAAATCATAAAACTTACGGAAGTATTTTGATTTTGTCAGGTTAGAAATTTATTTTTATGACAACGCCGATTAAAATTTCACTGTTTCACTATAGGCAACCAGAAATACTTGCGCACAAACAAAGCCGCATGTGATGAAATGTTTGATTATTCTTTTTTATTGGCAACAACATCGTTTTTATTTGTCTTTTACTAATGCCCCTTTTGCTAACAAGGATAGAAAGAAACCGGATTCCGCTGGGATTTTATCAGGAAAAAAAAAAGAATTTTGCGATGACTATCTTTCGAAGTATGTATATAACCAGCAATACTTCCGCAAGCAAAGAATGTACGATAAAAATTTGAACAAATCCTTTTTTTATTCGTCTTTGTCTAATGCACTTTCGCCAACACGGATAGAAAGAACTTTGATTCCTCCGTGATTATCAGGAAAGAAAAGATGAATATTGTGATCACTAAAATATGTTCTGGTGTAAATGGTCCATGGAACTGACCAATAGGGTTAATTCTTGTTCAATTGTTTTTTCTGTCATCATTCTCAAAACCAAATGGATACCGTATAGTACAATGTGAGTTTAACATAAATCTACCAAAATAAGGTCATAGTCATAATATATGAAGGAAATAGAAAATGTTATTCAGGTTTTAAAAAAAATACATAAGAGGAAGTTAGATGTGACAGAAAGGATAATGGTAATATAGATGTGCGGGGTAAGAAGGAGAGACAATGTTAGGACAAGCATAAGGTTGCAAAAAAACCTAAGAAGATATGGGAAAAAAGTGCAGGAAAAAAACTACCTAGAAATGAGAACGTTATGATGTGTTGGGTAGCAAGAAAAACAACGTTAGGAATGAAAGAATAATAGGATAGTTTGTGAAAATATATAAGAAGATGTGGAGGAGAAAATTACAGTGATAAGAAAAACTATACAGAAATGAGAATTTTAAGATGAATATGAGGGGTAACAAGAACGGACAAGGCTAGGTATGAAAAAATGAACCAAGGTTATGAAAAAGTGTATACGAGAGGACGTAGTGGATGAGAACCGAGATGGGTGGATGGTGTCAAGAATGATTTGAGGAAAAACATTTAAGAAACATTGGATTCGGCCTTGTGGAGATGATTATTCAGAAACGTCGACCCCATCCCATACAAAGCCGATTTCAAGATTTCACGACAGTATACTCAGTAGCATTTACAATTTTCATCGAGGGAACAAAGACTAAACAATCCTAGCGAAGTTATCTAATATCAATAACAATTGGTTCATAGTGTGACTTGTCTAAGAAAACCTTATTTTTCAAGAAAATCACGATTGTATAAAGGAAAATACCTCTATAAGCTTATATTATTCTTTGTTCTGGTTTTAAATTAACAGAAGCAAAACAACTTTAACTGCAAACTATAAACTGTTGAGTGGGTTAAAGGTTTAACGAAAGTATCATCAGTAGCATTTAAGATTATCACCGAAGGAACATAAAACGGAATTGAGTTAATATGAGAACGCATAAAATGTAATTGTATCTGGAATTTAAATGAGTAAAGTCTGATTGAATTTTTCGTTGTCAATTGCTGGGCCGGTTTTTTATAAATGATGGTAACTTTAATAGTCTGCAATTAAATTTTACTACTGAATGGTTATTCAGTGACTACTTATATGAAATACAGTTAGAAGTACTAACGCAATTCCATCGCAAAAGTGCTAAAACAGGTATAATTTGACAGTCAAGGGTTTAAATTGACTTGGATAAGATTAAGACAACTAAGTTTCGTACTACGAATTTATCTATTTCCTTTTTTCGCAAACGTATAAAGGAAAAGCAATTTGGGTATGTTGTTTTTCATAACTAGAGACCTGAATTCATGTTAGACAAGAGTTACAAGACAAAAATTATTTGGAAACCAAGAAATTCGCAAAAGTAATAGAATGAATCCAGTTGCTTAACCCTGAATTTCTAATTCCACTTCTCAACAAATTTAAACTTTTTTTAGTAACATTGAAGAAAAGTGCTGGTTCTACAGGATTTTGGTGCCTAAATTCAAAAATAATACGCAAAAAGCTGTAACATGTACTCTTGTTACAGGATGGAAGAGAGATTTCATTCAATAGAGCTAGTACCATAATATTTTGGTACTGTAAAATTTATTGAAACAATCTTAACACATTTATATGTTAAAAATTTTAAACGTCTTTAGGATGTTTTATACAAAAATTCAAAAAGTTTAGCAAAAGTGGTAAAATGGTTCATTTGTTTCTCTTGTCTGAAGGCGAATCTTCTAGTTTCAAAATCCAGCAGTAGTCGCCCATCATAGATGGCTCCCAACGTCTTTGATACCGTGTTTCCATCGTTCTCATATCCTGATGAAATATTTACCCTTGTTCGTCACTGACTGCGCCCAAATTTATAGCAAAAAAATGCAGATATGTGTGCAAAAATGAATTTTTAGGGATATGAGACATCCTAGTGACTGGCATGCTTTTAAAGTTCTTTTACGAGAGTTTCGTAGTTTTTATGTTTCTTGTTGCCCAAAAATCCTTTTACTACATATATAAAACAATTCCAAGCCACTAGTTCTTTTTCATTTAGTTTTTCCTTAAAAGGAGAATCGTTTATAAGTTTCTTTATTTGAGGTCCAATAAAGACACTTTCTTTCAGTTTTGCATCACTTAATGGTGGAAAAACTCTTTTAAGTAGTTGAAGTCATCGCCTTCTTTGTCCATAGCTTTCACAAAATTTTTTATATAATATCCAAAATATGTTGGAATTTCGTTTAAACAAGTAGGTACTCAAAAATAAGACGTGGTAAAACATTTTAACAAATGGATATTTTAACAACTACTAAAGTGAATTACAAAAATATCATTTTCGTTCATGTTACTAAAACCATGCCGACTAGTTAAGTTAAGAGTTAAGAGAGTTAAGTGCATATTTTTTCATTCTTAGCTACGATATTAATCGGTCAGTAGCGTTAAGACAATTCCTATTTTCTACAAATGAGTACTCTGACAAGAATTTAACTTACTAACATTTTCTGTCTTTTAAATTTGCTATTCCACAAAATTTAAATGCCAGAAATATGAATTTGTTTCTGTGTTTTGCAAATTTATAAACAAAAGAGCTCAATTCATTCAAGCAACAGGTTACAAGATAAAAATCATTTGAAAACCAAGAAAATCGCTGAACTATTAGAATAACTCGTAAATTTTTAATGAGCACTTATTAACAATGACAGGGCAGGAACGAGTCATAATCTAACTGATCAACTAGAAGATTTTTGTTTAAACCAGTACTAAATCTTAAACCTTTTTAATGGATCTGAACGAATATGTTTTAAAAAATGTGGCACATCTGTCAAAAAAACAGCTAATTTGAAAAAGAGCACATGTGGCTGATATTCTTAATTCGTAATTCTTAATGCTTAAAACTTAAAAATTTGTAACTTCTAAGGTTATTGTTTGAGGACTAAATTACGAATTAAGACTAAGCAAATTGCATAAACTTTGGCGTTTGGAGAAATAGTTTTTAAGAATTAGGAATAATGACACACTTAAGAAGATTTACAAACCCGGGCTAACTCATAATTTTTAATGACGACTTATTAACAGTGACAAGACAAAAACTTGTCAGAACCGAACTGATTAGCCAGGAGATCTAAATTTAAACCAGTACTAACTTTTAAACCTTTTCGGTAAATCCCGGGGTTAATATTGACCTTTTTATGCAGAAGTGCTTCAGAGTAGGGTAGCCTTGATTGCCTTTTGTTGTTTTTAGGACACTTTAGAATATTTATCTACATGCAACCGCATGATGATGATTAAAAACCTTTGTATACTCTTTGTAGCTAAATAATATATTGCCATACTTGACAGAAAACTATGGAACAAGGAACTCAGAACAATAAGGTTCTTGCGAATAAAAAATTCAACTTTTCAAGGACGTCACCTGTTTCCTTTTTCTACACTGAGACATCTTGCATCTTTAATAAAATTTTACTCTGACAGCCAAAACAGAACTAATCTGCAAATAAACTGCGATTTAGGCTACAAACCAGCGCCACACAAGGGATGACATGGCCCAAACTGCAGGGAGCTTCATTTTTTATACATAAACATCTGTCACCCCGGAGGTTAATTTAAACTCTAGAGAATATTAGATCAGGGGCGTACAATGGTGAAACTACTAAACAAAAAGCTCATAGCAAAAATAATAGCTACTGCAAGGAATAAGTAAATTTCCTTTTATTTTAGCTAAATATAAAAAAGTTAAATACAATACAATCACTGTACAAATCTGTTAACAGGAGCTAACAACGTCCATAAGGTTTAATGGTACTAACAGTACCATTTTCATATTAGGAACAGGCAAAGGGCTTAACCTGACAAATACCATCACCCGTATTAGTTGACGCAACCAGGTTTAAGATACTTTTTGGCGCTAATACGATTCCAGACGGTTTAAAAGCATTTTATTTGCTCGATAAACGGGGACGTCATATAAGTCGCGTTTTGAACGGTATTTAAAAACATTTTGGACTTATTGTCCATCCTTTCCTTGTAATTGTCCTGTTTTAACCATATTTTAAAAGTTGTAGGTTATATTGTCGTGGCATAAGTCCCTAATCAGCGGCAGCGTCCAGATCATTCCAATTTAATTTGAAGCTGAGTTGTTTAATCGGCGGTATCGTTTATGTTAAAATTAATGATTTAACAATATGCGTGGATTATGACTTAGCCACCAAACTAGAAAACGGTAAATTTAATTTTTAATATTACATTTTTTTTTTGGTACGAGAAAGACGAGACCCATATAGGAAGTGACTTCTCAATACCTTTATTGGCCAGGTGGTATAAATCAAAAATTTTATGTTTCGAGCTTTTAAAAAGTTCTTCTATATAATTTTTCTTTGGTCTTGGAAAGGTTGTAGAATAAAATTATAAAAAAGGCATTTTGGCCTAGCAAAACAATGCGTAAAATTTCGTTTAGAATTCACAATATAATTTACGTTATTGTGAAATTTAAAAAAAATCTTTAAACTTGTTAAGTAGACGCTGAACAGCGAAAAATGTCAACATCCTCGTAACCGTGCAGAATACCATTATCGGTTCAAAAATATCTATTTTCTTACAACCTAATCGATGACGATGCGTTTCAAATACGGTTTAACAACTGCCCTGAATACGGTAAGCAAGAAACCAGCTCTGATTCTTTTGGTTTACTGGTTACTGGTTTTCTGGTAGTTTTAAGTGTTTCTTTTAAGTGATTTTTTTTGTGTGATATTAGCCTTTGCTATTTTTCTGTGTGAGCAAAGTTTTTTTGACATTTTGGTACATTATTTGTCCTGTTGTAGCTAAGTTTAGCCAGTTTGTTCATAAGTACTTTCAGTAGTTCCAGAATGGTTTCTAGTCTTAAGAGGTATTGCCAAGGTTTTTACAAAACAAAATAATTCACTCTCCAATCGAAAGTAAAATTTAATTTTAATATATTATACTTTATTAATACCTATCACTTCTTTCCCTTTATTCACTTATTTTACACTGGCAAATCCAAATTCATTTATTATATATTGATATAATATATCAATTTTTATTGATTATCTCCCCACTCACGACCCAACCAAATCTAGTTTTCTGCAAAGTTGGAAGAGCAACACCTAAAGAAAATTGTCCGATACACAATTTTAAAATAAACACTCCCTCCTATAAGAATATCAATTTCCCCTGGTTTACGAAAATCAGGACCAGCTAACCGGATATGTTTATGAATAGTTAAATTTGAAATATCTATGTTTATTGAAGGACAATTTCCATTAATTTTTGGAATAACTACACAAGATAAATCTGTATCAAAACAGTTCTGTTATTTTTACTGTACGCCTATAATTCAAACTAGTAACCCTTTCACCAATGCCAGTAACCAACGAGGGCAGTTCAAAAGTTTGTAACCCTAGCCTTTTGGAGCATGCTTCACTAATAAGATTTATTTAACTGGCTGAATTCAACAAAGCTCTACACACATTTGATACACCATTTGCATCAATAGCTTGCACTAACACTGTTTGCAACAACACTTAATTTTCTCTATTTTGTAGTGACAAGCTTTTAACACTCTCACACACTTCTTTATTCTTAGTTTCAGTGTTATTTGTATTCATAGGTTTATCATAATGTAGAAGAGTATTATGTTTACGATCAGTTTTTGTACATACGTTACGTCTGCAGTCTTTCAACGAATGCCCAGCTCGTAAATATATTAAAGTAGTATTCTAGCACTGTAAAGGCGCTGCAACTACCTCGAGCTAGTTACAAAATTATAATTTTCTTTTATTACATTTGCCTAAGATTTCACAATGCCTCTTCTCCATAAATTAAACATTTAATTTATTTTTAACGTTGTTTCATTATACGTAATTTTTAAGTTTATTTACTAGGAGCTTTAATTATTGGACGGTGAGTTATTTGATACATTTATATTACTGTAAGTGGAGCCAAATTAGATCTGCTTATTGGCGCACACCAATGATGTTGGGAAGTGTACATTTATTTCTCGCAGGTGCATTGATAGGTCATTAGCATGTGGCATTAATGAGCCAAAATAAGTAAACTCCCCTCAAGTAAACTGCCTCGCAACATTAGAGCTAGTCAATGGTTTGTTGTCATACATCCTAGCCTTTACCATAACAACTATTTATTTGATGGCAGCAAAATTGTGTTATAGTAATATACATAATAATATATGTATCATCGTGTATTAGTGGATGTTTCGTCATGTTTATATCAGTTAAAATATTTTACCTACCCCACTGATTTTAAGCAGCACACGCACCCCGAAATAGCTCATCTATCCGATTTCATTTGATTCGCTTTATTATAACTGCAAATCGAGGTTTGTCTCCCTGTCAAAACATAAAGACCCAAGATTTATCTGTGCGCCCATAAAAAGGTATTAACTTTAATTTGTAGTCTTTGGTTTGAGTCAACGTGTGGTTTCTCTCAGTTCTACCCCTCGAAAAAATAGAAACGATGGATCACTGGAGGTGAATAAAATTAAAACGTTTAATACTGCTAAGTGGAAGATGTTAACAGATGTTGCAATAAGGACTATTGCAACCAATATGTAGGAACATATTCTTATATTAAAATTGCGATAATGATTAAATTCTTTCCGAATATTATTTAAGTTAAGTAACTTTTAAAGCATTGCTTTTAGGTGGTCCTTAATCTAAAACGTCACTTAATACAGATGTGTAAAAATTTGGACAACAGACTTTTATAAATCTATATATAACATAACATGTCCTGACTGACTGACTGACTGATTCATCATCGCCGAGCCGAAACCGCTGAAGCTATGAATATGAAATTTGGTCAGCAGTTTTATTCTATGATGTAGAGACTCAGTAAGAACGGATTTTTCAAAATTCAACCCCTAAACGGGTCATAAGGGGGTTGAAAGTTTGTATGGAAAAAAATATTAGTTGGTCCTATTAACTTGAAACTTCATCGAAGTACTCCAAAAATATATGATTAAAGACGTGCTTTACAGTTTTTAATAAATCAACCCCTAAGGGGGTAAAATGGGGGTTCAAAGTTTGCAATGGTGTAAAAATGTTATACCGCGGACGAAGTCGCGGGCGCAAGCTAGTTTACTATAGTTAACAATAAAAACATCTACAAATTTTAAAAACCTTTAGTGTAAGATTTTGTTCTAATGTTTTAGATCTTCTGGTTTTGACAAGTTTTTGTCCTGTCATTACTAAGAACTTATCTTTAAAAGCTTTGTCACCGGACTAATACACGTGTGCAAAGTTCCAAAGCTCTAGCTAAATTAGAACTAGTCGAAATTTTGATTGCAATATTTGACCTGAACATATGTACCTACTAACAGGTGAATGATAAAGTAAAATATGGCCACCACGGTGATATGGCTGAATGCAGAACTGAAACACTTTTTAAATGAGGGGTTGCTCGACATCACTTCCCATTTGAAAGTTTTGTGTGAGTTTGGCGGGGTAGGGTGTAACCGCAAAAGGGCCAAATTTTACATCAAAATATGTCCCCCTAGAAGCAAAAAGGAATATTTTAATTGAACTGCTTGTTATAATAAACGCTAAATACGCCTCTTAATTAGGGATTCACCAAATCTCAAAAAAATCGATCTTAGATCGTGATCATGGAGATCGGTTCACTATTTAGATCGCCTTAAGAGATCGATATTTTAAAAAATCGATCTTCGGAAAACTTTGAGCGTAGGAGAGGGGAGCCGGGAGAGTAAACAGTGTCCATTCCAAACCAATGCTATTTAAAACTCTTACAGTATAAGTTGTACAGTTGTGGTTAAAAAAAAGAGAAATATTCAAATTATACTCGTATATTTTTTATGTTTATTTTTAAGTTATAGAAAGGTATGGAGGGAGAAATATTTGATTTAAAAAGCTATCATAATAAACATAGTAATGTATTGAAGGTGGTAGAGGATTTCGTCCTCGTCCGAGGAGGCACCACCCCACACATCTGCTTAAAGGGCTGGTGAAATCCATACGGATGTTTCCAGTTCTGGATGTGTGAGTAGGACTAGGACACTTCAGTACACCCACGGTACAATAGAGTACTTAGGTTTGAAACCTTCGTGGGCTGTCTAAAGATAAAAAAAACGAATAAAATAGAAAACATTTGAACGAAAAAATGACAATTAAGCGAAAAAATTACAACCGTAAAATAACAAACTGGCCATAGATATCGATCGATATGACCCGCATCGCTGTTTTGTACGATTTCAGATTTGACTTTTTTTCTACAAAATACTAGATGGCGCAGTTTAACTATTTCCTTACCCCTTTCCTAATTCTTACTAGGATCGTTTTGATCATGGCGCACGACCCTATCGTTTGTAAAGAATTACATATCAATATTAACTTCCAATTATTAATTAAGTCTTAAAATTCACAAACATGAAAATACAAGAAGAATCGATTTTGTGTAAAATCTCCAATCTCCTTGCAGAATCGAATGGTAAAAGATCGATTCTTAAAAATCGATGTTCATTTGGAAAAGATCGATCTTTCAAAAAAATCGATTTAGATCGTGAATCCCTACTCTTAATAATAACGAATAAATGTTAACAAACCATTGTGAATGCAACAAACTTTCCTAACGAGCTGTGAGAAATTTTAATAATAGACCGCGAGGGCGAACTGTAACTTTTATAAAGCTGTCGACAGGTAAATATCCTCAATTTGATTATGTCACGCCATTTTCCTCGTATCATTTCTATCAGCCACTTGCCCTTTTAAACGTATCTAATATTTTGTATAATAAATTTCTTTTGCAGCACGCGAACTTGTGAATTAATATGAAAAACTAACACATTAGTGTGGTGGTATCGATCTATTGTGGTGTTTTTAGTTTTTATTAGTATAGAAATAGAACATATTATACCCCATGGCGTTATCATGCAACCAAGAAATTAAAAAAATTATTGATAATAGGAAATCAATTTATATACAGGGTGTTATTAAATTCACTGCATAATATATTGAAACCGGTAAATCCTGGTATGAATTGTGGTAAAATTTCTTTAAAATACACTTTTTGTGAAAATGTTTAAGATTATCAAATACCAATATACAAAAAACACCAGCAACACAGTACAGCCATTAATTTAGTGCTAGAAACCGACGTTGACTAATAATTTGATTGCATTAAGTTTTTTACCTTGAATACAGCTCTGGAATTGTAAAGGTATATGACGTTATTTTTTTGTTATTCTTACTTTTTCTGTAGTTTTAGGTTAAATTTTGTGTATGATTTTACTTTTTTACTACATTTTTATTTTATTTTCTACATTCGCTACTATGCGTACTATGTACTATTTGCCTTACTGCCACTGGATTATGTTTGTATTTTCTATTTACCACTTGTATTTTTTTTTACATGCTCGGTTAATAGCAGCTTTGCTGTATCTCGCCAAGCGAAAAATCAAGGCCTATTATTAATAATATTATTATTATTATTATTATTATTATTATTATTATTGATATTATTATTATTATTGTTATTATTATAATTAACACTAACAAAAGTTTCACTAAGGAATTAAACACAATACTTAACAAATTCCAAGGTATTCTGTCACTAGCCGCACTATTAAAAATTGAATGTTTTTTACTTTTAAAGTAAAATCTCTGTAAACCTCACTTCCTCTAGAAAGGACCACACTTCTACAACACCAACAAAACAGTAGATATAGCAAGCAACGAAATAAATCGTTCCACTAATTAAATACGATGCTTAAAAGAACACGGTATTTTTTACTATCAGCACTATTAAAAAACTCAAAACTAAAAATTTATTTATTTATTACAAAGCACAACTCTCTTAGGATGTACCCAGATTTGATAAATCTATTCTATTTTCTTTGTTAAACAGATTATTTGACATTCGCGACAAAGTATAGACAACCCATAACAACACTTTTGAGTTTTTTCGCATAAGAAAAAGGGGTTATTTGTGTCGAAATAATAGTGAAATTTTGTAACTAGAAATTAAGACACACTAACCCATAAACGATAAAATTTAAAGTGGTGTTTCTATCAAATGATTTATAAAAACCTAAAAATTAAAAAAAAATTCAAAATTTTCGTCATCTTTGGTAGGCTTTATAAATTCATTTAGCAAATAAAAACTCTGATTAAAAGACCACTCGAAATTTTATCGGTTATAGATTAGCGCGTACGCAATTTCTTTTTGCAAAATCTCCCTAATAGCTTTCAACCTTGTGCTCGGAATCTTTGAGAGGCACATGACTTTTATTATTGTAAATAGTTCGACTGATCATGTGCCTGTCAAATCCCAGCAAAACGACAAGAAAAAAGAGACGGGAGAGAAGGGCAGAGAAGCAAAAGCGAGATAACATGTATATATTTTCCCATTGGCGCATGGCGATTCAAATTAAGAACATTGCTCCCTTATCGGCCTATCTGCTAACCCTTTTTTATTTTGTAAGTAATAAATGAGTGCCATGTGCTTTTACTGCTTTTATGTGATGCGGTCAAATTGTTTTGGCAAAAGTTTTTAACTCGACTTTGGATTTAGTTTTCTGAAAAATGTTAAGGGGTGTAGGATATTAAAAAAGAACCCCATATAGAAATTATGTATTTTGCAAAAATACATTTTGTACCTAATAAGTACGTTTTCCAATAGGTACCTATGAAAGTAATATCGTATTTCAAATGAGTTCATGCAGGAAAACTGAGGCTTCAAATGTACCTACGAATACTGCACTACGAATATTTTGGAAAATATTTAAAAAAAACTTTGTAAATATAACTGAGTACCTAATTCATGATTTCCAGCTGAATACCTACTGGCTATTAACTGATTATATGATGTGTCGTATATTCCCCATACGCTATGGAATTTATGCATATAGAAAACATAATGAAATTCGATTTTAAAAGCTCGTATAAACACACAGAATATCGCGATAGTAAAATCGCAAGCATAAATTTGAAAATTCATTAATTTGATTATAAAATCGAGCAGGAGTTTGACGTGCATATAAATCAGGACAAAATGTATTTTGCAAAACCGTTGCGTGGAAATATTAAGTAAAACACATAAATATACATTTATTTCATTAAAAAACTGATATGAAGTTTAACTCATAATTTCTACACACCATGTCACCCTCATACAATAACAGTAACGTTTTCGAAATGAAATATATTTCAGGTTTACATACTAAGCCTTGTTCTGTTCTACCAGTAGCGGAAAATTCATCAGTTCTGTATTTCCTAAAATTTGACCATTGTGAAAACATTTTGTTTAGAAAAAATTATTGTCTGTTATGGTTGATCAATTGGAAAGTAAACCATTCATGGAGACACCACTTGGGAGAACAAGTGAAGATGGAATTTTGCAGCACGCCATACCTGGTCCAATAGGTACCTTCAATATGTTACATGCAATAAATATTCGAGTTTCACCGTTAAATTCGAGGGACATTACATTCCAGTTGTATGGAACAAAAGTGAAAGTTTGCTGTGGATTTTTGAAAAGGAAATCCGTACTACTGTCTGCCTTGGACAAGTGTTGGGGCAGGCTGTATACTAGCAGCTATTCAGCAAATTACGTCGGCCATAAGATGTTTGGAAAAGAACTGGGTGCAAATTCAGAACTTCATTACTTCAGTTTATAAGAAGGGATACTCTAATAATTTTGCTAATTATCGCGCCATTTGTTTGTCACGTTTCACAAAAAAATTCAAAATGAACCATAAGAACTAAATATTATCTTTTCTTGAAAGAAACAATATTCTGTCGGCGGCTCAGCATTGTTTTACCAGGTCAAAAAGCACGGAAACTACTCTCTCCTCTTTTCAGATTAACATTGTAAGTACATTAGATGACAAATCATCATTGATTTTTCGCTTGCTTTTGACATTTTTGCAATTGGTCTGATTCTTCGCTTAAACGGTACAATCCAAGATGGGCAAACTATCTGTTATGCGGATGACAACAATATTTTGCTTATCAGGCCTGATTTGGCGTCTGTGAAGACCACAGCCGAAATTGTCTATGATAGGGTTAGGCTGTGGTCCCTTAAGAATAACTTAATGATTAATGAAAACAAGACTAATTTTGTCATATTCTCATCAAGTAGGCGGGTCAACAAGTTCTCTTTGTTCGAGGACACTTCCAATTCCATTGAGCCCGTAGAGAGCGCTAGGATGTTGGGAGTTGTTTTCGATAACAACTTTTAATGGTACGGGCACCTAGATGAGCTTTGCATTAAGCTGAGAAGTTCATGCTATGCTTTCAAATATATATATATATATATATCTAACTATTGTAGTGGTGATTTACTTCGTGTCTTGTATTACTCACATTTACGCTATGGAATCCTTTGCTGGGGTACCAGTAGGTTCGCGACTAGAGTGTTCTTACTGCAAAAATATGCCATCAGATTTTTGAGAGAGCTTCTGTTGAAGAATCATGCAGAAATCTACATGCAGGGATCTACATATTGTAACGTTCTATAATGTTTACATAAGTGAAGTGTGCATATTTGCCTACAAGAATAAGTCTTTGCTTGGGGCCACAAGATCAAATCATGAACATAACACCCGTAAAAGGGAGTTACTGTTGCCAGAGAGTCATCTTTCCACATTTTTCTAGAGAAATTTATGTTGCAATGCATATAAATATCACAATGTAGGTACTATCAAAAGAATTCAAGGACACTCCTAGTATTAACGTGTTTAAGAATAGGCTTAAAAGGATTTTATTGCAAAAAAAAATGTTATTCCCTTCAGGAGTTAAAAATAACTATATTAATATGTTAGTTGTTCATTTTTAACTGTATCGTGACGTCTTCTTCAATTATTGTATAGAACTTTTTAATTAAAGAAATTAAGTTTTATCACTACTTATTTTTATTATTATTATTGTCAGGAGTTTGTCAGGAACCTAGCCAAATATTTTATCTGTCCCTGTTTTTTACTAACCACCAATTTTGCCTCTTTAGTTATTATTTCTCATTACAGTCCACTAAATAAAAGTTAATTTGGTCTTATTAATAGTACTCGTGTAGACATGTTCCCAAACCGTATTTAGAAAATGGCAGCCTATTAATAATTCTCACGCCCTTTTCCAAACAAACAAAAAAGGAAAAAGAATGTTTCGTGCGAGACTGAAATTAAAGTATTAAACGAGACTAAATTTATTAATGCTGCTAAAGTGTTAAGTATTGTTTTTGTTGCTGTAGAAAAATCGACCTGCACGTCGTGAATGCATTTGTAAAGTCGCATGTTGAAATGGCAAGTATTTGATACAAGACTTGCCTTTTATAATTTATGGCTTTAGAATTATATTATTTATATCTTTGAATTTTGTACAAAAGTTAGCAGTTTTTTATACAGCGTGTCCTGAAAAGTTAACAAGCGGGAGCATTTTTATTTTTGCTTTTCCGGATAAAAGTCATTCTACTGAACTTAATCACAATGAATAATGAAAAATGCAAGGAACAATTCTTAAGCTCTTTTACTATAAAGCCGTCAAATAACTCAAGACAAAAAATAACTATTTTTGATTACAGTTCGGATGCCTTCCAGCTATCGCGCTGGCTCCTAACCCTTCATCAGGCGGGCTTAAACCCAGGTGGCTAAAGAACAAACCACAGTGGACTAATTTGGATTCTAGGTCGGGTACCCTCCTGCTATCGTTATTTCTGGGCCCTTACCCTTTATAAGCAGGCTAACATCCGGGGTAGCTGATGAGCGATACGGGCCCAGAAATCATGATAGCAGGACGGTACCAGGACTAGAATCAAAACAGTATATTATGCAACGATTATGTAATGATAGTTATTAATACACGAGCATCAGTGGCGTAGCCAAGGGGGGTAAAGGGAGGCGATGGCCCCCCGCCCTCTACTGGTCGGCGCCCACCAGCCCATGTAATCGGCAGTTTTTTTAATCTTCTGACAGCCCACGAAGACCGAAGTCTAAGTACTATGTACCGTGGGTGTACTGGGGGATCGACTCACACATCCAGAGCTGGAAACATCCGTAGGGATTTCACAGGCCCTTTAAGAGGATGTCTGGGATGGTACTACCTCGGTCGAGGAAGAATTCCTCTAAAACCTTCCAACTTTCTAAACTAAACATTCTATTCTAAACTTAAAATTATAATATATAACCGCTATACATATACATATAACATAAGTAGGCATGAGATAAATGAAGATAAATATAACAAAGTTTTTAAAATGAAAAGTATTTTTAAAGTAAATAAATAATTTAGTTATTAGTAGATATTTCACACTCCGTTATTTCAGTATTAACGTATGAGAAAATCGAAAATATAATATGGCGCCCAGTGGCGTAACGCAAAATGCTAGGGCTCGCCCGCAAGGTGTAGGCCCTCTGTCATATTTTGAGCATGTCAATGCAGAGCGCATAATGCAGTGAGTACCGGGGGAGAAGTTTTTTGCTTAATAGTATAAATTATAATATCTAATTTTTTTATTCAAAAATATAATTATTTTTATTTAAAAAATGTTTACCTTTTAACTGGCAAAAACTGGCAAAAACTGGCAAAAGGCTGGCAAAGAATCAATGTGACAAATTTTATAATTGATCAAAAGTTTGAAAAGCTTTATATTTTTTTTTGCTTAGGTTTGGTTTTGGCAAAAATCAAGACAAACTTTAATTGAAAATATTACTTACAGAATGGGATTCTGAAGATAACCTTCCTCTTATACAGCTTGTAAAAACCAGTGATGATTAAGTGCAGCTCGACCCCATAATAGGTAAAAAATACCGACAACTATTTAAGAAAATATATTAAATGAAAAACTTTGTTTTCAGAAATTTCACCACATTTAGAGGAAAGGTGGGCGACGAAGATCTCAGAATACGGCTACTTGGAAGAAAAATAAAAACAAATTTTTTCGAAATAGCGGCTAATCTTATACAACAAAAACAAAAAATTGGTTTCTGCCAAACATTTTAACTCAGACTTTGATTGCCAATACGGCGAGAAATGTGCAAGTAAATTTAACAAACAGGAGCTTTCAACATTTTTTGAATCATTTTGGAAATTAGCTGACTTCAGCAAACAACACATTTTTCTACGCGGTTTAGTAAAAATGTTAAAAGTTAGGAGGAAGAGAATAGGAGATGGGTCCGGAAAAGAAAAGTTAACCACTTTTGAATATACAATACGTGTAAAAGAATCAAACGTTAGTGTGTGTAAACGTTTTTTTATTGGCATACTGCAAATAAATTGGGGAAGGCTCTACCTTTGTTTAGTTAAGGAAGAGGTTTTCGCAGTAATGGATAATCGAGGTAAAAATATTCCTAGAAATAAGATAGACGATTCTGATGTGGTTCTGCACATAACATCATTTTCCTTTTTTTAAAGCCACTACGACAGAAAAGACAACGAACAAAGAAGGTATCTTGATCCGGATCTAAACACTAGGAAAATGTACGACTTATATATTCTGAGAAATGTTAAGCGGAAAGAAAACAACATGTCAAGGAAAAATATTACTACAAAGTTTTTTCCAGCAAATTTAATCATTATTTTAAAAGACATTTGTTTTGATACAAGCACGACTGTAGTAACACTGCATCGTGCTTGTATTGCCACTGTGTTGAATCGATCTCGATACAATTGTTGGAAATTTTGGAAAGTAATTCAGTTGCAATGCAAACACAATGTCGCGCTACTATATGTTTTCATCATTATTCAGCTCTGAATCAAAATCTATTCGAACATACAATATTACATGCTTCTTTTCATGCAAACTGACAAAAATCAATAAAAGATACTTCTCACAAGATGATACATTACCAATTCATGTATTTGGCAATATCGTTTACGCATACAGTTCCCGCCTGACAAGAAAATATTATGTAACCAAACATAAAGAATTGCTTTGTGAAAAAGTCACAAAAAGACGCAAACATCCTTTTATTTTCACTCGCTGTTTTTGACAGGTATCTTCCCATACACATGTATGTAAAATGACCGTAAACACAGAGGGTATATCAATGGGGCATTCTCAGAAAAATACCCGAAGAACGTAGGGAATAGCAGAATATTCGAAGGTAAATTTTACCTTGATATTAATAACAAGATTAATAATAAAATCAAATCATGGTTATTACACTGCAAATTATATTAAATGACAAATTCTGAATAGTTTTTGCTGTTTAATTTCTTGAATGTCCCTCTCTTGACTTCTTCTTTCAGTAGTCTTCATTCTCTTTGGAAATAACTTTTATTGATAAATCGACTTTTTCTTGTCCTTTTTTCCTGTCCAATTTATCTGTCGTCATTGATATTGACCTTTCTTCATTACCTGTTTTTAACGTAACAAGAATACCACATCCATCGTAGTGACTGCTATGGTTACCATCCAGTGATATCGAATGATGAAGCACAACATAGTAATGGCCGAGAAGAGTAATGGTACATAATAATGGGACATAGTAAGTAATTTGTTGTGTTGTAAAAATTATCAACTAAAGAGAAAATATTTCAACGATAACAGGCAGAAACGACCCCTGTTTTTAAAATAAGTGGGCAAGGCAAAACGCCTCCTCCCCTGATCAATACTTTCGACCTCCCAGGAACCATTAGGTACCCCAACAACCATTACCATGGAAAATTATTGAACAGATGGTATACAATAATTTTAAAAGTAAATTTTTGATATTTTACGAATATCTTAGCACAATTTTATGATCAAATTTAACGTTTAGGATATCTTTCGATCTAAAGCGTACCTTACACTGTCAATGATCTTGATATCAATCAATACTGACAATATTTCAACAATCACCTTCAATCTCTGTATCAATATTCTTCAACCATATACGATAAGTATTACTGTCAATATTTCCTTCAGTACATAACCTACTATTATCCGTGCCTGTTGAAAATGGATCCTCTACAGAGAGCATGCATTACGATAATTTTAAGTTTAGGCATAAAACGTACAGTAAAGCGTAAGCGCTGGATGAAAGATTGGTTAAAAAAGCATGCTTGCTGCTTTCATTGTCAACAGCAGCTGACGTTACCCTAAAGATTAATTCAATATTGACAGCGCAGCCTAGACGATCAGTAATACTGACAGTATCCCTCTACTCGCTGATATTGATGCCTGATTTTCGGAAATTCGAATTCGCGTCAGTTCAATGCATGAAACCATACCCACCTTACACGGTCAATATTTTTGTCAATATAATAACATATTGTCAGTATTACTGACCGTGTAAGGTATGCTTATAGGTCTTTATCTACAGGTCTTAAAGACATGGAATTTTCTCAAAAGTTTAAGGACGATAAGGAGGGCCACTAGGGGGATCTCGCTTATGGTTAGAAATACAAAATTAGTTAAATGAGAAAAAGTTGTATAACTAAAAAACCAATAAAATGATGTTCCGAAATTTTTTAAATGATTTTTCATTTTCGAGTAATTTTGAAAAAACTGAATTTTCGAATTTTTAATTTAATTTTTTTCTGGCGTTAATAAGAAAGGTAGGGCAAAACTAATAAAACTTTTTTATAGCAATTTTCAATAAGGTTAACGATTACGTTATCAATTTGTTTATTCGACGTTTCGTCTTTGGGCAGCGATCATCAACTTCATTTTTTTTTTAAATACTGTTGGGTTTGATCCGGTTGGGTCAAACCCAGCCTGATTTTTTTATGTCAAATTTTAGAAGCCCTTTTTATCTTGAATTCAACAGTGTACTACACATTATGGTAAAATTACGTTTTAAGTCTTTTTTTACCATTATTAAGAAATTTCTGTGATACGGACCTGTATCCTAGCACATTTCATACATTGTTACAGATTTTGTAATTTAATGAAGAAAATAATGAAGCATACTCACTCTTTTTAATTTTAATTTAATTTAATTAATATATATATATATATATATATATATATATATATATATATATATATATATATATATATATATATATATATATATATATATAAATATATATATATATATATATATATATATATATATATATATATATATATATATATATATATATATATATATATCTATATATGTATAGTAGAAAAATGGAAGATTTCTTGGCCTATAGGTAATATAATAAATGTAAATGCGAAGATTTACTTCTTCGCTAGTGCAGCGAAAAGGCCGTGAATGAAAAATAAAAATAATGAGGACTATCTTTGATTCTGGTCTGGGTGACCTCCTGCTATCGATTTCTTACCCATCAGCGGGCAGGCTTACACCCAGGGTGGCTGAAGAACAGACCACGATTTGACCAGAATCAAAGAGAGTCCTTATATCCAAAATGTTCGGAAAGGATGGGTAAGATGGTAAGAAGGCGCGAGCCACTACATCTTACCCATCCTTTCCGAACATTTTGGATATAAGGACTCTCCTTGATTCTGGTCAAATCGTGGTCTGTTCTTCAGCCACCCTGGGTGTAAGCCTGCCCGCTGATGGGTAAGGGCCCAGAAATCGATAGCAGGAGGTCACCCAGACCAGAATCAAAGATAGTCCTCATTATTTTTATTTTTCATTCACGGCCTTTTCGCTGCACTAGCGAAGAAGTAAATCTTCGCATTTACATTTATTATATATATATATATATATATATATATATATATATATATATATATATATATATATATATATATATATATATATATATATACAGGGTGTCTAAAATAGGTGATACCACTATTGCTATCTCCGAAACGGTAAAAGATACGAGGTCAGTTAAATTAGAGAAAATGTGCCGTTTTTAGTTCCTATTCATATTCCGTTTACGGAGTTGCCAAATTCTCTATAGTTTCTTATCTACAGGGGATTTTTTAAAAATTGTCAAAAATTTAATTCTTAAATATCTCGAAAACTATTATAGTTAGAAAAAAATTGTTTTAACAAAAATCACACGATTTTTTATCTTCTCTAAAGCAACGTTATTGTTTTGTTTATATCATTTGTTTTTATTCAGTTACTGATACTAACTTGTTTTTTTCAAATACGGACCTGGACTTTTTGCTCCATTTTTTATAAGAATACTTTATACCCTTTACAACTGTGTATAACTTGAAAATATCTTCCGACGTTTTGATTGAGAATAGCAATATCATCAGGATTTTCTAACAATACGGACCTGGGATCTTCCATGTTAAGGCACAATTCATAACCTATCGCTATGGTTTGTGGTTGTGACATGGCGCATTTACTTGAAAAATGCCAGGCCCGTACTGGTAGAATATCCTGATGATGCTATTCTTCACCAAAACGTCGGAAAACATAATCAAGTGATACACAGATATAAAGGGTATGAAGTAGTATTTCAAAAAATGCAACAAAAAGTTCAGGTCCGTATTTGAAAAAAACAAGTTAGTATCAGTAACTGAATAAAAATAAATGATATAAACAAAACAATAACGTTGCTTTAGAGAAGACAAAAAAGCTTGTGATTTTTGTTAAAACAATTTTTTTGTAACTATAATAGTTTTCGAGATATTTAAGAATTAAATTTTTGACAATTTTTAAAAAATCCCCTGTAGATAAGAAACTATAGAAAATTTTTCAACTCCGTAAACGAAATATGAGTAGGGACTAAAAATGGCACATTTTCTCTAATTTAAACGACCTCGCATCTTTTACCGTTTCGGAGATAGCAATAGTGGTATCACCTATTTTAGACACCCTGTATATATATATATATATATATATATATATATATATATATATATATATATATATATATATATATATATATATATATATATATATATATATATACAAGGAAATTTTAAAATAAACTTTAAATTATAAGTATGGTATGTATATGTGCATATTTTAAAGAATGCCCCCTATGTAGTTTTTTACCCTGACCATATTTGTTGGGAAGGGATGTCACATAGATTTCTTTATGTTAAAAGGCGAGATTTATATAAATGGGGGTAAAGTGTCACACAAGGGTGGACTCTTTTATCTCTGTGTCTGGGGTGTGTCCGTGAAAACTTCAAGGACACCGCATGTTCTTTGTAAAGCTGCATGGATGCCGATTGTATAATCGGATATTTGCAAGGGTTAGGTTTCGTTCAGATTTGCTTAGACTTTTTGTGTTTCAAAGTGCTTCCGAATTTTTTTACCTTCTTTTTAGTCACATAAAGTCCCGCATAAATTCGATATTAATTGAAGAAAAAGAAATTCGAAAAAAATGCTGGGATCCGTCAATCAATTTATTTTTAATTGCGCATTTTTTGACATAATAAAATATTATATACAGGATATCTTATAAAGGAGTTATGATGTCATTGATAGTTTTTTTAATGGAATGCCACATTTTTACTAGGTTTTTAAATTCTATAAGAAATCCTAAGCATATTTTATGTAACATATCCTATACCGATTTTCAGCTGTTTTCGAGATATTGCCGTTTAAGGTTTTTGCATTAAAAGTGATATTTCAGTTCATATTGTATTTTGTATCACAACGTGTCAAGTAACTCACGTATTTTATTCTTGTCAATTAAGTCAAAGTAAGTATTAAAGTAATTAAACCGACAGTTTTAATTACTTTAGTATAAGCGTAAGTGTAATTTTCAAACTGATTATTACTAATCTAGTTTGTAAATAAATAAAAAAGGGCTTCGTGGTTATTCCTAAACATGCTTAAATTGGCCGAAATGCAAATTAATTGAAAGTTTAACGATGCTAGGATATGGAGAACGAATGCGGACACAATTGGAGGTTTGCCAGATTCTTAATCATAAATACCCAGATTAGCAGATATTTCAATCTTCAGTCAGTAGAATATGACAGAAATTTAAAGACTTTGGACATGTAAGAGACCTTCCAGGATCCTGCAGACCCGCACATTCGAAAGACATAAAAATAAATATTCTTTCAGTAGAAGAAAATTCTCATAAATCTACTGAATAAGTTAGCTATCGATAAGCACGTTGCAGCAAGTTCTGTCAGAAATATTTTAAGGACTAATAATTATCACCCCTACAAAATAAAGTTTTAAACATGAGTTCAATCAAGACGATCCGGATCGAAGAATAGAATTTTGCGAAACTATGATGAACATTTGTCATAACGACGGAGATTTCATCCGCCAAATGATATTTTCTGATGAATCTACTTTTTGGCTTAATGGGGTAGTCAACAGATAAAACTGTCAATACAGGTCAACAGAGAATCCTCATTGGATGACTGAAGCACACATACAATACCGACAATCAATGAACATTTGGCAGGTATCGTGGGAGATCGAGTAATAGCTCCATTTTCTTATTAGGAAAACTTCACTGGTCAACGCTACTTGGATTTTTTTCAAAACGAACTTCTTTCCGCTTTGGCACTTTTATTTCCAAATGCGGAGGACAACGACTTACCCGCTGCTGATATTTGGTAGCAACAAGATGGTGCGCCGCCCCCTGTTTTTTTTTCGATGTTCGAAATTATTTGGACACGGTTTTCCGTGAGAGATGGATAGGTAGAAGGGGACAAATAGAGTGGTCAGCTAGATCTCCGGATCTTACACCCATGGACTATTTTTTATGGTGTTACTTAAAAAATAAAGTATATTTTAATAAACCCGACAATATCGAGGAACTAAGAAATATAATTCGATATGAAATTACGAAAATAACGCCATAAGTTCCATAATGTTTTAGAGGAATTTATCTACCGGCTTGGATACTGCCAAAAAGCGAATGGAAGGCAAGTCGAATTTTTAATTAAGTACAATTTTAAATTAAATAAAAATTGTTTACTTTGAATAAAAATATTATTTTTATTTTAGACGTCAATATCTCCAAAACTGCTGAAAATCAGTATAGGATGTGTTACATAAAATATGCTTAGAATTCTTATAGGATTTAAAAACCTAGTAAAAAATGTGGCTTTCCATTTAAAGAATCCATCAATGAAGCAATTCCTTTATGATATATCCTGTATACTATTTTATTGTCAAAAATGCGCAATTAAAAATAAAAATTGACGGGTTTCAGCCTTTTTCCAATTTTTTTCCTTAAATTCATATCGAATTTATGCGGGACTTTATACGGTCACTGTATAAATACTTATGGTGTTACAAAAATCAAGATGGCTCATGTATGCCATAATATGATTTTTATTGTGAATGGTAACACAAATGTAACTGGTTTATTTTCTTGATAGTACACTATCAAAATCCCAAATAGTGTCAACTTTAATTTAAACACATTCCTACTCAAGTTTAATAAGAATACAATTTAAAAAATCGACTGAAGACTAAATGGTAGCAGCTTTTCTATTGGGCTTTTATCTCAAGATCAATATTACACCCGACCTTTTTCATTCTGATCGTTGTTCATTTGTCTTTCTCGCACGGTCTAATTCCGATCGTAGATTAGAGTTTGGAAGACAGGAATATTTAACCAACAGGTTTCTTGAATAGGTAAAGAGACAGTTGGGTAACAATGGCTATTAATTTTGTCAACGATTTTTGTGAAAGGGATATTCTATACTAAGTTAGAAAAAGTTTTTTGTTAGTTGCGAGAATAAAAACGAAAAAGTGTAACTACAAGAAAAATATATTTAAGTTATTAACTTACCCAATCAAACCCAATCAAAACAGAAGGTATGCGAGTTATAAAACGTAAAAGAAATTTCAGGAAGTTTGAAACATTACTTCTGGATATGCTCACCAACAGAAGGGCAATTGTTCAGTCATCAATATGATTAGAACATACATCGAGTAAAAAATCCTATTCTGGTGTTTCAATGAGGGGTTTAAATACTAATCGTGTGATTAACACAAGGGTCAAAAGATGCTAGATAGAAACTACAAAATACCCTCCTTTCTACCCTTTTATATTTTGTACCTAGAATGTTTGGATTATAGAACTCTTGCCTTCAAAATTACTCCCTTATTCCCCTAACCTTGAATCCTCCAGGTCTCCTGTCACTAGATTACATGTAACTTTTAGTCAGACATCCAGGGTTAACATTACTAAGTACTAATGCTCAGAATTCATACAAACCTGAAAATTTCGTTATTCCGCATTTTCGAAGAACAATGCCCAAGTAGGTACGCAATTTGACTTATTTTTCTGAGTTTAGGTGTTTCGACACAGCTCTTTAGCTCACCTAAGCTTTTACTGCCAAAACTGTGTTCCGTTGTTCGTCTGGACGCGTCTTAATGACACTAATGATAAAAGTTGTGCTGTTTGGTTTGGTTAGAGAAGAAAAGATGTGTTTTCGTTTTAAAACTGATTTCAAGTACGTTTTAAAACTGAAGGAGATAGAATTGATAGATTGATAGAATATCAAACCCAACGGTAACAGGCCAAATTTTTAGGGGTTAGTCTAAAGTCTAAGCAAAACCGAACAAACCCAAAAGTGGCGAATAAGTGCAGGTTTGCATAGATTTGGTCAGCTTTGATGAGGTTTTCTGTTTTTTTTTTGTAAACTTCTACGTTTAGCTTTACTAAGAAGGTCTAAGATTTAGTACTGGTTTAAATTAAGATCTTATAGCTGACCAGATGTGTATCGACAGGTTTTTGTCCTGTCATTGTTAACAAGTCGTCATTAAAAGCTTTTGAATTATTCTGATGTTTTAGCGATTTGCTTGGTTTCCAACTTTTTCATCATGGAACGAGTTGCTGAAATAAATTTAGTTCTATTATTGTCAAAAGTACGTACTAAAATTACCATTTTATTTACAAATTTTCAAAAAAGCTCAGAAATAAATTGGTATGATAAAACTTAGTTGTCTTAATCTTACACTTGTAAGTTTAAAACTTTTGGTTGTCAAATTGGAGCACTGAAGAATGTGGCTGTAAGAGTTCAAAATTGTGCAAATTGTGCAAATAATATACGTAACTGAAAGCCTAACAACAGCCGTTCTCAAAAAGTAGGTGGGGGACCATATAGTTTGTCAAGTTATAAATAAATTGGGATCCCCCATTGCTCTAAAATAAAAATAATGCCATCTGTATTTGATTCGAAATCAATGGTTATAATCTAATTAATAGCACCAAAATTGGAAACAAAACTAGTGCTGTGATAATTTATTTTAACAAAATGGTTCAACACTGCATATTTTTAAAGGATTTTAGTAAATGACGAATAATATAACAGCCGAATTTGCCAGACAATATTATTGTTCTGACAATAAATTACATTCACTGTGTATTAAATCTAATAAACGATCATTACGAGCGTAAATAAGCCATCTAGGATGGTGTATGTAGACAAACAGAATACATATCCGTTAATAAAGGTATTTTAATTACTGTGGTGTACAAATAACACTACACCGTCAATTAAATGACTTTGTCAATAATAAATTTGTTTCAATTTGCTGATTTTGAAATTAATTTGATAGGCTACATAGCTTTGATGTATTTTTGTATTATAATTGCCAAACGTTGTCTATTTGTTATTCGGATTATGATATTGTATCAAAAAATTTCTATATAATTTTTATAATTTTTTAATAGTATACCTAGCGTAGATTTAAGAAAAAATTCGGTCAAGTGCAAGCTATACTTGCACAATTAGTGTTCCCTGTCATCAGCCCCCATTAACTTGAGCAAACCTCGGCCCCCCCGATCTCCGCCCATCTGCCGCGCTACCCGCCGCTGACGTGACGGATCTGAGTGGGGAGCGTTTCGACTGAGCCAAATTACTAATTTTGAAACAAATGCAAGGACAAAAGTTGTTCCTAACATCGTGAGAAATATTTTTATCTAAAAACTTTTTCTCTAAAACCAATGGTTGAGCAGCTATAAGGAAATAAACAATTACATTGTTTATAACAATTGATCGCGCAAGAATTCTTCAATCCTAATGATTTTAGCTTAATCTACACCTAATTCTCAATATTCATGATTTTTTCAAATTTTTCTCAGCGATCCTTTTGTTGATAAAGGTCGGGGACAGCAATTTTTAAGCGTTTTTAAAAAAAAATGTTTAAAAAATGCATAACAAAAATACGATACATCACATACATATATATTGTTGAATTCGTGCTTCACTAAGCTTTCATTTGAGACCCTACACGATGCCCTTGAATTTTTTCCACATTCCAAGTTTAGCACGGGACACTAAAAAGAGTTATTTTTAAGTTTGGCGAAAATTTTACTATTTGACCTACCCAACCCAAGCAATGGGGCCGAGTACCAATGTAAAAAAGTAAAATTATAATAATACTTACCAATAAATTTGATTAAAGCAGCTCTCACACTGACGCAACGAGCAACCAGCACTAGGCAATAATGAAAAAGCACGGCATTTAATTTAACCTCCCACTCTATGACAACAGCTATATCGCCTTCCAAAATATTTCTAATTTCGGGCAATATATATTACCCAGTGATATTATAAAGTAAATTGTCTTGCGAGTTTCTTCGATTTAACAAGATGTCGCCGTATCATCGGAGTTATTGGATGACATGACAGCTAGATATTGCTGCGAATACTGTTGCTTGAGTATGAGACGCGGTCAAAATATTATTGTGTTGCCTATTGACAGTTGGTAGTTGCTTTCTGCTCGTTGCTTCAGTGTGAGAGTCGCCTAATGTGCTAATTTCTTTTGATATTTATTCGCCAATATTAACACTTATCTATTTATGTTATAATGCATTTGTTATTGTATCCTCACTGGGTATTGCTTTTAAATTTTATTAACTAATAAAAATTAACATTTACTGTTTAATCGAATTACTCATTTTGCACAAAAATTAAATTATAAATTCACGGTGAATATTACAACTTTCTTTTTCATAATTTAGTATCATATACGTATTACTACTATATTGTTAGCATCCAATCTACCCGTTGTTAAAATTTGAAGCAAAGATAAAATCTCCTTTTCTTTTGTTTTGTACCACGTGTTGTAACAGCACTTGACGGAACTGTCACTGTCAGTTCTGACAGCAGTTTAAAATGTGAGCTTTTACCTTTCAAAACTAAAGATACCTGGGCAAATCACGTGGTTGTTTAGGAGGGATGTTCAATACGTCATGTGACTGGTTAGCAATTGTTTCCGAAGGCTACGTCTTTTTTTCGTCGTTCGCTGCAAAAACCCCCCAGGGTATGTTCAGTAGTCACGTGATGAGTGGTTAGCAATTGTTTCCAAAGGCTTTGCTTCAACATTTTTTCGTCGTTCGCTATATAGTAGTAATACGTATATGTTTAGTATGATAACATAACCTCGATGACCAATCAGCAAATGTTTTGCAGCGGTGTCAACGCTTAACTTATTTCTTAAAATTGGGTCGCCCGTTGTGAGACTACGGCACCAAAGGCCATCTTCCCGTTAAATAATCAGAAATGTTTAATCGCCATTTTAAGGGGGAATTAATCAGAAAAAATTCCATTTTGTGGAGATAATCTTTTCGAATGTAGTACTTTTCTATTATGAAATAAAAAAAACGGATAAGCCCATTGAGGCAGTGGTAATAACACGAAACATCAAGAATATTTATTATAAACTTAGATTATATAATAATTATTGTTTGATTAAAGTCTCTCTACGATTTCTTTACTTTCCTTTACTCTGCTGGCTGTAGAGAAATCAAGGAACACTACTTATTATCTGCCAATAAAACTATTATATATACAAGTCGTGTTGCATGATTTGGTTATAAACTACGTCAATTTAGAGCAATTTGATAAACAAGCACAGAGAAACCGGTCATCTGGTTTGATTTTCCTTATTTATTTAAGCTTCGTTTACATTGGGAATTATTATTACAGTTGGAATCACATTAGATTTGAGACATGTTTTAAATGATCCGTGTTAATAGTTAATTGCTTTATTTGAACCTAAATACAAACCCCTTTGAAGGAGAATATCAATTTAGTAATATTTGCTATTACCTGTACATATACACACAAAACTAATATGTATTCGAGAATATTATTCCATATTGTCGGTAAAAATATGTTAAACATGAATACTGAAAGTTCTTCATTCCTTGAATCAAAAACCAACTGTGAGTAAGCGTGAAAGCTGCACGCAAGCTACAAGACTTTGTGGTTTTCACCTTAACATAAAGAAAATAATATATCATAGACAATGATGTACAAAGATATTTGAGAAATATACAAAGAAATATGATGTTGCTTTATTTTCGGAACCAGAACTTCACGAACATGTAAAATAAAAGATAAAAGATCGACGGGACCGGACGAGGTGCCGCCCTTTTTGTTCAAATATGTCACTATGGCGGTAATTCAGCCTGTTTGCTATTTAATTAATTATTCATTTGAGTCTGGTTGTTTTCCAACTATTTTAAAAGTTGTAAGTAGTTGCACCATTTATAAAAAGAGCCATAAACCTTATATGCAAAATTACAGATCAGTAGCTATTGCTCCGGCTTTTAGTAAAATTGATGAACCCTAATTTTTGAAAAGGCTCGATTCTTTTTTAAACAAGTACAGAATCATAAATACCAACCAGCATGGGTTTAGGGAGAATAGTTCTACCAACACACGCCTCTTTTTGTGAGCGGGCTGTTGACTTTTTGGAGCGTGGCGAATGTCCTGCAGGGATCCTTTGTGATTTCGGCAGGGCATTTGACTCCGTGATTCACGTCAGGTTGTTGCGGAAGATGGAGGCATATGGTGTAAGTGGGCAAGCCGCGAAGTGGTTTACAGGCTTTCTGGTTGGCCGTAGCCAGCTTTGAGAAGCCCTAATAATATTATTGAGAAAATTAAGTCATCCAACCTTTCAGTCGACGTGGACTTCCCTCAGGGCTCTATTTTGGACCCTGTTCTGTTCCTTTTAAATTATCAATAATATTGATTTTTGCATAACAGTATAACAACTACATTGTATGCGCATGACATGTCCCGACTAATTTCTGGTAAAGATTCTAAATAACTAGAAAGTGATTGCAATACGGCTCTTTGAAATTTGTCTTAATCTTAATGAAAATTCTTTATATTTATACAGTCTGAAAACTGTTTCACAATTACCAAACAAAAACCAATGATAATGTGGCAGTTATACTAAATAATGAGTTATTACAGAGATCCAAGAGCATGAACTTTTTGGACCACATAATGGATGAGAACCTGAATTGGAAGATTTACTGCACTAATTTTATTTCTAAATTAAATTCATGGTCATATTTATTTCGTATCTTGGTGAAATATTAACTACTTTTTAATGCATTATAGACGGGTTGGTTCAAGATTGAGCTATGGTATTCCTGTGTGGGGCACTGGATGTATTTTTGACTCAAAAAAAAATCATGAGAATTGTGGCTGAGGTGCATGGACTTCATTCCTACAGACATTTCTTTCGGGAGCTAGGAGTCTTAAAACTGGTATATTTTAGAAGTAGCATGTTCAGTTCACTCAGAAAAGGCAGATATATAAAATAATTCTGACTTTTACTCTTTTTGACACACGACAAAAAGATATCCCTAGACCACCCTTAGTAAAAAAAGTAGGGTCGAGATTTTCCAAATTTATGGGGCTTCCCATGGATTTATTATATAAAAGGATACGGGATGATGTAACATTCTTTGAAGCCAAAACAAACCATTCTAAGCGACACTGTAAACACAATTTGTAAACATAGGCCACATCTTATTTTACCTTGTATTTGTGTACAAAAAATACGTTAGAAGCATTACAAGATTTGCTAAAAGTAATAAAAGCCCTAAATTACTTTATTTTCTGCTAAATAGTAATAAATTTAAGTTAAAACAGTTTTATTATTTATAGGTTATGTTATTTCTAAAGGTGTTTATTTAAAGTCGCTCCGAATCATTTATAAATCTATACGGCGCACTTTTTCTTTTCTAGTTCATTAGACAAAGACGTACGTGTAAACGAGAGTTCAGACCGAGGAGCCGTTTTCCTAAACAACCAGCACAGATAGCAACACTTCTGAGCTCCACCACTCCAATGCTATTTTTTCTCTTTCTACTACCATTCTTGATTCAATTACGTAGTAATTCGTAGTCTTGTCTATGTTCGTAGTTCGTAAACTGCTCCCCCAAGAGAATAACAAACAACAAAATATAAGGCTTCACGTTCGATACGCTCACAGTATACGGATATCGAATCCTTTTATATAATAAATCCATGGGGCTTCCAGTATATTCCATATTGCCTTTGGGCCTCACATCATTGGAATATGGACCGTTCAAAAAGAAATTCGAGAAAATTTTCGTAGATACGCTGGATGACTTTTTGCCAATTATGATCTTAGCTTGTAAAGTGTATGTTTCATTTTTCATGGGCGGTGGAACCGTAAATAAGCTGTGTTTAAAGTCGGCGCCTCACACGCGGTATTTGCCGAATAGCGAGCAACGAATTTGCGTCATTCGGCAAGCACCTACACCCGCGTCTATAGACAGGACTATCACTTTGGCTTCCGCGTACACATTTTGTTGCCTGATTGTGAATGTGAAGTTATGTCACTTGATCGTTTGTTTCTTCTTAGCTGTTGTTAGAAATATTATTAATTTCTTCTTGTGGCCATGAAGTTGTGAAATACGTTCTTAGACAGGTTTGCTTAGTTTTAAGTTTGATGAGCCTCTTTTTTAATTTTTTATCTTTGTTAAGTTAAATCCCTTTAAGCATCAAAAATTTACCACACAATAAATCAATTGACAAACAGCGGCGTTTATTTTCAACGAAAAATAAAACTGGAAAACGTTACCAGAAACTAACCAAACCAACTTCCACGGAAGCAGATGTTACGGCCACACAACTCTTAAACACCACAATTTAATATTCTGATATTTTCAAATAAAAAAAATATGAACAAAGGATTAATAATTTTAGTTCCATTTATTTCACCTTTTTAACACCCCTTCCTCTAATATACCGGTCTGGTTATTTGGAAATATGGCTGTAGTCTATTTCTAAATAAGTTATCGGCTTTGATTTCAACTTGGCGGTTATGTGAGCGCCAATGCGCATGCGGAAGCCAGGAAGGCAAAGTGGTATTCCTGTCTATAGACGCGAGAAACACCTATTAGCAGCGTTGCCAGAACTACCGCTAAGGCGGTATTTCTACCGCTTTAGAGAGTCACCTACCGTTTTCCAGTTTTAGCTCGGTAAAATACCGCTTTTTCGTTTGTACGCAAATTTGCCAGCGCCATCTCTCTCGCAGGAATATACTATTTACTCCACACTATCATAATAGATTTGCTTCTGGAGGAAGCTGCGACGATACCGTTTTCTCAATCTACCGCTTTCTACCGCTATTTTGGACCAAGTGCTACCGCTTCGAAAAATTCATGTGGTAACACTGCCTACTAGCGTGGATGGAGAGTTTCAAGCGAACGTTCGGCACTCGCCTAACACCAAACATTTTCCATCGGTTGTCGGTAAATTGGCACGAATCAAAGGAAACGAATACTTGCCAAGAGAAGATTGATGTAGTCATCCACAAATACTGCATATGAGGCGTCGGCTGACGGGAATTTGCGAATGGTTTTTCAAATAGTTCGCCAAATAGCAAACATTCGGGATTCGGCTTAAAAGTAAGAGATAGTCTATATAATACTAAAAACCACTTACCCAGTAAAATTGAATTTTTTAAGAATTCGCTAGTACAGCTCTGAAGTCTATTACTGGCTATCAAATGGGGAGGTGACGGCCCTCATGGATTTAATGTTCTAGCTACAGCTGACCACGGAATTTTTCTACAAATCCGTTGATTTATCAATGACCAGTCACAATGTTTTTACTATTTACTTCACGCTGAATTGTATTTTCCGTACGTTCGCGTAAAAGTGGTAACTAATTTCGCAATGTTGCTTCGCATGGCATTTTCCAGTCGGGATTATATTTTGTCCAAATATTACAAAGCGTTTTCTTCTGGACTGAATAAAAAGGCATATTACAAGTACTCATCATAAATATCAAATCTTGTATAAGGTTTCTGACTTTTTTTATTTTTATGATTTGCACTATTAACTTATTTTTGGGAGTGTGATCGTTTCCAACACAATAAATCCCTATTGCACACCAAACACCGCACGCGAGACTCGTCATATTTTAGGTCGGGAAGAGTAAAAATAAACTTTCGAATATTCTGCGAACGTTTGGTAACCTGTTTCCACCGCAAAGCATGTCGGCACATCGCGGTATTTATAGTTCTGGCGCATATGGTCTGGCACTTTGATTTACGAACCCTGATAATAATGTTCCTGTATTGGGAAATATTTGACAATTTTTTTTTATCGTGTCGCTATTATTAACAAAATTATTAAGTATAAAACCTGAATAAGCAATGGTCTTATCCAAACGCTTATTAATCCGTTCGTTCTTGTAGGCAGAGCCTTAGGTCGATACGAAATCAACCTTTTTTAATATCTGTGCATCGTCATAAAGAAAACTTGACCTGACAGAAACATTTGCCACGATTTCAATCAGGTTTTCTCAATTATGCCTATCAAGGGCAAATTGTTCTTTGCGTATTTTTTTCTGTTTTGTTATCTTCTTGGAGTTCTCCTTTAAATTATTTCAATATAGATAAATAAATTATTAATTACAAATTACACATTGCAATTTAAAAAAGATTTTAGGTCTAGTCTCGAAGATTTTACCAACTTCTAAACGTTAAACAAAGCAGGTACTTATAACATTAAGTGGAAAACTTATTTTTCCTTAAAAAGGTACTCACTTGCGTACGGCAACTCTTCGTCGGTAGAACAGATGGTCGTTGGCTAGGAATACTTACGCTTGTTAAAGGCGCCACTCAGTTTTCCTTTTCAGAGCTTCTGAGCTGAAAAACCGAGTTCTTTTAGGTTAAGGTGACTGATGGTAATAAATAAGTAGACTAACTGAGCTTTAAGCTTCAATCAATTTAATTGGAGGACTATGTAAAAGGATGAACCACAAAAATATGTTTATATGTAGCCAAATAGCTACTGAGCAGAATTTAAAAATTATTACATCATAAGTCAGTGAACATAAGGCTAGGTTAAGTAACACGTATTTTAATACCAATTAAACGAGTCTCCGGTGGCCGAGTTGGTACGGCGCCAGCTTTGCAACCGAGTGGCACGGGTTCGAATCCTGCTTCGACCATGGATATTTTGTGATTGTTGTTGGAAGGTGGTAAAGAAATTCTTCCTCGACCGAGGTGGTACCACCCCACACATCCTCTTAAAGGGCTTGTGAAATCCCTAGGGATGTTTCCAGCTCTGGATGTGTGAGTCGATTCCCCAGTATACCCCCGGTACATAGTAGGGTAGACCGGGGTCGAAAGTAACAGGGGTCAAAAGTAACATCTCAAATATCTTTATAAACGTAATAGATATGCATGCGCTAATTTGTCAACGATTCCGCCTATTCAGGTGCTAAACTCCCATTAGTACCATTACCGGCTCCATGAAACACAGTTGTGCGTATAGAGCCATTTAAATTTTTTATATCAAAAAGTAACTTTTTTCGAGTTCGTTTTTATTGTGATAAAGTGCAGAAAAAGCCATGTTGGTACAATTTATCGTACTAGACAGTTTTTTTTAGGTATTTTGTTATTGTATAGGCATAATTTTGTACCGTGTTGTTATGTTTTTTGCTTAAAAATTGTAATACAAATTTGCAAGTACAGTCGGGGACGGTTGTAACAAGGCAACTCGGGGACGGTTGTAACGTTACAACCGACCCCGTTGTAGTACAGATAATATAGTTTTTTATTGCTTTTTTTAAGAATGCCCCGTACGAAGAAAAGGAAGACAGACCGTGGTACGAACGATATAACCTTTTACGAACCAGCATATAAAGAAGTTACTAATGGGAATCTCTCTATTAAATCATAAGCAAGACAATATGAATTATGCCACGTGTCATTGACAAGATACAAGAAGAAACTGGAAGCCCCCAATGAAAATTTGCCAGTGTCCATGATTGTCCTATATAAATATTTTATTATATCCCCAATTTTAAGCATAGTCCTATCATAAATGTGGTGTTACAACCGACCCCCCTTAGTGTTACAACTGACACTGGGTGGGGGCGGTTGTAACAAATTACATCACTTTAATTTTTAGTTACCTGTGAGGTTTTTACTTTGTTCAGCCCTAAAATATCACTTACATAATAAAGGTAACTAATTACCTTAACTATAGCCATACAAATAGTATTTCCAATTCTAATAGTTTTTTCATAATTAAATACTAAAGTCAGAATGTTACAACCGACCCCGGTCTACCCTACTTAGACTTCGGTCTTCGTGGGCTGTCAGAAGATAAAAAAACCATAGTTTAAAAATGCAATGTGTTCTGATAAAAAAACTAAAATATACTGCAATGAAGCCTAAGTTTCCTACTTATAGTTACATATACACTAGCTTTCTCCCGCGACTTCGTCCGCGTGGTATAAGTGATAATAGTGTAGTAGTGATGTCATGATTATGAATACATGAAACATGAGTTAGGTTAGGTTAGTTATATCTAGAAACCGGATTTCAATATTACATGACGAAAAAAGCAGGGTCGGATTCAGGTAACTAGTAGAAAAGGTAGGTAAATGAAGTTAATATGATTTTGTCAGGTTGTATTTATGAATTATTGCTCCTAAAAAATATTTCAATGAACCAACTTCACAAATGGAAAACCACTGAGAAGGATGTAAAAATATGGTTACCTACATATTTATTATTGCGGTCAATGGTCAACTTAATTTTGTTCATTTTTATGAAAATGTTTTTTCTTTTTAGTGCACCTGTTCTTCCCCACTCCTCCCTTCACCTTATCTGTTACCATGTTATATTAGATTTTCTGACCTCAATATCCCCAAAAATATTTAATTAGTTAACATTCTTGGAGAAATTGCAAAATCCCCGTTCATTTTCTTAACATCTATTACACAAAATTATATTTTTTGACCTTAATCACCCCGAAATCGGCAACATTTTTGGAAAAATTTATTATTTATTGTCCCCAATAACCCAGAAACCGACACATTAGTTAACGTTTTTGATGAATTTGATGGACTTTTTTACTACCACCCCCCCCCCCACACATTAATTTTGTTAACAACTATTATACAAAATTAGATTTTCTGACCTTAATTACCCCGAAAATTTTGGTGCACATTTTTGAATGAACTTATCAATCGCTCACTTTTTATCCCCCTCCCCGTTAATTTTTTTACCATCTTGTCATACATAATTAGATTTTCGGACCTCAATAAGCCAAGAAATGATTCATGATACATCCAACATTTTTGGAGAAATTCCCATACAGCCGCGCCTTTTTATCCCCCCCTCCCCCGCCGTTATATTTTTTAACAGCTCTTAGACAAAATTAAATTTTCTGAGCTAATAATAATAATTATTAATAACTCCGAAAATGACATATTATTTAACATATTGGAATTTTTTTTTTCTAAAAAGTTATAACGTGCTTATTTTCAAAGTACTTTTACGTAGTTTCAAGGTAATAGAACCGTTTAACAATTTTACTCCATTACAAACTTTGAACCCCCATTTCACCCCCTTAGGGGTTGATTTATTAAAAACTGGAAAGCACGCGTTTAAACATATTTTTAGAGTACTTTATGAAGTTTGAAGATAATAGGACAATCCAGTATTTTTTCTAAATATAAAGTTTGAACCTCTATTTCACCCCTTAGTGGTTGAATTTTGGACTCCTTTCTTAGTGCACGCCTACGATATATAAGACACCTCTGAGCAAAATTTAATGACGAGCTACGAGTACCACGCATGGATACTAGATGACATCTCGGCTGCTTGGATGCAAATGGTCAAGATATTTTGGGAGTTGGCGAATGCGCTGGATCATGAAAATATACAAAAATATTGAGAGATAATAAGGGCAATAGCTGTTAAAAATTTAAACTCTACAACCATCTTGGAAAACAACTCAAAGGGCATAGGTACATCGCGAAATCCCGATCTGTAGCCTCTGAGCCTAAGTACCATGTACCGTGGGTGTACTGGGGAAGTCCGACTCACACATCCATGCTTGGATGCAAATGATCAAGATATTTTGGGAGTTCGCGAATGCGCTGGATCATGAAAATTTACAAAAATATTGAGGAATAATAAGGACAATAGCTGTTAAAAATTTAAACGCTACAACCATCTTGGAAAACATCTCAAAGTATGTACTTCGCGAAATCCCGATCTGCAGCCTCTGAGTCTAAGTATCATGTACCGTGGGTGTACTGGAGACTAACACATCCAGAGCTGAAAACATCCATAGGGATTTCATCAGCCCTTTAAGGGGATGTGTAGGCTGGTACCACCCGATGCACCTCAATCCAAATTTTGTTCAGAGGAGTACTGAGTTGAAATACCGGAGATAGCACTAATGTACGTGGGTGGTTAAAGAGTAAAGAAATATATCTATTTATATGGGATGTCAAGGACTAGCGGTTAGGAGGAAAAAAACCTTTGGGGGCATTTGTTCCATAATTCCTAGGTATGAACGAGCGAGATAAATGGGCTCTAGGCTGTTGTAGCTGGACAGTAAAGGGATATTGTGTTGCACTTCCTGTTGTTCTGTTAGGAACAATCTGGAAGGTAATGATAGATGTAGAAAAGAGACAGATCCACAACAGCGATTAATTAAATAATAAGAAGTTTGTATAAGTAGTTTAGGAGACGGAGAAAACACATTCTATACGAGTATTAAAGATTCCTCAACACGATATAAAATAGTATAAGCATGAGCATATCCTAATACCTAACGAGCTTTATCTTTTGCAATTTCTTCTTGCGTTTTAGTGGCGCGAACATTGTCAGAACACTTTCAGACCTTTCTCTGTCCATTTACAAGGCAATTCCAAAAGAAAACTTTCTGTATATTGCATAACTTTGCAAAAATCCTTTACAGGAACAGACTTCAAAGGAATTTTATTTCCAGACGTTTTGTTACGCGGAAATGCATGCCATGAAGCTTTTGGGAATAGGGCGGTCAATTTAAAAAAGAATTTTTCCCTTTTGCTTTAAATGCCTTTGTTTAAGGATGCGTGTATCTGCCAAGCAAGGTTTTGTTTATAATAGGTTTTCGAGTAAGTCTAAACAAATTGTCGCTAAAATAGTATTCGAGACGTAGTCTGGACGGAGGGCTATATATATCTACAGTGTGTTACAAAAATATGGAAACCTCGAAATATCTTGCAAAACCGTTCATCCGATTTTTATGAAATTTTGTACCCTTATAGGTATGAAATTAGTCCCTGAACTTTTTTTAAATGGAACGTTCTCTATTTTATTGCATTTTCGAATTCAGCTTAAAAGCTTAAAATTCTGAATACTTATTATTGAGAACATTTTATCCTAAAGTTAACAGTTTTTGGGAAAATGGTGGTCAAAGATCGTTATTTTATCGTATTTTACCTTAAAATACCTGTACACGAAAGTTTACCTGAAATATCTGATATTGTCAGTTTCGTTTATTTACAAAAAATGGATCATTTAACAGAAACACAAAGAATTGAAATTTTAATAATACTGGGTTGTGGGGACAGAATACGAACGCAACAAGAAGTTTGTAATATTTTTAATGACAAATATCCTGAGAGAAATCAATTAATTAAATCCATTGTAAGGAAAGTTTTAAAAAATTTCGTCAAGCTGGAAACGTAAAAAACGCTATACGCTATGGCCGACCTAAAAGTGCAACAGATGGTGATAAGACTATGAATGTTTTACTCAGTTTAGAGGAAAATCCCCATCTTTCTACCAGAACACTGGGAAAAGAAATCAACCTTTCACACATGGCCGTAGACCGCCTTCTGAAAATCGAAAAGTTGCGTCTGTACAAAGGTACAAAGTAAGAGTTCTGCAAAAGCAGAAGATGATTACGACAGCAGCTTGGAATTTTGCGAAATGATGATGGAACGTTGCTACGCTAATGCAGATTTTGTCCACCGAATAATTTTCTCTGTCGAATCAACATTTTTTTTAAATGGAAAGGTTAATAGGCATAATTGTCGATAGTGGGCAAGGCAAAATCCTCACTGGATATGCGGAAATCCTTAATGGATATGCGAAAATCATACTTGTTGTTACCCCCAAAAGGTAAATGTTTGGGCTGGTACAATAGGTCGGAGAATAACTGGCCCCTTCTTCATGCAAGGGACATTAAATGGAGAAAGATATTTGGATCTTCTAAGAAATGAAATTGTCCCGGCTCTTGCACAACTATTTCAAAATAATCGTAAGTAAGTGGTTTTACTTTATTTTACATGTTGTAATAATTGTTTTAATTTGATTTTTTAAGCAATAATCATTCACCAAATGATGAAATGTGGTTTCAGAAAGATGGTGCTCCACCGCAATATGCCCATAATGTTCGGCAATATCTCGATGGTGTTTTTTAGAAGATGGATTGGACGTGGGGGTACAATCGAGTGGCAAGCTCGGTCTCCGGACTTGAAAAAAATGTTGTGTTCAAAAGTAAGTCAAATGACCTCGATGGATTGAAGTTAAGGACAGAAACTGAATGTAGAAGAATCGAGGAAACTGACATTCTTCTAAACCTTTTTCATGTTTTTCCGCAGTATTTGGCTTACTGCCAAGATGTAAATGGATAACATTTTAAACATTTGATCTAGGTTTCCTCATCAACTTTTAAATTATTTCCTCCTGCATTGTCTCTTCTTGTACTAAATATCCAAATAGTATAGCGATTTTTACGTTTCCAGTTTGATCACATTTTTTTTAAACTTTACATAAAGAAGATTTAGTTAATGGATTTCTGTCAGGATATTTGCCATTAACAATATTACAAACTTCTTGTTGCGTTCGCATTCTGTCCCCATAACCTAGTATTATTAAAATTTCAATTCTTTGGGTTTCTGTTAAATGATCCATTTTTTGTAAATAAACGAAACTGACAATGTCAGACATTTCAGGTAAACTTTCGTGTACAGGTATTTTAAGGTAAAATACAATAAAATACCGATTTTTGACCACCATTTTCTGAAAAACTGTTTACTTTAGGATAAAATGTGACCAATAAAAAATATTCAGAATTTCAAGCTAAATTCGAAAATCGAATAAAATATAGGGCATTTTATTAAAAAAAAGTTCCTGTCGATTTTAAGAAAACGGTAAACTTCACAACAATGCTGAACTCACCATTGGATCGGGCGTACTTTCGTACCTTAGTGTACAAAATTTCATAAAATAGGACGAACGGTTTGCAAGATATTTCGAGGTTTCCCTATTTTTGTTAGACACTGTACATACATTGTAGTGACACCAGTGGCGGCGCTAGCCTTAAGATTTTGGTTGGGCGAATGCCGGCAGTAGGATCTAAAGATTGGGTGGTACCTGGATACTTTTATGTTCTTGTTCGGTGTTAGTTAATTTCAGATTGACGGTTGGGCGAACGGTTGGGCGGGCAGAATTTTAGATGGCGCGCGCCCAACCCTCAGGGACGTGTGCCTATGGGAGGAGATGGGAGAAGCGTCCCCCCAATGCTGACCCTGTTGGGAAAAGAGAGGTCTATCTCCCCAAAAAAAAAGTCCCGGACCGAGCAAAGAAAATTACGAAAATAACGTTGCCAAACTTTTAGTTCTGCAGTTGGGATTTACGAGTTGACTCAGTTGGGAAGTTTTCCTGCACTCACCCCCCTAATTATCCTGCTCTCACCCCCCTAATTACAATGCTCTCGGAACGTCCCTGCCAACCCTGCCCACCCTTAGCGCCGCCACTGAGTGACACTTATCGGAAAATTATCATAAAACTTTTTACATAAACCTAATGAAAATATTTCTATGAATGAAGATTCTTAAGGCAGGGGTACATGTAAATGCACCCATGCATAAATCAAGAGTTCTCTAAACCACCTGAAGATGCCTTATGTAATAAGGACCAAACAAATATCGGTAAAACAGGCTATTCTTTATGCATGCCCTTTTAATATAATTGTTGAGCTACTTTAGTTACTATTTGGGTTTCTGTTAGTGTGATTAGTGTATTTTTAGTTTTTGAGGCTTCTTACTTTTCATTTCATTAAAAAATGTCAATATTTATTAAAATCCGAGTTAGATTTAGTGAGAATAGGCCCTATGTCAAAATCGGGATGATACATGCCCTAGAATGGTTTTATTGGGAATAAACTCTGTTTATTTTAGTGTTTGTTAAATTTAAGGTAAGTTTAGAAACTATTTCTGTTCTAAAACGAAAAACTAAAAACAAGTTCATATTATCCGCCGGTAGCCTGGTTCCAATACGAGAAATTCTGGTTCTGGTTTCTGACCGCCGCCGCGCCGGAACTCAACTTTAGTCCCTGACCGGAGCTGAAGTCACTGTCTAAATTTTCACGTTGAAACATGTAACCTATGTTTTCACTAAGGTCCTAAAATTAAATTTACTCTAATACGGCAATTTAACGATAACAAATGACCACAGTTGCACGTGGGCACATCTGCTTAAAATTGTCAATTCACGTGGGGCCCCGTATATTTGCGCTTTCAATTGTCCATTCCGGTGTTATTGGGTTTGTGGGCCACCGCAGTTGCAAAAACACCCCCAAAAGTGCCATTTAAAATCCATTATTCTTTTCGTGGGTGATACTATGTAAGCAGTTTTAGTTTACAGTTTTGGGATATTGTAATCCGTTTGATTACTAGACAATTATTGATGGACGGTATTAACGGCATTTGGACTAGACTAGCAGTATCCACATCGCGATCGGTTAATTTGATAACTAACAATCGCCATTGGAACAACTTCTTTTACCATTCTTAAACTTAATATATTTCTTTATTTAATACAATTCTCTCCTATAAATTGATGGTGTAAGATTATTTAATGATTCCGATCGATGAAGCTTTTTAATATGATGTAACTATTTGTCACCATTTTAAACAAATACAATGGTCCACTAAAGCTGAATTTCGTAATTTTAACCAATGACTTAGAAATTAAAATGAACTGTTAATATTTAAAGTTCCATTCATAAAACAGGTTGCGCACAACATTTTAACGTACCTACGTATGTCCATGAATATGTGCCACAGGAACGCGTGCGCAGTATACGAATAGCTTGGGTTTGCTTTGGTAACTTTGAAAAAACTTGCGTGAATGCATTTCAAACGTACAAATTGTATGTAACGTTTTTGGTACGTTTATAAAAGAAATTCACAACAGAATTGATAATTCGAATGATGACCACCTCAAAAAAATCACAGATGTCAGTTAGAACGTTTGGGGTTTAGAATCATATGCTATAAGGCTTACTGCCCCCGTTGTGAATGATTCAATGCGATTTTTTAAAGTTAGGTTGAAATTATCATCCATACCTTTGTATCATTGAGTATTCAAATTCACAGTTTTTTTTTATTTCATTGCGTTTCCTCTCATTTCACGCAGTCATTAAGCGTTTAGACGAATCTACGCACTATACAGAATTTCGACTACTGTGATTTTTTAAGGTTAGAACGTGGTCATCATTCGATTTATCAATTCTGATGTTCAATTTCTTTTATAACTGTACCAGAAACTTTCCATACAATTTGTATGTTGTGAATGCATTCACGCAAGTTATTTGACAGTTACGTTGGAATCCTAACCTATATTCCCTAAGAACCACCACATACTTGCGTATTGATTTTCATTAGTTTATCACGTGCACTCACTGAGTTATGTTTGAGTTATATAGCTTTGCATCAGAATGAGGCACAATTTTTTGCTATTTTGACCTATTTCTGGGGTTAGCAGAAAATCCTGACCCATTCATGTTCAGCAGCTCAAAATACAACATGAAACTTTTTTTTGTGTGCCTATGTAATGATTGTGGAGGATATTGTTGACAACTTTTTATGTCTACGTGCTAATTTTCGTCCGCATTAGAAAGGAAGTTAGTACTACATATAAAAATCGAAAGAATTGCTGATATAAAAATACCGAGGGTTCAAAGATTTTCAGGATCTATGAGTGTACTTGACTTTTCGGTACATACCACGGTACCTCCATCTCGTAATATTCTTATGATGTTTAATGGAAAGGAAACTTTTGCGATTTTTATAAGAACATATTTATTTTTTTGTTTACTCAAAAAGTACTTAACAGAATCAGAAGAAAAGAACGTCAAAAGTTTAATTTTTCCTTGCTCTCTCCAATGGCATCAAAGTCGGAATTTAGTAAAATAGCTTTATTTAATCAATTAACTTGGTAAAAGTTTCTCCGACTGAATGTAAAGTAAAAATTCTTACCTAGTGTATATCCCACTGCAAACATTAAACTTCTATTTTGACTTTCCAGAGAATAGGTGAATTTTTTTCCGGAAACCACGGGCTTTGTTCGAAATTTGGACTATTTATCATGTAGTGAATAAGATCGAACAGAGGAGTGATAACTAATGGTTCATGTATTGACTTTATTGAGTTTGGAAACTGATATTTATTACTTTCATTCGACAGTTAATATTGTATGGAAACTAATATCGTAAAACATACATAAAACTAGTTTGGACGTTATAAATTTCCTTCCAATCACTAAAAATATAATAAAAATTAAAAACGTAAATAAATGTGTTCGTCCAATTTGTTGTTTTTGTTCTAAGCAGAGATGAGCAATTGGTTGTGTTAGAAACTTTTAAAAACTCTATTTGGTTATATTCTGGTATTTAATTTAAAAAAGGAGGGAACCAAGTAGACAAGATTTTTAATGCAGGTTTTGACAAAACCGTTATTTCAATTTCGATTTGAATCAATGGAAGAACATGTCCCCTTTTCCTGAATGACTACTACATTTAATTCAATGAATTTAATCTTATTTTGGCAATGGCGATTATGATTGATTTAGGAATAATAACTCATTGGTTTACAATAAAAGGCTATATTTGGGGTAAAATAATTTATACTTAAACATTGCTTGCTCTTCAGTAAAAGGTTAAGTTTCGTGCTAAAATTAGTAAAACGGAACCCTTATGGAATTCCTTCGGTGTCGGTTCGTCACAGGCGATTTTCACTGAATCTATTCGACGTAAAAATTTGAAATTGAGCACAGAGATGGAGTGTGGTATCCCAATTATAGATGTGAAGTATAAAAGTTGAATGTTGATTCTGGGGGTTAATTTCAGGGGGTAAATGGCAAAATGCAAAAAATATTTCAAGGGCATCGTGTGTAGGGTGTCAAATTAGAGCTTATTGAAGCACGAATTCAACAATATGCATGCATGATGTATGTTTTATGCATTTTTAAAAATGTTTTTCGGGAAAAACGCTTAAAAATTGCTTTCCCCCACCCTTATCACCAAAAGGATCGCTCAGAAAAATCGTGAACATTGAGAATTAGGTACAGATTGAGCCAAAATTATCAGGATTGAAAAATTTTAGCGCCATCAATTATTATAACCAATTTAATTGTTTATTTCCTTATAACTGCTGAACCATTGGTTTTAGAGAAAAACCTTTTCGATAAAAAATATTTCTCACGATGTAAGGAACAACCTTTGTACTTACAAGTTTTTAAAAATTTTTAGTTTGGCTCAATCGAAACGCTCCTCACTCAGCTCCGCGCATACGCGATGTGATACGGTGTTGGTGCCGTCGGCGGCGGGTAGCGCGGCAGATGGGCGGAGATTGGGCGGCCGGGGTTTTGCTCAGGTTAAGTGGCGCGGAACACTAATTGTGCAAGTATAGCTTGCTTTTGCCGAATTTATTTTCATAAATCACAGGCATCTAAAACTATATTAATATATATTGGATATTTATATACAATAATAATATTAAAATTTTAAAATACCTTTAATTTAAATTTAATTGGAATTTGACAGAGTACCTACTAGGCGTACATTCTAATAACTCCTAAAAGCAACTTAATTTCAAAATGACAGTTACAGTGGTATCGGCAAATCTAGTGGATGTGAGCATTTACTGATCATTAACGATTAAAATTAATTTATCCAACCGTCAAGAAACCAGCAAATCACCATTTTACACACCAAATGTAAAGCAAAATGGCCTGTCCAAAAGTTATTATTTTTTAGTACATTGCAAGTATTCCTCATCACCGGAGTAAAAACATTCTATTTTAATAAAGTTGACTACTTCTTTTTTAAAAAGCTAATTATTATTTATGTCTTTCAGATATCTTGGCAATTTATTATAAAATGTAATTATACCCATATAACTTGGCCTGGTTTCAAAAATTTACAATTTGTGAGCGGGAACACAAAGATCATCTTGGCCCCTAGTGTTATACGAAAGAAAACGACAGTTTTTTTTATGATTTTTTCAAAACCTTTCTTAACAAATAACAATATCTCCATCTCCAAAATATAGGTAGACGGAACAGTTAATAGTCTAAGTTTTTTAGCGTTAGTTGATGTAAGTCTATTGACACCATCTACCTGTCTTAAAATTCTCTTTTGCAAATGTAACACCCTTGAGCACCTCCAAAATACAATTCCATAATTATAACAACTATAAAACTGGGCATAATAATAGGATACTAATCCTTTTAAGCTACAAACTACAAATATTTTCTAATCTGTATGTGTCTGTTGGCAACGAGTGCCAATTCTCCTTTACGCGAGTTTCCCATCCTAAACTATTTTCCAAATGTATATTCAAAAATTTTGTTTCTGTCAGCTGTTGCACCGAAGAGCCATTTATTGATATTAGAGGCGATCTGTCAAAAAATGGTTTCGAGGGGTGAAACTGAAAAAATAACGGTTTTCTGTGCATTCAAAAAGAGTTTGTCTGAATTAAGCCATTTTGATAACTTGTAAGGCCAGCGCAAAAAAAAGCCCTTTTAAAATTTTCTCACCTTATTTTGAGTTTTAATATGAAGTACTGAAAAGTCATTATCCACAGAAAGGTATCTATCATAATCAGCAAACATTATTAAATTATTTTCGTCATCAATATCAGGCAAATCATTCACAAAAAGTAGGAAGAGCAGAAAATCGATCCCTGCGGCACGCAGAAAACCGATCCCTGCGGTACAACACACTTTATTTCATTTATTTATTTTTTTCACAGCATTAGCTTGTGTACCATTATTACCCACTAACTGAAGCCTGTTCTTCAAATATGATGTCCACCACCTTCCAACAATACCCCTCAAATTATAGCCCTTAATCTTCAATAATTTATCTCAATAATAATAATCTTTCAATAAGTTGCTGGTGGTCCACCAAATCGAAAGCCTTATACTCAAGTTTATAAACACACCGATACACTTCTCTTCTCTCTCCAATTACTCTCCTTTTAGTAGAGTAATTGTTTTTGGGCAAAAGGACAAAAAATAGTTGTAATTTGATCAAGTTAATTATGACTATAGATTGAGAGAATAGTGTTATATTAGTGTCATATTATGTCATCTTTTCATCTTTAGAGAATATGGGAACTGTATAAAAGTCCACAAAAATTAACTTACTTGGTTACGACTGAATCATTACAATGTAAAATTTTATTACTTAAAATGCTAGTAACCTTTCGCCAGATTTCCCAACGCTAATTTGACAATCAAAAGCTTTAAACTGGTAAGTGTAAGAATAAAACAACTAAATTTTACACTAGGAATTTGTGTACGTACTTTCCATAATAATAGAAATAAATTTATTCCAAGATAAAAAAATCATTTGGAAACCAAGCGAATCACTGAAATATGAGAATAAGTTTTTAATGACGACTTATTAACAGCCATAGGACAAAAACCTGTCAAATTCTAACTGCTCAACTAGAATATCTTAATTTAAACCTGTACTAAATCTTAAACCTTTTTAGTGAATCTGAATGTCAAATTTTAAAAGGGACTTAACGATAAGATTATGAAGAACCCATTCATAAAGACATATTGATTGGTTACGATAATATTTTGCTCATTTAGAAACTAAAATTGCGCTTAGGACGAAAGAAATACTTAAATTAGTCTTTGAACCAATCATATATTAATATGCATTTAAGTTTTTATACTACCACTCCAACCAATACAAATTTGTGCTCGTTCTCTACCAAATCCTTCGCATTTCTATTGTGTTTTTTCTTCAGTCTCGCATCTTTATTTTAAAACAGGTTTTATACGCACAATGAACACAGTATTCCCTTCGAAACCGAACTTGTTCCATAAACATTCCCAATATTACTACAACTTAAAAATTTATGGAACTGGAAAAACGTCTTTTGATAAAATGGCAGAACGTTCAAGTTTACGAAATTTTCTTGCTTTTATTGTTAACGGATACCGCCCATGCTCGATATGTATGTATACATCATTTTTGACTCTATTCATTTCAAAAAAAAAAAACAACCGCTTGAAAATTTATGGGTGTATACGGTTGTGAATATTTTATTTTCTGATATAATTTATATCATAAAAAATGAGGAATTTTAAAATTATTATTAGAAAAAAGGAAATTAAATAAAAATTACGAAATTTAGATTAATAACCAAGCAAAAGGGACTAAAATACTAGTAACGTTAGTATTACACACTGATAAAAAGGAAAATGCTAAAAGAATTATTTCGATAACTTTAAATTTGACCAGCTTATTTAATTTTTTTAATGATTCTTCGTTCGTCCACTGGCCGAGCATGTGCCAGGGAGGTGGGTTCTGGTGGCCCATTTGTGTCACGGGAAGTGCGCGAGAACGCGGAAAAAACGTGATTTTGTTTCCCATGGAAGAAGGAAGAGTCCTGGTTTGGGATCGTGGCCAAACCAATGAAGATCGGTCGGGAGTGATTCATAAAATTCGACAATATCCACTTGTGAATAGTTTTATCTTAAGGCGGCCAAGGAGGGGAACTTCCGGTGGGATCTGTCAAATTTCTGACAGAAATTGATTATATCCGTTCCGGTTGACGCCTGTGCGATTTCTAACCATAGTTTAAACGCCCGAAAAAGTTCAGTACACGGTCACAGAACTAGGGAGTGTTCGGAGGTATAAACCCGACTATCCAAAGATTCCAGCTCACACCCAAACTGAAGGAGATTCGTCTCGGAGAGCAACGAATAAGCGCCAGACTGGGTTTTTAAATAGATGCTGGCTGACTGTCTCCTAGACAAGTGGCCATAGGAACTTAGAAGATTTAATTATTTCTGATCGACATGAGCAAGTGACTGCGCGTGGCTGGATCGGCCATTATGCCGTCTCGCGACATGAGCTGGCAACCGCCTTTGTTAGTATAAGGTCGTCACGGATATCGAAGAGCTGAGAAACTATGTAGACGTCAACAAAAGCCTTAAACTACAGTAAGTCCATTATATTGACCTTTAACAGAGGACGCAAGAACACCGATATACACTGAAAAATAAAGTTAACGCTTGTATATTTCAGCCTTGAAATAGTTAACTAATACATATTAATATGTCAACTGAGATAGCATGACTCTCTTCGCAAATGAAAACCCTATGATTGAAAATCTTACGACTGAAACAATCAGCATATTTATCTAAATTCCGCGAAACCTAAGCAAACCTAAACAAAGGAAGGATGAAACAACATTTTAGTTTCCTGCAGAAAAGGGGCCTTTCCCAACTCCAACCATTCAGATTGCCATCGGAAAAACTACAGCTCAAAAAATGTCGAATATACGAGTTAGATTCGCTTATGCTCGAAAATAACCAAAACCTAATTCGAAATTGAATTTATTGAAAATGTAACAGTAGCAAACGTTATGAATTATAAGTTATAATTCTTATAAAGTACTATGATTACTAACTATATACATACTCATATTTTTAAACACAAAAAAGTAGAAATTTTATTTGAGCATACAATATACCGTCATCTGTGTTTGATAACTACAGGGTGTTATGAAATTCACTGCATATATTGAAACCGGTAAATAATATACATGTATGAATTCAGACTAGAGAAAAATATCTATAAATAGCGCTTCCCAATAAATAATCTAGTAATCGCGTCTTAAACATTCTCTAAAAAAAAAAAAAATAAAAAAAAATAATAAAAAAAAATTAAAAAATAAAATAAAAAAAAAATTACTTAATAAATCAAAATAAATTAAAGAAAAAAAATAAAACATAAATTGTAAAAACAGTAAAGAAAAGTTAATACAGGTAGAATTGATCAAGAGTAGTTTAATTCCTAATATACAGGAGGAATCCAGATGAAACATAACTGACAATAATCAAAATGACAATATCATGTATAACTAATGTCACGCATACTTCCCACAGTTTGTAAACTAGTCTGGCCTGTTGGAAGCTTCCAGAGCCATTGAAACTTACACAGACACACACAAACTTTCTCCAACCGACACGACGCCGACGGTACCTGCCACTGTAATGTAAGAATGTTTGATATAATTTTAAAATGCTGTGTAGTTGTGCTCAATTATTGTTTTTCATTTTGATTTTTAACCTTTGTTTTAGCAGAAATAATGCTTATCTCATTAATAACGTTATATAGGTTGTCATAATTCTTTGTGTTGCCGGTATAACATAGCCTGTTTCGTTCTGGTTAATTTTCCGATATTAAGTAAAGGAATTGCTATTAAATTAAAATACACATTTTTGGTAAAATGCGCCTGTGGAATTAAAAATGTTTTGAATCATTTTTGGTTTTCACTAAAACTGATAAAAAATAAGATGTCACGATAATATTTACGTTTTTACAGTTTCACAAACGTTCAGTGCACACGCACTATGGTGATAACGCACAAGCATTGTCACTATAAGTACTACCTTTACTAAAAGTTCCATCCTTTCTGGAACGAGTATGGTAATTTAGGGTTGCCTCTCCGCCTATGATGTTCGCTATTTTTGCTATCCATACGTAATTCGAATACGGCAAATTTCAATTAAAGCAAATTTGACTGAAGTGCATGAAATGCGGCAACGGCGTTCGATCATTAAATTAGATCAAAATTCGACGCTGCTGTGGCTTACGGAATGTGCCATTGTCATTCGGGTGACAAAGGCTCTGGTTTACTTTTGCGTGCTCCTGCTTTATGTTCCTATAACACGGATACAGCAAGACTGAAGCAGGATTTCGCAGGACGCTGCCTTTGAAGTCTGTCCAAGTCGAGGAGGAATGTTAATCTTCATCCTTTGGATGTCCGACGATAGTCGATTTATTTTCTGAGGAATTTCTGAAAAATTAGAGAGTTGAATTGCATTCTAGTCACTTGGGAACAATTAAGAACTATTTTTTGTTTATGTCCAGTAATACATATTCCAACAAAAATACTTTTGTAAAAAGAGGCAATGTTCTGTTGGAGTTAAAAATATGGGCGACTGTCTCAAAATTGAGTTATACTGTTTCGTTGATGAGAAAAAATTAAAATAATCAAATTAGCAACTAAAATTTCATAGTTTGGATACTAAAATAATATGTAAGATGTTCTTAAGAAGTTTAGTATTTTTCCATTGAACTACTTTTTTAAAAAAATTAACAGTAATCTGTACCGTGCCTGTCACAGTAACGAGTTCGAAAAATAATAAAGAAATTTATTTTAAAATCAAGAATTTTGAGTAATTACTTTTATTATTGCCTTCTTAAACAACGTCCAAAATTTGATTAGGGGAAGCAGTTTTCAAAAATAAACGCGGATTTTTGCCAAACGCGGCCGAAAGTTAGTCCATAGTTAATAAGGGCAGTACCGTGTCACTAAGTGAAAACTGTAAAATATGCGGATCTTTAGGTTAAAACGCGTTTTATATCGTTTAATCCTTCTTCTGCTGCACATAGGGTTATTTATTATCATTTTTTGCTCAAAACCGACCCATCTTGCACCCGCTACCTCGTCAGTTTCCTGCTGGCTGTTATCTACGATTTTTCTACACATTTTCTTAGGTTAGTATAAAAGTAATCATGGCACTTGCTTTAGATGACAATTTTTTGTGGTGTATAGGTAGTTTTATAGGTTTTTTATTATTTTCCCTAAAAAAAAGATTCAGTTTCTCGGCGGTCAGATTCGTGTCGATAGTTACAAAACTACGGTTTATACACGATTTATAAAATAATTCGATAAATTAGTAATGTTTAATTGTTTATACACCAAAAGGGTATAAAAGTTCTACCGCTATACCAGCTGGATCCGTCCATTGCATGGGCGAAATAGTGCGTTTGTGCGCATTTGGCGCCAGGTTTTTTAAGAGACGGTCCCGTAGAAGCACGCGCACTCAGGACGTCTGGCAAAAGTGGGTGGACGACATCTAAGTGATCAGATCAGAACCGGGCCGACGCCATTTGCACTTCTGGGTGAAAAGGAAGTGGTGTTTGGTTGTGTTTACTTGTGAGCTTTTGATATTATTTAAAGATTCATTCGTTAAGTGACAATCTCTTGGTGTTAATGTTTAGTTATTTTTGTGGACAAAGGTCGATCAACATGTAAAGTGTATGATTATGTTGTGCCAATTTGTTTTCTCTTTTTCTTCTAAGATGATACTTTCTAAATTGCTTTGGTTTATATTATTGAAGTATGTTGAAAAGATGTTAACACCAAGTTTAATTTTTGATAGTACTATCATGTCAATCATTTGAATATATTTTTCTTGTACATCATTATTTAACAAAACTTACTGAAACATTGCTGTTTGCTAGTATTTGTTTATTACATGTTACATAAAAATAGGCCGAATCAACTTTATTTAATATATAAAGAGTTAGTATGCAATCAAATCCTTAGATACCAAATTAAAATTAAAATTTGAACACAGCAATGTCAGCTTCCAATACAGTTTAGTTAGTAGTTCACACTTTGATTTGCTTAAGAAAAACTGTGGGTAACAGGTAATTTCTTCGTTTAAAAAGCCAATAGCAGCAAAAAGTTTTGAAAAAAGATATGTTGTATTTATTGGAAGTTTTTTTTTATTAGTAGTCCTTACTGTTTTTCGAAAAATTGAATTATCGGTAGTCGAGAATTAATTGCTAATTAAAAAGATTAGTCGTCGAACTCTCCCTGACCACGTTTTAAATAAAAAGTAATTGAAACTAAAGATACAAGCTGTTGCTTTTTTCAGTTACACACACTTTTAATAAAAAAAAGTGTGGGTAATTGAAGTAATAAAAACATTTTTGTATAGCAAGAAAAATCCCAGTTTTAAGACAACAAAATATAAATCTCTATTAAAATCTCACTAGTGAATTACATTCTGATTATTAATAAAAAGGATAATTAAATGTAATAAAAATTAGCATTTATTACTGAGTAAAATATTCACGTCATGTAGTGAGTGTATATTTTAATACCTAAATTTTGAAGTACGGTCCTGTCTATCACAAGGCAAGCGTTTTATATATTATATACATATATATATATATATATATATATATATATATATATATATATATATATATATATATATATATATATATATATATATATATATATATATATATATATATATATATATATATATATATATATATATATATATATATAATGTCTATACGGTATAACCCCCAATATAACTTTCCCCTTGTAATTCAGAGGATCTTGTAAATTATCATAATATGTTCTGCTAAGATGACTTTATCGTCTGCAAATCTAAACATTACTGTTTTCTCGTTCGTCATCATGACAGATGTGTTTCCTTCTCATCAGACTGCTAATAGGTTCCAATCATTGTGATTATTCATAATAAACAAATTATTTTTAAGTAGATTTTTATTTTAGTGGAAATAGACCAATGAAATTGCATCGTTTCATTTGGCAAATGACGTTTGCCCATTTCGCTTTTACCCCGCACATAATTTAGACTAGCAGACGGTTCCGATAAAATCCAGGCAGTTTGCTAGAACATTTTATTGTTTTAATTTTTTAGAATGGTCCGTTTTTCGGTCAGTTTGCGTGAGCTCATGTAAACTGCCCGGTTTTACTGCTTATTGAAAAAGCTAAAATGGCAGAGCTAGTGTTGAAAAATAAAGTATATCATGCAATTCTGGAGTTTATAATGCCATGCCAAGTTGTTAGCGACAATTTATAAAGTATATACAGTATTAGTATTATGTTTTAGCAAATCTGTATGAATGCACGTAAAATTCATATAGTGCACAAATCTATTTTTCCGCTCCACCTTGTGTGAGCAAAAACATGGAAAAATATCTACAATTTTTAGTTATTGAATTAAATACTAAGTGATACGTAAAACAGGGTACTTAATTGAAGCAATCTGATTTTTAACTCATTTAGAATTTCCATTGAATTAAATATATAAATTAAAGTATCATCTGCAAACATTTCAATACAGCATTTTGACGAACATTTGGCATATCATTTATATAAAGAATAAATCATAAAGGTCCTAAAATACTTCCCTAACGTACACGTATTATTGATAGTAGCGATTGCCATGGTAACCACCACCATAGCAACCGTTGCCATCACAACCATTACCATCGCAACCGTTGCCATCGCAAGCATTTCCACGGCAACCGATGTACTGAGTAGGTCGTGCAAATCACATTTCAAAACATTTACGAGATCTTCTATTCTTTTTAGATATATAGTGATGGCGTATGTCAGTTAACAATAGATTGGAAATTCCCTCTACCAAATTTTTAAGTTAACAACTAGTTAGTTCTGTAGGAGGCCAGCGATTTCATCATAATAACCACATCAAAGAAGATCCTTCGATAAATTTAATAACCGAAACTTACGACACCAATCTAAATGAAACATTGTCTAACAAGCCATCTATGGTGTCGTTTAACTATCGATTTTACGCGATTGTAGTTAAAATAATGTCAAAACGGTGCTTAATCAGAGGATTTAAAATTTTTATGGTGTGTTAAAATCTGTATAAATATTTTATTTGTGTAAAATATTGACGTGATGCAGGGATAAGAAGCAAGTAACTGCGCATAAAGGTGACAAAAAAGTCATAAAACTGAAATAAATAAAGCTCCAAAATCTTTATCAATAGCATATTTGGGTTGTAGAGTTTCATTTATTTCTTTTTTATTATTTTATTAACATTTTTAATCCCAATTATTACTACGTTTTTATGACTATTTTAAATAAATATATTTACAGAGAGGCTTTCAAAACGCAGTAAAACTTTAAGAACTCAACCGTATTTAAACTACCTACTTAAGCATCGTAGTTAACCATCACCTTTATATTTAAATTTATTTGTTTGCTTAAAACTTAAATTAGTTTTGAAACTATTCACAACAACTACAGTACTAGAATGCTCAGTACAATCTGCTGCTCCAGGACATCATATCCATTTGCCTTAGTATTTGGGGAATTTTGATTTAGCAACGTTGAAATAACGGTCAAAAATAGTTATAGTTAGATCCATGGGCACCGCCAGGATAGAATCCAAAGACAAACATAATGTATTTAACATACAGCATACAGGGTGGCCCAATGAAACCTTTTCAGCCAGAATTTTTTCTTTTTGATGTAATAAACAGAGAAACACCCGGACACGTCAATTTTAGTTTTGAGGCGGCATATTTAATTAATATAATTACACAGTAAAAAATCCAGTTGATTAACCACAAGAGATGTCTGATTTTATTGGCCGGATTAAATTTTTTGATTTAATTTGTAATTATTTTCTAAATCAGTTTCATAATCTTCGTTATGATTCAAACAAATTACTCATTCTCGATTACTTTAAATCGATACTGATCAAATGCATAAAAAAGACAAACATTTTAAATCATATTTCCTTGTTAAAATAATCACAATAATCAGTATCAATCACGTACTGACTAAAAAATACTCAAACTTCTAAACCAAGCCGCGAACACATGCGCAGTACGCAACCTTTTAATCACAAGGGAGTACCGATATCCATCCACCCCGCTGCAATCTGCAAAAATTTCATTTAATCGGCAGTAGGTATGGCGGTTTCTGTGGTAGTGCAATGTGCAATGTGAGGTTATAACGAATGAAGTGGTCAACCTGTTCTAAAATTTTACGAATATTCTTTTAAAAACTTTGTTGTTACATCATGTTGGTGAAATTATGTTTCAAAAACAAAAGAAATACGCAAAAATCTCAGATTTTGAATCCAATCCCTTGGAGGAACTCATGCACCAATGTAAGTTATTATCCATGTATTTTCAAAGAAAAGATTTGTCATGCCAGGTCTTCATTAGTGTTTTATGTATTTATTTACAGATGAGTAAATAATTTTCGTGTTTTTACTTCATATAATTATTTTCAACTTTTACACTGTAAAAAAAAATTATTAAATTTTAAATCAAATTCAACCCAATTTTGACTAAATCCAGGTCCACGCCTCACCTCCCCGGATTTTTGTTTATGATATGGGACAAACAATTCCCATGCTTTGGGAATTTGCATTACCTATCTTTTATATAATTTCATCTGTTTGTTCTTTAATGTGTTCCCTTTTCTTATGTATTATAGTATTGTCATTTAATAAATAAAATCGACGCCCTAATCAGGTACTTTATAGGGCGGAGAGGGGAAGGGCGGTGCTACTGATGATTGCATATCAATCGCATTGGATTTGAGATTTAATAAAAAATGATTAGAGTATTATGGAAATTTAATCATTATGGAAGAAAATCTTAATAAAAATTGATTTAGATGTAATCAGAATTAATTCTTAGGTTAATCAATTTTGAATAAGAAAATTTAATCACAGATCCTTCGATTTAATCAATATGCAGTGTTAATTTTTTCAATCAATCTGGCGTGGACCTGGATTTAGTCAAAATTGGGTTGAACTTGATTTAAAATTTAATCATTTTTTTTTACAGTGTATAATCCCTAACATTGTGGATAATTTCTGGGTTGATGAGTTACACTCGTGTACGATAGTTTGCCGCAACACTTGTAATGAACCAGGCTGTGTCGCATACATTTTTGTCTTTAAAGGTCCTCACAAAAAAACCTAACGAAATCTGGTGCCGTGCGGGCCGGGCCGTTCAGTATGTCCCCTTCTCCAAATTCATCATCCTGGAACCGTCGCATCAAAGAAATATCTTACAGGCATCGCGTAGTGGGGAAGGGCCCCCTCTTGTTGTAATATTAGGTTCCTGGCATGGTAATGATCATCCTGCTCAATTATGACTACTAAAGCTGGATCAATGGCTGGATTTTCCGGGTAGAAAAAGCGGGCCAATAATGTGGTCTCCACGAAATCCTGCCCACACGTTTAGCTTCTCTGGATGCTGGGTGTGTACTTCCCGAAAGATTTTCGGATTGCCGTTTGACCATAACAGCAATTATGGCGGTTTACTTCGCCATTTAGAGAAAAACACTCATCAGTGAATAGTTTGGATTGTCATTGATTTTTTCAATTATGACCTCATAAAATTTTAAATTCTAAACGCTGCGCAGGTCGTGATCATCTTCATTTAGCTCCTGAATTAACTTGATTTTGTAGGAGTAAAATTTATGGTGTTTCAATATCCTTTGGATGGTTATACGCCGAACACCTGAAACATCTGACAAATTTGTAGTACCTACTGAGAGTAGGTTTTATCGTTATGTAACCCAAAACAGCTACTTCAACTGCTTCATTACGCATCGTATTTTCGATATTCCTTTTTTCCTTTCGTACAGATCCATTTTTTCAAAATTTTGATAATAGGTCGCGCATGTAAATATGGGACACATGTATATCTGGATTTCGTTCGATATGTAAAGAGTGTAGATCATTTTTATACCGAATTAAAAACGAACGATATATAATGTTTACAGAAGAGAGTAAAGCAGTAAACTGGTGATTTGTTTTTATCTCGATATTATTGTCAGAGTCGCACTTCTCACCTTTTTTTCTGATAACATTCCTTAGCAGAGAAATCATAGAAAAGATAACATCAAATAATAAGTAAACAACAAAATAACTAAAATATTCATGACAGCAATACATTTCAAAAAAGCGTTTAACAGTATAAAAAGGGACGATATTTGGAATATTTTAAAAGCAAGAAGAATAAATAAAAAACATTGAAATAATTAAATGCATATATAGAAAAACAGAAAATGTAGTACGGGTAGGAAGAAAAACAATAGAAAGTTTTCAAATATCCAGATGAGTTACATAGGGTGGGGTACTCAGCTCGTTGCTTTTTATTATTGTTATGGATGAAATATCCAAGCAAGTAAATGAAAAAACGAAAAGAACCCATATAGGATCCAGAAAGCCTAAACCAGTGTATATAAATGAGTTGATGTACGCAGACGATCTGTTAATATTTACTTAGAGTAAAGAAGAACTACAAAATAAAATGGAAAAATGGGAAAATAAAATAGGAAAATACCTATGGACTAAAGATAAATATAGAAAACACCGAAATAATGGAAATAGGACACCAGACCGAAAAAATGCAGCTACAAATACAGTGAAAACCAATAAAAAACGAAAATAATAAGCAAAGTGATTGCATTATATAAAACTCTATACATATTTTTGACAGTAAGGAAATAACATATAACACATAAATAACAAGGAAAACAAAGACAAGGATCTACAAATCAGTGCTTGTACATATACGCATAACGTAAGATAAAAAAAAAACGTCCTCAAATTATGCCGTAGAATGAATCACGCATGCCTTGAATTATTACTATTGAAATGTAATAGGTCAAAGGTATAGGTGAATGAAAAATAGAACTGTCAAAGTCTGAAGTTCACGGCAGAACAAAAATCTTTTATGATCGAAAGTTACTTTAGAAATGGTAGAAGGGTTGATGGCCAGTGGGTTTATTCAACACGGGACGCCATTCAGGATTTTTAAACAGAATTTCCAAACATAGTAATGGATTCTGACTAGTTAAGCCAAGTTTTGACTAGATCTGTGACTTTGTTTAGACAAACACACCCTGTACTGCACAAAAAGTAGATGAATTGAGGCAATTTGTCAATGAACACCCACAAACCTCTATTCGGCATTTAAGCCAGCAAGTAAATGCATCCTACGGAACCTGCAATACAATTCTGAAATGTGACCTGCATATTCAGGCTTATCGTCTAAGCTCAGTCCAAGAATTGTTACCAAACGACAAGCCGCAGCGAATGCTATTTTCAGAGTGGTTTATGAGTAATTTGCATAATAATGAAAACTTATTTGAAGAAACCTTTTTTACTGACAAGGTATGGTTTTTCCTCTGAGGTAAGGTTCAACAAATGAGAATGGGGACTTATGAAAATCCGCATGTCTTTATAGCCTCTGCATTCACAGAAACGCAAGAAGGTTAATTGAATCGATTTTTTAAGGGACTCAATTCGGCGCGATACCGTAATGAAACTTTACAAAATTTTGTAAACGCATTAGACGATGAAGAGATGCAACAATTCTACTTCCAGCAGGACGGCGCACCAATTCACGTAACTCTTGATAATTAAAATTTTTTTTTGAAGAATATTTCTAAATCCGAATCATTAGTCGCAATATGCCAGTTAGGTGGCCACCACGGTCCTGCGCCGCAGGACCTGCGACCTCACGTCGTGCGACTTTTTTTTATGGCCACACATTAAAAACTCGGTTTCAAAGCCCCTTGTGAAAATTTAGAAAACCTACGGGCTATAATTACAAATAAAGTTCAGAAGATTAACAACCAGGTGCTCACCAATGTTTTTAATGCTGTAAAAAGAAAAATGAGAACATGTTTGGAAGTAGAAGGTGGACACGTCTGTCATTTAGTTTAATTTTATAATTTTTAGGTTCTTTGTTGTATATGTTTTTTTTTAATTCTTTATTATGCAATGACAATGATAATAAAGTAATTTTCTTAAAAATAAGAACTTGACGGTTTTATTTGTCATTAACCTATACGTTTTACCTGTGTTATCCTTCAAGACATAATTCAAGACATGCGTGACTGATTCCACGGCACACTTTGAGGACTTTTTTTTTATCTTACATTATATGGAAGCGAATCATGGGTTCCAACCAACAGACTAAAACAAAAAGTAACGGCGTGCGAGATGAAAATGTTAAGGAAAATTGCGGGAGTTGCCAAACTGGACAAAATAAAAGCTGAAGTAATAAGAAGTGAATTAAAAATAATAAGTGCAATAGAAAAAATTTAAAACAGAAACTAAGGTGGTTCGGGCATAAAGTTCGAATGTAGGAAGACAGGTCGGTAAAAGTAAAATGGAAGACAGAAACGGGAAAAAGGAGGAGAGGAAGGCCAAGGAGAAGATGGATCGAGGAAGTTGCGGGTATATTAAGAAGAAAAGAACTAAGCTAAACCCTAGCGAAGAGTGAAGCTAGAGAAAGAAATAAATGGAGAAAAAAAATTGCCTCTTCACCTATGGTAGAAAAGAACGCGGATAAGTAAGTAAGTAAAGTATTCCTGAGCAGTTTCGTTGGAAAGATAAGTTAATGTCCTTTAAAACTATGTATTACACGATATCCCTTACCATTTAACATCTTAAGGGCAAAACCCCCTCTTAAGTGTTGAAATTTAGGACATGACTAAATCAAAATAATATGCCTCCTTTAAAACTAAAATTGACTTGCCCGAGTGTTTTTCTGTGTATTATGTCAAAAAGGAGAAACCCTGAATGGAAAGTTTTCGGTGGACCACCCTGTATTTAATTTAAATACTCCTGTCTATTCTAGTCAACGATAAAATGTCAGGAGCCAGAGATTGGAGGGAGGAAGGGAGGGTTGGGTTTCACCCCTTTCTGATTCTCATCTAGGAACGTGTTACTAAGACGAATTTAGTTCTATTATTATTGAAAATACATAGGTACCTAAATGGCCCTTTTCTTCCTAAATCAGAAAAAATCATTTACAAATAAATTCATAGTACAGAAATAAGAGTAATAACGACTTAAATTTTATACAACCAACCAAACATAAAAATTCCAAACCTTTTTCCAAAACCAATTTTTCTTCAAATATTTTCGACCACCTTGTCGTTTAAAAAATCCAAGAATTCTTTCGGTCCCAAATATGCCAATAAACTTCTTTAGGTTGGAGACTCGGTAGCAGTTGGCCGTGTACCGCGGCCTTCTTTAATTTCTCTGACAGTCATTAATTTATCGATGATTGACCACCAAATGGGTAATTACGGACTTTGGGTAAAATAGTTTTAATTTATTTTACACTTTTCTGTGGTGAACGCATAATGAGGTCTGAAGTAGTATTAAATATTAACCGCAGAATTTACTAAAGAGGTTGGAGACCTGGAGAGACCATTTTTTTTTTAAATTTATTCATATCTCTATTTCCTTCCTGTGTCAAAGCAAATGGAAAAATAGACGTTTCCAAGGGTTTTGTAGTGGCAGTTGTCTGTTTAATCGATAAAGAGCTATCATTTTGGGCAGATTCTGCATACGAAAAACTGACTCGTAAACTGACCATTTTTTGTTTTTAACACTCAATTAGGATTTAACACTGAATTAAAATTTTATGCAACAGGCTGTTAGACTTGTCAATTTAAACCCTGAACTGTCAACTTAGAGCGGACCCAGTAACAGTAAATCGGGCCGTAAAAGTGTTTTAAGACGATTTTTAGCAAGACTTAATAAGTAAATTTCTGCAGTTGTCGCGATTGTGTCCAATCGCCCCGACAAAGACTATTGTCCTAATGAATGGTAGTTAATTGTATCTTTACAGGTCTAGAAAGTGCACCAGAAAATTTGTTAAACATAATAAACCCAGTATCAAAATACAGCCCTCATAAATAACAATGATTGCGTCAAAAAATATATAATAGGTTAGAAATGTTAACTCCTAAGTAAAACGTGGAAACACGAAATGTGAATAAAAATAAATAAAATAGTACGCATCGTACCACCAGATGTCGCTCTAGCTCGTTTTCTCGTGGCGGGCAGTCTAAAGGTGGTATATTTAATATATTAATTTATTTTTAAGCTAGAATTTGATTGTTTTAAAGACGATTTATTGTTTTTTTTTCGTATTACACAATAAAATATTATGTATTCAGTAAAACCAGCTATAAATTGATGATTTTACTGATTAAATTATATTTTAGAGGAAATTTCCTATAAACAACCTATAAAACAATAATAGTCTGTAACAATCAAATACTGATACTTATAAGCCTTACACAGTATAATATGCAAAATATAAATTATATAATAAAACTACAAAGTATGTACATGTCGGCTTTATTTACCAAACAGTTATTGTTACCACATTGTTATTAAAATACTAGCCCAAAATGCAAATAAATGTGTTATGTTTCTTTTATATATGAGTAGTTTTCCATGTACCTAAATGTGTAAATTTTCATAAAGTTGAGACTATATTTTTTTACTAAATACCGTTAACTCCTGAGCTTGAAGATAATTCCCATTTTTTACGACTTCATGTTAGCATGCTGAAATTCATGAAGGAATGGATAACTACACAAATGTAAAACGGGCATTAAAAACATAGTCTACCTGGATTTATAAAAAAAATTAGGGAGTGCATGGAAGAAAAATTTAAAAAATTAACAGACAACATTGAGTTGAGGCTAAGTAATTTCTCAGCCTGCACTGCAACCCAGCATTATTTAAAACAGGTATTAAATATAGTGTTTAAACAAAAGCAGAATTCTTAAAAAACAAACAAAAATAACAATATTAATAAAGGCTCTTTTACTCTTTTGTGCCTATCAAGACAGGTTACAAAAATGATATTTTTTGTGAATTTTGACCTGTCGAACATGATGAAGCAATTAGAATTAGGTACCGGATGCTTCCGGGAAAACCTTTTTCAGTATCAAGTAAATTCTAATCACATCACGTTGTTCAAAATCCATTATACCAAATAATATTATTATTTCACTTTTGATACCTTGACAGGCAAAAAATTGCCTTTTTTACCATTGTTCTTTAAACACATTTTATTATTAAAACAAAACATACACTTTCACTTCACTTAAAACCGTCCTGAAATTTGCAACAGTTTCTATGTTATAAATGAATTCAAAAAATACAAACATAGGGAATGAAATTGTTTAAAACTATAAAATAATTATTGCATCGGCCTGTCACAAATCGCGGCGAAATTTGACAAACGTTGACACGTAAACTGTCTTAAAGTTCAAAGAACTAGTGAAATCATGGTAGCCTACTTGCAGAAGAATTATCCTACAGTGCCACGTAGTGGTGCGATGGACTACTTATTCAGTTCAAGTTTCACCCATCTGGATTGCGTCATTCACTGGCAAATGCATTTCTATTGGACAAATGGTAAAATTGCTTAGCAACAGAATTATTATAATCTATAACAGGGTTCTACTCAGATGCGTCGATTCTTGCTGAGTTGGCATTAAGCTTTAAATAATATTAAATGAGGGTCTGCACTAAATTGTGTAAATTTATTTCGGTTGGTGTGTTTTAAGCACTTATTTATTATTAAAAAATAACTGTAAGTCAAGATTTTAAAGTTTTCTATTTAGCATAATAATTGCATATTTCCCAATGCGGCTCTGTCTATTCTCAACATGTTTTTTTTGGGTTTTAGATAAAAAAATATTGTCAACTTCTGTTATTTCAAGTTTATAGTAGTTTTACAAACATTTGTTGAAATTTTGCTAGTTATAAAACAGAAAAATGTTACCAAAATACAATGAAAATGATTAAAAGCTAATTTAGCAAAATGTATGTACCTATATGTGTGTCTTGGCAGCAATAATAAATAATTTGGTAATTAATGGTTTAAATATGTAAAATTATGGTATTTTTAAATTGAATAAAAAAAATTAAGAACATAGTTTTGACGGCAAAAGAACTGTTATTGTAAATATATTAAGTTCCATTTTTGATAGATCGTTTGATGAAAAAATTAGCTTTATGATGCTAATAAAGTGTTATCTCTGTAAAATCATTATAATGGCATTAATTACTACATATAGGTATAACGGGAAAACCCAAACAAATTGGAAAGTTCTATTTTTACCCGTACGACATTTTATGAGTTTGTTTTAAGAAATGTTAACAACTCTTCTTCACTCATAATTTTTAGGTGCTTTCTGACGAAAGCTTTGTGGGATCACTCTTAAGGTACGTTTCCTCGGGGCGACCATGATAGGCGTTCGTCGCTCGGCGATGATCGCGAACCACTGCTAATGGCAAAGTCGCTCAACATAGCCCCCAGGAGGGAGACGATTACATTGATTTGCCATTGAGCAGTGGTTCACGATAATCGCCGAGCGACGACGCCTATCATGGTCGCCCCGAGGAAATCGCACCTTCAAGGTGCGGATTCCTCGGAGCGGCCAGGATGGGCGTACATCGCTGAGCGATCTTTTCATGTTCTTCGTGTTCAAAAGTCATTTTTCTGTTAAATTCAACACAACCTTGGGAATATACACAAATAAAACAGCCGCTGCCCAGCCAGCGATTGCGATTATTTATACTGCTCTCAGAGCAGTCGACTCGCGACGATCGCTAAAGACACCTGTGGTCGCTCAACATAGCCGCCTGGAGGGAGACGGTTACATTGATTTGCCATTGAGCAGTGGTTCACGATCAACGCCGAGCCCCAGATAAGGTATTCTGGGGCCGAGCGACGATCGCCTGTGGTGGTCGCCCCGAGGAAACCGTACGTTTAGACTCGCGGACGTCTTAGTAATGAAAAGCAAAATACAAAATAAAATCCCGGGATGTCCTAAAAATGTTTAGGACTTAGTACTGGTTATAATTTAGATCTAGCATTTACAGGTTTTTGTCCTGTCACTTCAAAATGTCGTTAATAAAAAATAAACTAAGTTATTCTATTATTTCTGCGATTTGCTTGATTTCTATGATTTTTATCTTGGATGTTCTACAGAACTTGATTCTTGTAGATAGTATTTTTTAACTATGAAGCCACTTAATCTTCTACGTAACACGGTTTTTTAAGCACGTTTAATTTATAGGTCAAGCTTCTCCTTCATGCACCTGAAAACATGTTTTAATTCAAACTAACCCAAAAATTAACGACTTTGTGACAAATTTTACGTCAACTGAAAAAATTGACAATAATTTACGATGTTTATCAGTAAATAAATTAACACGTCTCAAAACGTTTATATTCGGTTCCCATAAAGAATATAAAAAGGTCGTTAATTTTTTGTCGTCAAGTAATTTGCTGTATTAAAACAGAAACTACTTATTTTTATTAGCCTTATAAAGAATTAAGTCATAAATATTAAGTAACAAATTGGATACTTACAGAAATAAATACTCGGGAATAAATTTTGAAATCTTAAGAATTCGAAGTTAAAATTTTATTATCTTTCAAATCTGGATTAAGTAGGTAGGACTTCAAAATAAAATTGGTTATTACTATTGCCAAAGTTCATAGTCGTAACTAGAGGGTTGCAAAATTGGCCATTCGAAATATCTGGTTCTTCCAGGATATCTTCTAATGGAGATTAAATAACTCCATTTGCTGCTTCTGTTTTAATAGCTCTAGCACTAAATCGACAAAAACTCGAGTTCACTCATTATCTAAAAGATACGTTCTGGATTGTCTAAACTGCTGCATTGGCAGAAACGAAGACTAATAATGTTTTAAAGTTGATCTGCTTATCACTGGTTATTCAGAAAGCTAAGAACACTAATAATGTTTTAAAGTTGATCTGCTTATCACTTGTTATTCAGAAAGCTGTAGATACAATTATTAGTTTTAACATGTTTGTACAAACTTTAAGTGAAATTGTTTGTTTGACATATTATACAAAGATAATCGAAATGGTTTTTTGCCTAATTTCCAAACACCCTGTGGAATAATTAAGCTGCAAAATTATTTCAAAATGCCTGATTTCATTTATCGTCATCTATTCTTTACATTTCGTTTTTTGGTTCATGTCAATGCGTGCATTTGTTGTCATAGAAATGCAAAATGATCTTTGTATCAATAAGTTAAATGTTTCCATGATTTCCTCGTTGTTGTTTAGGTTTGCTTGGGTTTGCTTAGGTAATAACATTTATTTTTCTGCATCCTGATAGTTTTATTTATTCGGAAGTAAAAATTTCATTACCTAAACAAACCTAAGCAAATCTAAACAACAATGAGGAAATTATGGAAACATTTAAATCATTGATACAAAGATCATTTTGCATTTGTGTGATAACAAATGTACGCAATGACATGAACCAAAACACAAAATGTAAAGAATAGATGACGCTAAATGAAAGCAGGCATTTTGAAATAATTTTGCTACTTATTTATTCCACAGGGTGTTTTGAAATTAGGCAAAAAAACATTTCGATTATCTTTGTATAATATGTCAAAAAATAAATTTCACTTGAAATTTGTACAAACGTGTTAAACCTAATAATCGTATCTACAGCTCTCCAACAAAATCAATAAAATCGGACTAAAAATAAAAAAGTTATCAAGCCTAAAAGTTAATCAAAATTTTACGATGATCGTTTTTTTTGCACCTTTGCATTTTGTCCATGTCACCAAAAAATAAGTGTATTTTTGTTTACTACTGTTAGTTAAATCCCTTGGTATGTTATTCTAATGACCTAAAATTGTTAATATTAACTAATGTACTAAACCAAATCAAAGAATGAAATTAATTGTATGAAAAAATTTAAAAGAAGTATATTTTCTGTGAAGTAACTGTTTTCAAAGTAATCATATCCATTGGGGATATTCAAAATTTCTTTTTTTTTCGGTATATTCTCTTTCTATATTTTTGGAAATAGATAATAAATATCTTGTTTTCTTAATAAAAGTCCGCAAAATAATTTAATATAACTAAACGATGTTACTAAATCAAAATTTTCTAAAAATAAAATACGTTTTGATATTTTTTGGTGGGCATCTGATCTGAAAATAATTTATATATGTTCAAAATAGTTTCCCTATCACGAAAATCTTTATTTCCAATGTGCAATCAACTCGGAGATAAGCGATTCAGCAATATATTTAATTCTATTAATTAATTAAAGCTATTTGTTCCCTTATATCTCAGTTCCCCTATACCATATTCCCGACTGCATCTCACATGTCATACAAACATCGTGACTTCAAAGGATTAATATAATGGCTTCAATTTGGGGCGTTTTCAGGAAATCTAAGGGCTTTTTATCCTAAATGAACTTTTCGGATTTATTATTGTATTTATATATAACAAGGGTCAAATGACTTAAAGGGAGCCGAATTTTATTGGGATTTATTTTATGGCAATGTGGATGGACATTTGTCATGGACGACAAAAGGTATAAAGGGATATGTGATAGTTTATGTGCTCATCATAGCTATTATTAGTAGCGTAAATGTGGACATGTGGTTAAAAATGTCCACGATATGTTTAATCAATACGGATACGATAATTGTAAATTCGTTTTTTCATAGTCGAGTTCTTTTTAGTTAAATGGCTTTAGAAAATTTGGAAGCAAAGCAAATGCTCCGTCTCCGATAAAAACATGATTTAAACTTGAAATACTATTATTTGGCGCTTCATGTATTTGTATATTTAACTCGTTCTCAATCAGCTTTTTTTTTATAGAAATTCGTGTTTTCAATCATGCGGCCATCAGAAATTCCTCCATTGGTGCCAACATCATACATAATTTGCCAACATAACTCATAATTTGCATATGCAATTGCCATAAGAACAATGCAGAGGGTTTTCTTGAAATTCAAATAATATGATCTACTTCTCGGTGGAGGTACAATTTGAGAATGTCTACCATCTGCAGCACCCAGACAACTTAGAGAATTCCATTTTTCGTAGAATTGTTGTGCTATTATTTTCCGTTCCATTTCAGATGACGGGAACTGAAAAAAATAAATAAAAACAGTTTACGTTAAATCAAAAATGGATTAAAATTAATTAGCAATAAACTCGATGAACATCAGTGTGACGCTAATAATGTTTTTATTTTTAGGAGATTGCTTCATCCAGATTCCGAACCCAAATCTCCACGATCTCTCTCTTTACCACCTACCCCCAGTACGTCCATATTAAGTGTATCACTTAACACAAGAAAAACATGCCAAAAGCGATGAAGTTTTAAATATAATAGGACAGCATCTAATATCAGCATCAAAATATACTGAAACAGTAGGATACATGCACATTCATCGGAAAGACTTGGGCTTCTAAATTACGAATACTTCCATAAAATCAAAAAATGTTTGCTGAAAAGATCATAAATGACATTTTCTACGAAGTTTCTCAATACAATCTCAATTGTCGATTTCAGCTAACTATCGTTCCAGAGGCGACCACATGATATTCTACAGAACCGAACTACATACAATGGATTTGTTGCACCCTATCGAATTTAAATATTGCTTTTAAGTAAAACAATAGTCGGTAGGGTGAAATTTATCAAAACGAAATCAGATTTGTATTAAAGCAAGTCTGCGGCAATATATTGAACGTGAAAATTTGAAAGGAATTAAAAAAACCCGCCATATTTCACACCAATAAAATAATATATCGATTTGCGTTGTTGTCATAATGTCTGAGCTATAATATACAGTCGAAATCAGTGATAGCAGCAAAGGATTCGATATAAAACTTTTCATAGCTCTCAATAATCAACATAAACTTCTCAAAAAAATTAAAGGGTCAAAGTTGTAAATGCTTATAACTCTTTTTGGGAAGACGGCATTTTAAAGAAATTTGATGTAGGCATTACTGGAACATTTATTTAAAGGAACTGTTACAAAACGTCACATGATGATGACAACAATCAGATAATTTACCAAAATGTTGAAAGGAACCGAAAAGTAAACCGAATTTAAATCGCGTAAACCTTCCCCTAGTTTGAATTACGGCAGCGCATCTGCGCGGCATACCGCGAATTAGCTTTCGTATGTTTTCCAGGCGAATGCGAAGCCATTCTTCAATAAGTACTAGTACAAGTTCTTCTAGCGTATCTGGTGGGTGTATGTATGTAAGGTCCGGACTGAGAGCTGGCCATTCCATAGTGGTTATGTTATTTTGACCACTACTCTACTCGTATGAGGTCGAACGTTGTCCTACATAAAAATGAAATCTTCCTCCACGGCATGTGCTTGAGGCCGCACTTTTTCTTCAAGGACTTCATTAAAGGACCTCTCTGCCGCAAGAGCGCCATTTCTAATGACAACAAGTTCAGTACGACCGTTTATCCAAATGCCTCCCCAGACCGTGACTGAACCGCCGCCAAAAGCTGCGCGTTCATTAACATACGCTGGTAAAAACCGCTCGTTTGGCCTTCTCCACGTCCACACCCTATCTCTTCCATCATTCACCCATAACTTAAACCTTGACTCGTCTGAAAACATCACTGTGCTCCAGCGCCTCAATTGCCAAGTTTAGTGGTGCGAAGATCACCCTCCTTTGATGATGATATCTGGTTTTGGCTTCTTTGCAGGTCGTCTAGATTTCAAATTGTCTTCCCGAGGTCGATTTATAACAGCTTGGTCGCTCACCTAAGCTGCTCTGGCTGTGGAAAGGTCCATTTGAAGGCTGAAAGCGGTTTGGCTACGGTTACGAAGTGCCTGAAGTTTTAGAAATCGGTCGTCTAGGGGTCGTTTTTCTGTGGCGACCCTGTCCTGGTCTTTTGGTGACGAGACCAGTCTCCAAATACCTTTGCCACAGCCTCCCTACTTCTGACTGAGTTACAAACTGTTCAGCACCATATCGCTGTTTTCTACCTTATTGTATTAAAGTAACTACTTTTGCCACTTCTACTGGATTGAGATGCCTTCTCATTGCTCTTTTCACTACGTTGAACCAATATTATATGATATGAATAAAAAAGATAGTAACTGGCAATAGTTGAAAAATAAATTAAGTCGTGTAATCGCTCAAATTATTGTCGTTCAAAGTCAACGTGTTTATTTAATATTTCTTGGATATGCAAGAAAAACAAACGAATTTAGTGAAATATGACAACAGAATGGTTGATTGACAAAATATGTCGACATTCTAGTTAATTTCGTGAGGAAGATGAAACCTTAAAAAAAGCGACCCTTTAATTCATTTGAGAAGTGTATAAAGATATCTTCACTTTCCGAAGACCAGATGGTATTTTATCCAGGGCACCGCTAGAACGGACATTACGACACTATTTCTTTGAAAAAAGTTAGAGAGGACAATTATTGGCGAGCTCATGATAATACTTACACGAAATAAAAGTTTCATGCCTATTCCCATATACTTTATGCATTACATATAACCAGTAGCTTTTAGCTAGCCGAAGCAATTCTATATAAAACTAAATTAATCGATGTAGGAAATAGGTCAGCCGTTTCGGAATCATATGTGCTCTACATGCAACATGTGATCGGATTAACTATAAGCAGGAGAGCGAATAATTTGGTGCAGATCGCGTTTGGAAAGGCGGCCAACAAATAAAAATAAGTTCATCCTACGACTGCACGTGAGTGTAAGGGGATTAGCTGACTCTTACCTATATTCCCGCTCATAGACTGTCAGCATAATTAAGTGAACATACAGCAACAGGATTCTGTGTATTTTAAACTCTACGACTAATAACTAAACTTTTTCGGTTTATAGGTAATATATTGCATTCGTCTATATTACCTATAGACCGAAAAAATTGGTCCAATTTTTGTAGAGTGGTGCACTTGTATAGTCGAAGGAATTTAACACCGCGTGGTGTCAGCAGCAATAGCTAAGTAACAATAGCAAATAACTAAGAAACAACATTGGCGTTGTTTAATTATTTGCTATAAAAAATATTTTTTCAGTATGAACACCATCGACTAGCTTCAATATTTTCGGGGTCTACTAAGGGGCTACTGCGTTGACAGGTTGTTTCTCAAGAAAATTTTAAAAGTTCACAAAAATCTACTACCCATGAAGAAGTGACAACAAAAAAGATGTCAAAAAGGCACCTAATATTACCATCCATTCAAAACTAACTATATAAAAAAACACTATGTAGGTATTTAACACATTTCTATGATTTTTGTTTTGTGCTACTTTTTCCAACGTTTTATATTAAAAGTCGGTCTAGTAATTCATTGTTAAGCACTAAACTTAAAACTACAACTAATAATAATATAAAAATTAAAAAATCTGAGTGATGCTTCTATAATACCTTCTACACAGAAAAAAACATTTTTCTCCAAATGACATTAAAAGCGGCCTTTTAATGACACTTGGCAGGCTTAGAAGTTGTACTTTTAATGCCTAGGCAGAAAAAGTCCAATTTTACTGCCTAGGCAGAAAAAGTTCGTTGCTAGGCAACCTTCAGAGAAAGATCCTATATTTTTCTTCTGTCTATATTCCATGAATCTGCTGTATGTGAGTTCATATACAGTTCTTGATTTTTTTGGTAAAAGGTTAAATTCCACATCTCGCGCCTGGTCTCTTATCTCAGGTGGTGTTAATTGCATCAATTCATCCTCACTTTGCAGTAAATCCATTTCTAACATGACAACTTTTCAAAATTGACAATGACAAAGTAAACAGTAAACAAACATATTCAACAAACATCATCAGCGGTAAACATAGTAACGCAGGGCCCGGTTACCTTTGATAAAATAATTTAGTTATTTGGATATTGATAATGAAACGCAATTTAAATATGGAAAAGTCGATTTTGCGTGGAATTGGAACAAATTTGAAGAAAAAATTATATGTTTCACGCGGCAGAAAAGCAGATTTAATGCCTTGGCTGGTTTCATAGCCTCGCTACGCTCGGCTATGAAACACCAGCCGCGGCATTAAATCTTGTGCTTTTATGCCTAGTAAAACAAATAACTATTTTTCCAATAACAGTTCTTTTGAATACGTTTTCATTCTTTGAACAAAATTTAAGATTTAAACAATAAAACAAAGAAACAATTTTATTTAAACAATAAAAGTTAAATATTTTGATCAATTGTACATTAGGTATTGACCCAATTTACCAAACAATATTCAATCAAATACAGTTATGATTTCTAATAAAGAATAATGTAATATTGACAACTAATAAAATATACAATTGCCTTTAATATCCAAAAACAATTGTAACAACAAAATAGTACTATAATATTAAATGAATATAAACTCTTTTAACACCAATTAATATCTTTTCTCTCCTCAAAATCAAAATAAAATTAAACTAAGTTTTTTTCAATGCTTATTTTTATTTTAATAAAAATAAGGTTAAGCAGCACAAGGATAGAGGTAAAACATTTTTTTTTATGCCGGCTGAGGTCTTCCTGTTTTGTTCAGCAACATCTAAACAATTTTTAAATTTTAAGAGAAAAAAATGTGTTTGGAGAAAGTTATAGTCATTTGAATTTTTTGAAACCTAAAATACAATTTCAAAAAAAAAAAATTCAAATGGCTACAACTTTCTACTAACACATTTTTTACTCTTAAAATTTAAAAATTGTCGACAAAATGATGTAAAATTTGTTTAGAAAAAATAATAAATAACATACCTAAACGTGTTTATTTTGTTCCAAGTGGAAGCAATGCAAAAATTCAACTTTTTTCGCTTTTTTTTCTTTAGCAAAACATTCCCAGTGGGCGCACTATTAAAACCCCTAAATTTGGTGCGGTTCCTGTAAGCAGGAACAGAGATATACAACTTTGAAAATTCACCGCACGCCCCTGAATTGTAGTAATGAACACCCAATATTGCTCTCAGTTTAGCATGTGTCCCGTTACTGCTTCGTATTTCCTAATTTAAAAACTCTGTTCGCTCTAAAATGTGCTAAAGTTTTCATATCGTTTACATACTGCTTCTCTAATGGTAAAAGTGCTGATAAACAGGCAAGTTAAATGTACCCAGCGTTGTTATCCTTATTAAAATTTAGGCACTAATATGAAATCATAAATAAGGCAGAAACCTATTAGGAGGAAATAATTTTGAAAGCATATTACTTCATTAAGTATTCATATAATGGAGCGAATTTTTTCAAAGTTTAGCTTTTACAAACTTTGCCCATTACCTTGTCAAACTGAAAAAGAAAAAAAGTTCCGGTGTGGGAGTTTTTATTAGTACGAAGTTATTAATTTTGTAAGTATATAGAGGACATGATATAATCAACAATGTCTGTAAAAATACAAATTTCTGGAGGGCATATTTTTTTGACAAAGTTGGAATTTGTTTGAGAAGCAACGTACAGACTTATGATTAATACAATATACCAATATTCCATTACTTTGCGTGATAATAAGTTTTTGTAACTAATTTATATTACATGGTGCCACAATTTAGAATGAGAGTGGCACTTGCTTTACGGGGCGTCATCTGCTTCACTGAGAAATCTGAACATTTTGCAAGTTTATATCGGAAGTAAAATATATACTTGTAAAGTAGGTATTATACAACATGCCTTTTTAAGGATAAGGTACGGGGGCCAAATAAAGTAATTATGAAACAATTAAAACAAACACAAAAACGGACATTGCATTTGTTGTCCTTTATTTATACAAAAATATGTACCATGTGCGTGTTTTTAACTCACCGGTGGATTTGCCGGTTTTGAGCCATCCTCTTCTAATCAGATTAGTTAAGCAATGATAGTATGCACCTCGCCGGTGATTTTAAAAACACGCCTTGTCATAAATACCCTTCATGGCTGTTAGAGCGGAGCACTAAAGATTTTGCGTAATCTTTTAACGTTGGATATTATGGCAGAGCCATTTAAGATTTTCAACCGGTCATGTTTTTTCAAAATTCCTACTAGAAAGATAAAATAAGTTATCAATTTGGCAAATATCTATTTCCTGCAAATATGGCTAATGCACGTCTATTTTCAGAAAGTTAGTTTGCGTAACGCCCGAATTACAGGATCTCTCAGAGAAATTAATATACTTAAGATGAAAACACAACATCTTTATGTGACTACAAAACTACACAGTAAATCTGAGTAAGTCTCGTTTGCATCGTCTATTTTCGGTGATACCTTATCTAAGGTTGACCTTATGTTATAATTGCTCGCTTGATTTATTACGAAACTGTCAATGTAAGATCAACCGTAGATTATGTATTACATATTACCTAAGTGAGGTGATTCAAAGAAGCATACGGTACATACTAAAACTTAATATTACCCATACAAATATTGAAAAATGACTAACTTGAATAACACTTTGTTTAGGATGCCATTCTTGAAAATGTGTACACGTTTTGTACAAACTGCTGGGCCAGCTCGTTGCCATGTAAATAGGAACACGCCTCTGACTACATAAAAAAGTGAAATGAACTAAGACCTACAATATCTTTCTAATATCTAATAAAATTTTTAACATTTAGATTGCATTATGTCATATGATTACCTACCATTGTTTAGTACTTTCGACAATAATAGAACTAAATTCATTACAGCAACTCGGTCCAAGATGAAAATCAGTTAGAAACCAAGCAAATCGCTGAAATATGAGAATAATTCATAAGTTTTTAATGATGACCTATTAACAATGACAGGGCAATAACCTGTCGAAACATAGCTGATCAACTAGAAGATCTTAATTTAGACCAGTACTAAATCTTAAACTTTCTTAGTGAATCTGAACGTAAATGTCCAAAACTGACTTCACTAACACTGTGAAAATCACTATTAAAAGGACATACACGCAAAAACAAAGTGAAGCGCCAGGTAAATACGGCCCACTAAAATCTGGAATCTGGAATACTTCGATGTCAAATGGCTGTTGTCAAAATAATGTCGAAATACAAGAAAATTTAAAATATATACTTTATGCATGAACGCTGTTGCCACCTCTTGCTGAGTGTCAATGGATGTACGTTGGAGGGCGCGGTACAGAAGGCAAAGTACAAAATAAATATTTGGTTTTTACATTAAATCATATGTTTTTTGTGAGTCTATATAGGAAAGTCATTGCTTTCTACAGCAAATACCTGAGCAACAACGTAAAGAAGCAACATAATTGCAAAGAGCGCTGAATATTCCTACGCCCTACGACTGAACATCAACCATAATATATATTTCCTTATTTTCCTAAAGCACTACAGCAAATTAAAAATAATGGCGACCATACCCAAACTGGCTTATTTCAAATGACGAGTTCCGTTCCCGCTCGGAAAAGTAATAATCTTTGAATATTAGTGCGGGCGGCATTTAAAATTACCTATATTTATGATAATTTGGTTAACCTGTTTTGTCACCCTGTGTGTGGCTATATTCACTTATGTAGGCAAATCGACCTGTAAATGGTGGTACCATATAAGTTATCTTTTATTTATACATTAAGCTTTATATTACTAAAAATTTATATTCTAGTGGCCTGATTCACTATTGCTATGGTCGGTCTAATGTAAGACTAAGACAACTATATATTAATGTCATTGCAATTTGCATTTATCATTGCAAAATTTGCATGTCATGTCATAATAATATTAATTAAAATTTATTTGTGCCAGTAAGTACGTAGTTTAACAAAAATAAACCATACACCTATTATAAAAGAACAATTATTATTTTAATAAAATAAATTATAAAACTATGCTGCAGAATTTTGGCATGGCACAAATAGGGAACATTTGAGTAAACTAATCATCATTCTTCCAGACTCACCGTGCAAATAAATGTTTTTATTGTACTTACGAATAAATTGTTTGTAATATTTCTAAGCCTATTATAAGTAAAGATTTGTAAACATAGGTGAGTCCAGGGGCGTCTCTACACTATTTGCAAATAAGATTAGGATTTAAAAATAAAATACAAATAGATATTTATCTACATTATATAATTTGAAAATACATACCACAATATACCCTAAGAGCAAACGCGTGTAATCTAGTTTTGAGCCTGTGTAAATGCCTGTGGCAACCTTCTACTATTTAGATAGGTTAGGTTTTCGCGAATATCCGTAAAGCTGTAGATGTCACTTTCAAAGACATTTATTTTCTAACTGTATACATATTTGTCCCTTATTTTACATATATAAATATATATATATATATATATATATATATATATATATATATATATATATATATATATATATATATATATATATATATATATATATATATATATGTACAGGGTGTCTAAAATAGGGGATACCACTATTGCTATCTCCGAAATGGTAAAAGATACAAGGTCGGTTAAATTAGAGAAAATGTGCCATTTCTAGTCCCTATTCATATTCCGTTTACGGAGTTGCCTAATTACCTGTAGTTTCTTATCTACAGGGGATTTTTTAAAAATAGTTAAAACTTTAATTCTTAAATATCTTGAAAACTATTATAGTTACAAAAAAGTTGTTTTTACAAAAATCACACGATTTTTTACCTTCTCTAAAGTAACGTCATTGTTTTGTTTATACCACTTGTTTTTACTGAGTTACTGATACTAACTTGTTTTTTTCAAATACGGACCTGGATTTTTAGCTGCATTTTTTGAAAAAATACTTCATATCCTTTACAACTGTTTATCACTCGATTATATTTTTCGACGTTTTGGTGAAGAATAGTATCATCATCAGGATATTGTACCAGTGCGGACCTGGCATTTTTCAAGTTAATGCGCCATTTCACGACCTATTATGGCGACAATTAGGTCAGAATCAGTAACTATGGATTAAATTGTTTTAACTGGTAAATTTTAATTATAATCATGATTAGGTACTATAACCAGGACCCTCAAGTTTGTAAAATTGGTCCAACACCTGAAACAAGCATAAGCTTAGTTTTAATTATAACAAATCCTAATAATTAATTCTTAGAGGCGTGATTGGCTTCCTGTGGTCAGTCCAATCGCGTCCATCAACCTGTTCGTCCGCCCGTCCATATGTTAGGTATAATTCAACGCAATGTCAAAAAATAAAGCAGAACACGGATTTTAGATTCGAATTCCTTATAATCCGAACCCAGTAAATATGACAATGGTTTTATGCTAGAATATAGTTAAAGGTCTAATTTGAGATAATATGGTTTGTTTTCAAAGCCAGTAAATAGTAATTCAACTGTACCAGCAGAATGAGTTGCAGCAGAAATGAAACCATTAGGTAAACTAGGAATATTTATTATTATCTTTTGAACTGAAAGGTGATTTTTGGATACGAAAATATTAAAAACGTAAATAATGAAGACGTATCATCAAGGGTGCCTTTTACAATATGTAGTAACCTTAACCACTAGTTATGTGCTGTTAATAAAGGCCGCTAATTATATCTGATCCGAGTCTGCTAAACTTTTGCTTTCAATAACTCATTGGCTTAAGTGCAATTTGACAAACTTTAATGACCAAAGGATTCTGGTTAGTAATCATGAACATAGTTTAAAATTTAACAGTTGAATCATTTAAACCACAAAGATAGGTTGTGAAATTGTGCCTTAACATGGAAAATCCCAGGACCGTATCGATAGAAAATCCTGATGATGTTGTTTTTCCTGATCAAAACGTCGAAAACCATAATCAAGTGATACATAGTTGTAAAGGGTATGAAGTATTCTTTCAAAAAATGCAGCAAAAAATCCAGGTCCGTATTTGAAAAAAACAAGTTAATATCAGTAACTCAGTAAAAACAAATGGTATAAACAAAACAGTAACGATACTTTAGAGAAGGTAAAAAATCGTGTGATTTTTGTAAAAACAACTTTTTTCTAACTATAATAGTTTTCGAGATATTTAAGAATTAAATTTTTGACTATTTTTTAAAAATTCCCTGTAGATAAGAAACTATAGAAAATTTGGCAACTCCGCAAAGGAATATGAATAGGGACTAGAAATGGCACATTTTCTCTAATTTAACCGACCTCGAATCTTTTACCATAGTGGAGATAGCAATAGTGGTATCACCTATTTTAGACACCCTGTATATATATATAATATAAAGAAATATATATATATATATATATATATATATATATATATATATATATATATATATATATATATATATATATATATATGAGAGATTTAATTTTTCACAAGACTCGAAAATAGCTGTAGATGTTAATTTTATCAAACATTCACCTACTGGACTTTTCCAACAATAACAGCGATATTTAATCTAAAATTTTTAGATGACGTGACAACCTATTTTTGAGGTAAGGTAATAAATTTGCAAATTTTGTTTTATATGTCTATGAATTTTTTTGACGTTTGGCTTTCGTTCAACCTAAATGTAAAAAAATTTTGTTCAACTTTTTTACTACTAACGTGAATGTCATTCTTTTTTTAATATTTTGTTTTTTTCCCGAAAAAACACAATAATTGTTCTCTTGTTTCAGAAAAAAATGAATATTTAAGCTCTGTCTACATTCTACATATGTATATAAAAATTTGTAATTTATGGCAACATCTTGTTTTTAAGTAAAAACCATAACCGTTTTGTGAAAAATAGAAACAATTTTGCAAAGATACGTATATCGAGCACCTGAAATTCAAAAAATAAAGTTCTGGGACAAATTTCGGTAATTTCTGTAGTGTGGCTGTTGTTTTTGTCTCACATTTTTAAGACTTTTCCGTCCATCCAGTATCGTAAGTTTTAAACTCATAATGTGTTGCCTTTACTAAGTTTGCCATGGAAGCACTGTATTTCTAAGCTATAGAACCATCGAAACGATTCAATTAACACAAGCCTTTTACTTATTTAGTACCCTCCCTTTCACATTTGGTTACTTTCCAGTAAATTTACCTACAGAAGCCACAGTCAATATTTCAACTTTAATTTCGTTGCAAAACGTACTAAAGTCAAAAAGATAGAATGTTATGCGTCCACTTTGATGCATTTAATTATTGCACTTTAATATAAATTTTGTGTATTTGCCTGGGTTTATGTACTCAACTAGTGTATCATCATTTTTGCTGAATCAGAAACTTTTTGCTATTTTTATTTAGGAATGTAATATAAACATGGGTACAAATTAGGGGTGAGCGGAATCATATTTTTTTTTTAAATCGTATTATAGGGTTATGAATCTAATGTTAATTTAAATACCGCGTTGTTACCTGTAATTCAAATTAGTATTACGATAAGCGATGTTTCCTTGTTTCTTGCTATTCGTATCGGTGAATGTATATCTACAATTTAAATTTCTGCTGCTGCGCAGAGCAAATGGCGTTTTTTCTGATTTCTGATTGGTTAAGGCAACAGCCTTGTAAACCGAATTTGGATCACCGTCGTTGGTTCAAATCCCACTTAAGAATGTAAAAAGTTCCGGGCCCATTCTACGTTCTGCGAAGTATCACGCTACCGTGCGGTAGGTGGAAAAACGGAGATGAGTGTAAAATAAATTAACGTCCAAACCGTCCTATTCACGTCAGTTAAAGGCCGGATGAGATCGGATATCTCGTAGGATGAAGGCGCCGCTTCACACTCCCCAGTCGGTAGGTAACAAAAAGGCAGCATAGGGTAGCGCGAAACCAAGGGTTGATAGCCCTTGGGGGGTGCGTGGTCTGGTTGTCGTCTTACTGAGGACCGTAAAATAATATTTTCAAACATTTAATGATATTCTAAAGTAAGAAATAAACTTTAAAAGAAAAATCACTTTCATAATCAACAAAACAAAAATGAAAAATTTATTGTAAAAGTAAATAATAGACCTTATATATATATATATATATATATATATATATATATATATATATATATATATATATATATATATATATATATATATATATATATATAATATATATATATATTTTTTTTAAAGTATATTTATTAATCAAATAATCCTAAATTTAGCTCAACATCTATGGTACTTTCACCATGGTAGGCACCGATTTTGGTAAGACATCTGGTGGGAAAATATAATCCTTACAACATTGACCATTATGATACTAATTTTATTAATAAATGTATTTAAGAATACGCTTTATTAATACGCCGAATTCTGCTAAAAAATCGCTTAATCGGTCAAAAATTCCGCTATCCGCAATTATTGCTTATTTTGTCCGCCAAACATCAATCAAATTCCGCTAAATCTAGCGAAAATTCCGCTAAGTCGGCATCACTGGCGCTTCATCCAAATCAATGTAGCTAATTCACGTCTGAGATTGTCTCCGATTTCTTCACTACGTACTCACTAATTAGTCCATCATTGTTCAGAGTAAATATAATGATAAATTATCTGGTTTTTAGTTTCATTGACCCTTTCTTTAATTTTTAACAAACACGTAGCAATCTTAAAAACAAAACTATCCTCATTTTCTTTCCGTAATCTCGTAACTTCTTTATGATAACTTAGTAACTAAATAATATGTCCTACTTTTAAGTTTCAGGGAGGCGAAGTTCTTTATTGCCGAGCATTTGCGAGTTTTATTTTTATTCTGTTTTACATTCCTATTAAAAGCACTGGAAATTATGAAAATTTAAAATGTTTGCACAAGGAAAAATGTTACGTTAGAAAAACGAGTGAATGGCTTTTTGCAAGGAAAATATTTTGTTTTCCGTTGTGCAAAAATTACATTATTTTGAACCATCTGTTGTGTTTTATGTTTGGAATTTATATGAGGTAAGTATACGAAATGGCTCGGATTTGCTATTGGAATAGTAATTTAAATTAAATAATTTGGCGTAATACAAGGTGTTTTAACTGAGATAATTGGATAATAATTTATTCGTATAAAAACGCAGATATGCACAGGATTGCATATTTTACCGCATTGGCGCAGTGAAGGTGGTACATAACTTTAAATTCATTTTCTAGGTCTTTTTTGGGACTTTTTTTAGCATATTTGACAAATTAACATAATCTTAAGATTGTGAAGCTTACCTACGTCAAGTTTGATTTTTATACTTCTAATAGAACAGAGCCCAACATGAGGTTAAAAATTTAACATACCAACTACCCTATGGTCCTTTTTAAAAGACGATGCACTATATGTTCTTTCAACATAAAATATATTGAGGATTGATTCTCTCTGTTTTGAAATGTCGGCAATTCTAATGGCCTAGTAGACTAAAGCATTTCCAAAACCCTCACGTTTTCTTTAACTAGGAGACCGGAAGTAACTTTATAGCATCCTAAACTTCCAAGTAATCTAACACCCTCTTGGGATTTTAATTATTACAAAATCTCGTACTTGAAGACCCAATTTGTAAACACGTCAAAATTAAAATATTTGACGAGGATGTGATTTTTCCTACTGCTTATAACAAGAGTCATATGCTGGAATGCATTTCAAAGAAAAACATCTGCAGTTGTGTATATGGCAATTGTAACAAATTTCTTAATTATATCTTACTAATTAAATAATAGAAAGAGTTTTTTTAATTGTATTTAGAAAATAAGATGTAGCAACGCTGCTGGATGTTCTAATTACTGTCCTTCCTAGGTCCCTTTTTTACTAAAGTTCTTTCTTAAACTTTATGGTAAACTCAAGAACTTGAAAACGCGAAAATGGGTACATTAGGCAGCTGTCTTATCAAGTCTTTATTAATAATTATATTAAGAGTATGTTTCAAATGCCTATCGGTTTCACCAAAATTGTAGTATAAACCATGTCGGTTCCCATATAGAAACATTGATTGCTTCTGACTCACAGCATAGCTCATAAAACGGCTTAACTGGTTTATAAAGATAGTTCTTTATTTGCTTTCCATCGTAAACAGCCAATTCTTTAGCTTGAAATTCTGGAACGCTGAATCCTTGAATGTCAACCACAACAATCTTCATCTTGTCTGGGTTAAAGAGAAACTGACTACAACAGATCACGTACTTGATCTGTTATAGGCATAACACGCTACTCATTCATTACATTACATTCATTACATTACATTTGCCACATTCTGCGCGTTTTTGACATTAAGTAGATTTTAATAGTTTTCTGTTTTTTCTTTAATACAATATTTTCAAAAGTCTTAGTAAGGAACTTCCCTCGCAAAATTAAGTTAAGTAAAATAAAACTTAAAAGTGCACACTATTTTGTCTTGCAACATTGTAGTACATTTTACGCAATAATCTATTGCAATTCTGTTGTAATAATTAAAGACATTCATAATAAAAATAAACGACTTTTAAAAAAAATTTCAACCTGTATAAAATATTATTACTTTTAAGCTAGCGATATACAGGGTCGGTTTTTAAAGTGTTACAAGGCGATATTTCGAAAACGGTAATGAAATTTTCTTGACTTTACATGGAGGACATATTTTTGACATTGACCTCCTTTCTCTATTTTGAGGGGTGGGGGTAACTTTGGAATTTTAAAAGGTGTGATGTGCTTTTGTTTATAAAATTCGAATCTACATGAGAAACTACATCTTTTGATTTGCTCTTTCAGTTACAGAATTATGATTTATTAGATTATAAAATTTGAAAAAATTATTTACCATTTAATTTATTATCGTCTGTTATGCTTGAGAAGTTGTTCGAGATGCCCCCCTTCAACTTCCAAACACTTTCTCATTCTTTTTCTAAATGAATTTCGTACCGTGTTTGTCTGTAATATTTCAGGTGTCACTATTAAGCAGGCAAAGCAGATTCGGTCTTTCATCGGTTCGGTTTATCATCTAGAGTTGTAGGTGCAGTCGCCATCACTTTGTCCTTTATAAAACCCCACAAGAAAATATTAGGGGTTCAAATCCGGGGACCTAGCAATAAATTGAGAAATAATCGTTAAAAAGGTCAAAATTCTCAACTGACCTAAATAAAAATAATGCATTTCCATGGAAACGAATAATAATTCTGAAATGAGTGAACTTGATTTATTGGTAAAATATATTTATTTTTAAAATTTAATCAAAATTTAGTTAACCGGTATTCTGTAACCGAAAGAGCAAATAAACAAAATTGTAGAAATACGTAAGTTTTTACGCAGATTCGAATTTTATAAACAAAAATACATCATCTCACTGAAAATTCCAAAGTTAACCACCCCCCCCCCCCCACACCCCTCAAAACAGAAACAGGAAGTAAATGTCAAAAATATGTTTAAATCAAACTAAACCATCTTTCTATTAACCCTCCTTTGCCCGGGTGGGTCAATTATTACGTGGATGCACGGGTGAGGCCTGTTAGGACCAAATCTATTATAATACGTTTTTTGATTCCCAGTTTAGATTTTTTTAAAATTTGTGACGTGTTATTGCTTAGTGTTATTCTATCTTTTAATATAATTTTTTTAACAAATTTAATTGAACAGATTTGCCAAAAATCAAGAAAAAGTAAAAATCAGTCATTTTGTGACGTTTCTGATTAAGTCAGTAATAAAAAAAGACTACGTGTATATAAACATTATAGAACTTTATTACAAAAGAAAAGGGTATACAGGTTTAAATAAAACATTAGTAAGCAATGGAAAAAAATCTGAACAAAAAATGCAGCGTTTTGAATTGAAGCCATAAAATTTAGGAGTTTTTGTTTCGATGTCACTGGGAACAATATAGAGATACGTTAATCGCTCAACCTCCTATTCATAGGGACCCATTGTATAATTTACAGTTAGGTTTTATACACAACTCACAAATACAATACTAAAAATCAAATCTAGTAAAACTATCCAAAACAAACCGTTCGAGTCACTTACATAAGCAAAACTAATAAAAATGAACCAAAATTAAATTTATCGCATTACGGGGAAACCCCATAGATGTAATGTCTGTGGGAAACCCCGATACCTACTATGTGAATTCGGGGAATTACCGAAAGCCTTAAATCGGCAGGTTTAGCAAAAATGACTATAGCGCGGTGAAAAATCCCTACAAATAAAAATTACACATTCGGACGGGTGAGGTCTGTGAGTGCAAACACTGCTATAACTAAAAAACGGTTTAAGCTTTTATAACACAAAATAAGTTCATAATGCCTTTTTGCAAGTGTGGAAGGTGCCTCGGGTTTCGGGATTATAACTTAAAAAATTTAAAAGTTGTCATCACATTTCATATTGGCCTGGACTGACAGGCCTCACCCGTGCAAAGGAGGGTTGACTAAACAAAATTTCATGAAAATACTTTAAACTGTTCACGAGATATCGCCTCTTAACACTTTAAAAATCTCACCCTGTAGAGTTGTACCAAAATTAAAAATGTTTCTCTATTGTAAAAAAATAAATTCTAACTCAAAGTTTTGGGTTTATCCAAATAATTTTTTTAGACTTAAGTTTACAAGTTAAAGCCGCAATAGTACTATTTAAAATTGCATATTATGACAATGCATCGAATTTCATAAAAGAATATCAATAACCCACTGATGTAAAATACAACCAGTGAATAAGTAATATTTCTCTCAGGTAAATAGTACTTTAATTAGAGCAAAACCAGATCAATTTTTTTTTAAATTGTTCAATCTGTATCTGGGGAATCTAAAGCGCCTTCATTTACATTAGCGGATTAGCCAGAAACACACAAAATTTAATTTCAATAAAATGAATGGTGCTCACCCTGTATATATTTCAACGGAAGTGTATACGGTTCTGAGTCAGGATGAAGCATAATTTACATGTAAAATTTTATTTTGTTTTTTGGTCGAGCAATTTTTAAGTTCTCGCGTTAACAGACAAAGGAATCGATAGACAGACCGACGGAAATGATCAAACCCCAAAACCTGAAGATCTAAAAAAATCTTGGAACAAAAAAAAGTTGAAAGACACCTTAACATTATTTTTGGTAATGCAAAACATCAAGACCTTGTTTCAGATTTTAATAATTATGAAATTCTGTTTTACTAAATAGGCCCATTGCGAAAGATCCTTAAGAGACCTTTTAAATTTCGCACCTTATCACGTTTCATCCAATAACTCTTAATTTATTGCATTTCCTTAAGTGTTAACCAAATACATGATAGGGATCTGTTTAGTCTCAAAACGACTCAAGTGCCTTTTAAATTAATTTAAATTCACACAAAATTTATCATTGGGAAACATTAGAATTATAACATAACTGTAATAGTTTTAGTCGATTTTACGGAATTTTTTTTAGAAATATGAGTGTAAGCAAATTATATCACAAGTTTAATTGAAGAGGAGTATTTAGTACTCATGACTACTATTGTTTCTTTTAAAATTTTTTGACCACCTGGCTTCCTGGTCTGAGAAAGTTTAAAAGAAACAAAATAGTAAATTAATAGTATTTACTAAATACTACACTCCGCTATTGGTGTTTATAATTTTGAAATACTCGTATACAGGGCGATTCAATATTGTACCGACAAATTTAAATAGGTGATTCCTTGGCCAAAAATAATAAAAAAGGTCCCAATAACATTGGTCCGGAAACATTTCGGTTCCAAGATACGGGGTGTTAATCTTTTTTTCTGTTTTTTTATTTATTTTATGCACGCTTAAGGATTATTTATTCAAAATGAACACGTGTGTTACATATTAAAATACCTACAGAATTAACCAATTGTCATTTAGAGCTATCTACAGGGTGTTATTTTTTTGGGGTTATAACCACTTTGACCACTCGAAATTTTTTTTGATGCGCCATTGATTATCATTTTGTATAAAAACAATTTTTTTGGTTTATCTTTTAACCTTTTTATCAATTTCACTTTTTTCATATCTTATACAGTTTGGCTGATATTTGATAAAATATGATTTAAAGTGGGCCAAATTTTTAATCTGGTCAAATAAAAATAATTTATCTACCTAATAAATTTTTAATTTAGTTGTAACAAAACATATTAACGATAAAAGCATGTTCACAAAAATTGTTCAAAAGTCCTTTTGTCAATATGTTTTATCATTAATATGTTTTGTTATGACTAAGTTAAAATTCATTTAGTAAATAAATTATGTTTTATCTGACCGGATTAAAAATTTGGCCCTACTTTAAATCACATTTCGCCAAATATCAGCCGAACCGTATAAGATATGAAAAAAGTGCAATAGTTAAAATTGTTAAAAGATAAACCAAAAAAGTTGTTTTTATACAAAAAAGTAGTCAGTGCCGTATCAAAAAAAAAGTTCGGGTGGCCAAAGTGGTTCTGATCCAAAAAAAAAAAAAACACACCCTGTAGATAGTTCTAAATGGCAATAGGTTAGTTTTGTAGGTACTTTAATATGTAACACACGGACCAATGTGGAATAAATAATTCTTAAATGCGCATAAAATAAATAATAAAAACCGTCAAAAAGTTTAACACCCTGTATCTTGGAAACCAAACGTTTCCGGACCTATATTATTTGGAACTTTTTTCTTTATTTCTGGTCAAGGAACCGCCTGTTTAAATTTGCCTGGGCTTGGGTTGTAGACTGGTGCCCTTTATTGACCTAAATAAATTGCCAAAAGCTGGAAACAGCAAAACTATATCTTCAGGTTCCTAGATAACCTTGAAGGTAAAAAATCTTTAAAAAAAATTTCGACAAATCACTTGCAGGTTCTCGCTTGTTTTTCTTACAAAAATAACCCAGAACACATGAATTAGGTGGAGGTAGCTACAAGTCGTGTTCCAACTCCCTCCCACCAATTACCTTAGCCTTTAGTTTACGGTTTACTTGAAGAAATCTCTCTTGGTCTCATTTGGGGTTGCTTTTGTCTGAAAAATTTTAGTTCGTATTAAACCATCCCTTGCAGTACTTCCACAAACTAAGGAAGATGCTTCTGTTACCATCTTAATATGCCGTTCAGGCCTCTCAGTGTGACACGGAAATTTTACTATTTCAGTCTCGTCCGGAACTTCTAAAATCATTTGACGAAGTAAGTTTTAACTAATATGCTTAGTTAAAGAGGGATAACTTATAGTGATGTTACGAAAATGGGCCTCAGATTTATTACTGAACAACTGAATAATCAATAGCCGAAATAAAAAATTCCTTCAGATTGTGTCAACTTTTCCTTTACAGTATTTTATATACAGGGTATACCACGATCAAGACTATTAATCATAACTGCATGCGACAAGGGCATTTTGTGAACGTTTATTCACTGTATGAAAAACGGTTTTCACTGTTTTTCTGTGTTAGTCATATGCAGGGTGTGTCACGACTATTTGTACGACGGATACTGTAAATTATTAAACCGATTTGATTTTTTACAAAAGAAAATAAACTATTCATGATAAGATGTCAGTGTACATATAATACGCAAGCGAAACCATGGGTAAAAGCTAGTTATATATATGTTAAATTCATAAAATTATTTAAAGATTTGAACAGCTTTGTTAAAAAATAAATTAAAACTGAAAAATGCATAAGATGCGTCCTCCAGATTTCAAATTATATATTCCAAAATTATACACACACCACAGCTGCATCTTCTTACTGTCCTTTAGAATTCACTATAAATTTGTTTCCTTTAAATTTTCTGACACCAGGAAGCCAGGAGGTCAAATCAACATTAAAAGTATTTTTCTTTTTGGATTTGTTTGCCGACTAGAAATAATTTCTAACATGAAACCGACCACCTGTCCTCCGTTATGAATAAAAACACGGTTCGTAGAAGTAACGAAACAATTTGTACCCACTAAGAGTGTTTGAAAATAAATTAATTCAACGTCGCGTTGACACCTTTAAGATTTGATTAATTTCGTGAATTTCGGTGTGCGACTTTGAGTTATGAGGTGCCGGTGTTTTAGGACTTACGTCAAATAAATTTTATTTTTATTATTTTGCTGGTTTACTGAAATATGTACTGTATGAAGTTGTATGAAGTGTATTTCATAGTTACATTCAGATGCTTGGGTCATTCTGTTTAATTTTCTTTTGAATATTTTTGGGTACATATAATCTACTGACTTGAGGCGCACGTTGGAAATAGCCATTACCAGTGCAAATTAGTTTTTCATTCTTTAACCGACATCACAAGAGGAAGTTATCAATTCGACCACTGCATGTTTTTTTATCTTCTTTTATATACTCGTATATTCGCGCATAATTATTCTTAAATGGCTTCATCGATTTCCATGATTTTTTTTGTTTCGTAAATGAGTTTTCCTTGATGGTCCCGTTGTAAAGGATTTTAGCTCAAGTAACTGGAAACTTAAAAAATTATGAAAAACTAAAAGAAGTCATGAAAATCGACAAATTTTGCGTTTGTACCGGCACCGAATTCCATAATTGTGTTTAAAACGACGCGCGGTGGTTCTGTTGGTATTTGACTTTAAGAAAATCATAGGGGGGGGGGGGATAAAACCGAAGCGCTTGGGAATTTTTCCAAAAATGTTGACTACTATGTCACTTTCCGCTGTATTGAGGTGTGAAAATATAATTCTGTTGAACAAATAATGTTAAAAACGTTAAAGGAGTGGGGTGAGATAAAGGTATAGAAAAATATAAAGCAGGTGGGATGAGTGCGAACAAGAAACGATTTATTTTTTCTAAAACTTTGTGTAATATATTTTTTATTAGTGATTTTGGGGTCAAAGAAGTCAATGCATAGTACAATTAAAAAGAGGGAGGAATAAGAGGAACGAGGAGGGAGAATAGATGCACTTAAAATATAGAATTTTTTTTCTCCAAAAATTAACCGACTTCACAAAAAGAAAAGCACTGAAAAGCATGAAATAACATTTTTACGTATTTATACAAGAGTCTAGGGGATGGGTACAATTTTTATCCCGGGCTTGCGCATGCGCAGAGGAAGGAACAATAGTGAATTTTTTTCGCACCGATCCCTCTTCGCCTGCTAGGAAAGAGACTGGTCAGGGCCCCTAACCAGGTGCTAACCCTGTTCCGACCTTAGGGTGCCCTCCGATCCACCGTTCGCTAGATTTTCAGCAACAAACAAACAAAACATAATTTTTAGGTTAAGGTACCTAGACACGATAAATTTTTTGCTCGGGACCTTTAAAAAAAGACAAAACAAAATTTTTATCGAGGAAGGAGTGCTAACTCGTTTCCAATACACCTTTTAGAGCCGATTTTCTAATTTTTTTAAATATTTTAAGTGACAAAAATTAAAAAAAAATGCAGCCGAGCACGGATTCGAACCAACACATCTCGGTCAATAAGCGGATTCTTTACCCTGCACTACGTGACTGATGCTAGGAAATCGGTAAAGTTATTAACAAGTGCATCATTTATTATATTTTTGAGGTTATTACTAGAGTTTAACAAATGGGGGTAATTCCAGAGACGGCTTCTAACCTAGTTGGAAATAAAATTAGGATTCGATTTGAAAATAAAATACAAATATTTATTTACGCACATTGTGTTATTTGAAAGTGCGAGATACGAAAATATCATACAGGGTGTCTGAAAAGTCTTAGCATGGGCAAATATATTTACTATTAATAAAGATAGCGACACCAAATTTTAGTTGTACCTTATTGGTTGATAAATCTACGTTTTTATGTAATTTGACTTTTTCAACCCCCTTGGGGGGTTACGCTAGGGAGTTGAGGTCGAAAATTTTGAATGCAAACCTATGCCGTGTGGCCTCTTCGTTTAAAAATCTTCAAAAAAGAAACATTGTTTTAGTATTTTAGTATTTATTTATTATTGTAATTCATTTTTAAATGGCAAGCCTATAAAAATTATAACTCGTAAATCGTATAATCGGTCGGGGCAAAAGTCGACCATTAGTCGACCTCTTGTGCCATACAGCACACGTCGGCGCTGCTATTTGTTGTTTTGTGGGGCACTTTTTTCTACCTTTTCTCCAACTTTACTTCGTCATTTGTCGTTGTTATATGTTTTGTTTTTTGACATCTGCGCAGTAGACCAAAATGCGTACCACGCGCAAACCGAGCGTGCTAGACATGCGTACGCAAGTTCAGGAGATGTACTTGGGTGTCTACATTCGAACCTATTCACTTGTAAGAATATATCCCCAATAGTTAAGGTACCACTACGTAGTTAACTGTATAACTTTTTCCCAAGGTTTTTTCGACTTTATTTTTCGTTTTTTGCCATGTGCGCAGTAGACCAAAATACGTACCACGCGCAAACCGAGCGTGCTAGACATTCGCACGAAATTTCAGGGGATGTACTTTGTTGTCTAAATTCGCAGTGGTACCTTAACTACTGGAGATATATTCTTAAAAGTGAATGGGTGCAAATGTAGACACCAAAGTCCATCTCCTGAAATTCCGTGCGCATGTCTAGCACGCTCGGTTTGCGCGTGGTACTCATTTTGGTCTACTGCGCACATGGCAAAAAATGAAAAATAAAGTCGAAAAAAACTTGGGAACAAAGTTATAAAGTTAAATACGTAGTGGTACCTTAACTACTGGAGATATATTCTGAAAAATGAATGGGTTTAAATGTAGACACCAAAGTCCAACTCCTGAAATTCCGTGCGCATGTCTAGCACGCTCGGTTTGCGCGTGGTACGCATTTTGGTCTACTGCGCAGATGTCAAAAAACAAAACATATAAAAACGACAAATGAAGAAGTAAAGTTGGAAAAAAGTTAGAAAAAAGTGCCCTACAAAACAAAAAATAGCAGCGCCGACTTGTACTGTTTGGCACAAGTGGCCGACTAATGGTCGACTTGTGCCCCGCCCGATTATACGATTTACGAGTTATAATTTTTATAGGCTTGCCATTTAAAAATGAATTACAATAATAAATAAATACTAAAATACTAAAACAATGTTTCTTTTTTGAAGACTTTTAAACGAAGAGGCCACACGGCATAGGTTTGCATCCAAAATTTTGGACCTCAACTCGCTAGCGTAACCCCCCAAGGGGGTTGAAAGAGTCAAATTACGTAAAAAAGTAGATTTACTAACCAATAAGGTACAACTAAAATTTGGTGTTGCTATCTTTATTAATAGTAAATATATTTGCCCATGCTAAGACTTTTCAGACACCCTGTATGATATTTTCGTATCTCGCACTTTCAAATAACACAATGTGGGTAAATAAATATTTGTATTTTATTTTCAAATCGAATCCTAATTTTATTTCCAACTAGGTTAGAAGCCGTCTCTGGAATTACCCCCATTTGTTAAACTCTAGTTATTACGCATGCGGAAGCCCGGGATAAAAATTGTACCCACCCCCTAGACTCTTTAATTTATATTGAGGTTAGTGGTAAGCTAAATCGATTGTTCAAATTAAGGTAATTTGTACACCAAAGTTCAAAACTTTGAAGTCAGCTCAATTCCACAGTATAAGAATCCGGAGTGATAATAATTCGTAAGCAGTTAATAAGAAGTTTCGGTGTACAGGTTATTTAAAGTAGAACAGAACTACGCTTACCCTTTATTAGGCTCAGTAATAGATAACTAAAGATTGTTAAGGTATCATTATTAAGGATTTCTATTATGCTTTAAAATTGCGCCGACTCTAAAGTTTAGAACTTTGGTGTACAAGTTACTTAAATTTAAACAAAATTAAGCTTACCATTAATCTCAGTAATAAATATATAAGAATATTATTTCATACTTTTCAGTGCTTCTATTTTTGTTCGGTTCATTAAAAAAAACTAGCAGGATATATTCTCTTCTACAGCAGTGATTCCCAACCTTTTTATACTTGAGTACCCTGAGAATTATGTAGGTTCGTGGCGTACCACTGATTATGTTATAACTTTTTGAGAGGGGTCAAATAAATTCTATATACATACATGTGAATAACTTTACAAAATGTATTTAAGTATACTTAAGTAATACAAAATACATCAAATAAATCCATAAAACTACAAAATGCTCTACACCACTGCTCTACAGTATGTCCTCGGATGCATGGGTTTTAGAAGAGGGCAAATGGACCAAACTTTGCAAGATATTTAAAAATGTCACTCCCAATAAAAGTTTTTGCTTGTAAAATAAACAAGATTCACGTTAACATGAAAATTAAATTTTTTATGCAGGTAGCATAAAAAATACGAAAAGGCTATTTTGCGTAAGAATAAACATAGCTTGTTTATCATTTTCTACCGAAAGAACAAAAATGAAATTTGCTTTCAATTAAACCATAAGCCGAAGTACAAGATTTCATTAAAAAATTTAAATATTAAAGGTAACGAGTTTTATCACATTATCCGCAACTATTCCCTCTCACACCTCCAACCAGACTACTAGTTTATGCATATTAAACAATAATAACACATATGGACATGTTTGTCAATGTCATTATTAAATGAAGCAATTATTTAATTTATAATACGTCTCATCAAAATGCTATCTACTGAACAAAGGATTTGTAAAGTCCAGTGTCCTAGGAAGGCCAAGTATCATTCCGCTACATCATGAAACAATTTAGTGAGAAATTTGTAGGAACCCCAATAACTGAAATGACAATCTACAACACAATGAAGAAGTTCCAAAGAAGTGGTTCGGTTTTGAATCTCAAGAAGAAGAAGAAGAAATATGACCAAGACGGTGCTGCCACAGTTTTAGTTCTTCAGTCTGTTAGAGAAACCCCTGTGATGTTCCTTAGTAATCGAGCTAAACATCTTCTCAATGTTGTGAATTTATATTTAGATGATCTTAAAATAGAAATGTTTCCGTTCAATCCCCACTTTAACCAAACATTGGAAGAGGGAGATGTAGCGAAAAGACTAGATTTTTTTTATGGGTGGGAGACCAAATTTTAAATGGAAATATCCATTTTTATAAATTAATTGCCTCATGATAATTGTACATTTTCTACTAATGCAACTGTAGTACCCCAGCATGTCAGGTACTGGTCTTGAGAAAACCCCAAATTTAGAGTAAGGCGAAGACAATATTTTACAAAAGTGAACGTGTGGTGCGCGATATCTGTCATGGTATTATAGCCCCAAACAAGCGCGGATCCAGGGGGGGGGGGGGGGGTCATGGGGATCAAGACCTCCCTAAATCATCAATAATACATAAAACTATTAAAATTGAAAATCTTATATAAAAGTTAAATGATATTACGGTTCCCCGATTGAGCCCCCACCCCCCTCCCCCCCAATCGAAGTTCTGGATCCGCGCCTGGGCGACTATTGTTTTAGTAATACCTACAATAAAATATTTTATTTAGAAATGCTAAATACATTATTTAGCGATGAACTCGACAATTTGCCATTAAATTTTCGCCAAAAAATATATTTTCAGCAAGATGGTTGTACAGCACATTGCGCTCGCGAGGTATAATAATAGAATGGCTTCACCGCGGATTTGGTCCAAGGTAAATTGGTGCAAATGGCTCAATTTTGTGGCCCCCAAAAAGCTCTGACTTAACGTTGGCCAATATATTTCTATGGAACCGATTAAAACAATTTGTTTATGCCTCTCTTGACCTGTTATAAAAGGCAGAATAACCCAGGCTGTTCGTTAATATTCCAGGAAGAAATCAGCAAGTCCTTTAGATATCTAACGAAGCAATTGGAAAAATGGGTTGAGTATGGGGGTTGAGTTTTTGAATTTTGATATCTTTGTTGTATTGCTTAGTTTTATATCATATTCTTTTGAGTTTAATTAAATGTTCGTATCATTTAAAAATTGCATTTGAATAAGAAATATTTTGAATTAAATAATTGCCTTATTTAATATAGATATTGAAAAACATGTAAATAGGTGTCATTGTTGTTTAATATATAGAAACTATTACTCTGGTTAAAAATGTAAGAGAGAATAGTTGGGTCTTTAAAAAAATAATGTGATAAAACTTCCTACTTTTGATATTTAAATTTTTAAAAGAAAACTTGTACTTCGGCCTAGTGCTTAATTTAAAACATATTTCATATTTGTTCTTTTGGCAGAAAATGATAAATAAGGTATATTTACTCTTTCGCAAAATAACGTTTTCGTATTTTTTATGCTCTGTGTATAAAAATTAAATTTTTCATAACTTGAATCTTATTTATTTTACAAGCAAAAACTTTTACTGGGAGTGACATTTTTACGCATCTTGCAAAATTTGGTCCATTTGCCCTCTTCTAAACTCCATCCGGAGACATACTGTATATAAAAAATTTAACAGGCCTGTAATGGTTCTCACAAGGCAAAAACTGAAACAAGAGAAATCTCAACAAAGTTACAAACCATAAATTTAAATCCTTTTCCTCGCCGTTTCAAGATCTATCTATCGTGTTTCTATTTTTATTTATTCCTCCGTTTATAACTGGAAATAGTTAGAGTCCTATAAACACATTCCTGTTTCTATCAAGAATCTCTGAACGATGTTCAACTGGCCCATAAATAACTGAAAGAGAATTAAAAATGTCACCAAAACCAAACTGAAACCCTTTAAAAACGGTTGTTTAAGTCCGATCGTTTGAGCAGGTGTAAATTGTCTGAAAACCTAAAAATGTTCGGGTTGGCTTAAGTTTAGTTTTTAGTATTATCTGTGGTTTAAATCAGTAATAAATATTTGCAAACATCTGCTAAAACTAAGTGACTACAAGACGTGTTTAGATAGAGCAAATCTGATAGACAAGGTGATTGTTTTTATGTTTTCGTTAGCTATCTTAATCTTTGCAAAGGTGTGCAGAAATATTTGGTTACAAATGGCTCTGTTTTTCACATTTCTTAATTAACAGTGGTAGTAATTCAAAAAATATTTTGCTTGAGGTAACTTTATTAGATGCCCTGTTAAAACTTTGGTAATAGTGTAGTAGGGAATACTGCATTTATTTTTTTGATTGCATAAATTGTTGAAGCAAGTCATTACAAACCCTAAATTTAATGTTATTTTGAAGAAAATTACTGGATTAATTTAACTAAAAAACATCCTTTGTTTTTCGGTACAATTTATTAAAATTTAAAAGGCAGGCCATTTGGGCATTGGCTAATGACGCTGTTGCCGTACTACGTTCATCATTCAGTCCATATGATCTTTAGAAATTTTTAACGTCATGATTGTGATCAATCGTATTTTTTACAATAATTAGTCACGTGCCTGTCAAAGTATAAGAAACACGGCTACGAGTGTATATTCAGTAAAAGTTTTCCATTTGGTTCAAACTTTTTGACCACCCTGTAAATATACACAGTGTCCGTCAGAAAGTTGGCCACATTTGGGAAATTTTTTTATTATTAATATTTTTAAAAAACTCTATTGGATGTTCTTTCCTGCATGTCCGACAACTAATTAATCTATTTTAACACATACATAGGTATCATGTGATCACCGGCTTGGCGGAAATTTTTAAAAGAAAGTTGTCGGTGGTACCGAAAAATAGGTCAAATTGATAAGATATCAAAAAGTTTTATTAAGGAAAATTGTTCAAAATGCACCGGGGATCCCATATACAAATTTTTAAACAATAAAAAATACAAGTTTTTAACAGTACCATGGCTGTGAAAAATCATAAAACATTGGTATGAAAAATACTGTTTTATTATGTGTTTGAATTTTTAATTCTTAGTTCGTCTAAATTTTACTGGCGGCCCGAGAATGTTGGATAAGCTTATGTGCATCAATATACAGGGCATGACTACACATAGTAACACAACCAGACCGTATTTTTTAAATTTATTTCCTGCAAAGTGCCTATTTTACAAATATTTGTTGAGTTCTGACACAAACCTATGTAGTTTAGTTGAATAAAGTTATTTTCAAATAAAACATTATTTATGATTTTTCAAAGCGATGATGCGGGTAAAAATTTGTATTTTTTATTTTTTCTAAGATACGGTTCAAATGGTAGGTATACGGGATCCCCGAATATGGGAACATTTATTTTTAATAGAATTTTTTGACATCTTGTCAATTTGATCCATTTTTCGGTACCACCGTCAACTTTCTTTTAAATTCCCCCCAAGCCGGTGATCACAGAACATGCAGAAACGAACCCACCATAGATTTTTTAAAAAATATCAATAATACAAAATTTTCCCATATGTAGCCAACTTTATGGCGGACACTGTATATATATATATATATATATATATATATATATATATATATATATATATATATATATAAAGGGGGAAAGATTTTGGCTAATCGGACAAAACCAGTAAGTTCCGTTACTTTAATGCAAGAACGGAACTTACTGGTTTTGTCCGATTAGCCAAAATCTTTCCCCCTTTTTATATTATGACGGAGGCTAAATCATTTTTTCTTATATATATATATATATATATATATATATATATATATATATATATATATATATATATATATATATATATATATATAGATAGATATCAGTACGTATTTAGACTTGGAATATGTGAAAATAATAGAAAAAAGCCTAAGGAGACTTGAGCAGGTTAGCTCAGATTTCTTTAGATTTGCTTAGGGACTTTTCCGCCTTATTTTCATTGACACTTTTTGAATAACTAGAAATTATATTTCAATTTTTAAAAATCTGCGTTTTCGAAAATATATGTTTGCAACAAACTGTATTTTCAAAACAAAGTACTTTCAAAGATTCATTCCCTGCTAGAGGCGTTTTCTTTTTTATTAATATAAATTTAAGTTTGATGTTAGGGTAAAAATAAATTACTTTAAGTCGATCGTATTGGGAGATTTTTTCTTTTAATAATTCTGAAAATTAAAATTTGATATTTGTGTTTTCTATTACAACAGTTTTTTCACTATACCTGACTTGAATTAATATTTCGTAAAAATAAATTATGATGTTTTGAGATACTTTAAAAGTGGACCACCTGGTATTTTATTTGTTTTTTATAATCCCACCTTTTTGAAACTTAATACATTGTTGTTTTTTAACAGCTACATGACGTACGCGACTTTCCAGAGATTAAGAGGATTTTTGAAATGTTAAAATCTGCCTTTAACCTAAATATATTGATGGGTCACACGTGCTTGAGAGCCTCACACTTCACTTTGATATGCTTTCCAGATGGTGGCGAAGATTTCAAGACATTAACCATTTATTAGAAGCCAACACGGTTTTCTCGTTAGAGTTAATATATTTTTATTTGTCTATAATAAAGATGCACTAAATCTAAATAAATATTTGTCATTCTTAGGCGGACGTACAAGGCATCTTAGAGGAACTTCAACATTACTCTGCCACTTCGGGAGTATCTCACTTACTTCTTTAAATAATATTAATAATAATATACAGAAAAACAATAATTAGTGAAGTAAAGTTTTTGATTTATCTCCCAAGATGTGTTCCATCGACATATACAGTATCCGCCATAAAGTTGGCTACATAATATGGGACATTTTTTTATTACGCTTGTGAACAAGATGTCATAAGCATAAGAGGGAACATATATTCCCTCTATGAAGAAGAGGGTTGTCCCTACTTTGAATAAACTTAAAATGAAGGTAGAACAAGATGAAACAAACATAAATATTAGCCATGCCACCCTCCACAGAGTCGTTTCCACAATGGGCTTTAAATACCGCAAAATAAACAAAAGAAAAAACAACCAGTTTAAAAATTACCTTTTAAAAATTATCCGCAACAATAGTGTGATTATAATGGATAACGCAAGTTATCACACTTATCACAGCCGTCTGCTATATAGAGCGCCAAACAGATCAAGTACTAAGACTGAAATACAAGACTATTTATTAGAAAATGACATTTATTTTGAATTTAGTTACAGAAAGAGCAACTTTGAGAAGTCTTTAATACACTTAACATTAAAAAACAATCCGTATGTGATAACATAACTTGGCGAAACAGATGGGTCACACCGTCTTACGTTTTCCCCCATATTGTATATTTAATCCCATAGAGCAAATGTGGCACCAAGTAAAATCAAAGGTGAGTATTTCCACCCTCCATGTCTTCTGACGGTGGTGAGATCCCCTCCTGCACGTACTAGAATTGTTGCCGATGACCGGCGAAAAGAGTCGACAGTATATAATTCTGCATTCCTTAAGTTTAAAAAAGTTGCCGCTGTCTAAGGGACACATCCCATTTTATTAATACCGACTACTTGTTCAATTCATGTCCCATTTTGATAATTGACGAAAAACCGTTTTTGTTTTGTTTCGGGTCTTAAATTAGTATATTTTTGAATACATTATAAAATTGACCCGTAATAGTAAAACTAATCGGGATCTTGTTCTTTGTGTTAACAACGTTTACCACAGCTGCTGAACCTAGATCTTTTATATCATCTACTGTCAACGGTGTAAGCTCTGGTTTTCGTCAAGCTCCAAAAATACCCATATATACTCTTATAAGGATCCGCAAATTTTAGAAAAATGTATATAAATAATTTATGTACAGCTTTTATGGGCAGAATTACCCTAGTATACTTTACCCCACCCAGCACCCTAGTTCGCTCCACGGATTGGCACGGATCCCGAAAATTTGTTATTTTTAAATAAATAGTTTTGCTATGAAATTGACACCATCTGTCCAAATGTCATGTTGACGAATGCTTTTCAACGCATGCGTTGAAAAGTACTTTTCAACACGCGTGTTATATAAGGCACTTTTTAGCCAAGTTAACCGAGCTTTTTGTCTCACGTTCATAGGTTGTCGTAGGAAAACAAAATATACAAGGTGTTTCAAAAAACATGGGCCATCGCTTAAAGGAAAATTCTTTGAAATAAACTAAGGCAAAAAGTTCATATATGAACATGGATCCGCAGTTCCGCAGATGCTTTGTTTCAAATATACAGGGTGCTGATTTTTTAAGTGTTTTCAAAATGGCTTCAGCAATGTCGATGAATTTAATTCTGACCATGAAAAATCTCTAACAGGTCTTCCAGGGGCGTGCATATGAGAAGACGGTAAAATATCTTTTTTAAATAAAACATGTACGCCACTGATTTTTTATATTTTCGTATCTCAGTCAAATGCTATGTTAAATTCTTAACAAAACTCACCTCCTCATATTTTTTCAATATTTACTTCGTTTAGAAGATAAATGAAATTTTATTAAGCGCCTTACTGGTTTAGTTATCCCAAACAGATAACTGCATATCGGTTGGGTTAAATTTAATACCCTGTATCTTTAAAACAAATCCTCTACGGACTCACGTTCACTATGAACTTTTCGCCTTAATGTCTTTCGACGAATCTTCCTTTAACAGATGGCATATGTTTTGTGAAACACCCTGTATTTCTTCAATAAGCAGGGTGTTTCACGTAAATTCCGCTTTGGAAGAAAAACCTACGTTAACTAAAACTTTGTTATGTAGAGTTACAGATGTGGTTAAGGATAGAAAAAAACACAAAGCGATATTGGAAAAATAGGTGTTTTGACGAAAGTTCCAAATCTATGCCATAATGAAGAACAAGTTGTGCCTTCGCTGGAATCACTAAATAAACGAATTATCGCAAACGAAACCAATATTTTCTGTAGCAAAACAATCTTATGGGGAGCTCTGTCATATTTTAGATTGGATCATTAATAAAAGACAAATTCCGTTCACATGAACGCTTTGCCTTAGTTTCTTTGAAAGAATCTCCCTTTAAGCGATGGCCGTGTTTTTTGAAACACACTGTATATTATGCTGAACCCTTCATTTTGTAAAATATGCATTATTTGTTGGCAATCATGAGAGAATTAGGGACCCACGTGCATATTAAATTACCTAAAATTTATCAAACGGAATGACTAATAAGCAATAAGCCAAATAAATTAAGAATTTACCCTCCTCGTCCAAAAAACCGCGCACATCCTGTGTCATAAAGGGGTGCACCGCCTGCATTAACTCACCCCCCAAATTACAAAACTAAAACAGATTAGTGACACACTTCATTAAAACACCCAAAACTTATAACTTTAGTTTATTTCCGAATTGAAAACAGTCCCTGACGCATAATATGTGTTTAATTTTAAAAGAAGTAATCAGCTACCATGCCTTTAATTTCTTTTTCACATCGCTGTTGCTTAGTTACCTATTTCTCCAAACCGACTCTCTGGTGTAGGCACATACACAACATAGGTATAATAAGAAAAATGCATGTATTGCATAAATCGTTTAAGAAAGTTAAAAGGAACCCAAAAATACAATTTTGAAGAAAATTACAAGGACAATTTAACTAAAAAAAATTTTTACTTCTCGGTATAATTTATTACAATTTAAAAATCAGCCCTTTACCCCCAGTACCAAGTTAACGTAAAGCTTAACCTAGGGATGCTATAGATAAACGTAGAGGAAAGGAACCAAATTCGAGACACTTTTTTTCCAAATAAAAAAACATACGCATTTTTGTTAATCATTATATTCTTTTTTGCATTACCGTTATATTTATTGGGTAAATAATAGTATAGTTTACTAGTTAACTATACCATTATTTACATAAAAAGTAACTGAACCTGTCAAATGTAAGTATATAGAACTACAACAAAGTGTAGTTTGGAAATAAAAAAAAAACCTGGTGCCCTAGTTCGAGACACCTTGGGTGCTCAATATGAGACAGTGTCCTAATTTAAGATACTACCTCAAACTTCTTTTTTTGTACAAAAAGAACATGTAAATGTGCTGGCGTGTAGTTCCCTATATTCCTCATGTGCCCATCGAAAGCATTTAACACACCTTGACCATTTTCTCGATTGTTATCCTCAGAAAAATGACCAAATCAAAATAAGCATCCATGAGAGCGCCTCAAGGGATGTTTACAGCTAGGGTTAAATCATTTACACCGGAAACCTTCCTCAAGCTCAAGGAAGGTGGTAGGGTAATATGCAAGAATTCTTCCTCGACCGAGGTGGTACCACCCCACACATTCTCTTAAAGGGCTGGTGAAGAAATGTCAGTGTCAGAAATAAACTATTCAGTTCATTAATAAAAGTAAAATTGCTGTTTGTGTTATCGGTCGTAATTCCTTGCACAGAATTTGTTCGGTCGGGGAACCCCGCATCTTGTTTCTATGAGAGTATGAACTTGAAGAAATGAGCGTTGTTTTTATACATAATCGGGTCGTCATCAAGTAATATCAAGTAACTTGAAATTGCTTGATCTCAGGCCAAATAGTAACCATGGAAAACCACGTCAAGTAAAGCAGTCAATTTTTGAAAGCTTGGATTTCAACTCAAATCAAGTAATTTATAAAAACTTCAAGCTACTTGACTTGATGAATCTCTAGTCGTCCAGTGAATAAAGTAACAAGTTCCTCTGGCAGTTTATTACACTTAACGTATTGTTCAATTGTGTCGCTTGGTACACCACAAATCTTGGACTCCTTTAAATAATCCCTTAGATTTTACTGCTTCAACAGCTTTAATCATATCTTCGGGGTTCCATTTCTTGCCTTTAGATTGTAACATCTGCAAAAAAAAAATTATTTGGTTGTTTTCCCGTAAGTCAACAGAAATATGTATTTATAAAATACTAAATATAATATGGTTCCTAATTTGAGGTATCGTCAAATTAGGCAAACCTCAGTGTCTTAAATTAGAAACTTATTATATTACACTTAAAGCCGCCATTTTTAGAAAATCTATAATGAAATAATGATGTTCTATGACATAAAATTAAGCTACAAGCTTATATTTTAAGATTTTAATAGCAAATATTCGATATCAACTTAACTTCGGTATTTTTTTGCACTAAAACAATCAATTACAAAAATTTCAACTACGAAACGGACTTCTCTGGTCCACCATTAATAAACGAATACCACATTACATTACAAGCGCCTTCCCTCTACGCGCCTTCCCCTACTACAGTTGGAAACAATCAGTGTCGTCTTTATCTAAATGGCGTGCCCTTTATAGATAAAAAACAACTATTTCAAATTAGGAGCCTAACTCAAATTTGGTTCCTTTCCTCTATATAGGAATTGACAACTTGTGTGATAGTCACAAAGCAAGTGAGCATTTTCTGGTACTATTGTACCTCTATCAATAGATTTACCGCAACTAATTGTTATTCGCAACACGACATGAACCAATCAGATGAGAAATTTTATTCGGAAACAGAGGTATGCATTGAGACGACTAGCATAATGGAGAGCCGCCTTATTTGCCCAGAAGTAATAATTGTTGTTTGTGTTAAGGTTGTTTTTTTTTAAAGTGTAATTTGTATATAATTCTTTTCAATAAACAATTATCTATTAAAATACTACCCTATAAATCTTATATTGTGCCAATGTGCAAAAGTACCACTGCAAGTGTCCTAAAAACCTCATTTTTCACGCGCTCAGAAAAGTCGATGTTGGAAGAAAATACATAGTGTAAAGATAATCAAAATAGGTAACATTAAAGGTCAGTGTCATCAAATTGAAGTAAGCATATTTGGATATACGTTTAATTTTTGGTAACAATAAATAATAAGTATTTGTAACAAAATTTTAAAGACAAATAAGCGGTCACACAATCCATCATAGAAGCATCGACTTTCAGCAAATTATCCGATTGTCATGTAATAAGTTTCGTTCCGGTCATTATTAAACATTCCTTTTATTCAAATGCAATGTTTTTTATCCACGAAATTTCCTAACCTCTGGGAAATAATCAAAAAATTAAATTAACACTGGAATTCACCATGTACTAGCCATGATAACACTTTTATTTTCATGGCGTGGGGCGTCACAACCAATAGTATCACGCTTTCCAAGTTTTCCAAGTAAATGGATAGAAAAAACCACCATAAATATTTCGTCGCTCTTTTGACTAAGTGGCGTATATGGAAAAAATCTCATATTGGATTTTTTCATTAAAGAATAAAGCGTGGTATGACACGTATATACCCTCTAAGTGGCATATATCAATTCAAAATGGTTTTAAAGATATGTACATTTTTTATTGAGACGTACGTTCCAAAAGCGCGAACATCTTTTTCCCTAAAGGACATATATCATATACGCCTCTTCCTCTATGTAAACCCATGCTTAGATATCGCAGTGGGTAGTTCCCAGGCGAATATACTTATATACGTCCGTTAGCCACGCAATGTCAGTGCTGTTACATAAGATACAAGTACGCCAATTAAATGCTACAAATCAAAAATTATCAGAGAAAAAGTATCTGTCGCTTTTAGCTTTATGTCGAGGCCTTACGCCAATTATACGGTTAAAAGAATATCAAGATTTTTACAAAAATCTTCCACTCTAAAAATATACACCGGATTATTCGAATTTATGTAGGTTTTTGCAATTTATAATTTTCTTCGTTAACAAGAGATAGTGCTGAGTTTTGTAATGAAAAGCTGTTAATAAAATTTATAATACTTTTATTTTATTAAACTTTATTACCTTGGGTTTGCTTGCAGCATCGATTCTAAGCCAAATATTCCCATTAAATGCCAATACAAAACTATTTACTTATGTACCTATAATTAAATAGTTTTAAAGTCGGATATAAAAAAGAAAAATACAACATTTAACCAACAGAGGTATATTAAATTTTCTAAGGGGCATTTGTTGAAACTACATAAAAGACAATTTTACAAAGGGGCGTATATATACATATATTTTAACTATTTCTCAGTAATAGTAAAATATTATATCGTTTTGTAAGTACTTTTGGAAACTTGGAAGTAATATATACTATATTACCAAAAATGTCTAGTGTACTCCTTTCAGTTCTACAGATATGGCTATAGAAGTTATTGCAAAAACTTTAAACCGCTCTCCTGAAAAGTTGGCAAAAGTAATATACGCCGCTTAGTTAAATTAGCGACGATTTAATTTATGTAGAGAATTTATATCTCTACATCAATTAAACATTTTGGTTGTTTTTTTTTTTTTTTTATTTATTTATTTATTTAACAATACAGCAATTATAACAGTAATAAACATAACAAATGTCTCAGGCATACAAATGAACCTAATGGTTTGTGTGTGCATGCCTTAGTAATTCTGATTTAGGTTTTTTCAGCTCTAGCTTACAAATATGCATTCAAAAAATATAACACTAATAATAATTAAACAATGAGATTCAAGAAATATTATTATTAAAAATCCAGTCTTTTATTTTAATTTTGGATTTGTTGTACTCTATTCTTAAATGAATCTGGAAGTTTATTGTAGATTTTGGGACCCACATAGATAACATGTTTCTGCTTCTGTTTCTATCCATTTAATATTTGTTAACAAAAAAAAACAGGATTTTCTTTTACAAATTTTGGTACAAAATTCTAAACTTGCAAAATTAAAAAAAATATATTTCAGGTTTATTTGAATTATTTGCATATTCCCTATTCATTGAAAAAAAAATATTTGGTACTTTTCCTGTAAAACCGAGTGCCTCAAAAATTATTATTATATGTAGTATATCGGATTTTTGCGTGGTGTGGTTTAAAAATAAAAGCACAAAATAATATTTCGTACTTTCTATAATCAAATATCTGTTTTATGTGTCTACACCGCTAAGGCATTGCCTTTTTATAGTAAATAACTAAGCAATAAAAATGTTAACGGAACAAAATAGTAGGGATGGTAGCTGATTACTTTTTATCTAGCTGTTTTATACAGATAAAAGACCGACAAATTATACTTTAAATCCCTCACGGTGTCGTAAATCGAAACAACAAATAAATTAGAAAAATTTGTTGCTTTTAATGGGATACAAAAGTGAGAACATATTTTTGAGGGATGTCACGTTGAGAGGATGTTGGATATCCGATTCATGTGGCAAGCTAAAGCCAGTGGCGTGAAGATGTTGATTCTTTCAGATTAGACAGTCAATAAATTGCGCTGCAGTATTATAACTCAAAACATTTACCTCACGATTCACTGAAAAGGTTTGTTGTCCAACTTTAGATATTCTAATTCTAGTGGATAAGTAAGGTTTTAATTTTAATATGGTTTTGTTCTATTTATTATTGCTAATAGACGCCATTACCCCATCCACATGAATGGCCATGCCCTACAAAACTACGAAACATTCGATCTCGTTGGCGTCGCTTTCGAACATGATCTCAGCTGGCACAAACACATTACTTCAGTAGCCACATCGGCAGCTAAAAAGCTTGGTTTTCTCTTCCGAGCCAGAAAATACTTTTCCTCTTCCAACTTATACACTCTCTATATTTCCCAAATAAGACCTAACCTAGAGTACTGCTCCCACATCTGGGGAGCGGCATCATCTTCGACACTTAACATCCTTGATTCTATCCAAAAGAGAGCCATTTGACTTATCAATGACCCAGCCCTCACGAGAAAACTCCCTTCTCTCGCTCATCGCCGCGCTGCAGGGGATTTATCCCTTTTCTACCGCTACTTCCACGGATTTTGCTCCGAAGAACTAGCCGGTATTATTGCCCCCTTGAATGTCCCTAACAGAACAACAAGAGGCGCGTTGCTTATGCATCCCTTTACTGTCCAGCTACAAAAGCCTAGAACAGACCACTTCTCTCGCTCATTCATACCTAGGGTCTCCAGATTATGGAACAAATTACCTGCAGATGTTTTCCCGTCCCAACCTCCAATCGTTCAAATCCCGTGTCAATAGACTACATTTCCCTTCTCTTCAGACACCCACGGTACGTTAGTACTTAGGCTTGAAGTCTACGTGGGATGTCTTAGATAAAAAAAATTAAACACTTAAAAGTTATTCTTAGATTATGGTTAGAACAGATACTTTTATTTACATCTCTTGTCGCCAACAATAACACACAGTCGTTGCATGGCATGGACTGCCATATTCATCATAAAGATGTGCTTTGTTTAACATTGACATTTGACAAGCCCGCATGATTGTACGAGATGTTAACCATGCGATTCGTGCAAGCGATGATACTATACACGGATTGCCGAACAGATGGAGTGAGCAGGTGCGAACCACGCGCACTGATGCACTTTACGCACCTAATGTCAATGTTTTTAATTTATCACCTCCTAGAAAACGATATTTCTCCTACCATTATCTATGAAAACCCGCTCGTCTAACCCGGCATCCCCCGATACGCGTTGATCACCTAGTTGCATTGCTCCATCTGTTCGGCGTTTTAACTTTAGAACTTTCCGTCCCCGCCATATTCATTTTAATTTATTAACTGGAGACAGAAAAAGTTTTCCATTTTTTAAAATATTCTAAAAGTACAACATATTGCGAAACCAAAACACTTTTGGAGCTACAAAAGGCTAGAATTTTACACTAAAATTCTTAGGATTATTTATGGTGATTGCAACATATTAATTTAATCCATCGTTAAAAATAAGTTTAAAAATATTATGTATGATATCTATGATTAACACAGAACGGAATCTTTTAAGGCTACAATCATTTAGAATATTATAGTTCTTGGTATTCGACAATGTCATTAGGCCATCGTTTCTCAAACTTTTTGGTGTCACAAGTCAAAAAATAAAGTAAAAAACCTTACGACCCTCTCACCATATATTTTAACGTTTATCACAGTTAGGCATTACTAACATGCAAAATTCATTATTTAGTAAAATGATTTCTTGTATACTTTCCGTATTTTATTAACAGATTGCTACTCCCTAACCTCCAGGTTGAGAAACGATCATGGGCGTCCGCAGACTTTTTTCTCAGGGGGGCAAAATAAAAAAATAATTTTAAGATTTTGTTCGTAGTGATTTATACAAATACACTAATAATTAAAAACATAAAAATTTTACCAAGTGCAAGCTATACTTGCAGAATTAGTGTTCCGTGCCATCAGCTCCCCACTTAATCTGAGCAAACCTTGGCCGCCCAATCTCCGCCCGCATCTCCCGCGATACCCGCCGCTGACAGCACCAACGCTGTATCGCATCGCGTATGCGCGGAGCTGAGGGGTAACGTTTCGACTGAGCCAAATTAAAAATTTTGAAAAACGTGTAAGGACAAAAGTTGTTCCTCACGTCGTGAGAAATATTTTTAGTCGAAAATTTTTTTCTCTGAAATCAAAGGTTCAGCAGTTATATAGAAATAAACAATTAAATTGTTTATGACAATTATTGATTGCGCTAGAATTTTTCTATCTCGATAATTTTGGCTCAATCTACACCTAATTCTCACTGTTCATGATTTTTTCAGATTTTTCTGAGCGCATCTTTTGGTGATGAGGCTGGGGGACAGCAATTTTTAGGCGTTTTTCCCGAAAAATGTTTAAAAACGCATAAAAAATGCATTAAAAATACATCATATTGTTAAATTCGTCCTTCAATAAGCTTTAATTTTTTTCCATTTCTCAATTTACCCTCTAAAATTAATCCTCAGAATTCAACTTTTTATATTTCACATCTACAATTGGGCCACCACGCTCTATTTCTGTGCTAAAATTAAAATTTTTACGTCCAATAGTTTCAGAGAAACCCGCTTGTGACAGACGGACGGACGGATACCGCAGTAATTCCGTTTTGCTAATTTTAGCACGGAACACTAAAAAAAGCATGTTAAAAAGGTCTTCGTAGGTACAATAACATGCAGGCTGCAGAAAATTTATAATAGTTTGGTTGCCGTGCCGGTTGCATTGAGTTAGGACTGAATTTAAATAATATTCCTAATCCTAATAGACAACATTAATCATAAAAAGAAATATTATTTATTACAAAATAATAGATAATTGGCAATTCGTCCAACAAAAAGTACGAATCTCACAATCTCAGGGGGGGGGGGGGGGGCACGGCCCACCCTGGCCCCTCCCTGCGGGCGCCCATGGAAACGATGCGTTACGGAGTAAGTTTTTGACGTTTTGCCTTCGATTCACTCTCACTAGGATTTTCTAAAATATAGTCTTATTATTACTTATTCCTGGTTACTTATGTAAACCTGAGAAAAGTAAATAAAAGAAGCAGCGAAATCAGTAAACTTCTAGAGATTCGCTATCTAAGCAAATCGGAGCAAACCTAACTAAAAGAGCAGTAAAATTATTAGAGTTCTAGATCGCCTTAGAGCTTGTTTATTCTTAGTTATTTGCCCCAAAGTCCGCACAAGGTTTCCCGGCGATTAACTTATTTCAGAACTGAAACGGGACCGGGAACATAAAATTCTTACTGGAGGAACCCACAACAAAAATATTTAAAAAGACTTAAAAGATATTTTGCCTTTTACCAGCAATCTAATAGTGGTGAAATTTTAAAGTCGTATATCTCTGTTGCTACTTACGGGCCCGTGCCAAGTTCAGGGATTTTAATAGTGAGCCTACCAGGAATGTTTTGGTAAAAAATGAAAATATTTTCTAATACGCGAAAAAGAGTTGAATTGTTGCTTCGCCCCACCTGGGAAAAAAACTAACCCGTTTAGGTATTTAATCTATTATTTTTTCTAAACAATTTTACGTCATTTTGTCAAAAAATTTTAAATTTTAAGAAAATAAAACGTGTTAGTAGAAAGTTATAGTGATTTGATTTTTTTTTAAATTATACTTTAGGTTTAAAAAAATTCAAATGAATATAACTTTCTACTAATACATTATTTCCCCTTAAAGTTTAAAAATTTTCGACAAAATGATGTAAAATTTGTTTAGAAAAAATAAGAAATAAATTACCTAAACATGTTAATCTTTTTCCATGGGGGGCGGAGCAAAAATTCAACTTATTTCGCAAATTACAAAATCTAGCTCTTTTTTCTTTACAACATTCCCAGTGGGTCCACGATTAACCTCTAAATTTTATACGTATCCTGTAAGTAGAAACAGAGATATACAACTTTGAAATTTTACCGACCGCGCGGCCGCCAGTAATTAGTAAAAATAGAAACTGAGTATCTAAGAAGAATCACAAATTTTAACTCTGTGTGTTAAAATAATTTGTCGAGCACTAAGAATTACTGGAAAAAGACTGACGAATATGTTTTTACAAACAGAAAGCATACAAATCGAGGGCGCTAATTGAAAAGGGGGGGATCAAACCCAAGCAAGCTAAATCTGAAATGGCTCCCCTGACTCTGAAAACTTGCTTGATCAGATATCAATAGTCATTGCGCTGTCATATTGTCACAAAAACATTTTCGTTCTGAATATTATTTTGCTATTATATTTGAGGAGATAGAAGCAAAATGTAAGGCAAATTCTCCTTTAAGCTACGCCTCTGGTTACAGCTGGCGTTCTAGAGTAGTCACACTTTTCAAATATAAATTTAAATTTTTGACAGCACACGGTGACAAATTGTTATTTTCTAAAACTCATTTCCAGTATAGCTGAAGCTACAAATGTTTATTTAAATGCCAATGCAGAGTTTTTGTTACGCCAATTAAATTTGGAATGTTAAGATTTGAAATTTTAAATATTCAGGAAAATTAAAAGCGTATAATATAAGACGTTATGGATGTTGTGATAAAAATACAAATGTAATAAATATTTTTCTTTCAGTGGGTACACTAGACTACTGTCCGCAAATTACCCTTATGAAAATTTACTAGAAGGACTTAATACTGCCATTCTGTTTTCTTAGGTAGTTGCCGTAGGGAACTCAAGAGCTTGTGTTGCCCCAAACATTCACGTTCTGATATTTTTCTGGCAAGATGAGAGACAGAGGGAAAGAAAGAGAATCTGAAATTAAGATTAAAAATTCTCTTAAATTTGTGCACTCTAGGTTTGAAGTAACATGACAAAAACAGACTTTAGAAAAATAAAAAAAACTTCACTTTTAGGCCTTCTCCAACTTTAACACAAGAAATTTGTTTTATGAAAAATGTTGTTTGAATTTAAAAAGTGTAATTAATTAACCTGACCATACACATTGTTAATATGAAAAAATCAAAGCTTAAATTCATAGAAAGTAATCACAAGAATATCTTGTAATCGTGGTTCATATCTAGATATCTCTGCATTAGTACATTTATGCCAAATAGTGCCTCTCTGGTACCCATGCCCATTCTAAATCCAAATTGACTGGTATCCATTTCAAGCTTTCTATAGATACGATTATGGATTATCCTCAGAAAATTTTTCAGTGCATGGCCCATTCCTTAGCGTTTTTCTGCTTGGGTATGGGTATAAACGTCTATATTAACCATTGTTTAGGTAAAATTCCCCTTTGGTATATGAGATTGTACAGTTCAACTAAGATACCTATCATCCCCTCATCTATTAGTTTTAGAAATTCAATAGGGATTTTGTCTGGTCCCGTTGCCTTCCTTCCTTTTGTCTGTTTTATAGAATTCTTATACCATTTCTGGTCCGGTTTCTTCAATGTGTCCGTTTACAATTTCTGGTTCATCATCCTTAAATAATTCCTTTATGTATTCTATCCATCTTTCCAGTACTAAACCAGTGCTAAATTTTAAACCTTCTTAGTGAATCTTAACCTTAATGTATTGGAGTAATTTTTTGTAGAATCATATCAATAATTACAAAGTTTCCAGAGGGGAAAGAATTGTCCACAAATAGTATTTACGAATAACATTTTAGCATTTCCGCCGCTTTATAGTTTAGTGGCCCGGCGTGGTCGGTTCTCTTGATATTTTTATTATTTGCCTGCCCGTTGCGATATCATACCGCGTGAATCTTTTCTAAATTTATAGTAATAAAACATAACAATTAGCCACAAGCTTCCCACTTCGATGGCCGCCGTTCCTTTGTGCTTGTTATTTGTTCCGTTTCTAAATCAATGTGTACTCGTATGAATCTAGAGGAGCATTTAAGGAATTAAGAAGTGCCTGAGAGCATTATAAGCAAAAAGTTTAAGTTCGTAAACGCCTCATTTATTAATTCACGAAAAGATATTTTTATTAAGAGATATGCGTTTATTTAAATCGGTGACCAGTTTACTTATGTGAAGATATAGCTATTAAAATAAAGAATTAAAATGGCACGGAAGCGTCTAGGGCTTTAGTCTTTTAAAAATCAAATAGTTATTGATGTTATACCGCGTCAAAGGGGAATAATTTTCCGACGTTTCGTCTTTACACGAGGCATCTTCAGGGATCTTCGCGCTGCGTGGATACATTCATTCTGTGTTTTAATATCGCAGAATGAAGATGCCTCGTGCAATGGAAGGCGAAACGTCGGATAGTAATTCCATTTTGACATGGTCTTCCAATAACTACGATTGTCTAAATTAAAAAAAATATATATATTTTAAATGCCCTGTTGTCTTATTAGAAGGAAATATAAGCAAAGATATGACTTTCCAACTTTAAAGAAATATTTATTTGACATATCAAAGACAAGGTTAATTTACTTATTGTAAAGTAATTTTCTTTAATTCAAGGACCGTTAAGTAATGGGCGCTTTACTACAACCTGTGAAATAATGAAAATAATACCTTTATTGAACCAATCAAAAAATGGGTCAATACTGGATATACGTATTATTAGATAGGAAAGATATTCTAGATAAAATAATTTTCCTTGTTCTTGAAGTGCTTCCCACATTATGTAATATAATGTCGTCTAAGAACATTATAGGAGCATCGCTAGGGTGTTGTAAAGTTAGGGACGTCGTAGCTCGTAAAAGTAGATTCTGTCGTGCTTCTTAAAGTAAATCTCATCTTGAGACGAAACTTTTTAATTATTTAAATTACTAAATTAAAGTGGAAGTGTTTTGCTTAGTGGATACCTGGGCGTATTTGGAAGTTTTGCGTTTAGGAATTTGTCAGTTTTTTTACAATTATTTCGAAAATAAATGATTGTGAAACTCAGTTGCTTATACCTACAGAAACATGGTAACAAAGAAAGTGCATGAAAAAGAAAAAATATGAAAGAAATGAGAATGTTAAGGTGGATGGGTGAAGTAACAATGAGAGACAAGGTGGGAATGAAAGAGCAATTTGAAAATGTCTAAGAAGCGAGAGGAAAGACTACAATGGTACTGGAATTTCATGAGAAGGGATAATGGTCATGTTAACTTATGGGTGATGAAAATGAAAGTATATGAAGGAACTCAGGAGACAGGTATGGCGACGATTAACCAGAAACGTCGGTGTAAAGAAAAGATGCAGTCAAACAAGACGAAAGTTTATTAAAAACAATGTTAAGAGAATTATCCGAATTATATTATTAAAATAAGTCAAAGCGTTCGTCAGAAACTGGCTTATATCAATTTAAAAACTGTTTTTGTCTGGCAGTTGTGGAATTCTGGACATCTCTTTTTTCTTAGTAATAGGTCTCAAGTCCAAAACAAATATTTTTTAGAGTCTTTGATAATAGTTTTGTGTTAGTTTTTAAACTATGATGTCATAAACACTGCTATTTCCAGAGGCTCATGAGCGGCTAGTTTTCGTCACCCTAATATTATTAATTTGATAATCAGGAGTTGGAAGACTTACTAGCGCAATTTTGAAGCAGCATTTTCGCACTTCTATTCCTAGGTAGAGAAACTTTATTTGTAGTCGTCAGTCATCTCTAAATTGCTTCTAATGTTATTTAAGGATATATTGAAGATATGATAGAATTAATTTAGGCACTTTTTAAGATAGTTCATTTTAAAATAAAGGCAGTGCAAAAATATTAATCACTGCGAAACAGATTAGGACCAACAATACCCTGGATATTTACGCATATACTATTCAGTGTCCAGACAGAAGCTTGAGATGTAAATTGCTCTTACTTAAACGCAGCATGAGTTGCTGGTCCGCGCTACTCTAAAATTATTTGAGAGTCAGGAGCCGAGAGACGTAGGTACTATTGCAATTTTGACGAAACATATCGTATATTTAAACGCACATCTCACCAGCAAACTTCTATTCCTAGGTAGAGAAGCCTTATCTGTAGTCGTTAATCATCTTTAAATTACTTCTAATGTTACTATGGAAAAGATTGAAGAAATGATAGAAGTAATTTTGTGTACTTTCGAAGCTAATTGACCATTTTAAAATAAAGCTGGTGCAAAAAAAATTCAGCGAAACAGATTACGATCTACAATACCATGGTAATTTACGCATATACTATTCAGCGTCCAGATAAAGGTTTCACATGTAAGTTGCTGTATATACTACAACATAGCATGAGCTGCTGGTCCTGGCGACCCTAAAATTATTCGAGAACTAGGAGCTGTAAGACGTACTAGCGCAATTTTAACAAAGCATATCCTATCTTCAAACGCGCGTCTCACAAAGAAACTTATATTCCTAGGTAGAAAAGCTGTATCTGTAGTCGTCAATCATCTTTAAATTACTTCTAATGTTACTTAGGGATAGATTGAAGAAATGACAGAAGTAATTAGGCACTTATCAAACTAATTAACGATTTAAAAGTACAGGCAGTGCAAAAAAATTAATAACTGCGAAATAGATTACGATCCACAATACCCTGGTAATTTACGCAAATACTATTCAGAGTCCAGATAGTAGTTAGAGATGCAAATTGATGTATACACTAAGACACAGCATGAGGTACCGTTATTAATTCACGACTTTGTAATCGGGGGTGTCGTGGAGCGTTAACAAATTAAACTGATGCCGTTCAAACTAGAACTAAACTAGGTCTGAAGCGGCCGCTTTTTGTCAGAAAAGGAAAACACAAAGGCGGTTCTTCTCTGATTATTATTAGATTACAATTATATGCTTCGGGAATGAAGGGCAGGTGCATGAGATTGCAAAAACTGTAACTACTACGACAAAGAATAATAAAGTATCTTGGAAAGTTTTCTCTTTTCTTGCATCATTACCGTTAATGTTAATGCGTTTTATGAAAAGTATCTTATTAATAAATTAGAACAGGGATAAAAGAGGGAATTTAAAATGAACTTTAAAATTGTTTAAGTACAAAAATATATTATTCTTATATTACAAGTACTTTTTAATTAAAAACTATTGATACGTCGCTAAGACTATAAAGGCCATTGACTTTCAGGCAGCGAAGATAAGTAAGTAGTTTCATAAGTAGCACTTAACAACAACAATAAAAATACAGTGATGATTTTGTCACTACTGACTAAGGGCTCACGAATTACATTTCAATATTTTTTCCTTTATTGGCATGCGAGTACGCAACTTTTCCGCAATATTAAAATTGGATACTCGAAAATTCACTCTTCGATCAACCCTAATGTGCACACTAGGTTCTGCCGTGTCTTTATTCTCCATGCGAGTCGGCAGTCGGCGTCTTGCGCCAGTCCGATCTCGTGCATGTGATTCCTTAGCCTACAATGGCCGGTAAGTAAGCCTACTAGGGATTTAAGGTGAAACCTGTTTAGTTCCAGTAGTTTATTCGCAGTTTGATGTGTCCAAGAATTGTTTTATGAATGCCTTCGAGTGTCTTAGACCCGGAATTCTCGACCAGTATCTTGTCCGTTCCTCTTCGGCTCAGGCCGAAAGCGCACGCTTAGCCATCGCGTATAAAAAATGCCTAACACCGGCTACGGACCTACGCGCTCCGAGCTCCGACGCTGCACTTTTCTTAGCGAGCAGGTCGGCTGTTTCACTGCTTTCGAGGCCTACGGCCTACGTGTCCCATTATCCACACCAGGGTGATTTTATTTTGTTTTCCGATTCCAGTTAGCACCTTGCGGCAGTTCCATACCACCTTTGAGATGCACCCTTACATTTTCCTCAATGACATACACCACTGCCTGGAATACAGTTGCCAATGACCCCGGGCTATATGTCAGCTCTGTTTTTGGGCCATTGCCATGTATTTCAGCTCCGATACCCATGCAAGTTTTGGATCCATCGGTAAATAAGCAAATATCTGCCCTGAGTAGGTCAGTTTTATTCCGAACACATTCTTCCCTTCCGGGATAGATTACAGTATAGGCCACATAGATTTTTTTTATCTTTGCATAGTCCACGAAGGTCTAAACCTAGGTACTATATGTACCGTGGGTGTACTAGGAGTGTCCGACTCGCACATCCAGAGCTGAAAACCTCTCTATGGATTTCACCAGCCCTTTAAGCAGATGTGTGGGGTGGTGCCTCCTCAGACGAGGACGAAATCCTCTACCACCTTCCTTATTTAGTGCGAGACACGGCATTCCGAGGCCGTCACCCATCCTAGTAATAACCATGTCGGACGTCGCTCAACTTCGATAATCGAACGGAAACTGGTTCGACCACCGAAGCTAAGCACATGTGCCTGCTCTCTCCAGATGAATGTCCTTCACCAGACAGAGCAATACTATCATGGGTTTAAAGATCATTTCATAAAGATAAAGCTAATATATCCGTTTAGGTGACATGCCCCAGGATTTGCCACAAACTCCGCAACACGTCCATAGGGAAAGAGTCAATCTGCGAATTACTTTTTCCATATGTGAGTTCCAAATGATCGATTTGTCCACAATTACTCCTAGATATTTCGCTTCATTCACAATAGAAATAATTTTATATTGTAATGAAGAAGGTCTTAAGTTTTCCAGCATCTTTTTTTTTGTAATTGGTACAATGGTGATGTTGCCATATCCTTTATTTGATTGGCCACTTTGCCCACCACACTCAGTTGTTTTTCGTATGATGAGTTGATGACATCTGGCAGGAAAATACATTTTTTGAATTTGGTCGAATTTTAACCAGTAATATTTTTGTTATTACCCGTTCAACCGACGCACTTGTTTGTGTTCGTGTTTGCGTGTAATAACATTAACATATTTATTAAAAATGCTAAATGATTGAATGAACAAGCCCATTGTAATAATAAATAATTGCTTTTGCATTTAAGACAATATAATTTTATGAATTTAGGTAACCAGATATTCTCTTGACAGCACTAATATTGCTAATAAGTATCATAAAAAATGATAACGAATGACAAAATAAGAAAATAGTGCTCATCTTTTATGTACTGTGTAAAAGTTTTTAAGGAACTCATTAACATTAGTAAAAACGTTTTGCTTAATAATATCTACCTGGTGTTAATTTTTATAACTATTGTAAATATGTAAGGCTTAATAATTATAAAGTTAACAAATGATATAAATGTGTGGTTCAAGTTTGTAATAAACATCTTAAATTTCTTATTTTCTTTAATTTTCATTTGATTTATTATGAAAACTCCCTAGGAAAAGTGTTTCAAAAATTATTCACCTAAGGAATAATTGGCTTCTTTTGTCATAATACTGATATTAGGCCGGGTTTATCCAACTTCTTAATTCTTAATTCCTAACTCATAAGCAAGTTCACAATGTACTATTAAGTGACACTGATTCCCCAGTTTCTTAATTCTTTATTCTTTATCCTTAATTTTTAAGAACGACCTTGAAAGTTGCCAATTTTTAACTGTTACGAATTACGAATAAAGAATTAAGGAAATATTAAATGCGCATGCGGCTTGTTCAGCTGTTTTAGACAGATCTTGACAAATGACATTGTTATCCGGGTTAATTTGACGTTTGGTGATGGACGACAGTCTGTGAACGTAAAAAATTGTTTTAAATATTGATGCGGTTATTTTGTGACAAAAATGAATTTGGAAGATTAGTCTTCTTTAATAGATATTATTCAGGGATTTCCCAATCTATGGAACAAGAAACATTCCCAGTATATATAGACGAGATAAAAATTAAGAATAAAAAAACTGGATAAACCTGATCTAATAACTCGCTCAAATTTTACGAAATGCTTAAGAATTAAGAATTAAGGACTAAAAATTACGAAGTTGGGTAACCCAGGCCTTAGAGAAATTCATTTCTACTACCGGTTGCGAAAAAACGATACCTACTAGACAATTTTTTAAGGTTTTACTTTTACTCTAGTCAACAACTTTTTTTGTTATATTTCTCATTAGAACTCAGTTCAAAGTTATTTCCCGACAAAAATGTTTACCAGTAAATAATCTTCCTTAACGGAATTCATTGATTTACTAGATACCCGTATGTAAATAGTTTATAGCTAGATTTTTTTATATGGTAAATACGTTTCGCAATTTTCTCCCGTCACTTGGAAAAATGTAAATTACACAACAGTATATTAGGAATTCAATTTAAACAGTATTTTCCACTACGGCTGATTGAATTTTGTTTTGTTCGCTATAAAATTATTTTGCCTAGAGCTAAAGTGTGTATATTTTTCTCACATTCGCATATGTTTACCCCGCGAACTTTATTCCAGTGTAGTGCACCGAAAATATCAAACTCTACTATGATGAAATACAAGACCAAATTGTAAAATAAAACTAACAATAAGGAATGCATTGCATAAATTGTTTAAGGGATTTTTTTGGCTAGATAAATTGTTTATACGTTACCATTAGAAGACCCCATGTACGGTCCAGGTATCGCAGACTGAAGAGAATTAAAAGAAATATTTGATTTTCAGACGCTGACGTCGTACTTTTTTTCTTTTGCGTTTTTCTCGAAACTGCTTTTTCCAAAACGGTGTACACGATATCTCAAGATCTACTCAACCGATTTGGCTCAAATTTACATCACTTCTATTTTATCATATTATCTACGATGTGACGTAGGATTTTTTCGATTGGATGTCTTGTTCAGAAGTTATGAATATTTTAAACTCAAAATTTCGATGCAAATTTCAAGCTTTTTTTTTCAAACAGCTGTCATTTCTACAAAAAAAAATATTTTTTTTCCCTAAGTCACATTTTAGCTACATATTACCCTTTTAATAAGAAAAAATATTTTGTTAGGTTTCAGACAATGCCTAACTGAGAAATCACGTACACCACCAGCAAGGATTTTCAAAAGAGGGTCCTACTTATCGGCTCATATCTCCGCCATTTTTTAATTTTTTTAAATCGTTAATATTGCAAATTGTTCATAAAACTACTGTGTTAAATAAAGATTTTTTTATATACTTAATGGCTGCGTCAAAAAAAATATTTTTAGATTTATTTTTCCGAGCGCCAGGGTGGCGTAATCCCTTAAGGAAATCATTACAAACCCAAACATATTATTTTGAAACAAAACAACAAGGAAAATTTTTGGCCCAATCGAATTACTTTCGTCTATTTGTAATCACGTGTGCAAAGGCAACCAATGACAATAACATTACAATAATAATAGCCCATGGGTAGTTATCACTTGTGCCAAAGGAGGAATACTATCTAGAAGAAACCACAGCTAATTACTTAGACCTAACAGAATTAGAAAATGAATTGTAGTAGTTATATTTAAAAAAAATTACCAATAAATAGGTTTCTAAATATGCCATTTTTTTAAAAATCTCACAGTTAATAAACTTTTTTGCATTCTACCTACTTATTTTATAATCTAGAATCTATTTGAAGTAATTTAAATTTGTCTTAAATACTTTTTATAATTTGGGCCAAAAAATTGGGGCTCTGAATCCATAGTGCAGAGCCGGCAGAGTTTTGGCTACAGTACTTCGATCTTCTATAGAATGATAGCGATTTTCTTAAAGGACCAATTATTGTAATTTGGATAAATTGTACCTTTAGTTTAGAATCTTACTCTGCATTACCAAACTACGGATACTTGGGAACAAAAAAATTGCCTTTGAGGATCGATTCCAGGATAATATTCTATCTGTCGTAGAGTAGTAGAGTGTTTGATGTTTAAAGAAAATAAGGTTAAAATATTTAAAAGGAAAAATAAAGAGGTTGGAACTCAATGGATAGAACCGCAGATAGTAGGTATTGCGTGTGTGTTAGTGAAAAATTATGATTTTTGGTCAGGAGTAGAGGGTAGTAGTTCTGGAATAAAGAATCGACACACAAGTGTAGAACTAATGATGAAAAAGAAGATTGGCCATAGAGCAGAATAATTGTAGTTAAGTTAAATATTAGGCTGACCAACACAACATTAACTAAAGCTTATATACTAACTTCGGGATACAATTATGAGTGTTGAAAGAATTATATGATGAAATAGGGGAATGAATCACAGAGGAAAGATCTAATAAAGCTTTAAATTATATAGGTGACTAGAACGCAATGGTTGCTAAAGGTAAAGGGAAATGAGGTAGGGTCACACGATTTAGGCACGCGTAACATAAGAGACGAACGATTATATTAGAGTTTTGCATAAGTAAAAGACTGTTTATTGTCAATAGATGTCTAAAACAAAAAGAAAAAATCTGCATGTCACTTTACAGATATCAATTTTTGTTTGTTAATAATATATTTAAAAACCATTCAAAATGGTTTAGATAATTTCTAGTAACAGGTATTTATAGCGACTACAATGTTAATGTTTGGTGAATTAGTGTGAATTAGAATTTAACGTTCAGGTCACTGAAACGGTTTAAAATTTGTGTAAATCAAGATCTACTAGTCGATCAGTTTTTAAAATTTGTGTAAATCAAGATCTACTAGTCGATCAGTTATATTTTGACAGGTTTTTATCCTCTCATTGTAAATAAGTCGCCATTAAAAACTTATGAGTGGTCTTGAAACGTATTGCTAGAATGAACTTGGTTCTATTTTTGTGGAAAGTACTTATTAAAATTCCCTTTTCTTTATAAATTTACGAAACAACTTAGAAATAAATTCCTAAGGAAACTAAGTTGTCTTATTCTTATATTTGTCAGTTTAAAACGTTTGGTTATCAAATTAGACCGGTCTAGCGTTAGAGAATCTGACCGCAAAAGTTTACAAGACCGATCTGCGCAGTAAATAGAAGATAAAGTTGATAACGAATACTTAAATAAAGAGCGGAGTCATGAAGGGAAAGGTGATTAGAAAGGAAGAAAAGACATGCTATAAAGCCTCAGATTAAGAAAGAAATACTAAGCTAATGAAAGGAATGTGAAAACCCTAGAAACCAAGCCAATTATTAATTATAAAAACCTTAGAATGAAGTGAATAAAACTTATAAAATGTTCAGAAAAATTATATTGGAGAACACCATGGGATCATAAGAAAATTCAACAAAAAAATGGCAGTCAAGAACGCAGCATGCAACTCTTTAATGATTCAAAGATTCAAGATTCAAAGATTTATTTATAAGTTAAATATACAGTATTGTAGATAGGTACAATAAAATAAGTTAAGATGTGGTGTCACATTTAAGAACAAGATCGATAAATTCTATCACATTATATTTTTTACGGATTGGGACTATCAACTAGACTCGTGACGGAGCCTGTGTTTGAGAAATCACCAACCTCACAGAGCAGCAATCTGTGTATTTATGTATGTGTTTATTTAGATATCTTCGTTACAATAATCTACAATATAAAGGTAAATAATATAAAGACAAAAAAAACTACTACAACTAAGATCCGGGAGAAGAATATGCAGGGCAGAGGCCGCGAAGTGAAGCAAGCCCAGAGAAGCAAGCGAGAAAGACACACTAAATACAATTATTTCTCTATAGATATTCTAAAATTTCATATTGTTAAAAATGTGATAATTTTCAAATACAATTTTTTTTGTTAAAATTTTATATGTATGTTGTTTATTTTTATTACCAGTTAGTTTTTTTATTGGTGCAGCTAAAGAGTTTACAAATTTTGGGTCGCAAAAAAGAAAATTTCTTTGTAAATGAAATTTTGTAAAGAATGGAGTTCAGTAATCCTTATTTGATACAGATCGGGTGTAGTATTGGTGATCTGTGCATGTAAATGGGTGTTTAGATTTTGTAAAATAAATAAGACAGCCATGAATGTACAGACCTCGCAAATTAAGAATTTTAATTTCTTTATAAAGTAATTCTGTAGGGTATCTGATGTTTTTAAAGGGCATGATTTTAAGGATTTTATTTTGACATATTTTAAGTATTTTTAAAGCAGCATCAGTCGAGCCGCCCCACACAACAATGCAGTAGCGGAGTATATATTCTACCAAAGCAAAATAAACAGTTTTAAGAAGTTTTGGTTACAGGATATTCCGTAACAAATAAAATTTGTAGTACAATTTCCTGACCTTTTCAGCAGTTGCCACAATATGTTCAGTCCATCGAAGCTGTTGATCTATAATGATCTCTAAACATTTGATCCGTTGAACTTTTTCGATAGATGAACATTGACAGTCATTAGCGAGAGTGGCACACGTAGTGAAGTGTGCCCTACTAATGTTGGCTTTCATAGGCTGACAAGAAGAAGTTGTAGAAAAAGCCAAAAACTTGGTTTTAGGAATACTTGGACTAAGCAGATTAGCGCTTAGCCAGCGTTGGACCACACGGAGGCCCCTCTCAGTCTCTTCATACACCTCACTCCAGTCATCCCCATGAAATAAAATTGCAGCATCATCTGCGTATAAAATTCCCTTAAGTGGCAAACCGCCAATTTCATTATATATATATATATATATATATATATATATATATATATATATATATATATATATATATATATATATATATAGATATATGTATATATATAGTTAAATCTTACTTGTATAACCGTCTACAAAAGGTCATGATTAACGGTTCGGTCAGTTTTGGTGGAGTGGTAGAAACGGGTGTGCTGTACTGGGGCCACTCCTGTTTCTCATATATATATATATAGACGGTTATACAAGTAAGATTTAACTAAATCCAGGGTTTGATCCCTTATACCTACATCAAACAGAGCATCCAGAAGAATTTTTTGGGAAACAGTATCGAAACCCCTTACTAAGTCCATGAACACTGCTATGCAATTTTGATTACTGTAATAATTTCCTTTGTTAGGGCAAAAGCAGCATCTGATATTTATAAAACAAATTATTATTTTCCAGAAAAAGCGCCAGTCTGTTCTTCATGCATTTATCCCAAATTTTGGCAATATTACTTATCAAAGAAATCGGTCTGTAGTTAGTAGGTTCACTTGGAGCATCTTTTTTAAATATCGGAACTATTAAGGCTGTTTTATACTCACTAGCAATTTCGCCGTCAGAAAAGGTCAGATTAATGTTTAGTATTTTTTAGCGGAAGTAAAATCAATTTTTGGAAATATTTTAGCGTTTCAGTAGAGATTTGATCATCACCAGGCGCACAATTGTTTTTTAATGAGAAAATGGTTTTAGTAAGTTCTGCATCAGTAACCGGTATAAGAAAAAAAGTATTTTGTGCAATTTTCTTTATTATATTATCAGGTTTAGCAGTAGCAGGGACAGTACTAGCCATGGCATAGTTTTACTGTTAGCGAAAAAGCCATTAAATATTTCGGCATTTCCATATCATTAGTTAATTCTGTATTATCGAAATTTTTTGTGAAAGCCACATAAAAAAAATTATATATTAAAAATGTATTTTTCAATTTTAACAGAAGCAATTGCCAGACAAAAATGTTGGAAAACTAAACCATTTGTTCAGTTCTAAAAACTTTTTTGTCATGTTTTCGTTAAGACGGCTACGAACCGGAATAAAAAATATTTCTTGTCAGTCTAAGTTGCCAAAGAAAATACCTAATATATGGTCGTTAAATGTAGGGGCGGTGCATATTCGAGATACTTCAAACGCTTAGTTTGTTATGATATATATGCATAAACATATGTGCAATTTGTTTTATGTTTTGGCTAATTATAAACTGCGCTGGCTACCACGTATTTATGATTTATGGTGAGCGTAGTTCCGCTAGGATAATTTCAGTCTAGTTCAGTTGGACTTTCTTGATAAGACAAGCAATATTTATTGTTAAGTATGGTGTAACATATAGAATATTATTTATATGCGTATATATACGTATACATGGTATATAGCTAGTCTTTAATAAGTGCTTTTGTTTCAGTTGTTTGGACCCCTGAAGCAAGTCAAGTTAATGTGTAGGTACTTCATAAATACTCCGACCGATAATGAACGAAACAATATTTTAAACTTCTTCAGAATTAATAAACATATGTCTCAACTAAATAAGAACCCAAAAGCGCTAAAATTAACAATAACTGAAGGTTATTTAAAACATGACATTTTACAACGCCAAAAAAAGTTAGGGCAGGTAGTTTTTAAAAAATATTTAAACTATAATTATATTGATGAAGCTTTTATCTTTGATAAACTGATAAACTTATTCTTCTTCTTTGACTTTCTAATTTTCCAACTTTATATCGGTGTCGCACAGTGCAGCGATCCGTGGACAAAAATGTAAATATTAACCCTTTATTATAGATATAATTACCAGCTTATAGGGTAATAAATGTTCCAGTTAAGAGTCTTCCAGAAATCCTAATTAGAATTATTAGGTATCGTCTCAGTTTTATAGCCGTGAAGTAAGGGTAACTTACAGGTAGTGCATTACCTATTTTATCAGTTGCAGTTTTGCTTGAACTGTGGACAGTTGTTTTGGAAAGTGTAGTATTAGTGGTATTTTAGCAATGGAGAATGTAAATACAGGTAGGCATGTTTACTTAAAAATATTATAGTTACATGATTATTTGATACTTGGTAACTTTAAGCTATTGTATTTTAGAGGGGGTAAAATTTTTTCTTAGTGATTTTTTTGAATTTTTTTTGCTATTTTGTGGCAAATCTTACGTAGATTTCGGCAAAAGCATTCGCTTTCGCAAATCTGTACAAACTTTTAAAAAAGAAATTTTTTTCAGGCTAAGATCGACCTCTGGCGACTATTTCGAAGTCTGCGTGGCGGCAATAGGTGAAGTCAAATTCAGTGCAGTAAAACAATTAATTATTAACTCGTATAGTGTCCTAAACCCCGACGAATCAAAACTAGTAAACGTTGTGAAATGCGCTTGTGCAAACTTGAAATCAAAGTGGATAAAGTACTCGCGTTGGAAATCCTATTTTTTAACAAAGAAGGTGGTTTTCTGGCCTTAAAAATTTGTGTTCCTGAAAAGTTAACGGGTTATGCTATTACCAGGTCAAATACTGTAATAAAGTCATGGTCGTCATGTAAAAGAGTTCGCGGAGTGTTCCGAAAAAGAAACGGAAAGTAAAAACATTGGTAAAAAGTTTTAGTAGCGAAGAGCTAAGTTTTGTTGCTGATATCGCTAGTCCATCAACGTCCACACAATCATTGGTGGTGAAGAAAGAGTTCAAACACTTGCTCTTTATTTGGATCTAGATTGATCAGAACGTAAGTATAATTTGTTAAGGACAGTCGTAAATAGTATAGATAGTGATACTTTTCCTACTTTTTATAGGTTTAACCTTCATAAACTTAAAGTTTTTCATTGAATTAGGTTCCTATATATTCTTTTCATTAACTGATACAGTTGCTAATATTATTTATTTTAACTAATGTTTCTACTGTTAATATGTTATTCTGGACGCATAAGTTTAAATCAATTTTTTTTTGTAACCTTGGTATATGAAATAAATATGTTTTGTTTTAAATATAGACCAACAGCCTACATATTTGTGATAAATAATGTATATTATGATAATATTAATGTGTTTCCGAGTATTGATTTTTGTCCCACTCTCCCATAAGATCGCTACACTGTGCGTCGTTTCCAAGTCTCTTGTAAACTGTGCGTCGTTCCGTCTCTTTGTAAAAAATTGAAAATATTCTTTGCCAGTGCAATAAAAGACCATCAAAAACCTTGAGAGGAAGAGACAATTTTTTATTATGGTCCAGGTGTTATCGCAATTTCTGGACCCTTGCACTTCATCAGGCATGTTATCCAGGGTGACTGAAGAAGCGACCATCACCAGAACCAAAATCACACCATTTACATTCATCAATAAGTTTTGTATGTGTAAGATCTAGTGGCGCGCGCTAACTAGTTCACTTAGTATGTGTCCTCTGGAATTGCATTCAGATGCTGCGACATAATAAGATATCAAATTTTTTCGACAGTGCAAGTGCACCACTGTAAGTAAAGAGAGAGAAATTCTTTAGGTCTATGGTCAATAGATAATCAATGGTCAATAAAAATGCAAAGAAATAAATTATTTGCTAGTGCAAAATATGGTTTAAAAACTCGAGAGCAAGGAAGTATTTTTGTTCACCCAATGTGTGTGTTCCAAAATTGCATTCGCCTGCTGAACTAGTTATATGAATCGCTATATCTTACCCATCCAAAGCCTCACCGACGGATACACTACTGACTTTCATCTGGGTTATGCCGAGGCCACACAGAGCGCTACGTACGCTATGTTTGCTTGGGTTCGCGATGCTTTCCAAAAATAGCGTTGATTGTTTTACATATACCTGGCCACACAGACACTGGTACGTTATGCTTGCTATGTCTGTACATTTAAAACGGAACGCATCGCGAACATAGCAAACATAGCGTAAGTAGCGCTCTGTGTGGCCTCGGCATTAAAACGTGGTGTGTTCTTTAGGCAGATTTACAAACATCTCATGGAGGGTTGTATGAAGAATAAAATATAGTCCTTTTTCCTCGAGGCTTTTTGACGGTCACAAGTGAAGATATTAATCTTTGCATCGTTTTGAATAATATATTACCTATAGGTACACCGAAAAAATTAAATATCTGTTTTACTTCTTTTAACTTTGTTCGTTAATTTTATTCTCTCTGTGTTCTGTATAAGATTCTCGCTATAAATTTTGTTACTATTCTACAAAATGGTACTTTGTAAGTGTTTTCCACAGAAATCTATTTCCTTCTAGATATGAAGCAACTATCTAAGTAATGCGGTAGTAATAGTAAAGTCTAACTCTTTAATGTGTAACAAATTTACTAACTAAATTAAAACTTTTAATCAAATAGCAACTCTAAGGTTTGATTGTTGAAAGATTTTAATGGTTATCACTTCATAAATAACTTTTACATCTCATTCAAACTATAAACCTTTAATTCCACATAAACCAACTTTAAATTTAACTTTCCCATGTATGACTTCGATTTTACAACCCTAAGATTTATGGACAAGTCCACTAAAGTCTAACAAAACTTCGGTGTCCCGATCTATCTATGACAACTTTCTTGTTGTTTGATGTAAACAACCCGGAAAGTTTTCTACAACTAGAAGTATAATGCAAATTATTTCGTGTGCAGGAATAGGTCAGATTTGCTTTGGTTAATTTTGTTTCTATAAATATAATATGTTTGGAAATGGTATAAACAAAAAAATCTGTTTATCATAAAAATTTCAACAACTTCACATAATATGTTAATCTCAACTAATTTGGCATACATGTTTATGTCTAGCTAGCAAAAAACCTACATTTTTGTGTTTTCTTATTTTAATTTTTTCGGTTGTCTGGTTTGTTATCACCCTGATCTTAACTTAACAACACAAAAAAAGTCTGTTTTGGTAATGTGTTTTGTTAACATGCCACCAGTAAGAAGACGAGTTAAATTCAGACAGATAACACACTTTGAACGGGATCGTATTTTGGGGCTACGGGAAGCCTCCCGTTTCAGAGAATTCATGACCGATGTTGCAGATCGTGGTTTCAGGAAGGTAGAGTACATCGCTTTTATAACTCTAAACGACGGATAAATATTAATGCACGCCAAGACCGCTACTTATCACTGTTAGCTTTTAGGAACCGACTCAACAATTCTTATACTGTATAGCAAATGAGCTGTCATTGTTGTTGTAGTCTTATTTTCAGATCCATGAAAAACTCGTCCAATACAAGCTGAGGGACCCTATTTACCGTTATTTTTACTGCCTTTGGTGGTATTTTATCTGGTTCTGGGGCCCGGTTTGGTTTTATGCTCTGTGCTGCCTGAAACAATTATTCCATTGTGATAGATGTTATCTCGTGTTTCTGAGATGTTAGTATTAAAACCATCAAATTTAGGTTTAGTAAAACAGCCCATTCTATTCTACCGTGCTTCTCCTGAGCCTTTAATTCAAAGTGCTTGTGCGCCGACACTCACCGGTAAAAATAGAGTAAAAACTAAATTTCCTTTCAGGTTTGTTTAAGATTTTCCAGCCTTGCTGCGAAAATTCTCCAAGTTCTTATTTATAGACGCCGAGCCAAAATAAAACCGGCAGATTATTAAACTCTTTGATCTGAGCGTCAACTAATCTCTTCCGCCACATTTTACGCGTTTTACCGTTTATTTTCCTCGTAAATCTTAAATATGTTGCGCACAAACGGTGCGTGTAATAATTAAAATATTAGACGCATCTCGTCGCAAAATGACTTAAATAAAAATATTGCTAATTGTGGTTAAATTTTTTTTAGAAAATATGATGAAAAGGCACCCTCTCTGCCAGGGTGGAAATAAAAAATGAATGAGTGTTAAATGTTGACTTTAATGGCGTTTAGCACTTAGGTCTTACTAGATTACTTACATTACATTACAGTAATGCTGACGACAGGTTACTTACATTACATTTGAGGACTGAAGATAGTATCTTCACTCCAACAGCCATTTTTCCAAAAAAGTGTTGAAACAAGAGCTGGATAATAGGTGCAGATCTATGCACCTACCACTTTCCCAAGATCTTTAATTAACCTTAGACTGGGGCGCCAAGAACCTTGTTCAGTTTAATGCCTCCAAAACCCAGTCCTGCTCCTTGTCATGCAAAAAATCTGGGGACACTTACCCATCCGCATAAATGGTCAAGCCCTACAGAACAAAGAGACGTTCGATCATGTTGGCATCGCTTTCGAACATGATCTCAGCTGGCACAAATACATTACTTCAATAGCCCACATCAACAGCCACAAAATTTGGTTTTCTCTTTCGAGCCAGAAAATACTTCTCCCTATCCAACTAACACACTCTCTATGTTTTCCAAATAACACCTAACCGAGAGTACTGCTCTTACATCTGGGGAGCAGCATCACCTTCGGCACTTAACATCCTTGATTTTAGCTAAATGAGAACCATTCAATTGATCAATGACGCAGTCCTCACAAAAAAAATTCCCTTCTTTGGCTCATCGCCGTGCTGTTGGGGATTTATACCTTTTCTGCCTTCTTTCTTGCCGCTATACTTGCCACATTGACTGTTTCTAACACAGAGACTATTTAACTGTACAGACACTATTTCATTGTATTTTTGATACCTTTAGATAAAAAATAATTTATTATTAACAGAACAACAGGAGGCGCATTACGTTCGAGCTATAAAAGTCTAGAACAATCCACTTCTCTCACTCATTCATACCTAGGTTCTCCAGATTATGAGAAAACTTTTCTGAATATGTTTTCTCTTGCCCTACCAAACTCCAGTCCTTTAAATCCCGTGTCACTAGATTATATTTTCCTTCGCTTCAGACGCCCACGCTATACTCGTACTTAGGCTTGAAGTCTACGTGGGCTGTCTCAAAAATAAAAAAGCTTCTAACCTAGTAAATAAACGTTGTTTGTCCAACTAATGTTGAGACAACGACATATAATGGATCTGTTGTTATTTCTGGCTAAACGATTTGCCTTCTCAGTACTATGGATTTCCGAGTTTCCCTAGACATGAACGAATCTAACAATAATTTCTTTTTGGGTTACATATTTTGATACCTTAAATTTTCAGTGCCAGTACTGCCGCTGAAATGTCCAATGATGTTTATATTGTTTATGTTTTTCACTTTGGGGACATTAGTCAAATGCAGGTTACGTATCACCAATATAAAGTTGTATAATGTTTAAGATAGTAGCACTGCCAGCAGTCTCCTTGCCAGAAACTTCAGTAGCAGGGCTTTCTCGGCTATATCCATTTGCACATGACAAGGATGCACTCAGTATGATTTATCTCTTTTACGGCAGCGTAAGCAGCATAACCATGCAACAGTAACATATCCTTAGAACATTGTAAATAAATGGTGCATGTAATCATAAAGAAAAGCAATTACTTTTAAGACTTTAAACATAAAAGCTGCTTTTTGTAAACAGACATTAAGATGTTGTGAATGAAAACATTCTAAAAATGATTTAAAATTCAGTGGAACTCAGAATGTATTTGATGCCTGAAGAATATGCAGTTCGTACTGGTATTAAAAAACCATATTATTTTTTACACTTTGACGTCACTGAATTCTTGAAGACTGTTTATTTATATTTTGACTGATAATTTTATATTTTGATCCTGCAGCAAAAATTCCTGGTCTATATTTTATAAAATGCCTTAAATTTGCAACTTGTCCAGTCGTTACCACATCTAACGAGCTCGGGGCGACACACACGTCATAAAAGTTAAATGACGTAGAATCAGTTCGAGCTGAAGCCAAAGTTTCAAAACCGATAGCTTTTAACCTAGTTGTTATATGCACTTTATTTTATGGATTTAGTTATATTTTCTTAAGTTTGCTGGAACAATGCCAAAAATCGATAATTATTTAAATCCTAGTGTTAAGTAATATGAGTAAATTCATTAGCAGTATTTAAAAAAGGGAATATAGCGTCCGAAATGGTATCAGGATAAGAAAATAGTGGCAAAGCGGACGGAAAAGACAGTAAGTTGTGCTCTTGTATTAAAGCATGGAGAGTCCAAGATCTAATGGATAACTCCAGGCCAAGTAACCAGTAATTTTTCACCCTTGCTGGCGATCATCAGACTGACGTAACCATCAGGCAGGTTCCCTCATAGCAAACTGGCATATTTAACAGTTCTTCTTGACTAGAGACGGTATAGCATATGCGCGAACGCCATCTACAGGAAGCCACTGTAATGCAAAAACAAAACATAAGATAAAAAAAACCGTCCTCAAAGTATGCCGTGGAATCAATAACGCACTCTTGAAAGGTAAGATAGGTACAAGGTATTGGTGAATGAGAAATAAAACTGTCAAGTTCTGAAAATTTTAATTTGTAAGAAAATTACATTATTGTCATTGTCACTGCATAATACAAAATTAAAAAAAACATATACAGCAAAGAACCTAAAACTTATAGATTTAAAATAAATGAGAGACGTGTCCACCTTCTACTTCAAAACATGTTCTCATTCTTCTTTTTACAGCATCAAAACATTAATGAGCACTTGGGGGGAGTTATTCTCCTGAAATTTATTTGTAATTCTAGCTCGTAGGTCTATGTGGCCATAAAAAAGTCGCCCGGCGTGAGATCGCAGGACCGTGATAGCCACCTAACTAGCATATTACGACTAGTGGTTCGGTCTTCGAAAAATTCTTCCAAAAAAATTAAATTATCAAGCGTTACGTGAATTGGTACGCCGTCCTGCTGGAAGTAGCCTTGTCGTCATCTCTTTATCGTTCCAATTAACCTTCCTTTCGATATGGCCCTCCACACGCCAACTTTCTGTGAATTTCAGAGGCTTCTCTATAAAGAAATGTGAACTTTTAGAACTCCACATTCTCATTTGTTGAGAATTAACATAACCAGAGAGGTAAAACCATGCCCCGTCAGTAAAAATGGGGTTTTTAAATACGTTTTCATTATTATGCAAATTACCCGTAAACCACTCTGAATATTACATTCGCTGCGACTTGTCGTTTGGTAACAATTCTTGGACTAAGCTTAGACGATAAGCGTGCATATGCAGGTCACATTTCAGGATTTTATTGCAGGCTCCGTAGGATTCATTTACTTCCTGGCTTAACGGCCGAATAGAGGTTTGTGGGTGTTCATTAACAATTTGCCGCAATTCTTCTATTGTTAGTGCAGTGCGAACTTTGGAGCTACCACTGCCTTCCTTTCTATCCACACTTCCTGCTTCTCTAAACAAAGTCACATAGCTAGTCAAAACTGGGCGAAACTCGTCCAAATTCATGACTATATGTAGAATCTGTGTTTGAAAATCCAGACTAGCGTCTCGTGTGGAATAAACCCACTGGCCATCAACCCTTCTACCATTTCCAAAGTAACTTTCGATCATAAAAGCTTTTTGTTCTACAGTGCTTACCATATTTAATTTTCTTAAAAATAAAAACTTCAGAACTTGACAGTTCTATTTTCCATTCAACCTGTAAATTTTACCTATGTTACCTTTCAAGAGTAATAATTCAAAGCATGCATGATTGATTCCAGGGAATACTTTGAGGACGTTTTTTTTATCTTACTAGAGCAAAGCGGCTACTGTTATATAGGCAGCCAGTAAAATAACAACGTAAGCGGAATCATGAGACTCGGTACCGGAACCGATTTTTGAGCATCACTCCAGACGTCCATAGTTTTGTGGTACTCACAAAGGGTCGCACACATACTATTATGGACGCTTAAACCCTTTTTCGTAGATATAACTAGGCTTTTCAGACGGAGTTGCATGGCTCCCGGTGGGACTGGGGATCATCAGACTGTCTTGTGTTAATACGAAGATATAAATACTTTTTAGCAATTACCCAAAAAGATCTTAGAATATTGGAATAAAAGATGTAGTCGCTAAAATAACAAAATAGCATAGCTCTAACAGTTCTGGGTAAATTTACGGAAAACAAATCACCGAAAAACAATTCGCTGAAAGATTAATTCATCGAAAAAAAGACCTGCCCTAATTATAAAAGTATTTGAATAGTCAAAATAGTTCATTAATCTTTGTTGAAATGAATGAATGCTTAGGTAAAATGCTCGCACCGGTAAACTGCCCACAAACAACAACGTCTGTGGTGTAATACCAAAAAAAAATTGGATGCGAAACATTTCGGGGCAATACTAATTCGGTGACCTTTTAATTCGGTGAATTGTTTTTTAATAAATTTATTTTTCAGTGAATTGTTTTTCTGTGAATAGTTTTTCGGTGACTTTATTTTTCGTGAGTTGTTTGTTCGGTCACTTTATCTTTCGATGATTTTTTCTTTCGTTGGATTGACGGTACACCGGCATCAACGTCAATCGCAATGTTTTAATAATAAGAATTGTGAGGACCCCTAACTTTAAACTAGTCATAGGAGAAATTTTGTGACAATATAATTTTTAGTTTAGGGCACAACGGTATAGAACATGATTTAAAAGGGCGGGGTTTATTTTATTGTCAAAGATATTGTGCCCTGTGTATTTTTTATCCTCTTTATTTATACATATAGGCATGGTTTTTACTAACAATATAACCACACATACCATTTGGCTCATAAAAATGGTAATTGTTGTTTAAAAATTTCAATAGAATAGAATTAAGTAAGCTGCTTTATGTATTATCATATTACACGAAACCATTGTATGCAGTTAAGTTATTAAGTTCTTAAGGTATCTGCATTTTTTCTCTTTTTCTAATATGATCTCAAAAATTTAACACTAACTGCCATCTCTGAACCAAGGGTGTAAGTTTTATTAACAAGGAAAGCGTGTTCCAAAAGGTATTTCGAGATTCAACTTTTGCGCCATTTTTTAACAACTTAACTTTATATTTAAAATTTAAAGATCCGACAATTTAATTATCTACGACGGGGAACGTGTTAGAATTGTTCAAACTTACTAGGAAAATTCCCATTTTGTGTGGAAACAATTCATAAATTTTGTTTAATTTGGGCGTAATCATATTGTGCCAAGTAATAAAGCAATTTGCAATCTTATTAGAAAATTTGAGGTTTCCAGATAGGTTGTTCAGTGGCGGATTTAGGGGGGGGGGGGGGCAGGGGGCGCCCCCCTAGAGCCTGGTATCAGAAGGATTGCAATAGCGAATTTTGTAAAAATAAATATTGTAACATACACATTGACCATTTCTACACAGAGAGAAAAAAAAAGCTGGTGGGTATTAAATCACATTCTATAATTTTTTAAATAAAAAAATAATTCCCTGGATAAAACCATATTTCAAATAAAAAAGCGATACTTGCAACAAAATTTCTTTTATATTTTGCATAATTACTGTAATTAAAATATTTAGTTGAGAAATATATTCTTAAAAAAAATTAAATTATTTTTCCGCCAACAAAAGCTTTAATAATTAATAGAAAAATTCACATAATTAAACATTGTATTAAACGTTTCATTGTACAAATTAAATTGTATTGTCGCAATAACGAAGAAAATCTACGGACAATTATAATTTAATTTTCCTAATAAGGGAAAAACAGAACTAAATATGTAATTCCAAAAATTAAAGTTTATTCCTGACAACTAAATCGCGGCTTATGAGAATAAAATTATTCTTTACGCTAGCCCTAACCGCCATGCCATCCCGTCGACATAAATCATCCAGGCGTGCATCGCATTTACCCATCGTCCCTTGAAGAGAAGGCAGACTAAGCGGCTACTCCGGTAGTAACAGTGAAGGTGACGGCCCTTTGGTCTATTTTTGTTAGTGTATATATTTATTGATAATATAATAGCCTTTTGTTGTTTTATTTTGTAGGGATATACCTATACATGTACCAAGATATGCATGTATTCAGTGATAAGTAAAATTTAAAGTTTCTTTCTATTTGGTAAATATTTGTTGGCGTTATAGTATAGATCTTTTATAGAACAAAAAATAAAAATATACTTTTCTGTATGTCGACTTTATTGCAGGGTTTTATTGTGTCATTTTAAAAATGATTGTATCACATTAAATGCAATAAATATGTGAAACGAAAGTAGACATTTTCATCTTTTGTTTTATAAAAGCTCTATATTTTAACCTCAAGAAATATTTTCTTACTGCTTAAGGTTCTCTTTGCTCCGCTATGTTTGGTATTGTCAACCTAATTCAGTTTTTTTACGTTTATCTGCTTTACTTTAGCATTTGAAAAAAGTTATGTATAATATGATATTCGTTAAGCAAATCATTACTAGGCTAGTATGAACGCATATTTCATTCTATTTCTTAACTGTTTGGCCAGCAAAAAATTTACGATCATGGTGTCAGAAAAAATGTCACTAAATTTTTTGAGGGCCAAACATTTAAAAAATAGATTGAGATATGCGTTCATACTAAACTAGTATATAATGATTTGCTTAACGAATAGCATATTATACATAACTTTTTTCAAATGTTACAGTAAAGCAAATAAACCTAAAAAAACTGAATCAATTTTTTTTGGGAACTATATCGGGATTGCAAATAGTATATTATGTCTTTCTTAGTAAAACTAAGGTTTACTTCACGTAATTAAATTAAGATATTTTTATTAACCAATATTAGTTGTAGGTATCATACCTTCACATTAAATGAATTAAATGATAATTGATACAATTAAGTCATATTTTACTTTATCGTGTAAATTTACTTACAGAAATTATGATTTACTTCAGTTAATTAAACCTGCCAATTAAATAATTAAATTCGCTGAATTATATATTTAATTGCTCGATACCAATTAAATAATTTAATTGAAAGAAAAACATTTTACTTGTGCAAATTAATTCTTTCTCTCTGTGTACATGTTCTACTAAATATTATAAACAAAAACAAACATTTTGTCTATGTAATATCTTTGAAATGAATTATACCAAAAAATATCAATAATAGATCAATTCTAATATGTAATATAAAAAATGCAAGTCTTTTGGCATTTTTGATTTACAGACTCTTAGATTGTTTCTGAAAACATTCCTTACACATCTCACTGCGCTCTTATCAAAACTTGCGCCGGATAATTTTTGCTTCTAAACGAAACGAATGACATTTTTTTTTCTCAAAAAACATCTCTTTAAAAAGTAAATTTTTTCGAAAATCGATTTACAAAGTTTTTCAAAAATATTTTCTCGAAAACATGATCGAAATGGATCAGTTCGATTCATTTGTGTTTGGACCAAATAGTAAGGTATTGTTTAGTTTACGCAGATTTTGTTTGCATTAAATAAATAGTGATATTTGAATTTCTTTTAATATTTGTTTGGTTTTTAATTTGTTTATATCAAGCAAACATTATACATATTACATATACATTACATACTCGTATTTATTTTAAAATAAAACCCTTTATAATAATAATAATAAAACAACTACTTTTTGTACTATGAATTTATTTTTGAGTTGTAGCAACAAGTTCCAAGATAAAAAAAATCATTTGGAAATAAACCCAAGAAGATATCAGAAATAATAAAATAACTTAAAATATCTGAATGGAGATTTGTTAGCAATAAGAGTATAAAAACTTGCCAAAACCTAACAGATCAACTATAAGATCTTAATTTAAATCAGTCCTAAGTCTTAGTGAGTCCCGGGTAAAATTCTACAGCCAAAAAAGTAAAGTGCTTGGTACTACTTTAAGATCTTATATTTTCTTATAATTCCAACATCTTGATAATAAAATATACCCGTTCCAGATATTTCTGAACCAAAATAAATACCTGACAGTTATTGACACATCTAAGGAAATTTTAAAGCCAAACAAAATTAAAAATACATAAATTAAACAGAAATAAACGGCAAAATTAGGTGTGAAATTAATTCAATGCTACAAAGGCGACGTGTTTCAAATAGTCAATTTTAGCATAACAGTCCGGTATTTTTGACGGTAAACTCTAGGAACCTTAGACTATTAAGCAAAGTAGTAAATTCATTATCCCAATGCACAAATACTAGCCTACATAATAACAATAACACTCTGCAAAGAAATTAGTACCTTACCAATTAGTAGGTTTTGTGGACATATATTGCTTTACGTTATTTCCAAAAATCTAAGCAAACCATTGCAATTTTGTTCAATAATTAAAAAAACAGTCTGTCTCTTTTTACAAGACCAGGACCTGAACAAAAAAATCCGGTCCGGCATAAGTCGTTTATATAATACCTAAACTAAATTTTAACTATCAAAACCCAAAAAGCAAGAAAATATAATAAACACAAATCTCACCGAAGTAAAAAACGACAACTCCCAGTCTGATGACATGGCACAAGTTGCAATTTTGTTCAATAATACAGTCTGTCTCTTTTTACATGACCACGACCTTAACAATAAAAAAATATTTTTCCCGTCCGGCATAAATCGTTCAGATAATAAACTAAATTTTAATTATCAAAACCCAAAAAAACAAGAAAATATAATAAACACAAATCCCACCGAAGTAAAAAACGAAAACCCAGTTTGATGACATGGCACAAGTTGCAATTTTGTTCAATAATACAGTCTGTTTCCTTTTGCATGACCACGACCTTAACAATAAAAAAATATTTTTCCCTTCCGGCATAAATCGTTCAGATAATAAACTAAATTTTAATTATCAAAACCCAAAAAAAAAAAACCAGAAAATATAATAAACACAAATCCCACCGAAGTAAAAAAACGACAACTCCCAGTCTGATGACATGGCACAAGTTGCAATTTTGTTCAATAATACAGTCTGTCTCTTTTTACATGACCACGACCTTAACAATAAAAAAATATTTTTCCCTTCCGGCATAAATCGTTCAGATAATAAACTAAATTTTAATTATCAAAACCCAAAAAACAAGAAAATATATCAAACACAAATCCCACCGAAATAAAAAACGATAATTCCCAGTCTGATGACACCAGTTGACATATAAATTGCCAAAACATTCTTTGTTATCGGCTGGCCGCGAAAATGTGTAACTCAAGCGGCGCTTTTTATGTCACTCTGACTAATGACATAATTTGTAGCCGTATGCCGGCCATTTTAAAAATACGACTGGTATTTAAATAGTCTGGATTCAAAGCGTTTGTTGATTATGAGCTGACATTCTCTGCGATATTTTAAGTAAAAAGATATATGATTTTAGAACTGCAGTAATTGAAAACACTTAACATAATTTTGCAAGTTCCTTATTTAACAAAAAAAAAACTACTACATTTTAAAGTCTGGATGATTTGATCGAAATTTAGAGTGGAAGTTATTTCATATTTTCTATGTTAATTCATGTACTTTAAGACTGTGAAACTTTCAAATTCCTACCATCTGGTTTTCAGAATTCATTTATAGATTCTAGTTCCTAACACTGTCCTTTGATACCCACCATAAGTAAGAAAGGTGATAATGTGCTTTTTGACACTAGCATTTAGATAGTAGGTCACGATAAATTTAATTAATTATATTTATATCTTGAGTTTGGTTCGTTTGTGTTGCACAAAACTGCACTAACCTACCCTGAATAATTATTCTAATGGATGTCTTCTACAATTAAAAAGAAAGTGTTTGTATGTGTAGTTTTGTGCAACATGAACACCTTCCAACTATAAGAAAAATGCCTTTTAAAATACACTTTGGTAAATAAGCATATAGTGTTGTCACATGTAAATAAAGTGTAGTAAATTATAGTAATATCCTAAGAATTTTTAATCGTTGGGCAACATGTTTTCTTATGTAAATTGAGACATATACAAACGCATTCACACATTTTATGATAAAGTGTACAACGTCCTTCCAGCAGAACACATCGTCCTGCTGGTGGGACCCTAAAATTGGAAAATTTATAGAGGTTGTAGATCACTGTCATTCTTTAGGGCAATAGTATTGTCGTGTTTTCGTCATTTAGCGCAAGTTCAACTTAGTCAATATCCTAGTTTTCATTCGTATTATAGACAAGGAGAGGATGCTTTCGAGTGCGCGGTGACACTTTTAAGGTATTAACTCTCAGCAACCTGTACCACAAAGCTGTGTGTTAAGGGACAGTGGTGGCGGTAAATAACAATTATTATGTAAGGTTGAAATGGGACAACAATAAGAAGACTGTCCAAGTGAACAAGAAGTTATGGAAAACACTGAACGTCGCGCGTCGTCCAGTCCAATATTGCGTGCGTGGTGGCGGTAAATAACAATAATTATGTAAGGTTGAAACGGGACAATAATAAGAAGACTGTCCAAGTAAACAAGAAGTTATGGAAAACACTGAACGTCGTCTAGTCCAGTATTGCGGCTAGTGGTAAAGGTTTATTCACCGAATATATAACACATAGAAGGGTCACTCCTGCGCGGCACTGTGATGTTCTAAGATCAAAGCATCGCCGCCAGCAGCCGAATGTATTTTCTCGAATTTTAAGACTTGCGAGGTCGCAGACGGAAATCCCAAATTACGAGGGCGATACGTGCACGCGATATGTGTAAGCGGGCCGAGCTGTTTTACGAGGGTTACTCTGTAGGAACGGAATAAAACTAAAAGTAAACTACAGTTTTTTAATTAATCAGTTGTATTAACATAAAGTTACTATAAGAACGCAGTTCAATTTGTTAGCAACAACACTGCAAACTATTATTTATCTACAATAAAGTAGTTACAATAGAAACAACATTAAAGTGTGTTTTAGATCGATCAAATAATAAACTTAATATATCGGATAAAAAGAAACTGAGAATATATTTTTTAAATACATGTAGGGAAATATTTTTATTTAAAAACACACAGTTGAGCTGCGTTCTTTACTTATAGTTAGTTAAATTTGATAATAAAGAAAAAGTTATTGGATTACTGTTTTTTCTTAACCTAAGTATATACAATATAATTTGCGTAAAGTAAGTTCCAGCACCTACAAATAAATTAAATACTAAGTTTGTTTTTTATTAGAAATCAGTTAATACTGAAAAAACGAGTGGTAATATAATATACCTAAAATAACTAAGAAATTATTAACGGCGTAACAGACCTTCCGAGATTTTGACAGATGTTACCGTTTTGGGGTTCCTAGATGACAACAATGTATGTTGTCCATTTCCGTCTTCCTGTCTGTCGGTCTATCTGTTAGCCCGACAGCTCCAAAACTAGTTGACGGAAAAGGATGAAATTTTGTATGCAAAGTACGCCTTAACCCTACTCGAAAAAGTATATCCTTTGTGTTCAATATATACACGGTGAACACTATAAAAAATTAAAATGTTAAGATTTTTGGTTAAATTTTATAATTTAATATGACAGTTATAGAAGAATAGTTAAATATTTAATGAATCCAACCATATTGTGAGAAAGTTATACAAAGTGACAAAGTTTGTTTTTGTTTCTTTACCTACTGTTCTGTTTAAAGGTAGGCAAGTTCCAAGTGGTATATATTATATTCATTAAAGAAGGCACATTAATTTGTAATTATATTGGGATCATAATCGATTATTTCGGTACATGCCTTATTGTCATGGCAGTATGTTGACGATAGGAGCAAAACAAAAGGAACGTTGTTTGTCATTCTAAATAAAATATTTAAAAAATCGACAAATATAAGTTAAAAAAAATTGTAAGGTACAACTACATGGGACCTTCACAGAATGATTGGCTAGGGTCTAGGCTATTTGAAATGGCCAATTACAACATTTTTTGGAAGGTCAAATTTTTTTATGACGAAAAATGTCATAAATGTGACAAAATTAATGTCTCTTACATTTTTACACATACCTCGCGAACTAATCGAGATAGTTCCGTTATATATTTTTTAATCCATAGAACAAATGTGAGCGAAGGCTACTGAGTCATTTTGTTTTTTTGAAAACTCTAGTTTTTTTTTGTAAAACTTGGTGAAACTTCAACATGTAGGTACTTTAATTGCAGCACTTTTTTCAGTAAGCGAGAAACTTTTATGTTTTAAAGAATTTGGTCATACCATCTGCATACGAAGGAAAGCCAAAACATCGACAAAGTTTAAAAAAAAAACGCAAACTTATAGTGTTCAAGTTATCGTTAGTTAAAATTGAAAGATTCGGCTGCCGCGTGACCCAAAACGTCTCGCCATATTAATGCTCGTCTGCGCGCAGTGCTGGGCGATGTTAGAATGTTTAAAAAACATCGATGTTCTCTTATTGATATTCGATGTTTTGCCATCGATGTTAGGGGTCATAAACATCGATGCCAATATCGATGATTATCTTTCGATGTTCGACCATCGACCTTCCGTTCCGAATCTATTGACAAAAGATTTTGGGAGCTAAATTAATAAACACTATTTATTTAGTTTTACGTTCTTTAGTTTTTTAAGGGTATGCAATTCTTTTGTTTGTTTTTATTTTTACTACACAAAGAGATTAACACCACCACCAGAACGAAAAAAATGTTCAACACACAAAAAAGTATTAATTTAAATTTATTCAGTCACCCCTATATAAACAACACAGAACTCTCCGTCCGCTTATTTGGTCCACTTTATACCACCACGCGTCGTCGAATGAATCAACTCGGGCGAATTTGCCCTCAAGCGGGGACGAGATGAGAAGGGAAAATTTCGTCGCGCAGTCTCGGGCGTGTTCGCGCTTATTGGAGAGTGATCCTTCTATGTGTTATATATTCGGTGGTTTATTAACACACACAATTTCAACTGTCTATACATCTGCTCATCTACATTTTTAATAACATAATAAAATGAAAAATATTTACACACGTATTTATAACTCTAAGAAAAAGAAGCGATACGTCACTAAATGCTCGGACTGCAGTGACTATATAGCACATACGAAAGTAACTTTAGCAAGCGTCCTGCCAGTAACTGTTTGTACGGCCAAAAGGATAAGTTATGGGAAATTTCACCTGATTTGCATCCTGTCAGCAGGTCCAAGGTGTTGTACAAAAGCACTGCGGGAAGACTCTTCCAGCTCCAGCAGGATAACCGCTGGTACATCAAATATTAAAAGACGCTTAACAATTGTGAGGTAAGTAAACTTTTAGCATGCTTGATAAGAAGGCTTGTCTTGTTTTATTTTCTCTAAAAAACTATAGCTTCGAGAAATCAAAACTTAGAGTCCATTGTTGCCTATTCTACACAAAATTAACTGCAGTAGCGGTTTTATAATTCACAGGAGTTAAAACACTGTTAGTCTGAATGTACGTTGTCTTTATTGTTGAATTCATCTCGCATTCTCTTTAACCCAGCCAGAAAGCCAAATATTGTTTTTGATGTACCCCATCCCACGCCAAAACCCCAAAGACTTTTATTTTATAAGCGATTATAATCGTCTTTTCTATAACCCTTTCATTTTCTGTTTGCTTTATATAACACTCCATCAGCAGGGAGAGACGTTTAGAATTAGGCCCTTTGCTCATCACAAATTAATCAAATAAATGGACTATAGGAAAGTTTTTGTTATAAATAGGTCTTTTGTGGAGGAAGGCCTAATTTCATTAGTTTACTCATGTTTGGGAAGAAAAGTTTGATCAGCTGATAGGATTCCGACTTTAACTCGAAAAGATGCTGTTGTTTTTGGTGCCATTTTGAACATCCGTTAAAATAAGATTACTTTGCTGTTAGAACATACTGATTTGAGTAATTGGAATGAAATCACTAATTTTTTTTTATTTATTTATTACCAATTTCATAAAAATCAGTGCATTAATCACTAATCCTCATGCAGAGTGTCAAGCTTAGAGACCTCAAACCGTATTCAGTTTTTTAGTAAAAGCGCTTAGGCCAAAATTTGTTTTATGGGCCGGTACAAATAATGTGGAGAAGATTTTAGAAACCTTATACTTTAAGTGTCGGGATGGTTCATTGGATGAGTTACGCATTAAATGCCATTTTTCGATTGATTTTTCGATTACTCTACAACACTGGAATTCGCCATGTACTAACTATGAGTCATAAAAACACTTTTCGCGACACAGCCAATGGTATCACATATCGAAATTCGCGCGAAAATGTGCAGTGGAAAATCCTTTTTTTTTTAATAAAATCCAAAATAAATCGATAACAGCAACCGCCATGAACATTGAAGTTTTCTCAGGACGGCATACACCTAACATATTATAATTACAAAATTATGTTTTATGTTCAAAATTTAATTATTATTAGGCTTCCTGTTAATTTATCTCTGGAAGCCTCTTAGTTGCGCCACATGAATTTCATGGGTTATATCTACCGCCGCAAAATAATTACTATCTATATTTATTACTGACAGATGCTAACCAAGCACTTCGAAAAACACAATGAGTTGTCAACACTAATTGTCTGAAGACGCCGTTGAATAAATTTAGGACGCCATATTTTAAGTGCAAGTTTGTTTCAGTGTTAGAGTTTAAATCATACAAATTTCTATAAAAACATTTTTATTGCATCAGCATATTTAATTTCAGCCAAATCATTTTTCAGCTTTTGATGTACCTCTTGATAACAGTTTTCCAATAATTTTCCACTAAAACTATATGTACTTGTATCTTTAACAATGGTAAATGGCTGAAAATCCAGTGCGATCATTTCTATTACTACTTTATCAATTTGTTTCTTACGCTGCGAGTTTTTCTCATACTGGATAGCTTTTCTAAAAAATGGGCTAACCGATCTAGTACTAGAACGAGCACTAGAAGATGCCGAGTTAGAACTGAAAGAACTAGTAGTGGTAGTTTCTTCTACGGGTTCATCATTTTTTTAACATGGATGATGCCTTCTTAAATGGTCGGCAAGATTAGTGGTATTATCACAAGAAAAGTTTGATCAGCTGATAGTATTCCGACTTTAACTCGAAAAGATGCTGTTGTTTTTGGTGCCATTTTGAACATCCGTTAAAATAAGATTACTTTGCTGTTAGAACATACTGATTTGAGTAATTGGAATGAAATCACTAATTTTTTTTTATTTATTTATTACCAATTTCATAAAAATCAGTACATTAATCACTAATCCTCATGCAGAGTGTCAAGCTTAGAGACCTCAAACCGTATTCAGTTTTTTAGTAAAAGCGCTTAGGCCAAAATTTGTTTTATGGGCCGGTACAAATAATGTGGATAAGATTTTAGAAACCTTATACTTTAAGTGTCGGGATGGTTCATTGGATGAGTTACGCATTAAATGTCATTTTTCGATTACCCTACAACACTGGAATTCGCCATGTACTAACTATGAGTCATAAAAACACTTTTCGCGACACAGCCAATGGTATCACATATCGAAATTCGCGCGAAAATTTGCAGTGGAAAATCCTTTTTTTTTTAATAAAATCCAAAATAAATCGATAACAGCAACCGCCATGAACATTGAAGTTTTCTCAGGACGGTATACACCTAACATATTATAATTACAAAATTATGTTTTATGTTCAAAATTTAATTATTATTAGGCATCCTGTTAATTTATCTCTCGAAGCCTCTTAGTTGCGCCACATGAATTTCATGGGTTATATCTACCGCCGCAAAATAATTACTATCTATATTTATTACTGACAGATGCTAACCAAGCACTTCGAAAAACACAATGAGTTGTCAACACTACTTGTCTGAAGACACCGTTGAATAATTTTAGGACGCCATATTTTAAGTGCAAGTTTGTTTCAGTGTTAGAGTTTAAATCATACAAATTTCTATAAAAACATTTTTATTGCATCAGCATATTTTATTTCAGCCAAATCATTTTTCAGCTTTTGATGTACCTCTTGATAACAGTTTGTATCTTTAACAATGGTAAATGGCTGAAAATCCAGTGCGATCATTTCTATTACTACTTTATCAATTTGTTTCTTACGCTGCGAGTTTTTCTCATACTGGATAGCTTTTTTAAAAAATGGGCTAACCGATCTAGTACTAGAACGAGCACTAGAAGATGCCGAGTTAGAACTGAAAGAACTAGTAGTGGTAGTTTCTTCTACGGGCTCACCATTTTTCTAACATGGATGATGCCTTCTTAAATGGTCGGCACGATTAGTGGTATTACCACTAGTTTTGTACCCCCGTCCACAATTAATACATTTTATCAGTTTATTGTCACTAGATCTATTAAAATATTTCCAAACTGATGATACCCGTAGGTACCCTCTTTCTCTTTATCTTTATACTCCCAGGTGTAGAAGTTTGATTCCCAATATCTGCAGATTGTAAATTTTCAGACCCTTGAAAATCCAAATCCGAGTCTTCCTTAGATGAAACGACGCAGGAAATACGCATTCCCATGAATTATTAACTTGTTTGACAGGAAGTATAAAAAATAGAATCTTAGTAATCTTTGTTTTCGTTTAACTTTAAAAAAATTTCCATTATTTTCGCAAATAAATTGTCGCAATGCAGCTACAATCACGACTTTATAACTATTGCTGTGCTTCTTATCGCTACCCACTACACGTTTGGTAAACGCCCAAATGCCGTAAAAGAAATAGTAAAAAATTAAAGTCACGACTCGTAACGAAAAATTGTAGGTTATGTTTGCATTCTCCTTCTTCTTTACTTTTGTCAGCTGAGCAGTGAGCAAGTAGAAATGTAGCAGGCACATCGATATTCACATACAACTTTCGATAAACTTCGATAGCGAATTCTATCGATAACTATCGATAGCACTATTGATGTTTCTCGACCCCTACTGGTTACGTTGTTACGTTAAAATCCATAAGTGAGAATCATCCCGTGAAACTCTAACACCCTGTACTTAAATAATATGTACAATAACTAAAAACGTTCGAAATCATTGAAGAAAAGGCTTATGTACCTCTTGGTTGAGGGGATCCGACAAACTACGCGCACACCGCGATTAAAAAAATAAAACTGGACTTCTCCCGGAAACAATAATAATTACAAAGCGGCAAAAAGACCTAATTAGACAGACACATTCATTTCAAAATAATATAAATTGGTGCATATAGCACCGTAAAATTAAAGAAAGTTAAGTCAGAACAATCTACTCCTCTATACGATTATCCAAATCAGAGTGGAGAAAATGGCCGGTATGCCGAGCTACCATGCATGGATACTAGACGACATCTTCGTCTGCTGGGATGCAAATAGTCAAGATATTTTGGAGGTTGGCGAATGCGCTGGATCATGCAAATTTGCAAAAACATGTCGCACAAATGACAGTTCAAAAGTCACAAACGTCAAACTAGACGGTATGACTGACACTTCTACTTGGAGTTTATGCTCTCGCGAATTTACGCGTTTAATTCGCTCATGCTCGAAAATACCCAAAACCCAAGCAGCAACTGAACCACTCAAAAATACAATAGGACGGAATATTACAACGTATCCTGGTGGTTCTTGTGCAAATCTACAATGTTTCTAACTTAAACATTTTTCTATGTCTACGAATAAAAAAGTTATTCATTGGTCCAAATATAATTAATAACCCTGAGCACATCAGTGTTTCAACTTTCAAGTTAATCTATAATTGCAGGGGGTTAATATTTTAAAAACAAAATTTTATATTATACTAACGTTTGCTAGTTGACCTTCCTTTAAGCCTTAACACATTGCATGTTAGGTGTATTATTTCTCAACTGTTTATGAAAATTTTCTAGATAACTTTATCGACTTTTACGACATTTTTAGTGCTTTAGAGGCTTGTATTTATTCTTTCATATAAAAGAAATTTTTTCTGGGCCGGAGTTGCCTTAGAAAATAAATTACATTGTTATGGGACCTACGAAAATTTTCTGAAAATATTTTTTCAAAAGAAAATTTCGTAAATCTTTTTTCTTCTTTTTTTCCAAAAAACACTTACTCATTTTAAAAATAAATTATTTTGAAAAACATTTTTTCGAAAACACACTTCCGAGCAACATTTTTGCGAATACACATTTTTCTTAAAGCTGTCAACACGTTAAATTTTTAACCTACTACCTTTGCCTACCAGGTAAAGGTTCCTAACGTTTAAAACTTTATTGTCACCTATTTGTATTTTTTTATTTTTGACTATAAAAATCAAAACAAGAGAGTTTGGATAGACATCATACATTTGGATATACAAAGTGTCCTCCATTCACAGCAAGCAGCCTTAAACCGCCATAAAAATGTCTTCTAACGCAACTAGTGTACCTACCGTAATGGGGATTCTATTTTTCAGTGCTTCCACTTTAATAGGCCTCTCTCTTACATTATCAAAATCTTTTGATGATATATATCGCCAATAAGAGTAATCAAGAGGCAAGATATATGGATTTCGCGCGGGTCACTTAAAAGGGCTACAACATTCAATCCAGCTTCCCTGAAACGTATTATTTAAAAATTCAAAGGAACAAAAGGAACTTTCATCAGAATACGATTTGTAATTTTGGGAACATTATTTTATTCTGTTCATCCACTATTCATAAAAATTCCGTCCTTTCAAAATAATCACGCTGTAAGAGCTCTTGAGCGTTTCAGACTTTATAACATTTGTTCTGCAGTTCTTTTGCAGCAACTGCTCCTACCTTCCCAGAAATTTTCCGCAAGCTGACAAAGACTAATACATGGACACACATGGACTCTCCTTAACTGCCAGGTATAGGCTCATTTTAAAGTCTTGGGCCACTGCAGTGGGATTTCTTCTTCGCTTCACATGTGAACTGACGACATACTCGTAATCGATAGTCATAAATTTTTCGTGCAATCGTAACACTGTAGTCGTCTTGCTGGGTATTAGACAATCGGTAACTAAGATGTTCCTTTCATGCAGCTTGAAATAAGTTTAATTCGTTTACTAATGGTGTAAATGGGAATTTGTTTAAAACAAAATTATGACTATATGCAAGACATTTATGCTGGACAAAAAGTAAAAGCGTTTTCTAGGTATTATTTGGAGCTTTTTTGGCATAATTGGCAAATGAACTTACTCTACTCTAAAACTTACCCATGTCAAGTTTTAACGTTATAGCTCTTAGAGCCTAACCTGGAGTTAACAATTTAACATTTAACACCCTTAAGGCTTAAAAATAAAGCTGGGGGCTGGGGGATGCAGCCCCCCCCCCCCAGACCAACATCCTAGACACACAAAAATTTAAAAAGTGCACCACTAATTGAGGAAATCCACCGAATTGCACGGTTCAGCCTCCCCCCCCCCCACCCCCAATGACAAATCCGCCCGCCGATGACAAAATCCTGGGTGCGCCCATGGACCACTCCACATATCCTCGTAAAGGACTGGTAAAATTCCTATGGATGTTTCCAGCTCTGGATGTGTAAGTCGGATTTCCCCAGTGGACCCACGGTACATGGTACTTAGATTTCGGTCTTCATGGTCTGTCGAAAGATAAAAAAAAAGACAATGTTGATAAAATACAGAGTGCCTGAGCAAATTTGGACAAAATGCAATAAAGGCGAATACGTGCAAATTTACTTGCTATTTAAGGTTCTTAAAAAGGTTTTGTTTCAGGAAGATTTTCTAAACTATTACGTTCAGATTTACTAAGAAGGTTTCAGATTTAGTACTGGTTTAAAGTAAGATCTTCTAATTGATCAGTTATTTGACAGGTTTTTGTCCTGTCATTGTTAATAAGTCGTCATCAAAAATTTATGAGTTATTCTGATATTTCAGCGAATTGCTAGGTTTCCAAATGATTTTCATCTTGGAACGGGTCGCTAGAACAAATTTAGTTCTAAAGTACGTACTAAAATAGACCTTTTTTTTAAAAATTGGCGAAAAAAACCCTGAAACAAATTCATAGTAAGTATAAAGCTTAGTTGTCTTTTTCTTACACTTGTCAGTTTAAAATTTTTGGTTGTCAAATTAGACCGAACTAGCATTAATGAAGCTGGCCACCTGATTAAAAAAAATGTTTTCGGAAAAAGGCATTTCCAAAAAAATGCGTAATAATGCTTTTGAGAACCCATGTTTGAAAATATATTTTTGCATGCTTCTGGTTTTTTGATTTATGAGCTTCTCTTATTTTGAACCATTTCTTTTTTGCTTTTTGTGTTTTTTCTTTTTTTGTTCTTTTCTTTCCTCCGCTAGTTTTATTACTACTTTTTCTTAATCCATGGCTTTTTATTTTTCTTTTTTTCTTACCCGGTTAAATCCCTTGCATGACCATTTCTACTTTCTCGCTTCTTCGCTTTACTCTCCATTTAGAACAAATTAGAAAGGTATGCGATATACATCTATATTTCCTGCAAATGCAAATCCGATTGCACTTTTAACAACCCACAACTGCATTTTTTAAAAGCTGGTAATTCTTAAAAATAAAAGGCACTCAAAGAATAATTTCCTCTCTTATTAAACAAATTCGGCCCTGGAGATATTGCGTTTCTGCCAGTAGATTAAGCTATTATAATCTGAAAAAATTATTCAGAAAGTACATAGAGATAAAGCCAAAGTGTGTGGTATAATAATTTTTGCTTATAAATGGTTGGAGTATATTGGCGTGGCAATATTTTACTACTTTATAGTAAGAACTTAAGAAATGCGAAGTAGGTACCTACTACTTAAAAGTAATAAAAGTCCAAGTTTGTTTAGACACTAATCATTGTGTATCTTTATTGTTTTATTTACTAGGAAATGCGCTTCAAAAGTCTATAAAATTTGAATATTCTTTTACTGCCTTCTAAAATGTTTATACTTTTTTAATAATAAAATTAAATTATCGTTTCACAAAGGTGCTGATGACTTTAAAGAAGAGATGTATGACGTAAACTTAAATAAAGAAGATGCATCGAATAATAATTTTTGCTTATAAATAACCAACGTATATTGCCGTGGTCATATTTTCATTTCATAGTAAGAACTTAAGACATGCAAAGTAGGTACTTAAAAGTAATAAAAGTCCAAGTTTGTCTTAACACTAATTATATTGTGTATCATTGTTATTTTATTTACAAGGAAATGCGCTTCAAAAAGTCCATAAAATTCGAATATTCTTTTACTGCCTTCTAAAATGTTTACACTTTTTTAATAATAAGACTAAATTGTTAACAAACTGTAAAATTTATCGGAATTAGTCGGTAATTTCTGAGTGAAATTTCGAATTTCTTACGAAAAATAGGTTAATTTGGTTTTCTTCCTAGGAAACCTCTTCACTTTAATAAAAGTTGGTTATTTTTTCATCCAATTTCGAATCTCATTTGATGGCCGAATGCTCTAATTTCTGATCACCTGCTTTTTACAGCACTACTACCTTGCTTATTAGCAATTATCTTGTTAATATTGTTGTAGTGGTACAGTTTGGTCAAACATTTGATATTATCTGGAGTAAGAAAACAGGGGCGAGCTAAAGGTAAGATGGGCGCAAGTTCTGGAGAGCATTTTATAGCGGATGCCATCCAGACCGAAGGACTTTTTGGTGTCAAGGGAGAGAAGAATTTTTTGACCTTAAGTATATTGTATATTGTAGCTTACTGGGCTCAAGAATAAAAATGATAATTGTATACCCTTGTGAAATAATTATATTAGTTTAATAAAGAAGCAATTTACCACAAGATTTATATTCTTAAACCAAATCGTTAATTTTAAGGAAAATGAAGATTCAGCACAAATTTATTTCGATGTTTAAATAAAAATATACTTGTTATAGAAAAGTTTTTTTTGTATGTGTAGGTTATAACAAAAAGTACGGAGGGCACTGGAAAAATTACCAAAAAAAAAACAATGTGTCACTTTTCACCATCCTCATTTTAATCCTGTATTATTCAAAGTGACCGGATATAGAAAATAGACAATCAGGGCTTACATTTTTAAAAGTTTTTCTTTAAATTGGATGAGAATTCAGCTGTTAATAGCGATTCAAAAAATTGCCATTTATTTCAGAAGTTAATACGTTTATTTTAGACAGCTCTCTAAACAGTTAAAATTTTTGTTTTACTTTAAATTTGGAATGATGAAATCAAATTAGTAACAATAAATTTGTTTGAACAACATGTTTAGCATAAATTTCATATCTGGAAAACTATCTACAATATGAAAAATTATCAAAATTTATTTTAAAATACGATCATAAAATTGTGGCAGAAAATAAATTTTAAAGCGACAAGCAAATAAAGAGCTGTTTAAATAGTTAAATTCCGAATTTATACAAATTTATAGGTAAAGTATGAGTAATGTCCTTTGAATAATTTATATAGTTTATTATTATATCCTTCGAACATTTACTTTGATACCCTGTTATTCGACATCCATTTCTAATGTCGTACTCTATAATGCAGATTGACATGTCATGGTTTATAATTGAAATAGAGATGTCTTGTAATGAAATTTTGCATTATTAATAGTGATATATTGGAGTTTTGGGTAAATCCATAAATAATTTTCCTTATTATTGTAATATAGATATTATACAGGGTGTCGACTAATTAATGGAACGCAGCAAAATCATAGATTTCTTATGTAATTAGGATTTACCCAAACTCACCTATGTTAAAAAGTTGATAATAATGAAGAAAGTTCATTTTCGATTTTTTAAAATAGCTTTGGAAAAAGCCAACGTTTTTTCACAAAATTCGGTATTCATGGGTTTTATAGGATGAGAAATTAAATTTATTTAAAATTTTGATGTGGATTGTAGAGGGCGCTGTCTGCGACACTTTGCGTAAGTTAAAAAAAAATTGCTAACGCATGACTTGTCTACTCCAGTTCCCACAGAAATGCGTCTTGTGCTTAATTAAGGATTTTCAGCTACGCGCAGCAGAATTTCTTCTTCCTGCTTCGGGAGTCCCGCGGAATTTCTTTTTGGGTGAGAGGAACTTGTTTCTGTCAGTCTGTCGTAAATATTCTTGAAAATCTTAAAATCCGATTGTATTGGATTTGGATACATTTTCAAATATTTTCGATGAGCTACGTCCATTAAAATTTACCTGCGCAAATACGCATACCATATCCCGCATCTCTTCGCTATAAAAAATTATGTCTCGGCATTATGTACTTAACTTAAATAAATATCTTTCAGAGATTATTAAAAAACACCCAAAATGTTGACAAACATCGGGAAAGTTTGGCAGCAATTAAATTTGTAGCGTATTGTATTTTTTTAATCATAGCCAACTTTTAGAAAAATGTTAGTTTTATAAATCCCAATTTAACAGGGTGGACTGAAGAATTTAAACGCAAATATCTCGAAAACGTTTAATCGGAGCGGCATTTACTAGGTATACCTTTTTATCTAATAAAGATGGAAAAAGTATAATTTTCATTTAAAACGAGGATACACTAAGTTGCAAAAAGGTTGTGAACTTTTGAACTTACAAGTGTCGCAGACAGCTGCCTCTACAACCTACATCACAATTTTGAATAAATTTAAATTTCCCATCCTATAAAACCCCTAAATACCAAATTTTCTGAAAAAACGTTAGCTTTTTCCAAAGTTATTTAAAAAAATCGAAAATGGACTTTAAGCTTTGACACCCTGTGTCTTGATTATTATCAGATTTTTAATATAGGTAAGTTTGGTTAAATCCTAATAGTTGTACATAAGAAATTTGTGGGTTTGCTGTTTTCTATTAATTAGCGGACACCCTGTATACAGGGTGGTCCATAAGTAATGGTACACAGAGCAACAGCAGATTCCTTATGTAAAAATAATACATGCAATACGATATTACTTTCCTATGTATTTAAAAATATACCTATTAAGTACAGGATGTATTTTAGCAAACAATATAAGTTCGTTAATATACCGCACCTCTTTACATTTTTGAGAGAGGTAAATCCAAAACCCCGTTCTAAACATAAACTTCTTAAAAGTTTTGCAGTCAGCGACGCTTTAAAATTTGACCGCATCATATAAAAACAGTAAAAGCACCCGGCACCCATTTATTAACTACGAAATTAGAACAGTGCCCACTATGTCAGTTAGCAAAACGGGCACTAAAGGCCAATAGGAAAATACATGTTATCTCGCTCCTGCTTCTCTGTGCTTGTCCCCTGTCTCTTTTAACAGTCGTTTCCTGGGATTTAACAGGCACGTGATCAGTCGAACTGTTTAGAACAATAAGTCATGGCCTCTCAAGATTGAAAGCTATTAGTGTGATTTTGCAAAAAGAAATTGCAGACACGCTAACCAACAACCGATAACCTTTTGGGTGGTATTTTAATCAGAATTTTCACCTCATTTGCTAAATGAATTTATGATCCTACAAAAGATGACGAAGACTTTGAAAATTGTTTTAATTTTTAGAATTTTATAAATCATGTGATAGAAACACCACTTTAAATTTTATCGTTTTTGGGTTAGCGTGTCCGTAATTTATAGTTGCGAAATCTCCCTATTATCTCGACACAAATAACCCCTTTTCTTATGCAACAAAACTTCATTAGTGTTAGTATGGGTTGCTTGTACTTTGTCATGAATGTCAAATAACCTGTTTAACAAAGAAAATAGAATAGGGGGCATATCATAAGAGAGCGGTGCTTTGTAATAGATAAATAAATTTTTAGTTTTCAGTTTTTCAATAGTGCTGATAGTAAAAATATCGTGGATTCTTGTAAGCATTTTATTTAATTAGTTGGTGGAATGTATTGTCTAAGTGTGTTTCTTTCTAGAGGATGTGCATTTTACAGAGATTTTACTTCAAAAGGAATAAAAACATTAGTTTTCAGTTTTTAATATTGCGGGTAGTGACAAAATACCTACCAGTCTTTTAAATTTTGTGCTTTTAATTCGTTATTGGAACTTTTTTTAGTGTTAATTATTTGTCAAGTGTTGTCTTTTTGCATTAAATTAATGACTGTACTGTAGCATTGTCAGTGTTTTTTGATATAATGGTTAAAAGCGTATTTGAAAAGGATTTTACCACAAAGGTAACAATAACCACTTATGCGATATCATGCGTTTTTTGCCAGGGGTGGCTATCGTTGGTTAGAAAAAGTTTAAGAGGCGATAGCCAGCTTTTTCTTGCGAAGCGCCGTTTATGAATATTTTTCTTCAACCTGAATTCATACCAGGATTTCTCGGTTTCGATATATGCAGTGAATTTCATAACACCCTGTATGTAACAAGATAACTAAGCTACAATAGCAATGCTAAAAAACCAAAATAGTAGTAGTAGGTGCCGATTACTCCTCTTAAGTCTTGACCATCCTGAACATTACCCTTTCTGATTCATCTCAAATACGCTGTATATTTTTCTCTATTTGATTGACGTCAATTAGCCCAACATTTGTACCAAGAGGCATTAAAACATTATTCATTGATCAAAGCCACATTTTTCGGCTTCTCAGAAATATGATATTAAGATATTTTTATGTAGTCGGGCCTGTCTTCACTTTGCTTGAGATGTTTTCTAAGAATGTATTTTTAATTTGTTTCACTACTTTTTTGGTTGTTATTTTTTCACTGGTGCATCTGCATAACACTTTAGTTTTATTGTTTTTAGTCGTGTATGAGGATTGATTTATTTTTAGTTTTATGAGATATATTTATTTGGAATTGGATGTGGTTTTATACTGGCACTGCGTTGGTGTTTTACACAAATGGGTAGAAATCCCGAATTATATTTATATATTCTACTGATAGAGTAACAAACCTGAGCAAACCTGACCTGTGTATTTTTTGCATTCACTGACTTCTCTAGTATTGAAAAGTGTAATGTTTTACAGTATTCTAACGGACATTACAGAAATTTTGAGACTTCATTGCTTTAGTATTTATGATTGAGTTTATTTTGTTGTAGCTTTCTAAAAACCTCAGTTAGTTTTTTTATGATGCCCCCAAAAAGTCTAGATTTGCCTGAACATGCCAGGTACATAGTACTTTGACTTCGGTCTTCGTGGGCTGTCAGAAGATAAAAAAAAAACATTGTATTTCCTGATTTCACAGAAGGTCCAGGATTTGTTAGAACCTTTCATTTTCTTCGTGACGTTATTGGGTCTTAGGAAATCAATACAATCTGAGGAAACCATCTTTCTTTTTAATTAAATTACTAACTAAATCTTTGTTAGTAAATTGCACTACTTAGATATTGCGGAACTCACTTCAATGAAAGGTGTTACTTCTTCGCTGAGTTCTAAAATCGACTTTATTACTGCCAAGAAGTTCATAGTAGCCATTTTAAACAACTTTAGTAATAAGTACTAAAAGTAATAAGAGAAATAAAGGTATATACATTTTTAATAATTTTCTTGTTACGATTTTTAATTTTTAAATGCTTGCCATTTAAAAACGAATTAAAATACGACCCTCGGGTTTGCTGTAGAATGTTTATTTTTCAGACACCTTCAAAATGAGGTACCAGACGGCATAGGGTTGCATTTAAAATTTTTGATTACAACTCCCTTGAGTCACCCCTCAAATGGGTTGAAAAAATTTGATTACATAAAAAAGTAGATTTATTGATCGATAAGATACATCTAAAATTTGGTGTCTCTATGTTTACTAATACGAAAGATATTTGCCAATACTAAGACTTTCCGGACACGCTGCATTATAAAGGTAGCAAGTGACAACTGACGATAATATTTCTAGAGTCAAAATTTGTAAACGCTTCACCTAACCGAAGTTGAGATGCTCAAACTGAAACAAAAATCGGAGAAAGATGGTAAGTTGCTCATCTGACACGTAGCAACATAAAGAAACCATATCAAAAACACTGGAAGCAAGGGTGCTCACTAGAAAGAAAAACTTTTTCTGTTCGTCCCAATCTCAAAATGTAAAAAAGGATGCTGTGCTTGTAAGGATGCTGAAGAAATCATACTATAGAGGGCACAGGCTTTGCTGGCTCTAAGTCAACCTAGAGCTGAATATTCAAAGAGACAGAATAACTCTTTTTTGTAATAGCGTTCTTTCAATCCTAAGAGTAACCCCATATAAAATTTCTAATATGTGATTGTAATAAAAGTATACACTGCTTTCATTTTAAAACTAGATTTACACGTTAACTCAGATATCGAAGGGAAGTTTAAAGTCAATACATATTTAATTTTACATTTCACCCCTTGACCTGCAGCTAACAATATTATTTCTTCAAACTTGTTACATAGAAATATTGTTGAGAAACTTGGCAACACAACTGTTTTTATAATGTCATATGTTTATTACCAGTGGCGCTCAGTAGTTAAAATTTTGAGGAGCGATATCTAGTTTATTATCGCGAGACGCCTATTATGACTATTTTCCCCCAATCTGAATTAATTCCAGGATTTATTTACTAGTTTCAATATAGGCAGTGAATTGCATTAGATCCTGTATAGATTTAAGAAAAACATACCTTACTTTTATGTAGCTTATTAGTTACTGTCAAAACAATCCTAAAATTAGATTAAAACAAGAATTGTTGAATAAAAGATGGAATAAGTATTGCTAAACTTGAGTAAAATTTAAAATATGGCGTTAAAAATACATTAGTGTTAAATTAGAAACACGACCTTTTATGTGCTGCTAACACATTCGGCTAAAATTTTAAATTTTCAAGCGATTCATCGTTATGATGGCAGTGCAGTGTGCCAGCCTTATACTTAACAGGCCTTGAAATATAATCCCTGCTGCCAAACATTTGTCTCCAGCGACTCCTTAGAGCAGTAATTTAATTCTCGACTGTTATTTTTGCAGCGATTTTCTCAACTATTTTCCTCAAAATGAGCAGTGATAATGAGTAGTAAAAACAAAACGCGCTAGAACCCTTTATTTGGACTTCAGCCCTTTATTTCGGCTTAGTTGTGTGTTGTGTTTGCCAATTGTTTTGCTGGTAATCCCAGATTACTGACGAATTTGGAACATTTGTAATATGCTGTGATTTTACCACAAATGTAGTTTTAGCTGTTTTATGTTAGTTTGTTACGCGTAGTTTTGACTTAGATATAATGCTGTCAAGCAAATGCGTATACATAAACAACATTTGTGGAACAACTAAATATATTTCTGAATACTGTGTAATTTATTTTAAAGCTGGAAAGAGGATGTTCTATTGAATTTTATTAAACGAAATTTTCAATGTTCTCTGACTTCCCAGTACACCCACGCTACATGTTACTTAGGCTCCGGTCTTGGTGGGTTGTCAGAAGATAAACAAAAATAAGATACTGGTTAATCACCTCCACAACACTCTGTCCTCTGCTTCCTCCCCTGTTAAACATTTTTCTTTGAATCATTTTTGACAACCCATCTTAATTTTGATCTTCTTCATGATTTTCACTCATCAGATGCCCATAATAGTCTTCCTTTCGGTATCTTCTTAGATATTTTTACAATTTTGGTTGTTTTTCTCATTCTTTCATTCCCTATCCTCCCCATTACCCCCTACATGTCCAACCAAACTCCCATTTTTCTCTCATCTAACATCCTCTTATGCACTTTCTTTATTGGTCATATTTCTGCTTCCTTCATACATCATCCGATCTGGCCACTGTTTTATACATGGCACTGATCTTACAATTAAGCTCGTGTCTCCCCTTATCCACCTTTATACTTTTTACCATGGGACGCAATCTTAAGCCTTCTTTAACTCAATAAAAATCACATCCCTGCGCTTCTCCTGTTGTTTTTCCATGACCTTCTTTAATGTAAAAAAATTTCATCCATTGTAGGCCTAACTACTCTCCTAATGACTAGGGCTACATTCAATAGGTGTCGATTCTATAAGCAACCAACTTGTTGTTAGAATAATTTATAATTTACATGATATAGGAATTTTTTGCGACATATCGTTTCAAATGACAACAGACCAACATAGATCCCGCTCATAAGACAATACTCAACAACGAAACGCAGAAGCTCGGAAGGAACATACAAAAATTAAAAGAAGAATCTGTGAACTATTTGCAAAATCTTACAGCAGATGACTAGACCGACTACTCTCTCTGGAAAGCTACCCGGAAGATTAAAAGACCCATCACCTCCATACCGCCTGTTAGAAGAGGCAGGGAACCATGGGCTAAAGACAATAAACAGAAATCAGATCCATCTGCTGAGCATCTTGCTGAGATCTTAACATCTAGTCAGTCTCTAGTAGAACATACTCTGCCTTTATTTGAAAACCTAATATCAGAAAACATCACCACTGGTAATCCGAAAGAAGTAGCCGAGGAGATCAAAACCAATCTGAATCCAAAGACAGCACTAGGATTTGACTTAGTTACAAATGCATTGTAAGTATTGATGCAATTACCTAGAAAAGGTATTGTTATACTACTCACTTACCTTTCCAATGCAGCCTTCAGACTAAAACATGTCCCGATGTGCTTGAAAGTTGTAGAAATAATAATGATCCCGAAACCAGGTAAATCGCCAAACGATGTCCAATCCTGTAGACCGACCTCGCTCCTACCAATCCTGTCAAAATTATTCAAAAAGCTTCTGCTTAAGAGAATAAGACCTCTGATTCAAAACAACAGATTAATTCTGGATATCCAGTTTGGGTTTCGACAGAAACATTCAACAATCATCAAGTCCATAGAACAACAGATGTCACTGAGAATGCCCTTAAAGGAAAGAAAAATTGCTCTGTAGTGTTCCTGGTTGTTGCCCAAACTTTTGATTAGGTTTGGTACGAAGGACTACGTAGTATATAAATTGGACAAAATGCTCTCAAACCAATATGCAGAAATACTAACACCATATATTTCAAACAGACTTTTTAGAATAAAGCAGGAGGACGAAAATTCTGACCTAAAAGAAATAAGAGCTGGAGTACCTCATAAAGTGTCCTAGGTCCCATTCTCCACTTGTTATACTCCAGTGATCTGCCAATCCAAGAACTACAACCTTATAGTTATGTCTGCTGATGATACTGCTCTCCTCGCAACTGATCATAGAGAGATCAAGATCTACGAGACGATTGCAATTTGCTAGCAATCCTGTAATAGAGTGGAGCAAACAACGGAAAATTAGGCTTAACGAACTAAAATCTGTCCACGTTAACTTTGCTAACAAAAGTTAACACAGCCTCTTCCTCTGAACATCAACGGTACAATTGTTCCATATGAACTAAAAGCAAAGTATCTTGGCATGACTCTTAATGCCAAGTTACGATGGATGAACACGTTAAGAAGAAAATGACAGAACTCGACCTGAAGTATAAACAGCATTATTGGCTTATTTGTAGAGATTCCAAATTGTCGATATAATAAATCCTTGATCTATAAGCAGATATTTAAACCGGTGTGGTTTTACGGCATATAGTTGTGGGATTGTGCCAAAAATAGTAATATAAAAACAATTTGGACATTCCAGAACAAAGTATTGCTCATCTTTGTGAATGACGCTTAGAAATTCCCACTATTAAAGAAGAGATTAGGGGTATGCTGGCAAGCATGAGACAAGATTACACCTCCATGTCACCATAGAATCTCTTCAACTACCAACCAGGCGCGGGCAGTGAAATTTTAAAGTTGTATATCTCTGTTGCTACTTATGGGACCCATGCCAAGTTCAGGTTTTTTAATAGTGAGTCTACTAGGTATGTTTGGGTAAAGAAAAAAATATTTTGTAATTTGCGAAGAAAAGTTGAATTTTTGAATTGACCCACCTGGGAAAAAAATTACACGCCTAGATATTCTGTTTATTATTCTTTCTAAACAGCTATGTTAGCGTCCGTTGGCGTCTAAAGAGAGAGGATTCTTCGTCCCATAAGAGAAAAAGTGAAAAAATTACTTACTTCTTGTTCAAGTTCAGTGTTTTTTTTTATTTGAATTGTAATAGGCACTCCTATTTTTAAATATAATTTTGTTAGCTCTTGCGTATTTATTTGTTTTTAAAAATTGAAAAAAATCGATATTGATTCATTTAAATCAGTTGTATCATTTTGTTTTTTTGCTGTTAACTGTAGGTACCGAACAAATGGGACGTGATAGAAAGCCGAACACGTTTCCTTCATTAGAGAGCAATTTTATAAAATAAACACAATAATTTGAAGACGGTACTCGATTTTTCTTTCAATTTGTAACGCAGTGTTACAGATGCTTAGGTTGGGTCAACGAATTTTGGAAAGTTCATCTAAAAAATATTTTCATAATCTAATTTGTAATTCGTGTACAAACATTATTTACAAATAATAATTATTTATACAACACAATTTGGCTGGGCTGCTCTGGCTGCTATCCAAATTTAGACACAGGTTAGTACCTCTGGAAAACACAGCTTAGGAGCTCTTTATATGATCCATTGTGAACTGCGTCATTAGAAATGACCTATTAAAATATAACTTTTAAAACGTTTTAACGAACATTCCTGCAGTACTGTTTCAGCTGTAAAAAACTTGATTATGTGACTTAAACTACTCTAGATTTTAGCAGTTCTTTATTGACCCCTTTTAGTCCGGCGCTCTCATTTTCTTTTTAATTTTTGCCCCAGCTTTTAGTATAAAAAGTGAATTTCAGCAGCAGCACTGCATGCTAATAATTTTTATATCAGACGGAGAATAATAATTTAAAAGTTGTAAAACTTAATTTTTGCTCTGGCGAAAAGCTTTTTTCGCTGGTGGAAGGTTAATATACTGGAAAATGTATTTTGAAATATTTTTTTAATTATTTTGAGCAAAAGCTGGATATTTATAGTGGGATAAAATAGTTTAATTTGGTTGCGCAACATGGAAGTCGTTTTTACAGCAAAAGAATGGCAAAATCTGTTGTCCGACATAAAAAAATTAGTTCATTAGGGCTGCTTTTATCTTTTATCCAATTTGAATTACAGAAACCCACTTTACAATGGAGATATAAATTATATCCTTCTCGTATCTGCTTTCTCCCTCATTTTTTCCCTCTCGTCATCTTTTTCTCTCACACTTTCAAATTGTGACAACCAAGAAACCCTTTATATTTCTGCGATAACAACTAATACTGTTAGGTTATGTTATAAATATGACATATTTCAAGCATGTCTGTTTGTAATGTGAAAAATATACCCAAAAATTTCTATAAAGTGTTAGCAGATCAAATTTATGTGTTCTATAAATCTGCGACTGTCCACCGAAATATTAGGCTAGGTACCCAACCTATATATGGTTCGATTTTTCACATTACTTGGACCGGGCGTTAAAGGGATGATTAACTATCAGAGACGCCGACATGATATGTGTACGATATAAGGTTGGGAAAAGAGGAAGTCAAAGAAAATTTTTCTAGTTATTGCGAAAGAAGTGAAAGTTGCTCCCAAGAAACATGTTTGTTTTCAGTTTAAAGCTGAAGTCGCACACAGAAAAAATACTATTGTATATTTAATTGGATACCAATTCACTCAATAACATACCATATTCCGTATTGCACAATACAAATTTGTTCTTTTGATTAGTTTATCATTAAAAGAAAGCAATAGGTTATAAGATTGCTTGAAATATAAGGCTTCATTGGTTTTAAATAGATCGTTTAAATATAACTGTTATTTGATGCAAGTAATACCCTATTCTAAATTCAATACAAAATATGTCATTGGTTGCAGTAAGAGATTATTTGTAAGAATACGTACATTTTATGAAAATACCTATTACCATTGTTTCAATTTTAACAGTAATTAATTTAAAGTAACTTCTAATAGAAAAAAAAGTTTTATTTAAATTCAATCACATAATGTGTTTTGAAGAACAATGCACTCTTATTTAATATAATTAACAATATCTATTACATCAATTATACTTATATTTAAAACAAATAAGTATGAAACACGTTTCATTATTATAAAATAATTTTTATTTAGTATTAGTAAACATACACGGCTTCGGTACATTCTGTAAACGTTTATAAAAGAACAAGATTTTATTTAATACCAGTTTTTGACGTCAACACGGCAAACTTTATCTTTCAGATTCCCTAAGAAGATTTAATTTAGCACTGGTTTAAATTAAGATCTTATAGTTGATCAGTTATGTTTTGACAGGGTTCTGTCCTGTCATTATTAATAAGTCACCATTAAAAACGTGTGAATTATTCTGATATTTCAGCGATTTGCTTGATTTTCATCTTGGAACAAGTAGCTGAAATGAATTTAGTTCTATTATTGTCGAAAGTACGCATTAAAATTGCCCTTTTCTTTATAAATTTGCAAAAAAAGCTCAGAAATAAATCCATAGTATAAAACTTAGTTGTCTTATTCTTACACTTGTCAGTTTAATACTTTTGGTTGATAAATTAGACCGGACTATCGTTGGAGAATCTGGCTGTTAAATGTTTATTTCACTCAAAACATAGGATCATCTTCTTTGCAAAACTGTCTACTTGTGGCTTGTATGGCTACAGGATGCAAGATGGAACAAATTTGACGATTACCACTGCTTTTTTATTTCTTTATGATTGGAATCCCCTAAATTTACAGCTACATTTGGTGGCAAATTTGCCTAAAAAAACAAGTATACAACAATAAACTTGCGAGCATATTTAATTTCTAATTTTTCTAGTTTTTTAATATAGTTTCTTAACAATACATGTCGGCTGAGTAAACAATCTTATAATATATTAGCCAAGAGAGATTTACAAATAAAACACACACTTATTACTGGAAAGCTTATTAGATTTGTTTTGCTTATCCTGCGTAGGGTCTATTATTAATTATTGAATATATACTTACATAGTTGTACAAACCAACACACAGATGATAACGCTAATACAAACAGTACAATTATTTTAACCCCTTCCAAGGGTCTCCGCGAGCAATAATAAAGTGATATTTTAACAAACAATAGAACCCACTGAATTAATATTTTTTATTATTTCTCTAATGCCTTATATATTTTATAACAATTGTTGATCTTGTCTCTTTTTAATTAAAATCTATTCTAAAAGCTTTTTAACAAACGCAGATGTTATGGTTTTGTCTTAAAATTAGCTATATAATAGGGGTGGGCAAATATGCCAAGGGTTGTAATAAACCAGGCTGAAACTAACCTAGTCAAATAAGAAACAAAATATTCTACCTACAACGGCAAACGCCGCAAGTTAGAAGACGAATACCTGTGCCGTACTTAAAGGTGGGCAAATATTGACTAGTGCCAATGCCTTAGTAAACCAAACAGAAGAATAAAAGAACAAAAGATGGAAACAAATGGTAACCAAACACGGTACCACTACCAATTTGTTTAAATAGGAAGGCCACTGTTTTAAAGTTATGCATTGAACAAACAGAAAACTTTTTCAGTAAATATTTAAAGACACGAAGGAAGTTTTTGCTAACACCGAACTGCAAGAAGGGATTCTTGCAGTTCGGTGCAAATTGGAATCAAATCCAAGTAGGTAACAAAAAAAAGTTAGGATTGTCTGAATATAAAAGGCCATTTCTGATATTTAGAGACATCTTGTCGATGTTATTATAAAATATATAAAAATCGTAACGTGCTTTACTTGCCAAATAAGGAAAACATATATACGTGTATATATAATATATATATATATATATATATATATATATATATATATATATATATATATATATATATATATATATATATACATATATATATATATATATATATATATATATATATATATATATATATATATAATGTATACTAGGGTGCTTTTTTTTTCGACTATTTTTTTTTCGGTCTCATCGTGAAATTTTGTTGGAAATACCAAAAACAAAGTTGCCTGAACGTTTGAGCCCTTAATATTAATATTAAGTCCTAGACCACGGCGTGTAAAAATTTCCCATTGAAAATACACGAAAACTCTGACTTTTTATCTTTAAATTTCTATAGCTCAGCGGCATTGTATGACATCGCTTTGACCATAGACAAGTATTTCTCAGAATTGAATGCTCTACCAAAAGGCCCATTGCGGCAAAGGCGCAACTCACACCGGCGAGGTAGTACGGGCCACTAAACCTGATTTTTCGCTTTTATCTCGCAAACGACACGAGATACAGAAAAAAATGTATAAAACAAACTTGTAGGAAGTTTAATTTTCTACAAAAAAGGTCCTTAGTACTGAGTCGCTAACATCAATATTTCTGGAGATAACTATCTATAAAATTTTTGTAATTTCAAATTTTTATCGAAAATCACGTTAAATTATAAAAATATCGTTCTTTCATTATCCATCCCTCGACCATCAGTTATCCATCAAGCGACTCAGTACTAAGGACCTTTTTTGTAGAAAATTTAATTTCCTACAAGTTTGTTTTATACATTTTTTTCTGTATCTCTTGTCGTTTGCGAGATAAAAGCGAAAAATCAGGTTTAGTGGCCCGTACTACCTCGCCGGTGTTAGTTACGACTTTGCCGCAATGGGCCTTTTTGTAGAGCGTTCAATTCTGAGAAATACTTGTCTATGGTCAAAGCGATGCCATAAAATGCCGCTGAGCTATAGAAATTTAAAGATAAAAAATCAGAGTTTTCGTGTATTTTCAATGGGAAATCTTTACACGCCTTGGTCTAGGACTTAAGATTAATATTAAGGGCTCAAACGTTCAGGCAATTTTGTTTTTGTTATTTCCAACAAAATTTTACGATGGGAAAAAAATAGTCGAAAAAAAGCACCCTAAATATATACTTAATTCAATATTTCTTCTTTATTTTATTGATGCCCGGTGCCAATCAAATGCATTTTTGACAACCTGTGGCATCTGATAACCTCCAATAACTATAATAATCATTGACACCAGTCGGGTTTACGCAAATATGATGAAGGTTGCTCTCATTCTATATTTTGTACGACTTTTTTTTATGAATAGAACTGTACACACATCTTGACTATTCTACTCATTCTGACGGTAAGTAACATTGATCAAGCCTTTAACTTAGTAGGCTATATTTTCTTGTGGACCATACTGTAAACTCGTAAGGTTTTAAAATATGAAATCACAGAGTGTAGCAGAAAATCCCTCGAGTCCCATAAGTGGTGATAAGTTACAGTATTACCTGTTGGGGAACTTTTACTTTGGATTTGTTTAGGCTGGGGCAAGAAACGTCGAGGTGTATATTTTATTACAGCAACCGTTCTGATATGAGTGGGGTTTAAGAATTATTGCATGAATAAGGTAAACTACAAAGATTTACCCTAAAGTATAAACATCGTTAGGTTTTTAGGGAACAAAATAAAATCTAATATTTTCCTCGCGACGCCAACGGTCTAGTATGTTTTACTTTAGTCAGAATTAGGTCAATTTCACTTTTCTTATAATAAAGATTCTTTATTGGTAAATACATCGTGACGGTGTCAATTTATTAATAAGAAAATGCTTAAATTTCTCTACCAAATAGCAAAAAACAACTGTTATATGAACACAAGTACCTACACCCAGTGGCGTATTTAGGATTTTATTTCGTGGGGGGGGGGGTCTTAGCTACTAAACGGAAAGTGGGAAGGTGAGTAAGTGCCGCAGGCAATGCGTAAAAATTTATCGGGGGCATGCCCAAAGTTCGTCATAAAGTCGACACAAATTTTTTTCCTTCAGACAGCTAGGTAAGTTTTAACTTTTGAATTTTCGTCAAACTTTAGAATCTCAAATACTTTCTTTTTGTTATATATTTACCTACACCTAAAATGACTAGAAATTGGAAAAATTTGGGAAAAACTGGAAATTACGATTTTTGATGAAAATTTTTGACGGTTTTTAATTTTTTTCGGGGTCAAAATGGATCCAAATCAAAATCCCATATACCTGGTCGGAAAAAGCTCATCTAAATTCATAATTTTTATATATTTTGATTATATTTTATATTTTTGATTGCCATAACAACGATTAGGGGTAAAGTTGACAACTTAAAACACGAGAATGACTTCTTCGATTGAAAGAAGCGACGTTCATAAAGTGGATGCACAATTTTGTTTCTTTGAGACATCAGTGGCGAGCCCGAAGGGCTCGCCACCAATCATGATCCAGCTGGTCCCTTTCAGGAAGACAATGTTAATATATGTATGGTTCCAAGCCGATCGAAAGACGACAAGCTTAATTAAATTAAGTCTGAAACTGGGGAACATTTAATCGGCGAACTGTTAACGCACAAATAAAAGTTGTAACTTTAAGTACGACAAAGTATTGTACTATACCTAAATTTATCGATATATTTACATTTATATCTCAAAAATCTTCTTTAAAAGTCCTGTCGGTCTTCTAACGAAGAAAACAGCGGATTTAATTTTATTAGAAAGAAACAAAACGCTATTTTGATAAAAATCCAGATCATTCTAACAAACGAGGTAGAATATTAATAAAATATCCAAACCCCATTCTTTTAATTACAATTATACATATGTAGCGTTGTATAAAAATAATTCCGTAGCAATTTTTCTCAATATTTCTTTGCGCTTAGTTTCTTTCTGATTAGCATGGTATGTTAATAAGCAGATGATATTTTGTGACAAGTACCAAATAACCTATAATACAATCATTCTTCCTAAAACTATATGTTAAAAACTGCCACAAATATTAAACAATTTTCTTTAATTTAACCGAGGCCCAGTTATATTCCTTCGGGTCTCATTTCTCTTTTGTATTTCGTACCAAATTTGGGCAGCCGTACGCTAAACAAAATTTTAAACTTTCGGAGAAAACTTCTTTTTCGCTTTGCAAATAAACTTGCACGTTATTCTCAATGGACCGAAACTGGAGAAAATTTTATCTGCGAACTGTTGATACACAAATACAATTTGCAACTTTAAACTACGACCAAGTATTAAACTACACCTAAATTTAACAATATATTTACATTCACAGAGTTACATAGGTCAATAAATTTCTTCAAAACTCCTGTCGGTAACTCTCTTGTAATGAAGAAAACAGCAAATTTAATTTTATCGGACAGGAACCAAACGAAATTTTGACAAAAATCGAAATAATGCTATCAAACAACGTAGATTATTATTAAGAAAATATTCATCAAACTCTATATATATATATATATATATATATATATATATATATATATATATATATATATATATATATATATATATATATATATATATATAGATATATAATCATTCTTTTTACAAATATATGTTAAAATGTGTCATAAAACGTAAATAAAATTCCCAATCCTAAATATTAAACAATTTTCTTTAATTTAACCGAGACCCAGCTTTTTATATTTTTATATAAATTTTGCCTTACAACCGAGACCCAGTTATATCCCTTCCGGCCTCATTTAATTTAAAATTTTTATCTTACTTTTGTATTTCGTACCTAATTTGGGCAGACATACGCTAAACAAAATTCTAAACTTTCCAGAGAAAACTTCTTTCTCGCTTTGCAAATAAACTTGCAAGATATTCTCAATGGACCGAAACTGGGAAAATTTGTATTTGCGAACTGTTGATATGCAAATAAAAGTTGTGACTTTAAACTACGACAAAGTGTTATACTACACCTACATTTAACGATATATTTACATTCAGAGAATTAGGTCAAAAAACTTTTTCAAAACTCCTGTTGGCAACTCTTTTATAACGAAGGAAATTGCAAATTTAATTTTATTCGAAAGGAGTCAAACAACATTTTGATAATAATCAAGATATAGCTTCCAAACGCATTATTAAGAAAATATCCAAAAACAATTCTTCAAATTACTTTTAAAATATGCAGATGAACCAAACGCTAATATTATACATTTACAGAGTTGTAACTGCAAAGCAGTTTTTCTCTATGTTTTTGTCACTTAATTTCTTTCTGTTTTAATGAGCAAATGATGTTTTGCGACAAGTGCCAAAACAAATAATCTATAACGTAATCATTATGCCTAAAAATGTATGGTAAAAATTGTCATAAAACATTAATAGAACGACCAATCCAAAATATAAATAATTTTCTTTAATTTAACCGCGACTCAGTTAAATTCCTTTCGGTATCATTTAATTTAAAATTTGTATCTTACTTTCGTATTCCGTCCCTACTTTGGGCACCCATACGCTAATCCAAATTCTAAACTTTCTAGAGAAAACTTCTTTTTCGCTTTGCAAATAAACTAGCAAGTTATTCTCAATGGACCGAAACAGGGGAAAATTTTATTTGCAAACTGTTGATACGCAAATAAAAGTTGTAACTTTAAACTACGACAAAGTATTATACTACATCTAAATTTAACGATATATTTACATTCACAGAGTTAAGTCAAAAAACTTCTTCCTAACTCCTCTTGGTAACTGTTTTATAACGAAGGATACAGTAAATTTAATTTTATGTTATCGCGTTTAGGTACTAAAGTGAATAAAAGTTAGAAGTTTTTGTAGAGGGTTTTTCACCTAGTTGGTTCACAGATAGAAGTATTGAAAAATTATTAAGGATAGCTTAAGGAATGACCTTGGCTTTACTTTTACTTTCCTCACTAGGTATGTAATAGGTATAATCGTAAAATGTTTATTTGACATTGGATTCGTCTGTTTATGGGACAATTTTATACAATGCAATTTTATACAGTGCATGCTCGAGAATGCAGCTAATACTGATACTTATTAATAGTAAAGCAGCCTTATTATAAAATGAAATTGCGGCACACAGAGGCCATTTTATCTATTCTAGCAATAAATGAATGCAAAAAAAGTTGTTAAAAAAGTCGGGGGGGGGGGGGGGGGGGGCTAAAATTACTCAAAATTAGCTTTACATAATTTAGGAATGACCCCTAATTAATTAAATTCATTCCGCCAAAAGCAAAAAGAAGATCGTCCATTTAAAAAAAAAGTCGGCACCTGTCTTTAGGGAGAATATGCAAAAACAGTAAATAATTTTGGATAGTTGGATATTTTTCCTACAACACACCCCCCCCCCCCCCCCCCCAACATAGTGCTCTTGATACGCCCCTGCACAGACACAGAACTTAAATTTGAGCTTAGTTGATCACTGCGAAGGACCAACAAAACAGATTAATTGTCTTACTTTTTTACTTATATTCTCGGCATGATTCACTATTGCTAAGCCCGATCCAACTTGACAATCCATGGTTTAAATTGTTAAAATAAAACAGTTAAGTTGTGACTATGAATTTACTTCTTAGTTATTTCGCAAATTTATTATGAAAAGGGCAATTTAAGTATGCATTATTACCAATAATAGAACAAATTTCATTTTAGCAAAATTCATCTGAAAACCAAGCAAATCTCAGAAATTATAGAATGACTGCTAACTTTTTAATGACGACCTATTAATACGACAGGACAAACACTTGTTAAAACTTAACTAATCAACTGAGAAGGAGAAGATCTACATTTAAACTAGTACTATTATTTGTAAGTCTTAAACTTTTTAGTGAATTTCGGGGTTTATGTTCCGATGGATACATCTTAAAATATGGTGATATTTAAAAGCTTTGCCATCAAAATACCATGGCTATGCTATAATATGCTAAATAAACATTTGACTATGCAAATAACTTCTATACGGAAAAAATAAAAAACCCTTAACCCTAAAACTCTTTCAGGATAAAATTCCAGACAAACTTCCAATTACGTTAGTTTAGGACATCGACGGAACTAAAAAGTTGGATTAAAGCCGTCGTACTCTCTTTAAACATAAAGAAAAACTAAAAAAAAGCAAACTCGCCAACAAATTTTAATGCAGTTTCTTGAAAGAAATTATTAAGCAGAGAAATACTTGTTAAGAACTTTTTTGATTTTATAGAACTTTCTTGAGGCAGATATTTTTCTTTAATTAGGTAAAAGTTGTAAGAATGCTGTAGTCTATAAAATTTCTTGGATTTACGAATTAAAACCAGCTATAATATTTTTTGTGCTTTGTGGTATCTAATATAATGAGCTTTACTATAATTGAGTATAATGATTTTCATAGTAAAGGGTGTCCCAATAGGTATATCGGGATTTAAATTTGGCGCTATTTTTCAACAACTTAACCTAGAAATTTTTGGCATGTATCAAAGACCAGGCAATTTAATGACGGATTGTTTTACGACGGAAGAACGTGTTAGAATTGGTCAAACTTACTACGCAATTAACGCAGAGTTTTGCCGTAAAATTATCGTTTCCCACGAAGCTCATTTCGACCTGGGAGGTTATGTGAACAAGCTCAATTGTAGGATTTGGGGAAGTGAGAATCCTCGACTAATTGAAGAAAAATCGTTACATTCTCTTCGAAGAACCGTGCGGTACGCATTGTGGGCTGGAAGTGCTATAATACATATTTATGTTCCACTGCGTCAAAATGACATTGTTTATGATTGTGCTTGACGGCCATAATTTACTAGTTTATTGGACTCAGTCCTGACTCGTTGTAAAATATTGTTACACATTGGAACCTTTTTTACGTCAGACTGGCCGAATAGTCTTCTGTCCGGTTTTCTGCAACATGAGAACGCGAGTTCCTTTAAATTCATCTGGATATTAATTAATGAGACAGAGGACACCACTGACGTCTTCTGCGACCATTGCGTCTAATCCAAATGAAAGGGAGATAAATCAATGGAATTAATACAACTCACCCAAACTCTATGATTAACTAAACCTTATTCTCGCAGCCTTAGACTGCAGTCCTTCGAAGGTCTTGGAGTTATCGCCGCTTGAACATCAAAGGTCCCGAAGATTCAGCTGAACTCTAGTTGGTAATCGCGATCGAACCCAAGCAAATTTTGTTCTCTATATAGAAAATCTTGGAGAAGGATCGCTCCGCCTACCAACTGTTGATTGGCAACGGCAAAAAATTTTAGGATTATACCTATAACAATTAACAAACATTCACAAGTCTCTTTTTATAAATTAGGTTGAATATATCACCGTATAAATCTTATGAATCTGGCTTAGCTTGCAAATATTCGTCTATGTCATACGAATAATAATCAACATTACGTGCACTTTTCAAGTAAATATTTTTGATATTAATGTCTTGCCAATCCATTAAAAATTTGAATCTTTTGCTTAATTCCTCATAGACATGGCATCTTCTGTGAATCTTTGTTAGGAACTCTAAAGGGTGAGTAAAGACAATTTTTCTTATTTTTAATATAGAGAAAAGGGAAAAAAAGATAATTTGATGACGACACAGGCAATGAAGGAGGACGCGAGAGGGGAAATGAAGCGAAGCGGATAAATCACCACGAAAAAAATGAGGTACCTACGGAGAATGGATGACAACACCAGATTAGATAAAATTAGGAGCGAAACATTCAGAAATAATTTAAACACAGAACCGATGAACCAGATAGCAGGCGCGGCCCGTGAGTTTTTTTTATAGGTGGGTCAAAATTTTATGGGCAACTAGTGATATCAACGCAACAAGCAAAATACACTTTTTTAATTAAGGGAGGTTTTCTAATAATGTGCCTAGTTTTGCCAAGAAATTATTTACCTACAAATAAACACCGCCAAAATCATAGAATAGGTACTGCAGAATATTGAACATTACTACTCTTGATGTTTATGACTTTGAGTATCACTCTTCTGTTTATGGCTTTTTTCTATGTGCTTTAATACTCTAAATTAGTAGATTTTAGCGGTTTTCGTTGTGATAAGTTTAGCTTCTCCTGCGTCGGATTACCTCGCTGCGGTTATACCCCTTGAGCTACGCTAGCTATGTAAGAAAATCGGTCCGATACCGTTAAATTCGATGGCTAGCGCTGGCCTGACAGAAATCGTATTTATAATTTTTGATGTTTAACCACTAATTAATATTGTTATTACAATGCGCATATTAGGTACCTAATTAGTTTTTCCTTTTCCGAACCAAATGTTTTGAAATAATATATTTTAGGGGGCGGTTTGAGAGTATTTCCATAGTAGGAGTGGCCAGATATTATTGGTGGGCCGTCGACCAATTGTGTCTCTTTTTAACTTCCTAAAGCGCGTATGTCTGTTTCTCTCTTGCTTTTAATGAATTTATATCGTCCAAATAAACCTATAAGATCAATTTAAAATATGACCCAGCCCGGAACAAGCTTGGATATCCTCTGACGATGGCTGGCTTGACTTTATTCATTCTTGGGGAGTTTTAGCATGGAACTTTGAAACAAGATTATTTTTTGGTTTTAAAAAATTAAAAAATAAATTATTAGGTAGATCACTGAAAATTTTAGGTAGGTCATTGACCAAATGACCTTATGGACGGGCCGCGCCTGCCAGATAGTGGAGAAAAACCAACTTCGATGGATAGGATATATTAAGAGAATGAAGGAGACAAGAATAATATGAAAAGTATATGAAGCAATGACAACAAGGAAGAGAGGAAGAGGAAGACCAAGGGGAACATGGCGAGATGAAATAAGGGAAGCAGCATAAGGAAGAGAAATAAAATTTCAAGACAATATGGAATAGAAACCCATCGCAAAACGACTCAACTCCCACCCCCGACCCACACCCCGTACGGGTAGATAGGCACAAGGTAAGTAAAGCTATTTTTTGAAAATTGTTGGTTTTGATCTGGATCGTTTATATACTCTTTTTGCTTCTTGTTCTGATACATTCTGGAATAATTTTCATACTACAAAAATTGAAGACTGTGGTAAATTCTAGACTTTCTGTCATAAGCGTTCCATAGTGGAATCGAATATTCGTAAAGATCAAAATTTCCTTTTATAGGCGAAACATCAAAATTAACTAAGGTATTAAATTAGAAACTAATGGAAAATAAATCTAAACTCTCAAAATACGCAAACTGTAACTAAAGTTAACAAGACAAGTGCACAAAACTTCTGTAACAATATTTAATATTATAATAGGGAATATGCGTATACTCCAAATAAATCTGAAATATATTTTTTATATTCTTTAGGTACAAAAATTAAATGTTTATGACGGTCGATATTATCCGTTTATTTTGATCTTTATTAACAGGAAAAGGATTTCCTACTGCAAATTTTCGCGCGAATGTCGAAACTTGTAAAACGTGATCCCATTGGCCGTGTCGTCAAAAGTGTTTCTATGAATCGTAATGAGTAGGTATATGGCGAATTACAGTGCTGTAGGATCATCGAAAAATCCCTTAAAATGGCATTTGATGCGTAACTGATCCAATGAAATATTCCTGTACTTAAACAAGAAGGTTCCTAAAATCTTATTCATGTATATTTCAAGCCGCAATCGGTCCAGGAACCTTTCAATTTTGCAACAAAAACTCGCATTTTTGCGAAATTTTGACACACCGTATCTTAATAATTTCGAGTAAATAAATTGCAATAATTCTTTGTTTTCATGGCAATCTTCAAAAATTCAAAAAATTTCAAATTTGGATGTCCCTAATGCAAATAAACCTATTAATTTACAACTTTAACAAAAAAAAAATAAGCGATTTAAGTTAGTGGGTGGTATGCTCAGATAATTAACGGATAAAATAAACCCAAAAACAATGACCAAATAAGGAAAATAGCGTGGAATAATGTCGGATAAAAATAGGATTTGACGGAAAAAATCAAGAAAATTTGATTTTTACCTCTTAAATACGCTCCTGAATGATCCGTTCAGTAGGTAGTCATTTTAAAGTTGATTATCCCTTTATCAGATAATGTTGATAAGTTGGGAAAAAACTAAATGTGAAAAAATACAGAGTGATTCAAATGTACCCATGTCGAGGGCAAAAAAAGTCAAAAAATCAAAATTTAATCGGCGATTGCTCCCTTCCTATAAAGAATGAATAACCTAAAAAATATTGATTTCATTTATTTCGACGAGCTCTTTCCGATGACGTATATTATGGGATTTTAATTTGAACCATTTTGCCTCCACAAAAAATTAAAAACTGTGATTTTCCAGTGATTTTAGGTATAGGTTAATGTATTGCAAAAAGAAAGTATTTGAGATTTTAAAGTGTCACTTATGAATCCGTTTTTCGATCCGACATTTTGATTTCGAGTTATGAGATACCAAAGAAGGGTATGCAAATGGCATTTTTCAACCTAAAAAAATTCAAAATAATTACTTGCCATCTCCTGATCCTCACCAGTTTCAATAGAGTTCTGAAGCTCCGGGTCCTCTACAGTCTCCGAAAATTGACGTCTGTTTAATTCGCTTTTGCAACCTGTTCCCAATTTCAAACGGAAATCGCGGAAATTTCGATTTTTACGTTTAATAGCTCCGAAACGAAACATCCTTTATAACTGAATTTTTGACCGAAGCTAGTTACACTATTCCTTAGCCCCTCAGCCCACAAAATATCTCTATCAAAACAAGAAATTGCTCCCCTTCTGACTGTTTCCGAGAAAAACAAACATGTTCGACTTTAGGTTAAGCTTTGCGTTAACATATAGATGGACACTTATTTTTGCTGATCTCCTGACGTCATTGATCACTAAGGCTGAATGGCTGCTTTTTAAATTGTAATAAATTATACCGAAAAGTAATCATTTTTTTTTAGCTAAATTATCCTAGTAATTTTCTTCAAAATAATTTTTTGTGTTTGTTATGATTTATTTAAATGATTTATGCAATAAAAAAATATGTGCATATTCCTTATTGTTATTTTTCCAATTATGCTCAACATTTTAGAACACCCTCTATAATATTTATATAAATTGCAATCCCGTTTAGTTGTTACGAATGATTATTATCTGAAAATGTATTATTTCGGCTAAAGTTTTTCCTTACATGTACCTATGTATTTTTTTATGTTCTCACAGCCCACGAGGACCGAAGTCTAAGTACTATGTACCCTGGGTGTACTGGGGAAATCCGACTCACACATCCAGAGCTGGAAACAGCCGTAGCGACTTCACCTGCCCTTTAAGAGGATGTGTGGGGTGGTACCACCTAGGTCGAGGAAGAAATCCTCTACCACCACCGTATGTATTTATATATTTAATTAATGCCATTGAACCTCCTCTGTATTTGTCGTTGTGGGTATGTTAGAAAAGGACAGGAAACAGAGGTGAAGTAAACTACTGAATTTAAGAACTTGCCTATACCGTACATATAAATCGTAAAGCTTAGGTATGTTAGCATTGTTCGGTGACCTTTGCAAAGATCAACTGTTGTCGTATGTGGTCACGTTTGTAAAAAGACTTATTTTGTTGTTCAATTTTCTCTCAGAAAACTTGGAAATATCAAGAAGGAAGCCAAATAAATATTTCAGTAATTAGGAAGGCAAAATGTAAAAACGCTTATTGTTCATTATAATAAAACTAGGCTTATTCTGAGATAAAATTTATGACTTATATTTACGATTGCCCAAGAAAAATCCATGTAAGTTCATGGCAACCATAAATGTTAAATTTACGGTTCCGAGCAGTAATAAATTAGATTACGATACCTATTTGCAAAAATTGTAACTTAATTGTCGTATTTAATGTCCCTAATAAATAGATATTTATTGGTCGATATAAAGAAACGGATGCTTTCTGATTTAACCATATTTGTAGATGTAGTGGCATCAACAAATCAAAAATTAAGTTAAATACCCGATACACATAGAAACAATGAAAGTACTGCATTAGAATTAAAAGAATGAGTAATCCACCATCCAAAGTCTCGTTGTTTTACGTTTGTCCTTTTCTTACCTTCGTTACACATAACTGGAAAAAGTCCCTTTAATTTCACGACCAATCCTAAACTATTTCCCTAGACATATTCAAGGCCTTTGGCCAGCGAGGTGTCCCAGGAGGAATTTAAAAAAGAAACAAAAATATTATATTAAAGAACCCTAGCTATTTCATCAGAAAAAGAAAACGTTTACATGAAAATGTATTTTTTGGGGTAATTATACTTATTATTAGAGTTGGTGAAAATCCATTGACGGCGGCTATTCGGATTTGCCAGTCAAACGTGTGTTAACATAATTACTCCTTTCCTCGTCTCAATAAGGAATATGCACATATTTTTTTATTGCATAAATCGTTTAAGGAAGTCATTAAAAGCCCAAAAAAAAAACTATTCTGAAGAAAATTTCTAGGATAATTTAGCTCCAAAAAAGTTTTCTTTTCGGTATAATTTATTACAATTTAAAAAGCAGCCATTTGTCCTCAATGAATAATGACGTCAGGAGATCAGCAAAAATAAGTACCAATCTACATGTTAACGTAAAGCTTAACCCAAAGTCGAACCGACTTGTTTTTCTTATTCTCCATAATGCTATTATTTGAACCAAATAGGGACATTGACCAAATATCCTAGATCTAATGACCCATTTTCTCAAAATCAATAGCCTATAATGCACCTTGGCGATAATTTATCTCGAATCATTGTCAGATTGTCAATGCGACAATACAAATTGTGCCCATTGACTCGACTGTTTACGCTTTAATTCGTAGGTGGTCAGTGATAAGTTTCTCTTTTATTTACAATATCCCAGCAGGGTATTTTCCTGTACTCTAAAGTATATCTACGGATGGGGTTAAAAGGAGGTCAAAAGTATTTAGCAATAAAAGTTTGTGATTGCCAAAAAAATAACATTTAAGATGAAAAATGATTATGAGGCAATTTTGACTTTTGACACAAAAACAGAGAATGAAATTGTGACAAAAATAAAAATGCCCTATTTATCATTTCAATACAAAATATTAATTAAAAAAGATTTGAATTTTACGACTAAATGAAATTCTAAATTTTAAGAAAATTTAAACTAAAACTCCAAATAATATAGTTCATCTAGAAAGTATTCGATGATTTTGAATTTTGGAAAATTTTATGTAACGCGAGGTTCCGGTTCTTATATTTTATATGTACAATGTCTTGGTAGTAGGATATGAATGCACCAAGTGACAATAATTATGTCAAATATTCTTGATTGTAAATCATAAATTTTTATCTATGTTGTAAACAATTTTAGCTGTGTTATTAGGTATGTCGCAATTAGCAAAAAGAAAGTTGGCAGAATATTTATATAGAAAAGGGGTTCGGGAATCAAGGAAACTCCTGTGGTTAAGTGACCTAGGAAAAAGTGCAGTATACGAAGTAATAAAGAGAATCAGAAATGGTGAAGAAATGGAGAACAGTCCAGTTTCTGGAGGGCCACAGAAGATACGTGAAAATGATTTAAATGCTCTGCTCGCTTTAGCCCGACGAAAAGCTCGACTATTTTCGGAAATTGACTAGCAGATTTAGAAATCAAAGAAGAATACAGGCTTGTCCAGGAATGGTTTCAAATTCGCTAAAGAGGCAAGGTTTGCAATCTAGAAAACCAAAAAAAGTTTCTGCTATAACACCTGCACAAATGCAACAAAGAATAAATTTTTCTCAAAATTTTCTACAAGGCAGCTTTGAAAATGTTTTTGTATCTAGGAAAAGCTGTTTCCAACTTGGAGGTAATTGAGTACGAATTTTATCAGGGAAATATCCCATTATAGAAATATCTAAATTGCCTACCAAAGTGATAGTTTGGGGGCAACATTAATGCGTTGTGTAACTCCGTTGTGTATTACCAAGGTACGGTGGACAGCACAGGTAATTACGGAGTTCTAAATAGCTTTGTTGTTGAAATTGTTAACGGTTTGTATCTGGAAGGATGGCGACTGCATCAAGATAATGCAAGATGCCATGCGGCTGCGTACACAAAAACATGGATGCAGAAACAGCAGATTAAGACAATTACTTGGCCTGAAGTTTCCCCCGACCTTAGTCCAATAGAAAATATATGGGGCCTTATGAGAATTGAGATAGAAAGAATAGTACCTCGCACTAGAGATGAATTAGCATGGTGAATTTTACGAGCTTGTGATACTCTTACCGCACAATATGGATAAGAAATAATAATAGGGATTTCCGGTCATCTTAGAAAATGTATTCTACTAAATGGTCATTGTATTAGCAAATAGTAAAGGCTGTTCATCCTTAAATATAATTTAGGTAATAAAATATAATAAATGATAAGACGCATTTTACTTTTCCGGATAATTTCTAGACGGTCTATAGAACCAACTTCTACAATTGCAGGCAGATATTTGCAATGGGGAAAGGCAAGATAAGTGTGAGGTGAATAGTTAGTATAATTCTATGATACAAAAAGAGTATTAAGTAAGTGTGCTCAATAACCGTATTAAACATAACACAGAGCTACTGATTTAAAATCATGCTTGCTGAGAATCTTTTCTACACATCATTTTCATGTAAATTTGGAGAAGTTAGAAGAATAGCTGTAGGGCTAGCGCAGAAAATTTTTCATCAAGCGAAAGTACAGGAGTTGCCTTTATATTTTAGGTGTTATATGATAATGTCAACATAATATGTAGCTCTAGTTGTCTGGAAAATGTTTTCGTGTGGCAGGTGCAGAGGCGGAAACCTAAATGCAGACAATACAGGATACAGGTCCATAAAAACTTACTAAACAGTAAAGATTTACGTTAAACTAATGAACTATACGACTGTCCCATAATATAAAATGTATAGTGCGTACTTAACTAAATCGGATCAAAACTTTTCCTTCCATTCATTTTCTTCACCTATAAAGCGATGATTTACTGTAGACACTAAATCAGAAAAAAGAAATCGTATTTCTCAGTGTATCCACATAAACTTTCATTAGACAAATAGCTGAAGCTCAACTCCCTACTGAGGGCAATAAACCTCTTTTGAGGGAATAGAGTAGAAAAGTCAGATTGTGTTTATACAGAGTGTATTAACGAGAAGTTACCGGAATAAATTTTGTGGCTTCGTAAAAATTTATTACTGAAGAACAATGAATCAAATTGTGTGTTTAAAATAAATATATCCAGCGGAGGATAATGATCGTAGTTATTTCATTTTGGAGTCGTGTGCAAAATCCATTCTTTTAAGTAGGAGAATTCATTACCATAATTAAATTATGATACTTTAATTTTATTTATTGTAAGGTCATTGTAAATTTCATTTCCGGATTTCATTATGTAAAGAAATATAACTTATTATTACGTCTACCAACTATACGTTCATTAAACTACGCCTTCAAATCCCAATTACGTCATAACTGTAAAACGGAGCCAAGTATCTGGAAAAATATTATTGTAAAATGGAGCCATGTTCTTGTAACTCTTTGACCGTAAAACTAGTAAGATCAAATGTAGTGAGTTGAACATCATTGTTGCTTACTGGGTCTGAAATCTTACAAGTTTCTCTAAAGTTTAGTCAACCTATATCTTGAACTAAAACTGACTTCATGGATTTTATTTGTAAATAATAGTCACAGTCGTGTCACTTTTCTGTAATGCTTTATGGCCAAGTCATACGAAGTCAGTTTTGGTACAAGATGTAAGTTGAAAAAACTTTAGAAAAACTTGTCAAGGAAAAAGATTTAGGTCCAGTCCCAGTAAGTAACAATGGTGTTGAACTTGGCTCTACATTACATCTTACTTCTCTTTTAGACAAACAGTCACGAGAAAGAGTAATGTTCTTGTTGGGTTGCTATTTTCTTCTGACTAAGACTCTGTACATACGATTATACTAGGGTGGGTTTCTTAAAGTGTTACAAGGCGATATTTAAACATATTTTTGACATTTACCCCCTCTCTCTATTTTGGAGGGTGGGGGTAACTTTGAAATATTAAATGGGATGATGTATTTTTGTTTATAAAATTCGAATCTACGTAAAAATTGGGTATGTGAACAGACTTATTTTATTTGCTCTTTTGCCCTTTAATTTCAAGTTATTTATCGCCTGTCATGCTTGAGAAGTTGTTCGAAATGTCCCCCTTCAACTTCCAAACACTTTCTTATTCTTTTTTTCAAAGAATTTTGAATCCGCTGTAACATTTCCGGTGTTACTAATAAGCAGGCATAGCGGATTCGCTCTTTCATATAATCTAAAGTGAAAGGTGCAGTCGCCATCATTATGTCCTTTATAAAACCCCACAATAAAGAGTCAAGGGGGACAAATCCGGGGACCTAGCAGGCCATTTGACGGGACCAGCTCATCCAATATTTTCAAAAATTTCATTCAAATGATTACAATTGTGTATTGCGTAATGGTGAGCTCCGTCCTGTTGGAACCACATGTCAGGATTTATGTTTTGGTTTAATAACCGGAGTAATTGGTTTCTTAAAAAAATTTTCCATTTAGATGTCCCTTAAAGAAATGCGGACCACTAACTCTATCCCTGATTATACCACACCAGACATTAATTTGCCAGGGATGTTGATTGGAGCTCACATCTAGTGGGAATTGTCCGACGCCCAGTAGTGCATATTGTATCTATTTACCTAAAGAAAACAACCAAAAACAAAAAATTAATTTATACTGATAAGGGATAACTTAAAATCCTACCTTCCCACAATTATGGAAAGTAGCTTTGTCAGAAAAAATAACCTGCATTAGGAACGTGTTATTTCCTTGCATTTGTCTTGTGACCCAATTGCAAAATATAACGCGATTTTCAGTTTTGCCCATATAGCCCTTGCTGAAGTGTAATGTGGTATGGATGAAAATTGTACAAGTGCAGTATGGTCACAATTGATTTTTGACTCATTCGAGCATCTCTAGCAAGCCGTCTGGTACTTTCATGCGGGTCAATAGCTACCGCCCCTAAAACGCCAAATGCGTCCGTTTTAGTTCGCTTTCGAACAGGTGGATTCATCTTCAGATTGCCAATAGTACGACTTCTGGTTTCCAGCCTTTTAAATGTCATGTGAGATTTCGGGTTATTAGGAAACCTCTTCGCTCACACTAGTTCAGCTTCTCTGTACTTTTTCTTCACTCCCACAAAATTAACAACATATCAATTTGCACATTAAAATTCGCTTCCGTGTTTAATTGAGCAATAAACTTAGAAATAATCGTTAAAACGCCAAAATTCTCAACTCAATTCTCAATTTGTAAGAGATCATTTAAAAAATTTATTGTTCTGAAAACCCCCACTTGTTAGTTATTACTGTGTTTTTAGTTTTAAAAAAATGGCTAAAATGAGAGTTTATCAGAACATTGAAAAGTATGTTGTGTTAGTTTGCTATACTGAATCGAATGAAATTTCGCAGGATGCCGCCGAACTATATTTTAACAGGTAGTAAGGTTTTATGTCCATTATAAATTTATCTTTGGCTTTTTTTCTATATCCATTCTAGATATCTCGACAGAAGGCAACCTTTTCCCGATATGTTTTCTAGAGTTAAAAAAAAAATTAGTGAATTATGTTGCGTTTATGCAGCAAAGACCAAAATCCTATAATAATGAAAATCGAGAAATCGACGGGGTTAAAGTTTTAGGATATGTAGAAGCAAATCCTACTTCGTGTAGCTATTGTAGCAATTCTAAAAAGGTGCCCACAAAATCATTATCGCTTCCCATCGCTGGTCTGACTGTAGTCTTTTCCCCTATATCGTCTTAGATATTTCTACAACCTTGGTCGTTCTCTTTACTCTGTTATTTGTGATGTTATCTCTCCTTGTTGTAGGTATTAATAATTTTTATTAATATCCAAGAAGCTCTGATAACGCGGTCTTAAAAGCAGGATATTCTTAGACCCTGACTCGTAAAGCTGTAGCATTTATAATTTTGTAAACAGAAGCTTTTTCCTCACATTAATATAAGTAGTAAATAGAACTAGCAGATTATCGCTAAGATACCAAGAAAGTAAATAAAAAAATTTAATTATCGTTTTCTTTCATGCACACAAATTGCAATTATATACAAAAGGCGCCCCCCGTTAAAAGCTTGACCATGTGCATTCTGACAATATCAAATTAGTTGCTCAAAAATAAAGTAATTTTGCAATCGCTTGGAATTAACTTCTTAAAATGGCGTTTCTTATGGGTCGCTCTGTGCCACAGTGGCGGAACTTACAAAAGATGATAATAGTACTATTTTAAATGAGTACTTTACGGGTAATAGAAAATAATGCATATAACCCAATAAACCTGAAATATATTTTTTTTTGTAGTCTCTATTATAAATCATAAATTAAATATTTAAGATGGTTGTTTTTATTGCACAACGTGATACTATTGGTTGCGACTTTACATGTCATGTAAATAAAAGTGTTATAATGGCTAGTACATGGTAAATGTCAGTGTTAATTTATTTTCTTGATTATATTTCAGAGGTTAGGAGATTTCTTAGATAAGAAACATTATATTTCAATAAAAGAAATGTTTAATATACATATATACACACTATCTTTTTACAGGTGAAATACACACGGCCTGGAAAGCCATAACGGTGGCACGCGGAGAAAGATTTAGAGCTCTCGTTATTCTGCACATGTATGTGCGTGTAATGTATAAAACAAAGAAAATGCTAATTATAAATGACCAGCTCCGTCTCCTCTTGCTGAAGATCAATGATCGATGGATGGAAAGGAGTGCATAGCAGTCGTATCAGAAAAATGTTTTAAACAGTTTGTTGTTTGCAGAACGGCAAAAAGGGGCTGGTTACTTGCCGCTTTATAAATAAGGATGTTGAACTACTGTTAAATTCATAAAGGTCAATTTTCTCTTATTTAATCGAACAAATAGAATTTTCTAAATACCCAGCCACTGCAAAATTCTCGATTTTATCTGGTAAACCGATCGTACACGCAACAGGGAAGTAACGAACAAACTATAAGCTTTATAGTTAATGTTGGCAAAGTTTTTGTATTAAGGAGCACGGGCAAAACATGCAACCATGGAAAGAATTTTTTCCACCCTTTGGGTAAAGATAAAAATGTGCAATTAAAATTAGGTGCAGAAAAAAGGTGGGTAGATATGCAAATTATTAGTGGAACGAGCTGCTTTATCAAGCCATTGAGTGGGAAAACTTTGCAAGTTTTTGTGATGAATCTTAATGATAATAAGCCTCAGCGTAAAGTAAATAATAAATAAATTGGCAATTTACATTGCACCTTTGAGGCGGCTCCTTCTTTCGCCAATTCACAGCCTTACAAAACAAAATTGTTTGTTGCCTACAACTACAACTAATTTTGGCTTTATTTGATGTGCTAATTTCAAATATGAAAACAGTTTTTTTCTATCAGCTATACTTTTTGAGATGCAGCGTCACTAACTTATCAACCCTTTTATTATTCAACTTAATGTTATAAACCATACGAGGGTGCGACGTTGCCATACAGATCAAGCCCCATGCCGTGCCCCTTCCTATACAGATCAAGGATTTTTTTTTATAGAGAATCAGGAAATCTGCGAAAAGACCAAGTAGACGGTGTTCTTATATGTCTGACATGTGTCGGATTCCGCCTCTCTAAGGGTCATTCTACCGACTAAATCCCTTGCCTCTCTGGACAATGCTTGCTGCACTGTTTTCCTCTTTGGAACTGCCTTCCGGCATTTGAAAGAGGGTCCTTTAATTGTTGTTATAGTGCATTTTTTTGTTTGTCTTTTTGTCTATGGGTCTACTTGTTGAACTCTCCTTTCCCTTTCTGTCCTGTTTTTGGTAATTATTTCCTTGGCCATTTGACTTTAGCCAGTCTCCCTAACTTCTTATCATACGGTTAAGTAGATTTTCCGGTGATAGTCTCCCAACTTTACGTTCTACCCTGTCTCTGTATTCTCTCTCATCTCGTGCAGTGGAAAAACGTGTGTTCTACGTCATCAGTTAGTCCACAGTAATAGCAGACGTGTGTGTCGCTTACGTGGAAGCGATTTAGGTAGGCCTTGAAATATCCATGCCCTGACCCTGGGTAAGGTAAAAGTCAACCTCTCCGAGGCTTCTCTTTATCCAGGGTCTTATGTCGCTTATCAGTCGTTTAGTCCATCCTGCAGTTTCTTCCTGGCTTTCCCATCTTCCCTGCCATATGTCTAACATGCTATTGTAGATCCTGTCCCTATGCGCGCTACCTTCTTCCTCTATACAGATGAAGGTAGCGACAGTATTGGCACCTGTTTATTGACAGCTCTAGGCGGAGTTTGAAATGTGGCCTTCTACACAATGGCAATAAATATGGCTCAGTACCGGTCGCTCAGCCAAAATGAAAGAAGAATATGATACCATTGCTTGGGTCATGGAGAAGATCAAGTTTCATGAATATCAATGGGTACTTCAAAACGGCCAACTTTCTCCTCGATCAGCAAAGTGGCTACATAAAATGCTTTTGCTTCTTGTCCCTCTGGGATAGCAGAGCCAAACACGACCACTCTGTGAGAAGAGAGTGACCTCTGAGAGAGAATATGGTAGTTGGGGAAAGAAATGTAATTCGTGAACCCTTAGTTTTCTGAGACAAAATTATCTTGCCTCCACTGCATGTAAAGCTAGGCTGAATGAAACAGTCTGTGATGGCTCTTGACCGAAATGGGCCACGCTTTGCGCACAGAGGACGAAAAATGCCTGGACTCAGTACAGAAAAGCTGAAAGCTGAAATCGTTGATGGTTCTCAAATAAGAGAGCTCATAAAGTATCGTGCTTTCGTAGATTTCATGAGTGAGGCTGAGCGAAATACGTGGACGTCATTTGTTTTGTCAAAAACTTTCTGGGCAACCACAGGGCTACAAACCATGGTGAACAAGTAAGTAAGTTAAGAAAAAAATTGTTACGTCGTTGGCACTAACAAATAAGGAATGCAATTTCAATTGTTTCGTAAAAATTAAAATTGTAACATAACGGCCAATATCCATTGATTGAAGTTGATACATTTACAGGTTAGATTTCGTCCACTTAAGCCCCCCAAGCAAACCCAACCAAGATGACTGTACTCCGTGGCCCCAAAATGTATTAAGGGAGGCATACAAGTTCTAAAAGGTTTACCCTTCGGCTGTTGATTTCTAGTTTTCAGTATCCTCATGTAACCCAACTCTCGTATGTGCTGTCTCTCATCCACCATCATAGCCAACAACATGTTCTCTGGATGACAGAAGAACACATTTCTCTGAATCACGGGATCGATAATTTTTTTAATGTTGTCCGACAAATGTCTCGTTGTTTGCCCGACCTTAAAGATATGCTTAGGACCGTATTTTACTAAGTAATATCTCTTAACGTCGGGTCAGATAGGAGCATACGTCGCCACATTGTAACTGGAAAGTATCTAGTTCGTTCGTAGGACTCGCTTGGAAATGAACAATCGTAAGACTCGGTTTGCACATGTCAACCATCGGTAATGACAGAGATCCAGGATCTTTTACAGCCAGATCTGGTTGGGCACTGATTCCTGTCTGGATTGTCTTGAAAATGTCCAGAAGGTACTGTTGGTCTTTACTGAGATGAGTTTTTGTGGACGAAATGTAAGCTGTCGCCCCCTCCAATGATGGAGAGCTCGACAACAGAGAATATTTCATCATTTTTGCAAAACAAAACTCTGTCTGAGTTTGAAGATTTTGACTTTCCCTGCCACATCCAAGCAGTTGAAAAACTTGTGACAGAGTCCGCAAGAAAAGTGTGTGGACAAGATAACAGAGATGGTTAGAGCTAGAGCAACTTCGCACTTAAGATGACAAAATTCGACCAAAAATCCGATTTCAAGATAAGCCCCTTGACTGATAGTAGTGAACCAACATAATTTACCACGGCCTGAATGGTTGGGCGTGCTTTGAACTCAAATTGCAGCCTCTTTCACGTGGTCATTTCGGCCAAAAAGATTTTGCGAAAAGAGCAAAGAGCTGCAAGCTAATATTTTCGAATCAATGTTAAATATATAAAATCACTAATAGGAACAAATTTTCCAATGAAAATGGCATTGTATATATTTTTTAATACAGCAGTGTGTATGTTTGTAAAACTGTAAAAACATCAATTTTTCACCCAAAATTCGCAAACTTTATGCCTTATGTGCGAACTCAAAATCTAGCGCCCGATTTTTAAAAATATCTTTCCTATTATCAGGTAACCCAAATGAAGAATGTGGACGCTATTAGAATGCAAAGAGTTTAATCTGTAAAATTTGAGCGGTAATAACCGGTGTTTTTTGTCATTTTTTTTTCAAACTTTAGGCCCTTTGCGCGAATTGAAGATTAAACATAGGAATTTTTTCAATATTTTTCCCTTCATTGGCATGCAAATACGCAATTTTGTAGCACTATTAGAATTCGATGCTCGAAAAATTCACTTTTTTCGACCCACCGTAATATCTGTATTCTGCAAGGGTAGAGAAAAACAACGGTATTTTGGCGACTTCCTCCCTCTTCGAAGCATGCATACGACGAATAGTTACAAGAAAATGATCCACTCCCCCCCCCCCCCCCCAATGCAATCCTAGAGCCGCCACTGAATAGCAGAAGGCCTCCCGCGATCAATGCCCGAACGTAAAAAATGTCTCAATTTTTAGATATCCAAAAAATGCACTATTAAGAGAGAACGGCTAACAATTATAAAAATAGAAACTTTAATACCGAAATTTAAGCAACTTAAGATTTATTGGAAGGCAGGATGTTTGCTAATGGACTTCGATGTAAGTATTTTTATAATCTAGCGGTAAAAGATACATCTGGCTATTAAACTCATAAAAAATTTATTAGCTTTATTAGACATCCTAGTTTTGAAAAATTGATTTTTATACGATGCAGTTAAAAATATTTGTGATGAATTTAAAAATGCCATTAAAAATGCTATAACTTATAAGCGTTAGAATTATAAATTGTATTAACAAATGATTAATGGTATTGATTTGTCATTTATGATGAATAACAATTTACAAGATATTTTAGACTATTTAGTAATCTAAAAATGCGGAGTTAATGTCTGAATTAAGAATATTTTAATATTAAATTTGTGTCGGATATTAAAATATTGGAACACGAATAGAATCCCTAGAAACAAACGGACTACAAGTAGACATTGTCTTAAATGTTTTTTTTTTGCAAAATTTACCTCGGGATTCACTAAAACATTTAGGACTTAGTAATTATGAGTTATTCTATTATTCCTACAATTTGCTTGATTTCCAAATGGTTTTTATCTTGGAACTTGTTGATAAAACAAACATTTTCCGATTATTGCTGAAAATACATACTTAAATTGTTAAAAAAAATATTTTTCTTTTTTGATATTATGTTTGAACCGAGGGATAAAAATATTGTACCTAAATTGCCCCAATATAAGAGTTGTAGAACTTGCCTAACGTAAATTTTACAACATAACTGCGGTAGAGACGTATTTACTACACGTATTACAGAATATGAGGCGTATACATCTGTAGAACTCACCCATTTCAAAAATTTAAAACAGCACGAAAGATTATAATGCAAAATTTTACAATGAACACATGGTTTGGACAACAAGTGGCTTTTATGTTGTAAATAAAAATGTAAAATAATTGTTTGTTGCAAAACTCTCTCTCTGGTTTTGCCATTCGGAAATAAAACTCCACCTCGAAACGATACCCCAGAAGCCTTAAGGTACGGTGTCCTCGGGGCGACCATCAGAGGCGTTCGTCGCTCGGCGATGATCGCGAACCATTGCTAATGGCAAAGTCGCTCAACATAGCCCCCTGGAGGGAGATGGTTACATTGATTTGCCATTGAGCAGTGGTTCACGTTCATCGCCGAGCGACGAACGCCTATCATGGTCGCCCCGAGGAAATCGCACCTTTAAGGTGTCCTTGTTAGGACTCATTCAGACCCGGCCCGGGGTTGTCCATTTTCTTGGACTCCCCGTACTTTGATGCAAAAGAGGAACACACTTCCACAGTCCGCAAAGCCGATATTCTTCTTTCTCTCTTATATATTGTACGGACAAGAAACTTCTACTTTTTATTCTTACTTGGCCTTTTGTTAAGGGTTTATGCGTCTTTCTGGTGAGGACGTCGTGACTCCCTCCTTGCACTGCGCGAATGGTGCGGGCGAGTTGGGCGAAATTGCGAAAATGCGTTTCTCATAAACCGGAGATGCCGTGTTCGCCCTTAGATTTTACCTTCTCGGTGTGTTCTGAGTTCTGCTTTTGCATTAGAGCCAGCACCCGCTAGGTGGCGTTATGGTATGTTATTTCCTGCTTGTGTTTTGCAAAAAGGATGTAAGATACAGTAACATCGTTTGCCACGGTGCGACTGGGTTATCGCTGTCTGAATGAGTCCTAACAAGGACGAAACAGCTGTCATGGTCTACCCGGCCCGGGGTTTGATTGGGTTATATATATATATATATATATATATATATATATATATATATATATATATATATATATATATATATATATAGAATAATATATAAAGGTACAACACTTAGAGAGTTCATGTGGCCTCTAACATAAATTTAGCAATCTTTGCAAACGCGGCTGGTTTTTCTCTCCGGACACGTGTTTCGGCTACCTCATAGCCATCATCAGCGGAGCTGTATAACCAGAAAGAAATGAAAAGCCCTCATAGTTGAGACAGTTAAGACCGTCTTAGAACTATGGATTCCAAGTTGTGATGGAATGAAGTTTGCAAAGATTTAATGCTATTTGACTGTGAAATACCGCAGTGTGCTGGTATTTGTTAGTGTGTCACGCCATCTGTGTTTTTAGGCCGCAAGTTGAAAGCCATTCTTTAATGCAAGCGCTCTCGCGTTGATTAAGGATGTTTCACCCTTCAAGTGTTACACGTTAGGTGTCATCCGGTGATGGCACATCTTAGGTGCTATTATAATCACCGGTTTGTCCATTGTGTAGACCCTTTTTTCGACTTAACGAAGCTCTGACAAAAATGAGCAGCATCAAATATAGAAAAGATTTTTTTCCTCGGTATAGTCACCGAAACGACATAATATAGAAAAATATATAAAGGTACAACACTTAGAGAGAAGGGTGAACCATCCTTAATCAACGCGAGAGCGCTTGCATTAAAGAATGGCTTTCAACTTGCGGCCTAAAAACACAGATGGCGCGACACACTAAGAAATTCCAGCACACTGCGGTATTTCACAGTCAAATAGCATTAAATCTTTGCAAACTGCATTCCATCACAACTTGGAATCCATAGTTCTAAGACGGTCTTAACTGTCTCAACTATGAGGGCTTTTCATTTCTTTCTGGTTATACAGCTCCGCTGATGATGGCTATGAGGTAGCCGAAACACGTGTCCGGAGAGAAAAACCAGCCGCGTTTGCAAAGATTGCTAAATTTATGTTAGAGGCCAAATGAACTCTCTAAGTGTTGTACCTTTATATATTTTTCTATATATATAAATATATATATATATATATATATATATATATATATATATATATATATATATATATATATATATATATATATATATATATATATATATATATATATATATAATACATATGAGCACTATATCATTTTAATTAAACCTATTACTTTTAATTTACCCTATTCATTGTAGCTATACCAGACACCTCGATGCAATATTAGTGGCAAATAAAGGTCATTAACTAAAGACCAAAGTCACTAAACCATTGTTTGGTGCATATAATTTAACAAAATCTTGGCAGAACATGCCAATAATCAGTGCTCACCAGGAATTCTATTAGCAGGAGTGTGATACACAGAAGGATAGGATGGTTGCTAATGGATTCTGTTATAATCACGTTTGTAATCTGGTTACACGAGACACAGACCGGCTTATTAACCTGATAATGCTGCCATTTATTAACCCTGTTAGCCATCGTGATTCCTAATGAGGGGATACGATTATTGTTTTCTGAAAGCGTGCCCTGAGCAGCAATGGAAAGTTTTATTTTAAGGCGCTCTTTTGCACGTGGCCTCCATATTGACTAACTTAATTTCATTTTGACATGGATTTTCGGCTTTAAAATTTTTAACAATAATATACTATTAGGTATAGCTTCATATTCAAGAGGTATTTTTTAACGTATTAATAAAAGTTTCAAGATATTTTATGATTTATGTTAGGAAAACAATATGTAAAAAGAATATTGAGGTCCTAGTGACAAAAAAAATGTCACCATAGATCTTTTAACATAGTAATGATCTGAATGAAATCATTATATAGTTTGGAACTTGAAATAATTTACCGAAAATTGCTTGTAGGATATGAGGCTATACTTAATATGCTTATAAAGTTTTACTAAAAATTTTAAAGCAGAAAAACCATGGCAAAATGAAATTATGCTGGCAAACATGGACACCACGTGGAAAAAGCCGCTTTATAATGTGTTAATTGTACACTTTTACGTAATTTAAAGAATGGAGTTTGAATTTTTTTTCAATAATATTCTATTAATTGTCGTCTATTAATGGCTTTTGGTGTCTTTCTGATAAACATAATTTGATTAGGATTTATTAGGATATTTCAATTTGTGGCTGAAAATATTTTTTAGAGCAATTAATCATCTTAATTTGCCAATTCGGTTTCCCGCATGCTTCATGGTTGATATTTTGTTGTTTTCTTTTTCTCCTTATGCTTTTCCGTAGACTTTATAGCTTTAAATAAGAAAACAGCATTGATTTAGAATCAAATACAGATACCATTATCTACGTTTTCCAGCAATCAAGGATTCCCAAGTTATTTATAACTTCGCGAACCATATCGTCCCCCACCTACTTTTTTAGAACGGCTGTTGCTGGGCTTTGTTACGTAGCTAATTTGCAGATTGATATACTTTACTAAAATATTGCAATTGCTGTGGGATAATACTTATCTACAATCATAAATACCACCACCAATAATATTTATTATGCAATAAAAGTTACATCATTACGTAATGGGTAGCAATCTCAAGTAGAGGAATTCTTCATCGGCCGAGGTGGTACTCCCCGACACATCCTCTTAAAGAACTGGTGAAATCCCTACGGATGTTTCCAGCTTTGGATGTGTGAGTCGGATTTCCTGGACACCCAAGATATATGGTACTTAGGCTTCGGTCTTCAAAAAAAAGTTCTTTCATGCCGACAACCAAAATCTCCAAAAACAGAACCAAGGAAAAAATGTAAAAAAGATATGTATATGCGCAATATTACAAAGTTTCCATTTACTGTAACATGCTTTGACGCAAATAGGACTTATATTTACTTTAAAAAGTGGCAAGTGGCAAGTGGTTATTCTCAATGAGATTATACATGCATCAGTTGAGAAGTTCTATGGCAAATGAGCACCTAAACTTCGATATATGGTGCTGGGGTATTAGTTGTGTTAATAGCTACAACAATCGTTCAGTTTGTGATACTAATATGAGATTTGGCATATATAAAAATTTTGTCTTACCGAATAGAAGGTGATATAGGGCCACATACATTTTTTTTGATCCCCATCATGAAAAATTAAGTTAATTTCTCCCTGTTCCCATGAGGAGGCTGATGTCAGAATTTTATTTCATGTATTTCGTGCTGTTCAGGGGGGTCACGATTCTGTAATGATCTGAACAGTTGACACGGATGATTTAGTATTGGCAGTGGACTTTTATCATATTTATGGGTAGCATTTGGCACAGGCAAGAACTTTTCATTTATACCTGCATCTGAAATTGACAAGGGACTAGGACCATGAAAGTCAAGTGCCTACCAATGTTTCATGCGCTAACTGGATGCGATTATTAATCCCAGACCACAGTTTCCTGGAATCGTTTTATACTCTAATTAAAACGACATATATATGCTTTTTTTCACTGCGAATTGTAAAAGATAAATAGTTTTTGATATCAAGATAATAAGATTTATATGTAATGTCGCTAATTCTTTTATATCTATTAAATGATTTCTCTTCCAATTTTATAATTTCATTTATTGTATTTGTGATGTAGGGTCCAAACTTGCATTTAATTTTGGATGTCCTTAATGAAGCGTGTCTATCAAACACATCGACATGGCATCGACAGTTTGCTGATGCAAAAAATCCCCAAAGTCAGCCCCCCGAATATTCAGATCAAACAAGTATTTGTTAAAGTTTTTAAAGTCTCCTTAGGTTACTTCTTAAAAGCAGCCCTGGTCGATATCACGCTCGGCACAGAATAAACCAGTCCATGATCCATAAGGTTGAACATCTCCATAGTGCCACTATTTATAACGTTTACTTTGTTTTCGACACCAATAATATCAATTGCACTGCAACTGTTTCGGGTCAGCCGGGTACCTGATCCAAGTTAAGCATGTTAAGTATTGATTCCGAATATTTTTTCCAGGTTATTAACGAACCAATCTACATATATGACTTCCATAATTATTGTATAATCATAGGATGCAAACAGAGAGGACAATACACTTTCATTACAACTTAGCTGTCTACAACTAATCAAGGGACGTCTATACAGTACGCCAATTAATATTTCTTGTTCTGATACACAACTCCTACCTATAATTTTTTCACCAGGTCTTCATTGCCATGAATTGCTGATATGTCTATAACTTCACGCCTAAAACCAGTGGACACGTACACAGACACCACCATCCCTGGTGGCTCTATCCGAACGACAGAGCTGGTAAACGGGAACGTGACAGCCAAAATGTGGAACTGTTCCTGCAACAGCATGTTCTTCAAGTCAGGAAATGAAGGGGCAATAGATCTTATATTCACATGTGCGACGTAAAGCTTTCCGAGTGGATCCTCGTTCTATGATTGCTATTTGAACATTTGTTGCTTAAATTCCTCAAGTTTTTGTTTATAAACATGACACCGATAGTACTAGGGAGTATGGTCTGAGTTTCCTCTTTTATTACTCTTCAAGTTGAAGATGTCACATTTCAAGAATGTTTTCCTGCAGCTATTTACCACATGATTAGGGATTAATAAAATATACCAATATATCATTATTTCTGGTCAAAATAATTTTTTAATAATTTATTCCATTGCATGCTGATGAAATGTAGAGCGACTGTGGCAACGTCGCTTTACGTGGCGTCGTCTGGTTCACTGATAAATTTGGTGAAACCGAAAGGCCTAATTTAGTATGTGTACGTTTCAGGAGGGTCGGAATATAGGTGTGTTCATCCATAAATTATGCGGAATGATGCGTCAGTATGGAAAAATGGATTCTTTTTATCCGGAACAGTCTTTTCAGAGGTTTGCTTGGTGGAATACAGATGGCCCGGAAAGCCATTATGGTGGCGCGCCGAAACGGAAATAGCGGTTGGTCTTTGTCGTACATACGCACAGTGTCTGAACCAAACAAGGGCTAGTTATGAATGAACGGTTGCATTACCTCTTGCTGAAGGGCAATGGGAAATGGAGTAGTAAAAGTCTAACATGCATGAACGAATGTCAAGATTGCTGGCCGAGGCGCCAGCCGAGACACAGAGTCCGGAAAAGTGGCTCTGTTAATAACTTTTGCAGTACTTCCTTACAACTGTAAGGAAAAATTAGTTCCTGCAGTACAAAAATGAATATTTTCTAACAGATATTTTTCGTTGCCTAGCAACGACTATATGTATATTATAGTATAGATACATACTGATATTCTCTACATGACATTTCTTGTAAGGAATGTCAAAATTTCTTAACGATCGACGGAAAAAATATTAGTTTTATGCCGTATCTCAAATTCTTTCATTTAATCATTTTGATTCTATTTCTTGTAACCCTGTTAACATTTTCCAACAAGCACCCACAAATATTGGAATAGCATCATTAATAACTCGGTCCAAACTTTACTTCATCCCAAATTAAACAGGGTCCCAGGCATTGTCTGATGCGTATAATTTAACAAAATCTTGGGCAGAACATGCCAATAATCTGTACTTACCGGAAATTGTATTAGCAGCAGCGTGTGATACACAGAAGGATAGGATGTTTGCTAATGGATCCTGTTGTAATTGAAATTGGAATCTGGTTGTACAAGGCACAGCCTGGCTTATTAACCTAATATAACATTACTTATTAGCTTCATTAAACACCGTTATTCGTAGTGATTGGAAAGCTTTCTCCTGGGATCTTAATTTTATGGAAAATAAAAATATAAGTTTTTATACAGTGACAGGCAGAAAGTGTGCGATATGTGAAAATTTTTTATTATTAAATTTGGAAAAAAGTCAATTTAGCCACTTACCTCTGCATCACTTGAAACCCAAAAAACGATTCTGTGATGGCGACTGTCATTTGTCATTTGGCGGAAAATTTAAATTTTTTGGGGTTGTATAGCCAAAAGTCACACTATTTGTAAAAATATCGAAAAAATTTATTTGGAAAAAGTGTTTGTAATTAAATTTTTCTACAACCGAGCGAAAAGTACAAATTTGCGCTTTCAAAAGAAAGCGCAAAGTTGGACATTTTCGAGGAACAAGCGTTTGTTTTACTTTGTCGCTCGCCGAGCGACAAAGTTACTCTGTCGCTCGCTTAGTTACCATGGACACCTTAATAATAATAAAGAAACGTCCAGCGTATCTGCGACTTTTGACACAAAATATAAACTGTCAAATTTGATATCAATAATTATTAATTACATTACAAAATAGTTTTATAAAAATACCGGTTGTAGAAAAAATCATGTGTGTAATTCGAGCGCAAAGTGACATTGCCGCTCTCGCGAGATAGCCGCGCTCCGCTACGCGTCGCGCGTCTAACTTCTCGCTCAGAGCGGCAATATATCACTTTGCGCTCTTAATACACAAATAGCTATTTTCTACAAACGAGCGAAAAGTACAAATTTGCGCTTTCAAAAGAAAGCGCAAAGTTGGACATTTTCGAGGAACAAGCGTTTGTTTTACTTTGTCGCTCGCCGAGCGACAAAGTTACTTTGTCGCTCGCTTAGTTACCATGGACACCTTAATAATAATAAAGAAACGTCCAGCGTATCTGCGACTTTTGACACAAAATATAAGCTGTCAAATTTGATATCAATAATTATTAATTACATTACAAAATATTTTTATAAAAATATCGGTTGTAGAAAAAATCATGTGTGTAATTCGAGCGCAAAGTGACATTGCCGCTCTCGCGAGATAGCCGCGCTCCGCTACGCGTCGCGCGTCTAACTTCTCGCTCAGAGCGGCAATATATCACTTTGCGCTCTTAATACACAAATAGCTATTTTCTACAAACGAGCGAAAAGTACAAATTTGCGCTTTCAAAAGAAAGCGCAAAGTTGGACATTTTCGAGGAACAAGCGTTCGTTTTACTTTGTCGCTCGCTTAGTTACCATGGACACCTTAATAATAATAAAGAAACGTCCAGCGTATCTGCGACTTTTGACACAAAATATAAACTGTCAAATTTGATATCAATAATTATTAATTACATTACAAAATATTTTTATAAAAATACCGGTTGTAGAAAAAATCATGTGTGTAATTCGAGCGCAAAGTGACATTGCCGCTCTCGCGAGATAGCCGCGCTCCGCTACGCGTCGCGCGTCTAACTTCTCGCTCAGAGCGGCAATATATCACTTTGCGCTCTTAATACACAAATAGCTATTTTCTACAAACGAGCGAAAAGTACAAATTTGCGCTTTCAAAAGAAAGCGCAAAGTTGGACATTTTCGAGGAACAAGCGTTTGTTTTACTTTGTCGCTCGGCGAGCGACAAAGCTACTTTGTCGCTCGCTTAGTTACCATGGACACCTTAATAATAATAAAGAAACGTCCAGCGTATCTGCGACTTTTGACACAAAATATAAACTGTCAATTTTGATATCAATAATTATTAATTACATTACAAAATATTTTTATAAAAATACCGGTTGTAGAAAAAATCATGTGTGTAATTCGAGCGCAAAGTGACATTGCCGCTCTCGCGAGATAGCCGCGCTCCGCTACGCGTCGCGCGTCTAACTTCTCGCTCAGAGCGGCAATATATCACTTTGCGCTCTTAATACACAATAGCTATTTGTGTATTAAGAGCGCAAAGTGATATATTGCCGCTCTGAGCGAGAAGTTAGACGCGCGACGCGTAGCGGAGCGCGGCTATCTCGCGAGAGCGGCAATGTCACTTTGCGCTCGAATTACACACATGATTTTTTCTACAACCGGTATTTTTATAAAAATATTTTTGATATCAAATTTGACAGTTTATATTTTGTGTCAAAAGTCGCAGATACGCTGGACGTTTCTTTATTATTATTAAGGTGTCCATGGTAACTAAGCGAGCGACAAAGTAACTTTGTCGCTCGGCGAGCGACAAAGTAAAACAAACGCTTGTTCCTCGAAAATGTCCAACTTTGCGCTTTCTTTTGAAAGCGCAAATTTGTACTTTTCGCTCGGTTGTAGAAAAATACCTATTTATAGCCTTTTTTGTGTTTGTTTGGGAGAAATTTAAAAATTGTAGTTTTTATCAATAAAAATATAAAAATACTACCATTAGCAAATTTTCTGTTTCCGCCTTTAAAATAGATCTGTTGTCCTTAAATCCATGTTGATCTGCAGTTATTGAGTATGTTTTTATTGGGAAATAACTGAAACGTGTTGTTTTAGGGGAATACTAATTGTCGCGTAAGTGATTTTCTAATATTTTTAACCAGTATTTTAAATTTTACGGATGTATCTATGAAGAGACACCGTAAAGACATAATTTATTACACAAAACTAAAGAAAAACCTCGTGTGGTAATATTCACAGATAGAAAAATTATTTATTACTAATACATAATACAGAAAAATAATACTAATTGTGCTATTCAACGTGTCCACCGTTCAGTTCTATGCAGCTAATTGTCTGAGAATGTAGTTCCTTCAAAACATTTCTTAGCATGTGTGGAAATTTATTTTTTACTAAAACTCTTCTCATCGACCGCTCTGACATTCCAACATGTTCGCACTGTTAAGACAGAGGCATAAGAGGGTTTTCCATAGTGGATTTCATGACATCCAAATTTGCATCATCTTCACTGGTAACAGGCCTGCAATAAGGAACTTTGTATTTACTTTCAACAGAACCATATTATTTCAATTTACTTAAAAGTCTTGTCACTGTTGAATGATGAATATTTTTCCTGGATGTCTAGCATTAAATATTTCTGCAGCATGAACGCGAACTTTGATAATTCTCGCCACATATTAAAACTAACTCAATTTTTTCTTGAAGGGATAACTTTTCTGCAGCCATTGCACATTAAAGTGACATTATCGCTTGACAAATAGAAAAATTGTTTATTTCTTTCACAGCCACCGATATAAAAAGTTAGTAGGAATAAGGTACATTGTGTTTGAATTTATAAACATTACCTGTTCTTGTTTCGTTAGTACATGATTACTTTTAATTTTAATTTTAGTTTTGTGTAATAAATTACATCTTTAGAGTGTCTTTAATATATAAATCCATAAAATATAAAGTACTCGTTAAAAATATTAGAAAATCACCTACGCGACAGTTAGGATTCCCCTAAAACAACAATTTGTTTGTGAAAAACTTAAATCTCATAAAGAAGTAGCTTTATTAACCAATATGATACATCTAAAATTTTGTGTCTCTACTTTTACTAATAGCAAAGATATTCGCCTATACTAAGACTTTTTGGACACCCTGTATACCAAAGTTCCATAGTTTATTTAATGTAGATATGAACGCCTCAGCGAGCGACTTGAACTCACACTCACCTATTTAATTTTAGTCTCACCCACTCGCGCTCTCTCCTTTGGCTCCGTGTTTTCTAAAATGGAATAGAGTTTTCTAATTAGTTGTCTTCACAACGCCCGGTTCTGAGCTCCTTATCATATTAAATGATTCGTGATTCCATCCACTCATTTTTGCTTTGATCATTTTCTACCCCTCATCCCACCCATTTTCTTTACCACTGCCCTTCTACTGACATGTAGTCATTACCTCTTCGCAAATCCATACGCCCGTACCAGTGTAGTTGTCTTTGCTTAGATATTTTCACAGCCTTGATTCTTCCCCCTATTCTCCCATGATAACTTTTCCTCTTATTGTTACTCTACACATCTACCTCAACATTGTTATTTCACCTCGCCTTCTTTCATGTACTTTTTTTTATTTGACAGTGTCATGGTATTGTTACATGGAAAATCCAACGTACCATATTATGTGATGGTGGAACCTGAATTTACCTCATCTACCTTTCTTTCCTTTATTCTTATTTCCCTTTTTCCCCTATATGGACCTTCATGTACTCATGTATCAGCTAGAAATCTCCTTCAAGTCTCCACTTTCCTTCCAACGTCTTTCCTGCTGGTGCTAGATATTACAATGTCTCCAGAATTATCACAGGTAACGGCCTACTCGTATACAGCTATGTATTTTTAGTAAAAATTAAAGTTTTGCAGGCTTGTTTACACGAGCATAAAATATTGATTATTCCAAAAGTGTCAATTTTATTCTATAAAAATTTCAACCGTCTATTATCAATTCTGTAAAATGACCAAATTGCCTAATAAAAATTTCAACCGTATGCACTTTAATTTGTCAATATATTGTTTTACAAAATTTCATCGAGCACGAGCTTTCGCCTGAATAATTGAAAAGTTCATTGTAGCCAGAGCTGCATCGTTAAAAATTAAACTATGTTAGGGATGGCCAAGGTAATGCATAAATCGACATATTCTCATATGTGCATGGCATCTATGAAAGTCAATGTATTGGTAACTTAATATAGAAAAAACTTATGTTGATGTTCCTTGAATGAAATATTGTTTTAATTGGCATAGTGCATGCCATTGCCGAGTCCATATTTCGCTGTCGTGGTTTAACCACATGGTGGGCACGATCGCATTATTTCAATAACTGGATTATTAGGCTATGAATTAATTATAATTCGAATTATATTACCTATACCGATCTAAATAGGGATTATAAATTACCAATTGCGATGAACATATTCCGAGTTTAGATATTAGCTGATGGTTCTTTGTGACTCATAACTCGATAGGTAAAGGGTGTTCCAATTAATCGGAATTTACTTTTTAAATGAAACCAATAATTTTAGAAAAATAACATAACAAAGTAGAGACATGGCAGTTATGTCTTAAAAATAATAGTCTCCAAATGTCCCCGTCGGTTGTTTCTACAGATGACCATTCTTCGCGTAAAATTGTCAATAACATTTTGGCACAATTGCGACTCAATTTCAACAATAACTTGACGAATATTTTGCTTCAGGTCATTAATCGTCTGCGGATTGCCAGAATAGACTTTGTCCTTGAGAAAGCCCCACAAAAAAAATGGTGGGGTGTTAGATCGCATGATCTTGCAGGCCACTACATATCACCATTTCGAGAAATGACGCGGCCAGGAAAACGTGTCCGTAACAAATCCAAAGTTTCCCTCGCCGTGTGATATGCAGCGCCATCTTGTCGACAGAAAATAATGTTAAGGTGCATATAATTTAGATAAAAAAAAATTTACTTTTCTGTATAATTTATTACAATTTAAAAAGCAGCCATTTGTCCTTAGTAAATAATGACGTCGAGAGATCAGCAAAAATTAGTGTCAATCTTCATGTTAACGTAAAACTTAACCTAAAGTCGAACATGTTTGTTTTTCTCGGAAACAGTCAGAGGGGAGCAATCGAATTTTTGGGGTTGATAGAGGAACAGTACAACTAGCTTCGGTAAAAAATCAGTTATACAAGATGTTTCGCTTCGGAGCGTCAAATCCGAAATTTCCACGATTTCCGTTGAAATCGGGTACAGGTCGCAAAAGTGACTTAAATCGATGGAAATTTAGATTTTTGACCCTCCAAATATTTCACGCTTTTTAATTTTTTGTGGGGTCAAAATGGTTCAAATTAAAATCCCATATGCATCATTGGAAAGTTCTCGTTGAAATACATGATATCCATATTTTTTAGTTTCTTCATTCTTTATAGGAAGGGAGCAATCGCCGATCAAATTTCGATTTTTTGACTTGTTTTGCCCTCGACATCGGTACATTTAAATCACTCTGCATTTTTCCCGATCTAATTTTTCCCAATGTTTCAACACTATCTTATATAAAGGGATATAGCGAATGAATCATCAAGGAGCGTATTTCAGTGGTAAAAACAGAATTTTCTTGATTTTTTCGACATATCCTATTTTTGACCGACATTATTCCACACTATTGTCCTTAGTTAGTGATTCTTTTTGCGTTTATTTTATCCGTTAGTTATCTAAGAATAGCTCCCAATAATGTAAACCGCTTACTTTATCGTTAAAGTTATAAGTAAATAGGTTTATTTGCATCGGGGACTTGCAAAATTTGAAAATTTTTGATTTTTCGAAGATTGCCATGAAAACAAAGAATTTCAGTTTATTAACTCGAAATTATTAAGACATGATGTGCAAAAATTTCGCGAATTTGCCGGTTTTTGTTGCAAAATTAAAAGGTTTCTGGGCCGATCTTAGCTTCAAATATACAGGAATAAGATTTTAGGAACCTTCTACTGTAAGTGCAGGGATATTTCGTTGGATGAGTTACGCATTAGATGTCATTTTTATTGGTTTTTCGATGACCCTACAATACTGAAATTTGCCGTGTACTCATTATGAGTCATAACAACAGTTTTGACGACCCAGCCAATGGGATCACGTTTTACAAGTTTCGAAATTCGCCAGAAAATTTGCAATTTTTTTGTTAATGAAGACCAACTATACATAGATTAAAAAATATCGACAAATTTTTTCCAAGTAAATATATCGATGTAAAGAGACTCTCTACCATCTCTAAACTAAACCAACTTTGCAAAACTTTATTCAATGGTGTATACAATTTCAAATGCTCCAGAAATATACGGAAGTCTGTGAAATCCCATATTGAGAGCAAAAAAGTCTCACTAGAAATTCATAAAGCTATTAGTTGATTATTATTTTACAAAGTGGCGTTAGTTAAAAACAGTATGGGAAATCGACTTAGGTGTATCTGTAATGGACACGAATGGAAAAACAGGTCTGCTTTACAATTTTTTTATTTGCTTAGTAAAAAGGGCCGTCAAAATTATGTAGGAAATACATTTTTTACCCTAAAAATACCCAATTTAATGTTCAAATTTTTCTATGCAAATAAACTACTCCACATGAGTTAGGGATATTGCAAAAAATCCCATGTTTCAATTTATTTATTTATTTTCTTTCACTATTCCACAAAATAACATTCCTTTATTCAAATGCTAACATATACGTTGATATCGTAAAAATAATGGTTAGATGTAAGTTAACATTTATTTGAAGAAGCCAATCAGGCGATTGGCATGTTGCAAAGGGACCGCTAACAACAAGCTGTCGGGATGGCGCGGAGTGTTTAATGTGTCGCAAACTATCATGTAGACTTAACGCTCGATTTAATGAGTCTGGTTCAGTATCAGAAAGACCTAGAATTGGTGGTCCATGAAAAACCAGTCCAGTGCAAGACTGATTCGTAACGTTAAATGCCAGACGAGAGTCGTTGTCAAAATGCCGGAGTTTGTCTCGACGATTTTTAAATGCCACGGTATCCAGGTGTCAGTCCAAATGATAAGAAGATTAAATGGGGTAAATTTGATGTGCCTGCTGAGGTGGGTTTTACTTACCCGGGTTCATATGCATCAAAGATTACAGTGGACAAGGGATTATAATCACTGGGAGGAAGATCCGTCCTTTCTACTGATGAGTTCCGGTATGCTCGATTCTCAGATAGTCGAAGAGTAAGAGTTTGGATACATCCCAGAATACTCCGAAATCGACGCGAGTTTATCCGTATAGAGGAGACTCAATTATGGTTTGGGGAGGCATTTGTTATACTGGCCGTACTGACCTGCACATGTGCCAGGGAAACGTGAATGGGGTGACCAATATAGGCCTAATGTTATCGACCGGATATTACCAAATTTTCATGCCGCTATCGGTCCAAATTTCCATTTTCTGGAAGATAATGCAAGACCCCACAGAAGCGCGGCAGTTTTAAATGCCCTGGAAAATATCCGTATTCCGCACTTACCCAACCTCTATTATTGCTGGGCCTAAACTGCATCGAGCATGCTTGGGATATACTTCAACGATGGCTGGATGACCATAGACCGGCCGTTGAAACTTTTAAACAGCTTAGAGCCCTCTTACCTCGACTCTGAAATGAAATTTCTCAGGAACTGTTTAACAACCTCATAGAGAGCATGCCAAGATGTTGCCAAGCCGTTATTGCCGCACATGGAGGCTTCACCACCTACATTTTTCTTTCTTAAGTTTCATTATTATCGTTGGTCGACGAGATTTTTGCACCTTTTTTTTTAAACTTTCACAATTTTGTTAAATTTATTTTGTTAAGAAAAAAAGACTTATATATTTTCTGTTAATATAAAAACAATCCAACTTCTCTCGTTCTGCCGTCTAGCGAAAGTGTCACTATTTAGATGGTATTTAGTATGAGACTAGAAGAAATATGGCGCGATTCGTATTAATTACTAGACAGATCGGCTGGTTAAAAGTAAATAAGAATATTAAAGGTTAAATTAACCATAAACCATTAAACGACCATGAAAAGAGTTACCAATGTTTTGGTATCTTTTAAATAGTTGCGAAGCCCTTGTAGAATTGACTTCTAGTAGATAATTAGTTTGGTTTTTTAGTGATTGAGATGCAGCCTCACATCTCTAGGTTTAGGCTTGGTTTTAGAGTTTAGTAATGAGTACTATCTTGTGGTTTGAATAATACTGATTTATTATCTCTAGGAAACAGGTATTTATACATTAGAAGTAATACATGTTACTATAAACTATTTACAATATTTAAACAAAAAGTGCTGACTTGTCCGTGACCCAGTGATCCTCGTAGCGTCGATGTTTATATCACCCAATTATGTTTAATTATAACATTTTGTTAATAAAGCATATTTGAATAATAGAAATTAAAATGTGATTTAGGATGATTTTTGAGATAAATCATGGCTAATTATTGGTAATTAGACATTCTGGCCACTCGACGGAAGTGGTTCTTCTGTGGTTGGTACGCTGCTGTACAGGTGGATAGGTTCTAATGGCATGCCAGGTATGGTTGGATCTTCTCGTGGCGAGTTTCCAAGTGTTTGTATAATTCTTCAATTGTTTGTTGTTGATCTTGAATAGCCAGATCGATGTATATTTGAGATAATGCTTCCCATTTCTTCTTAATTTTTTCTTGTAGCTGTATTCGGCGGTCAATATGAATCTCAATGTCCATCTCTTCTTCGGTGGTATCTAGGGGTTCTTCAAATTGGTTCAGTAATACTTGGCCACCTTTCTGGAGTTTAAGTAGGGCTTCATCTCGTCGATCTTTTTCTTGTACTGTCGATAGTATCTTTTGTCTATTCTCGTGGATGCTCTTGATTGCATCATCATAGAGTGTGTTTAGTTGTAAATGATATTTTTGTTTGAAATAGCTGTGGTCGGGGCACTTTAGCTCTTCAATTTTTTGATGGGTTTCTTTTATCGTTTTCCATATTTCCTTAACTGTAGTGATTTTTTCGTCAAAATATTGTTCATTCTTGCGACTTGATGAGTCATTTTTCATATTGGTTAGTTGTCGTTGTATTTCTTTGCCATTCGCTTCTTGTTGTTGTGCTAATTCATCCATCTTCTCCAGTGCTTGTGCCATTTTATACATATATATATATTTTTTACTCTTGCTCAACGTCTTCGCCAAATAATTCAATATATTTCGCCTTAAGACTTTCACTTAGCTTCTGAGGTTCGGTTGTTATTTTTTGTTTTTGATTTGAAAACTCGAATTTTTTGTTTTCGAATGTTGGAGTAATTGGTAGTAATGATTCGTGAGTTCTTATTTGGATAGTATCAACTGATAATTTTTGAATTAGTTTTAATTTTTGATCTCTTTTGCTTTTTCTTTGATTTCTATTTAACTTTTTTCGGGCCATAAATCAGTGTGTAGGTGGTCAAGAAAATGTTGTATATTTTTTTTTGTGTATTTGAAACTAATTTTATATACCAGCCAGCGGTTAACTGGCACTGATATACAAATTAAATTCCTGTCTATATTTTTCTCGCCAGCGTTAACTGGTCAACAAGAACAATACAGCTTTTTGTGTGTGTGCGTATTTTTCGAACTCAATTTTATATACCAGCCAGCGGTGAACTGGCACTGATATATAAATTAAATTCCTGTCTATATTTTTCTCGCCAGCGTTAACTGGTCAACAAGAACAATACAGCTTTTTGTGTGTGTGCGTACTTTTCGAACTCAATTTTATATACCAGCCAGCGCAGCGGTGAACTGGCACTGATATACAAATTAAATTCCTGTCTATATTTTTCTTGCCAGCGTTAACTGGTCAACAAGAACAATACAGCTTTTTGTGTGTGTGCGTATTTTTCGAACTCAATTTTATATACCAGCCAGCGGTGAACTGGCACTGATATACAAATTAAATTCCTGTCTATATTTTTCTTGCCAGCGTTAACTGGTCAACAAGAAAAATACAGCTTCTGGTGATTTATGGCCTTATGTTACTGATGTTGCTATTATTATTTTTTGATAAAACTTCACTTGTCCGTGACCCAGTGATCCTCGTAGCGTCGATGTTTATATCACCCAATTATGTTTAATTATAACATTTTGTTAATAAAGCATATTTGAATAATAGAAATTAAAATATGATTTAGGATGATTTTTGAGATAAATCATGGCTAATTATTGGTAATTAGACATTCTGGCCACTCGACGGAAGTGGTTCTTCTGTGGTTGGTACGCTGCTGTACAGGTGGATAGGTTCTAATGGCATGCCAGGTATGGTTGGATCTTCTCGTGGCGAGTTTCCAAGTGTTTGTATAATTCTTCAATTATTTGTTGTTGATCTTGAATAGCCAGATCGATGTATATTTGAGATAATGCTTCCCATTTCTTCTTAATTTTTTCTTGTAGCTGTATTCGGCGGTCAATATGAATCTCAATGTCCATCTCTTCTTCGGTGGTATCTAGGAGTTCTTCAAATTGGTTCAGTAATACTTGGCCACCTTTCTGGAGTTTAAGTAGGGCTTCATCTCGTCGATCTTTTTCTTGTACTGTCGATAGTATCTTTTGTCTATTCTCGTTGATGCTCTTGATTGCATCATCATAGAGTGTGTTTAGTTGTAAATGATATTTTTGTTTGAAATAGCTGTGGTCGGGGCACTTTAGCTCTTCAATTTTTTGATGGGTTTCTTTTATCGTTTTCCATATTTCCTTAACTGTAGTGATTTTTTCGTCAAAATATTGTTCATTCTTGCGACTTGATGAGTCATTTTTCATATTGGTTAGTTGTCGTTGTATTTCTTTGCCATTCACTTCTTGTTGTTGTGCTAATTCATCCATCTTCTCCAGTGCTTGTGCCATTTTATACATATATATATTTTTTACTCTTGCTCAACGTCTTCGCCAAATAATTCAATATATTTCGCCTTAAGACTTTCACTTAGCTTCTGAGGTTCGGTTGTTATTTTTTGTTTTTGATTTGAAAACTCGAATTTTTTGTTTTCGAATGTTGGAGTAATTGGTAGTCCTGATTCGTGAGTTCTTATTTGGATAGTATCAACTGATAATTTTTGAATTAGTTTTAATTTTTGATCTCTTTTGCTTTTTCTTTGATTTCTATTTAACTTTTTTCGGGCCATAAATCAGTGTGTAGGTGGTCAAGAAAATGTTGTATATTTTTTTTTGTGTATTTGAAACTAATTTTATATACCAGCCAGCGGTTAACTGGCACTGATATACAAATTAAATTCCTGTCTATATTTTTCTCGCCAGCGTTAACTGGTCAACAAGAACAATACAGCTTTTTGTGTGTGTGCGTATTTTTCTAACTCAATTTTATATACCAGCCAGCGGTGAACTGGCACTGATATATAAATTAAATTCCTGTCTATATTTTTCTCGCCAGCGTTAACTGGTCAACAAGAACAATACAGCTTTTTGTGTGTGTGCGTACTTTTCGAACTCAATTTTATATACCAGCCAGCGCAGCGGTGAACTGGCACTGATATACAAATTAAATTCCTGTCTATATTTTTCTTGCCAGCGTTAACTGGTCAACAAGAACAATACAGCTTTTTGTGTGTGTGCGTATTTTTCGAACTCAATTTTATATACCAGCCAGCGGTGAACTGGCACTGATATACAAATTAAATTCCTGTCTATATTTTTCTTGCCAGCGTTAACTGGTCAACAAGAAAAATACAGCTTCTGGTGATTTATGGCCTTATGTTACTGATGTTGCTATTATTATTTTTTGATAAAACTTCACTAAATTATAAGAGCTTAGCCTTAAGAGATCAGGTATTATTTTTCTTTTTCGGGGTGCCTCTTGACGTTACCCTACTCAGTTCAGATAACGACACCCTGATCGTAGTTGAATATTTCGGAGATTTGAGATGGCGTTGACTTGCAGCTGATTGGTTTCGATTTGACGTTGAAGTTGAATTGAGTATTGTTTGACGTTGGAGTTGAAGTTGGCTTCGGTAGCCGTTGGAGTTGAAGTTTGTATTGATTTGTAGTTGGATTTGCTTTGACTGGATTCAGCGCCCAATTTTCTCATCCGGCTCGAAGGACCATGAAAAGAGTTACCAATGTTTTGGTATCTTTTAAATAGTTGCGAAGCCCTTGTAGAATTGCCTTCTAGTAGATAATTAGTTTGGTTTTTTAGTGATTGAGATGCAGCCTCACATCTCTAGGTTTAGGCTTGGTTTTAGAGTTTAGTAATGAGTACTATCTTGTGGTTTGAATAATACTGATTTATTATCTCTAGGAAACAGGTATTTATACATTAGAAGTAATACATGTTACTATAAACTATTTACAATATTTAAACAAAAAGTGCTGACTTGTCCGTGACCCAGTGATCCTCGTAGCGTCGATGTTTATATCACCCAATTATGTTTAATTATAACATTTTGTTAATAAAGCATATTTGAATAATAGAAATTAAAATATGATTTAGGATGATTTTTGAGATAATTCATGGCTAATTATTGGTAATTAGACATTTACAGCTCAAAACAGTAAGTAATAAGAAATAATGTAAAATCATTAAGAGTGTTGCTAAAAAGAATTTATGTACATACTAAAAGAAAATGTCAGTATTCATACAATCTGACAATAGTACAAATCAATTCATTATTTCATTGTTTTAAAATAGGCATATCTTTAAAAATAAGATACCTTTAACAGAGAGCTTAAATCAAAACACATGTGTTTTAAATTCAAGTAAATTAAAAATTTAAGTGAAATTTATCAACCAATTTTTTTGAAATAGCCTAGGGTTTATTTTAGACTATAAATTAAATACCCAGACCTTTAATATAATTAGGATAATTTGTCATTATCATTAAATTATTTTATAGTATTATTAGATTTATAGTATTATTAGATTTATATATTTAATTTATATTTTTAGTTTTTAGCTTTGTCTATAAACATATCGTGTCTTTCTGACAATAAAGCATATTTTGATTTAATTTGATTTCATTAATATTAGAACAACCTGAAAGAAGCAAGATATCAAAAAATTATGTTGTGGTTAATACTGCTGCTGCTGCTGCTGCTGCTGTTGATGATGATGATAATGATGATAATGATGATGATTATAACAATATAATATAATATGTATTTACAAAATAAGCGACCTAATTAAAGTTTTCCATTATCTCCGAGACTTCTGCATATAATAGAAGCAAATAACATAACAAAATCTAGAATTAAAGATACTGTTACCTTCGATTTATGATGACCTTCAGTATTAAGTAATTTACCACTGTCTACAGACATTATTTCACACTGTTTTCCACAATTCTTCACGTTTACCACGAAGTAAATCCTTCTGCACGTTAGCATGTAAAATGAATAGGTCCGCAATGACTTTCATTAAGTTTTTGTTGCTTAAAAACAGAGAGGTTATTAAATCAAGCAGAAAATAGTTAATATCCTTTTAAGAATACGATTGTTTAAGCCGTGAACAAATTTGATTTGTTGTAGAAGATGTTCTCTTGGCTATTTTAAATAATTTTATTTTACCGTGGTTTTTTTATTTTATTTTATTTAATTCACAGTGCCGTAACAAAATTTCGTGAAGATGAAACAAAACTACTTAGACGGGTCTAAAAATTGCTTGTTTATTCTCAGGTTCAATCATGAGTCATATTTTAGAAGATTCTGAGAAGAATCTTGAATTTTTGAACTAAACTACATCATATTTGTGAATAGTCACTGAAGTAAAGAACATTTTCATTATCGGGGATATAGGATCATTAAATAAGTCTCTTAAATAGGCCAAGCAATAGAGCGATTTGTCGTGACATTAATACTATTAGAAAACCGCCTGTGCCATCATCTAAAGGACGATCCGTGGATAATTCCTGTTATATTTCCAACTCTGAAATTTTTTCCTTTAATTTGTTATAAACATTTTTAAGCAAAAACACGCGATTTTTTTAGTATTTTGCTTATAAAATGGAAAGTAATGAAGCAATCTTAATTATGTAAATGGACGATTTGTAGCGAATAAAAATACGAACAAAATGAGAGGTCGAACGTCCCGATAGGACAAGTAGCAACGGATAAAAACCGGAAAATTAAGAGTTTTCTTTTTAAATTCATAAATCGGCAATTTTTAAACGTAGAGGGCTCTAACTTTGGGAAAGAGTAGTAATTTATAGCTACTTTATATGTGCAAAACCCCGATGCTGTCCGACGATTAGTTTTGCCACAATCGTCATTTTAATTTTTCAGCACACTATTTTGCAACAGGTCTGGATGCTCTATGGATCGTTCGATTTCAATTATTGAAACGGATTTGAAAAGTACAAATTTAATTGAACAATACGTATATTTTAATTTTTCCATAAACTGCTACGAAACCGGTTGAAAATGCACGTAAAGATGCGTGAAAATGGCAGAGCGCGCGAATATTGGCTCCCCTTCGCTCCGCTGCTCTCCCGCTACGCGACATCTTTCGCGCGCTGGGCCATTTTCACTCATCCTTCCGTGCATTTTCAACCGGTTTCGTAGCATTTTATGGAAAAATTAAAATATACATATTGTTGAATTAGACTAGTACTTTTCAAATCCGTTGCAATACCGTTGCAGACCTGTTGCAAAATAGTGTTTTGAAAATTTAAAATGACGATTGTGGCAAAACTAATCGTCGGACAGCGTCGGGGTTTTGCGCACATAAAGTATCTATAAATTACTACTTTTTCCCAAAGTTTGAGCCCTCTGCGTTTAAAAATGGTCGATTTATGATTTAAAAAAAACTCTTAATTTTCCCGTTTTTCCGCATTTTCTCCGTTGCTACTTATCTTATCGGGACGTTCGACCTCTTATTTTATTCGTATTTTATTCTCTACAAATTGTCCATTTACACCATTAAGATTGCTTCATTACTTTCCATTTTATAAGCAAAAAACTAAAAAAATCGCGTTTTTTTGCTTAAAAATGTTTATAACAAATTAAAAAACAAAATTTCAGACTTGGAAATATAACAGGAATCATCTACGGGTCGTCTTTCAGATGATGGCACAGGCGGCTTTCTAATAAGATTAATGTCAAAAAATCGCTAATATTTGGCTCTGTTGCTTGCCTACAGATGAAACGAACCTACTTAGACGAGTCTAAATATTGCTTGTTTATTCTCAGGTTCAATCATAAGTCATATTTTAGAAGATTCTGAGAAGAATCTTGAATTTTTGAACTAAACTATATTATGTTTGTGAATAGTCACTGAAGTAAAGAACATTTTCATTATCGGAGTTATAGGATCATTAAAGGTAAACAACAGTTTACCAAAATTTCCAAACAAAGGTTCAACAGGTTCACCTTAAAATCTACTGTGAATAATCCACTCGAACAAGTGTCGAGCCCCCAATAACATTATTTCTCTCAGGCAAGGAATCACAAAAAGTTTAAGGTATAGTTTATCGAATCATTATTTAATTACGAACTAAGGTCTCTAAAATCCCAAAATAAAATCTTTACCTACAAAAATGAATACAAAAGTGATATTTTATTACTAAATTACACGTGCCGCTTTCTTACTGTAACAGTATTAAACATTATTAACAGTAAAAATTGGACTTACTTGCGATATTACAAATCCTTAGCTAACACGTTATTTCTATCAGCTGTTTCCACATGAAAGATGCGCTATTTTTCCAAAAAGATACGTGTTTTTCATCATAAAGTAATTCCCCCATCCCTTATTCTATCATTTACAGAAGTATTTTTTCGTGTCGCATGCTCTTTATTACGGATATTATTGTGAAGGGGCCCGTTTTTTAAGTAATATGCGGGAGGAATATTTCTAGCCCCACGTTTTAATATTATTCCGAGTGCGTATGGTGCACCATGGCTGCAAATGGCGTTTTTATTAGAGTGTAAATAAATTTAATTAGTTTTTGATAAACGATCATTGAGTCAGAAGATTGATTTTTATAGAGTTTTGATGGAGACCGAGAGTGGAAAGTTGTGTATTTCGAATTAGTAATTGGGTTTTTTGATAAAATTAAAATTGAAATGGATTAAAATTGATCGGCTCTTTATTAAATTTGTTTTGTAAGCAGTAAAAAATTGTTTCTTCGGTTTATAATAAAATGCAGAGTTTGTAATTTTGCCAATTGTAGCTTAAGAGTCTCAGAGGACATTTCTCTGAAAAATAGTTAAAATATTTTATATTAATAAGGGTCGCAACAAATTTTGATAAACGATCATTGAGTCAGACGATTGACTTTATGGAGTTTTGATGCAGACCGAGAGTGGTAAGTTGTGTATTTAGAATTATTAATTGTATATATGTATATGTTAGTAACCCATTTTTCTAATTGCTTCTTTACATATCTGAAGGAATTTCTAATTTATTCCTGGGATACTGGACGAACAGCCTGGGCAATTCTGCCTTTTAGCACGTCAATATTATTTGGTATTGGAGTGGCATAAACAATTTCTTTTGCACGGCCCCATAGAAATATATTGGCCAACGTTAAGTCCTCGGGGGCCACAAAACTGGGCCATTTCTACCAATCTACCTTAGACCAAATCTGCGGTGAAGCCATTCTATAGGTTAGAGCACTTATCACTTAACTAAAGACTGTCGATGTTTCCATAGAAACCCTATATTCCCTATACGACTTAAATTAACCATATACTAGGGGTATGGAGGGTTGCTTGAGTTTCGTTTTATTTTTTAAAATTATATCAAAACAGTCGAACATCGGTGTAGGTAAGTGAACATAGAGCTCTTAGCGAGTAGAATTTAAAAAGCAAAACAAAAATATGGCGAGCTCTCTGAAAAACTTGAGGTTCGTTCAACACTCGCTTATTTGATGCCTAGTTATTTTTACAGTTACGTTTTCTGATGGTCCTTGTACAAATCTACAATTTTTCTAAATTAAACATTTTTCTATCTCTTCAAATAAGAAGTTATCTATTGGCTCAAATGTAATCAATAACCTTTTACAGCCATTGACAATTCAAACTATCAGGTCTATATGAAAATGCAATATACGTACATATATCTGAAGGTTTGATTTGTCGATGACCGTACATGAGCTATCAACCATTGCATAATCAATTTTACGTTGACCCAAGTATAGTATAAACTTTAAATTGAAACTTAAAATACTCGGTCTTAAAGGAATAAAAATATATTTAAATTTAAATACATTAGTATTAATCCTATAGAAAAGCACCTGTAAAATTAGATCAACCTGTCGCATTTAAAAGATAAAAGCATACATTAAATCCCTGTCTTCCCAAATTTCCATCAAGGTAGAGACACAAGTCATTCACTCCTATTTTAAATTCTTTATACACCGGCCGACTTCTAAAGATTTATCTTTTAATTCTCCCTATCTATTACATCAAGTAACTCCAATAATGCCTTTTAATCCCGTTGTTTCTAAAATCTAAAATATTTTACGCTCTCCGAAGTTGGGAGATTAATTTTTCAGAATTCAAGTTATATTCGTCCTGACAGATATAAGCAAGAATTAGAGAAAATGCCGCCAATGGAGATTTGGTGATATAAAAGGGATTAATTTGTTGCTGGGTTGAGAGTTCGAAATTGATATGAAATTTACAGTCAGTATCTGTTTAGAAACTTAGTTATTTCTTACGGTCTGCGTATGATAAATATGTATATTTTATCTTTTAGCTCCAAGTATTGATCTTATGTACCATAAAAAGTGCTATGCATAGAAATAGTGTATTAATGTTACAGTTCGAAGCTAAAGAGAGAGTTAGCAGTTGTAGAATACTCTGTCGGAACTTTTTCGCTGGGAGTTACTGAATAGGTCTGGGATTTAGTACTGGTATAAATTACGGTTCCTGTATTTTAATGAAAATGTCGTGTAAATCTTTCTTGCTACTTCAAGGGCAAAGTTCTCTCTATTTCTGAATTGCAGGCCATATGTCTGTTTGTGAAGGGTATTTAGAAAAACATAATATGTATTAGTAAAAAATACCTTTTATTATTTTTATTTTTATATTTAAATTTTTACTAACTTATTCCTAACTCTTTCTACCATGGTGGTGTAAGAGTACGAAGTTGAGTTTATGAGTCTTTTCCATTCCTTCCTCTTTTAGGCTAAGTTTCTGACTTCATTCCATTGGATCCTTCTCCCGTGCACCACTTCCCTCACTCCGCCTTACCATGTTCTTCTAGGTCTTCCTCTTCGATTGACTCCTTGGGTTCTTTCTTCGTATACTTTTTTGTAAGTCATTCGTCTGGCATTCTGTGAATGTGCCCAAGCCATCCTAGATATCTGTTCTCGATTTTTGTCAGTATTGGTTTTATTTTCAGTTCATTTCTAAATACCTCGTTTCTAGTCCAGTCTCTTCTAGTTTTTCACTCTAGCTTTCTCAAAAATCGCAATTCCATTGCATTTATCTTCCTCTTCTCCCTACTTGTGAGAATCCATGTTTCGCTACCATATAGTAATGATGGGCTTATTACCCTTTTGACAACTTTTACCTTTACGTCGTACGTATTTTCTTTTCTTCCAAAAAATGATGTCCTTAGTCAATTATACAGTCTGCCTATTTTTGCTTTTCTATAATTTATTTCTTTTCCCTGTTTACCAGTTCTTTCTATTACAGTTCCAAGATACTTGAATTCTTTAACCTGTTCTTTGCTCCTTTCCTCTATTCTACACTGTAAAAAAAAATGATTAAATTTTAAATCAAATTCAACCCAATTTTGACTAAATCCAGGTCCACGCCAGATTGATTGAAAAAATTAACACTGCATATTGATTAAATCGAAGGATCTGTGATTAAATTTTCTTATTCAAAATTGATTAACCTAAGAATTAATTCTGATTACATCTAAATCAATTTTTATTAAGATTTTCTTCCATAATGATTAAATTTCCATAATACTCTAATCATTTTTTATTAAATCTTAAATCCAATGTGATTGATATGCAATCATCAGTAGCACCGCCCTTCCCCTCTCCGCCCTATAAAGTACCTGATTAGGGCGTCGATTTTATTTATTAAATGACAATACTATAATACATAAGAAAAGGGAACACATTAAAGAACAAACAGATGAAATTATATAAAAGATAGGTAATGCAAATTCCCAAAGCATGGGAATTGTTTGTCCCATATCATAAACAAAAATCCGGGGAGGTGAGGCGTGGACCTGGATTTAGTTAAAATTGGGTTGAATTTAACAAATCTTTTCTTTGAAAATACATGGAAAATAACTTACATTGGTGCATGAGTTCCTCCAAGGGATTGGATTCAAGATCTGAGATTTTTGCGTATTTCTTTTGTTTTTGAAACATAATTTCACCAACATGATGTAACAACAAAGTTTTTAAAAGAATATTCGTAAAATTTTAGAACAGGTTGACCACTTCATTCGTTATAACCTCACATTGCACATTGCACTACCACAGAAACCGCCATACCTACTGCCGATTAAATGGAATTTTTGCAGATTGCAGCGGGGTGGATGGATATCGGTACTCCCTTGTGATTAAAACGTTGCGTACTGCGCATGTGTTGGCGGCTTGGTTTAGAAGTTTGAGTATTTTTTAGTCAGTAGGTGATTGATACTGATTATTGTGATTATTTTAACAAGGAAATATGATTTAAAATGTTTGTCTTTTTTATGCATTTGATCAGTATCGATTTAAAGTAATCGAGAATGAGTAATTTGTTTGAATCATAACGAAGATTATGAAACTGATTTAGGAAATAATTACAAATTAAATCAAAAAATTTAATCCGGCCAATAAAATCAGACATCTCTTGTGGTTAATCAACTGGATTTTTTTACTGTGTATTGTCGTATCTTTTGTTGTTTTGTCCAATAATCATCGATTTCGTTGTTTGGGTATTTATGTTCATATTAATTCTTTTTAGTTCGTCATTTAGTTTCTCTATATTATGCTGTAGGTTTTCTTCTGAATCCGCTAGTACCGCCATGTCGTCCGCGAATAGCAGTTTCGATATCTCTGTTTTTTTTTATCTTCCAGTATCCCAACGTCGTAGGTTTCATCATTTGTTTTGCATTCTTTGTTGCCCCGGCTACCACTATTGTGAACAACAGGGGGCTCAGCACACATGCCTCTTTCAGGCAATCCATTGTTTTAAATTCTGCCGATTGTTCATTGTTTATTTTCACCACATTTCTTGTAGTGTCATACATGGCTTTTATTGCTTCTGTCGTTTCACTGTCAATTCCAAGTCAGTAAATATTATATGAGTATTTTTGCTTGTGCATTTTTCTGTAATTTGTTTTAATATGGATATTGGACCCTGTGTGCTCCTTCCTTTCCTAAAACCATATTGTGTTTCTTCCACAGTGTTTTCTAGTTGTTCTTTTATTTTTGTTTTCATTTTTCTTACCAGCACTTTTGCTAGTAGGCTCATGAGTGTAATTCCTCGGTAATTTGAACATTCCCTCACATCGCCTTTTTTATGTAATGGTAGGATAATCCCGGTTTTCCATTTCCTAGGTACTTTCTTCTCTCTTATCGCATTGTTTAACAATTCTGTGAAAACCTTTATTCCTGCCTCTTCTAAGTATTTCAGCATTTCAGGTGTAATTTCATCTGTTCCTGCGGCTTTCCCTATTTTTAACTTTTTGATGGCTTCGTTAACTTCTTCTTTCATGATTCTGGTTATTTCTGTTCTTCTTTCTACTCTTTCCACTTTTGTATCTCCGACTGAGTTTTCTGTGTCCGTTATTTCTTTAAAATGTTCCCTCCATCTCTGCATTATTTAATCTTCTTCCATTATTATATTTTCATCCTTGTCCTTCATATTTCTCATACTGTATACTTTTTCTGTCATAGTTGTTTTCAGCGTACCGCAAAACAGTTTTTGGTTTTCTCTGAAGTTTTCATTTATCGTTTTTATGACTTTTTTCCAGGGTTCTTGTTTTGCTCCCTTTACTGCGTCTTTGACTTCTTTTCTTTTCTCCTTATATTTTCCATAATCTTTTAAAGTTTTGGTGCTGAGGTATTGTTATATTGTAACTATTAAAAACATTCCAAGAGCTCTTTATTATTACTGCAGTGTACCACTTCCTCATTTCCCGTAAATTTTAAAAACAAATACCAAATGCTTTAACATTTTGTTGTCAAAACCCAGTCCAGCAACTAAAACTACAATTATTTGTACATTTACATACCATTAAATATATCACAAATGATCTATTCCATGCTATTTAAAACATATTACCATTAAAACAATGCAGCAGGAATGTACGGAATAATATTACATTTGTTAACTAAAGTGTATAAACAGAATTTATTGAAACTATTAAAATCATAAATTTGAGGCACATGTGAAGCTGTCAAATGGAATGGAGGACCCGTACGACACGTTTCTCTAATTATCTCAATTAGTGAACTGGTCATTCTCTATATAATACACTCGATACGGCTTTATTAATATTATTGGTCCGAGCGAAAATTACGTATTTCAAACGTACGTACGGTGAAATTGGATTAAACTTTTTAGATTTCAGATAATGAGTTTACAAATGCAAACTTTTATAGTGTTGGAAAATTAGGTTTTTCCATTTTATGCATGGTGTCCTGAATTAAACCGTTATTGCTACTGATGCTCATTTGAAAATGGAAATTTTCATTTTGCATTCTTGTCTCCTCTTTAGAGTTAGTTAGCAAAGATCGCAGGGTGGGCAGAGTGGGCATTGCCAAGACAAGGTCAGAATTGCACTGCAGGTCACTCATATAACTTCCATCCTATCAATGCTAGCGTACCCCAAGATTCAGTCCCGGCACCAACCCTATTTCTTCTTCACATTAATGACCTGCCCTCTTCAACTATCAATCCCATCCACAGTTATGCTGACGATAGTACTCTTCACTCCAGCATTCATTTTTCCAGACAAGTCTCGAATCAGGAGCTGGATTATAGATGCAGATCTATGCACCTATTTCTTTTCCAATACCTTCAATTAATCTTAGACCGATGTGCCAGGAACCTTGTTTAGTTCAACGCCTACAAAACCCAGTCTTGCTCCCTGTCACGCAAAAATCAGGCAACTTTTACCCCATCCACGTGAATGGTCAAGCCCTCCAGAACAATGAAACGTTTGATCTTGTTGGCATCGCTATCGAACATGATCTTAGCAGGCACAAACACATTACTTCAGTAGCCACATATGCAGCTAAAAAGCTTAGGTTTCTCTTTCGAGCCAGAAAATACTCCTTCCCTTCCAACTTACACACTCTCCAAGCAAATCGCTGAAATATCAGAATAATTCTTAAGTAAAAATAACATTTTCGTATTTTTTATGCTCCTTGTATAAAAAATTAAATTTTTCATAAAGTAAATCTTATTTATTTTACAAGCAAAAACACCTTCTAAGCCCCGCTTTTTTACCCGTATAAAATATTATAATTTAGTTGAATACAACAGGAATTGGCTATGCAGAAGTTATATTTTCAGTGATCTATGTTCACTTTCAAAACGATTCATGCAGAGAATTCAATACCAGACAAGGTCGCCACGGGCTGTCGCGCTAAGAAAGAGACGAAAGTTACATTATTGATAAATTAAGAAATAAGGGGAGACTGTATGGATATAGATTTTTTAAATACATTATTCTTTGAAACTTGATCGATTAACCAAACTATTACATATGGGTATCCCTCCACGGGAGTAATATATCGACTGTTGCAGCTACAGCTCCCTGTGTTGTACCCCCATTTTGCCAAGAAAGACAGGCTTTGGAAATACAAATGATTTGACCTAGTGGAATAAAAGTTCCCAGAGATAGTAGTGATAATAGCAGTAGTAGTACTAGTATCAAACCCAACCTAACCTAAAATACTTCCCTGAAGTAAACCTATATTATTATATTCCTTATCTGAAAAAAGTTCGTTAATTTTTGTTGTTTGTTGTCTGTTACTTTAACAATTTCGGAACTATTTATATACAATCAGTACCCCTAATACCATATTTACTTAATTTATTTAATAATTTATCCCTATCAACAGTTTCAAATGCACTTTTGTAAACTAATATTTTTTCCAATTTAATATCCTCTTACTGGCTCTAACTCTTGAAAGGTTACGTGGATGTGCAAAAGGAGGCGAAACGTTAGGGGTTTTTATTTATTTATTTAAAAAAAAACTTTGTCTTGCTTATACTGAATCCTTTTATCCGCTAGTCACGCCACTGACTCTGACAGACGTAATCATTATGTCGAGCCCAACATTATTATAACGAATGAGCTGTGGGTGTTCCCTAAAGAACATTTTTCACTTTTTTCAAAATATTCCTCAGGATACCCAGCTGTATGACGGTTTCAGTCAAAGGCAACTCTTTGTTCCTTCTTTCACACAACTATCTGATGTTACAATATGCAGTTGATTACAGTTTTCTGGTAAAAAAGATAATAAATTATGCAAACAAATGGGCGTAGACGAGTTTTCTTGTTTACACAGCCTAATTTCGCCTTCATCGTGATCGTGGATCATTTTCTTGACCATCTCGCTAATTATGGTGTAACCGCCTTAAGCACATCCGGTGCTTGATGGTGGTCTTACGTAAGAATACCTAAACAAATCTGAAGAAAAGAATATGGAGCATAAAAAGAGAAACATGCGAATTTTGCATTTGTGGTATTCCAAGTTTTACAAGGGGAAATAGAAACGTTATAAACTATAAAAGCAATACTTGTTTTTTACTCTTTTCAATTACTTATCCTTCCTCTTCCCCTAACATCTGCAGACTTAATTATTATCTTTTATCACCAGCGGCCCTGCAGTTTTTTTCCTGTATCTTCTTAGAACCCCAGAAAAGAATATGAAAATCAACGTTATCTCACAAAGAAAATGGAAAACTACGTCTATATTATCTCTAGACCTGAAAAGAGCATTCGACAATGTATTACGGAATACAATGTTTTAGATAGTAAGAAGATAAGTTGCAATATGCAGCAGCTGGAAGGAGCTGGAGAAGATCCCTAGAAGATTTGAGTCTAAAAATCAGTAGAAAGAAGATCGAGTATAAGGAAAGCGGAGAGAGGGATACAAGAAAAGTAGCGCTGTATTGCGAAAACCGTAGCTCTGTATCTTTAAAGATAACCAAGATACCCTGCAAAAGTGTGGAAAACTGGACAACCCGCACACTGAAGCACAAAAAAGTTGGGACGTTTTAAAATGGCATTTAATGTCATGTATGTGGCGCACCCCTACAAAATACAGCAAATTTGAGAAGGGATTTGCTGTTCCCGTCCTAATAAACCCCCGCCTACCAAATTTTGTGAATTTACTTAGTATCTTTCAAAAATGTAAAATAAAATTTTAACTTTAACATCCTGTCATGAAACCAGGTTAAATAAGGTTAAATTGATCTGAATTGCGTCAGGGAAGCCACTGCTAAGGTATGGCCCATTTTTTTTTATCAAACACCCTGTATAATATAGAGGAACCTTGAATAATCGGTACAGGAGTGAAGCAAGAGATTTAGGTCGAAAAGTAGTAATAAAGCAAACATTTATCGTGAAGCAAGACTAAAGATGAGGGTATAATTATTATGTTCGCAGGCGATATCATCACCGCAGCAAAAAATAAAAAATAATTTGCAATAGATCTTGCATTTTTTTACTTTTCTACATACATAGTTTTGGAAAGGACTTACTGTATTTCCACGGTTGACTTTTAGCTTTTTATCACTTCTTTTTATGTTTCGCGAAAATTACTTGGTGGTAAGCAATTATGCTATAAAAGTTTCTTTACTTGCATTCGACCGCATTAACATTGCATTATCAATAAAAGAGACACAGTGCACATATAATAAAAATACTTTTAATTTATTCCTCAACTTCTAAATTCCAAGCAACGCCCTCTTTTATTTACTCACAGAGTGGTATGTTATCTGATCGATCAAATTTTTAGTTAATGTCATCTACTAGTGAATAATAAAAGGGTATTTAAGCCCAACGTTTTTCTGCTTGTCTGCCCGATTACTTAATGCTCTTCAAGTATTCCTTTGCGTGATATGGGAAAAGTTCTGTGTACTCTAGGGAATTTCAGGTATTTTTTTAGTTAATATAATACAAGTTCTGTTGCAAAATGGCACAAGAATAGTTAAAGTGTAATTCGACATTTAGTTTAGATGGTTGCAAAATTTAATACTGTCAAATTTACGGAAAGCAACTTTCAGTAAATCTATGTTTCCTAAAATTAGACGATTACTTCAAAACTTTTTTAGGATTAAAAATGATGTTGCTCTATTTTCAATTGAATTAGAATAGCTATTTACCTAACAAGTGCGGAAACTGATATGCAGCTGACCGCGGAAAGACACTTTCGATTACAATAACGAATGTTTCCTTGTCACTTATTATTATTGTTATCGCTATATGTTATTCACAATTTAAATTTCTGGTGCTGTAAGAAACGAATTGCGTTGTTGCCGAATCTTACGGTGATAGTTTTTACATTTAATTTATTAATATTATTAGTCTTAATAAGCTTGTTTTATTTTTAACTAAGGTAAACCAAATATTTACCGCCAGATTCTCTAACGCTAGATCGGTGTAATTTGACAATCAAAAAATTTAAACTGACTAAAATAAACTAAATTTTGTACTTATCATACTATGAGTTTCTTCCCAAATTTATAAGGAAAAGGCCGAATTTAGTATGTACTTTCCACAATAATAGAAATATATTTATTGTAGTACCACGTTCCAAGAGAAAAAATTATTTGGAAACAAAGCAAATCGCTTACATATTAGAATACCTCATAAGTTTTTAATGATGAGTTATTAACAATGACAGGACTAAAACCTGTCAAGTCCTAACTGGCGGATTATAAACAAGGTTTATTGATTTACAATGATTGGCAATTTGAAAAATTGGATTATCGGTTATTATAAATTGAAATTATCCCATTGCTGATGGATTAACTAGTATATTGCTCAAAAACTAGCCCACAAAAACTAACAAAAATTGACTTCTTTTTTTTTCATCTGAAATAGCCCACGTAGCATTCAAGTCCAAGTATTAACGTACCGTGGGCGTCTGAAGAGAGGAGAAATGTAGTCTATTGCCACGGGATGTAAAGGATTGGAGGTTGGGAAGGGAATAAAAAACATCTGCAGGCAATTTGTTCCATAATCTGGAGACCCTAGGTATGAATGAGCGAGAGTAGTGGGATGTTCTAGACTTTTGTAGCTGGGCAGTAAAGGGATGTATACGTAACGCGCCTCTTGTTGTTCTGTTAGGAACAATCAAGAGGGGACTTGCAGCGACTACTTCTTCAGAGCATAATCCGTGGAAGTACGGGTAGAAAAGGGATAAATCTCCAAAAGCGCGGCGATGAGCGAGAGAAGGGAGTTTTCTTGTGAAGACTGGGTCATCGATGAGTCGAATGGCTTTCTTTTGAATAAAATCAAGGATGTTAAGTAGGAACAGTACTCTAGGTTAGGTCTTATTTGGGAAACATAGAGGGTGTGTAAGTTGGAAGGGGAGAAGTATTTTCTGGTTCGAAAGAGAAAACCAAGCTTTTAGGCCGCCGATGTAGCTACTGAAGTAAAGTGTTTGTGCCAGCTTGGATCATGTTCGAAACCGATGCCAACAAGATCTAAAGTTTCATTGTTCTGTAGGGTTTGGCCACTCATATGGATGGCATAAGTGTTGCCGGTATTTTTGCGTAACAGGGGGCAAGACTGGGTTTTGGAGGCATTAAACTGTAGAAGGCTTTTGGCACCCCAGACCAAGATTAATAACTGAAGATCTTGGGAAAGGGATAGGTGCATGGATCTGTGTCTATTAATCCAGGACTTGATTTGAGACTTGTCTGAAAAATAAAAATTGGAATGAAGAGTAATGTCGTCAACATAAGTGTGGATGGGATTGGTAGTTGAAGAGTAGGTCATTAATGTGAAGAGGAAATAGGGTTGGTGTCAGGACTGAACCTTGGGGCACGCCAGCATTGATGGGATGGAAGTTAGATGAATAACCGTCAATCACGACAGATATGCGCCAATTAGAGAGGAAGTTTCCGATCCAGGTACATAGTTTGGTAGCAAAACCGTAAGAAGGTAGTCTGTTGAGGAGTTCGGCATGCCATACTTGGTCAGAGGTCTTGGGAATATCAAGAGCAACAATCTGAGATTCGCCATGAAATTCGGGAGACTTATTTCAGTTATGTGTAACAAAGCTAAGGAGATCAGCTATGGATCTTTGGTGACGAAGTCCGTACTGTCTGTCATGGATGATTTTGTGTTTTTCTAGATAATTTAGGATTTGCAAGTTGATCGCTTTCTCCATAACTTTGCTTACAACAGAGAGAAGAGAGGTAAGTCCAACTGGGTGAAAGGGACTTGGAACCTTTCTTGGGGACAGGCTGCACACGTGCAGTCTTCCATCTATCTGGGAAGATACCTTTGTCGTATAAGATCTGGAAAAGACAAGTTAAGATGGGTGCAAGTTCTGAAGAGCATTTTTTAGAACAACTGCGAGTATGCCACCCAGACCGGAAGACTTTTTGGTGTCAAGGGATGGAAGACGCTTGACCTTAAGTATATGTTCGGACATTTTTAGGGGTACAGACGTTGGAGGAGCGAAATTGGCAGGAGTAATAAGGGCGAAATTGGCAGCGAGTTGTTTGGCAAATAGTTCAACTTTCCCTTTAGAGGTCATCATTTCATTGTCAGAGGTCAGGAGAGGAAATCTGCTTTTACAGAAGCTTTGACTAATGTTTTTGGCAAGTGACCAAAACAATTTGCTGCCGTTGGGACCGGAAAGCTCTTTATCTCTTATGCGGTTGTTAAAAGCATTTTTAGACTTTAAGATAGTTTGATTGTATTGATTTAGATGGGTGAAGATTTGTAGGATTTTAAAGATCCGTTTTGTAGGTTTGAACTTTTTTGTGCCTGGCTTTATCACAAACCTTGGTCTTTACTTTCAGGCGCTTGATTTTTTTTATCGTTACTTAAAAAAATCTGGAAGCCCAATTCGACGACTTAAGATTAGGTAACATTAGGCTGAATGGCAGACCTGTTCAGTCCAAAAAAATTGATAAATTATTGTGATAAAACCATAGATCTAGGACACAGTATTTTTGATGTTTTACTTTCATCCAAAGTCGTTAAATAAATGTTAATATAATAAAATATAACGTTTAATAAAAAAATTCCATGTAATTTCGATATAAATAATATTTTCCTTAAGTGAGTATTTAAAGGAACCCAAGGCTTTGATAAACCCAATCGCTTTAATAACTCCAGCCGTCAATAAATTAATATAACCGAGAAAATCCACTTTTCTAAAGAATTCGATAATGAAATATCCCCTTCCAGTATTATTTAAATAAAGTTCGAGAGCTTTTTCTTTTATTCGCCTTATTTTTAAATTCGTTCGGATAATTGCATTAATATCTGCGGAAAAGCTAACAAATTTCGAAACTAATTTACTGAGAACTCTTTTTATTTAAGAAAATTATTTCAAGATCCGTAAAATATACAAATTTTTGTATAAGGAAATATGTTGAATGACCCTTGAATATAAATAACGTCCAGAATTTTGGATAAAACCACAATGACATTAAGAGCCTAAAGTCAGAACAAGTGAATTTGCTCCCGTCCCTCCAGATTATGTCAACTGGCACTTTTTTAGCCATATATATATATATATATATATATATATATATATATATATATATATATATATATATATATATATATATATATATATATATATATATATATATATATATATATATATATATATGTATATATATATATATATATATATATATATATATATATATATATATATATGTATATATATATATATATATATATATATATATATATATATATATATATATATATATATATATATATATATATATATATATATATATAATAATGGAAGAATACTCTTTAAAGTTGTTCCAAGCTTTCGAAAATATTTATTTGCATCTTCAGGGAGAAACTTAGTTGAGGATGTTCATTAACGGTGTTAAAGTATTATCTAGGGAATCACTGAAGAGAGACAGACTCCAGAGTCTGTCATCTCGTGCCGCATGGCTAAAATGAATTTCAAAAAACTGAGAACGAAATGATTTTTAATTTTCTTCCTTTTTTTTTTTAATTAATGACTTTCATGTAATTTTAATCTGTCTGTGCTATTGTGTAATAAATGTAAATTTAGAATAATTAAGTAATTCATGACGCTTGGTTTTCGATCCCACTCTGGAAGACTTCACTGATTCCCTAGATAATACTTTAACACCGTTAATGAACATCCTCAACTAAGTTTCTCCCTGAAGATGAAAATAAATACTTTCGAAAGCTTGGAACAACTTTAAAGAGTATTCTTTCATTTGCTGCGCAACCCAATATTACTAGTTTACTTCCTAACTAGTCAGCAACGACTACCCTCTATATATATATATATATATATATATATATATATATATATATATATATATATATATACAGTGACCGGCAAAAAGTTCGCAACAAAGTTCGCAACATATGGGAAAAATTTTTATTAGGTGAGTATTGGAAAAACTTTTCCGGGGGATCGGTTCTGCATGTCCGATAACCTAAAAATCGATTTTGACATACGTCACGTGACCACTGGTATAGGGTCAAATTAAAAAAAAAATTGTTAATTTACAAAAAGTGAGGTTAGTTGACGAGATATCAAAAAAAGTTATTTGAAAAAATTGCTTAGAATTAAATTCTAGGTCCTTGTGCAAAATTTTAAGATTTTATTTAAAAAAATTGGAAAACTCAATTTTTTTTAAATATTTTTTTATCGATTTACAAATTTCCAGTTTTTTTCGTTTAGATAGCTTGGCTAATGTAAAGCCCATGTATCTGGATGAAAATAAACGAATGTAGTAGTTTTTTCTACAATTGACAGGACAAAATTAAAAAAAACAGGGTTTCGCCGGACGCTAGCTGTTGCAATGATTTGTATCTAGCAGCAGTGTCAAAATTTTAGAGACATTTCAATGAGATTACATTGAGAAAACCTTAATCGTCTTAAATATATCTGAAGTTCGACTTTTTGTAAAGTTAAGGGGAGTAAAATAGATAATAAACAAAAAATTACCTGTTTATTTAATCGAAATTTCATAAACGAAAACCAATGTAAGAAAAACTTAAAAGTAGTCAAATTCTGTACTAACAACATAAAAAATCATTGTTTTTCCTTGGGTGCACAAAATTTAAAACTCAGTATGACCACCATTTCTCTCCATACATACTATTGTTCTCGAGCGCAACTCTCGATTAACATTTCGGAGCATTTTACGATTTATTTGCAATACACAATTTCTAATGACATTCTCTAAATTTTGTATATTCCTAAAGGGTCGATGTTTGTACACAGAGTTCTTTAGGTATCCCCACATAAAGAAATCTAACGCAGTCAGATCTGGTGATCTCGCAGGCCACGAATTTTCAGAAAACCGTCCTATCCACTGGTTTCCAAATTCTTGATCCAGCCATCTCTTCACCTCATTTGTGGAATGAATGCTAGCTCCGTCTTGTTGAAAGTATAAATTTCTTCTTTCGGCTAATGACAAATTGTCTAAAAAGTCAGATATCTCAGTTTGTAGAAATTCTAAATATCGTTCTGAATTTAAATTGTCTCTAAAAAAAAAAGGTCCCACTATTCTGAGGTTGAAAATTTCGCACCACACATTAACCTTAAAACTATATTGGTCTTTACTCTGAATTACAATGTCTGGGTTTTCGGTGGCCCACCATCTACAGTTTTGTGAACTGACGGTTCCGTTAGAGGTAAATGTAGCTTCATCCGAGAAAAGAACGTTCTTTGGGAAATTAAAATCTTCCTCAATCATACCCTGGAACCAGGCACAAAAATCGAAGCGGGCGTTATAATCCCTATCTTTTAATACTTGTACAAATTTAGGTTTGTACGGATGAAATTTGTTTCTTTTTAATATCCTCCGCACAAATCTTTCGTGAATGTTAGTGATCTCCGATATTTGACTAACTGCTAATTGGGGTGTTTCTGTGATCGACAAACACACATCCAGAGAACCTTCGTCACCTGTTACCGGTTTTTCATGGGAAACTTTATACTGATTTTCTACCGATCCCGTTTCTTTAAATTTATTGACTAGACGAGATACTGTGGAATAATGGAGGGATTTATCGGGGTGCCTCTCATTAAAAATTGCTGCTGTTTCTGTATGGCTTTTGTAATTATCTCCAGAAATTAAAATAATTTCTATCTTTTCCTGAAGAAGTAGTGTGGGTGCCATTTTAAGGAATAAAATATTAATAAACTTATGTAAAATATCAAACTTAGTAAGATGCGAGACATAAACCAATGACATAGGTTGAAATCAAACAAATTATAATTTGTTTGACATTTTTCTGTTGTTTTGTTAAAAACAACTAGATTATTTGGTTGTTTTAATTTCAGAGCCTGCTTTGGTAGTTTTAAGTACAACTAAATAGACCTGGTTGTTAAATTTATGTGCGAAAAATCTTAATAAAATCTTGATACAGTCATTTCATTAGATTCAAACCATTGCAACAGCGAGCGTCCGGCGAACACCTATTTTTTCGATTTTGTCCTGTCAATTGTAGAATTGTAGATCTGACTCCTAGATTTTTTTATGTGGGGATACCTAAAGAACCCTGTGTACAAACATCGACCCTTTAGGAATATACAAAATTTAGAGAATGTCATTATAAATTGTGTATTGCAAATAAATCGTAAAATGCTCCGAAATGTTAATCGAGAGTTGCGCTCGAGAACAACAGTATGTATGGAGAGAAATGGTGGTCATACTGAGTTTTAAATTTTGTGCACCCAAGGAAAAACAATGATTTTTTGTGTTGTTAGTACAGAATTTGACTACTTTTAAGTTTTTCTTACATTGGTTTTCGTTTATAAAATTTCGATTAAATAAACAGGTAATTTTTTGTTTATTATCTATTTTAATCCCCTTAACTTTACAAAAAGTCGAACTTCAGATATATTTAAGACGATTAAGGTTTTCTCAATGTAATCTCATTGAAATGTCTCTAAAATTTTGACACTGCTGCTAGATACAAATCATTGCAACAGCTAGCGTCCGGCGAAACCCTGTTTTTTTTAATTTTGTCCTGTCAATTGTAGAAAAAACTACTACATTCATTTATTTTCATCCAGATACATGGGCTTTACATTAGCCAAGCTATCTAAACGAAAAAAACCGGAAATTTGTAAATCGATAAAAAGATATTTAAAAAAAATTGAGTTTTCCAATTTTTTTAAATAAAATCTTAAAATTTTGCACAAGGACCTAGAATTTAATTCTAAGCAATTTTTTCAAATAACTTTTTTTGATATCTCGTCAACTAACCTCACTTTTTGTAAATTAACAATTTTTTTTTTAATTTGACGCTATACCAGTGGTCACGTGACGTATGTCAAAATCGATTTTTAAGTTATCGGACATGCAGAACCGATCCCCTGGGAAAGTTTTTCCGATACTCTCCTAATAAAAATTTTTCCCATATGTTGCGAACTTTTTGCCGGTCACTGTATATATATATAGTAGAAAAATGGAAGATTTCTTGGCCTATAGGTAATATAATAAATGTAAATGCGAAGATTTACTTCTCGTGGTCTGTTCTTCAGCCACCCTGGGTGTAAGCCTGCCCGCTGATGGGTAAGGGCCCAGAAATCGATAGCAGGAGGTCACCCAGACCAGAATCAAGGATAGTCCTCATTATTTTTATTTTTCATTCACGACCTTTTCGCTGCACTAGCGAAGAAGTAAATCTTCGCATTTACATTTATTATATTACCTATAGGCCAAGAAATCTTCCATTTTCTACTATTGTTGTACAATGGTGCATTTGTACCGTCGACGTCGAGAAAATCGACATTCGACATACTTTCGAGTATTATTGTGTTAGCAGCCAAACATTTTTGGAGCAACACTGGGCGAACTAGTTGGCGCGAGCCACTACATCTTACCCATCATTTCCGAACATTTTGGATATAAGGACTCTCTTTGATTCTGGTCAAATCGTGGTCTGTTTTTCAGCCACCCTGGGTGTAAGACTGCCCGCTGATGGGTATAAGGGCCCAGAAATCGATAGCAGGAGGTCAGCCAGACCAGAATCAAAGATTGTCCTCATTATTTTTATTTTTCATTCACGGCCTTTTCGCTGCACTAGCGAAGAAGTAAATCTTCGCATTTACATTTATTATATTACCTATAGGCCAAGAAATCTTCCATTTTTCTACTATTGTTGTACAATGGTGCATTTGTACCGTCGACGTCGAGAAAATCGACATTCGACATACTTTCGAGTATTATTGTGTTAGCAGCCAAACATTTTTGGAGCAACACAGGGTGAACTAGTTGGCGCGAGCCACTACATCTTACCCATCCTTTCCGAACATTTTGGATATAAGGACTCTCTTTGATTCTGGTCAAATCGTGGTCTGTTCTTCAGACACCCTGGGTGTAAGCCTACCCGCTGATGGGTAAGGGCCCAGAAATCGATAGCAGGAGGTCACCCAGACCAGAATCAAAGATAGTCCTCATTATTTTTATTTTTCATTCACGGCCTTTTCGCTGCACTAGCGAAGAAGTAAATCTTCGCATTTACATTTATTACATTACCTATAGGCCAAGAAATCTTCCATTTTTCTACTATTGTTGTACAATGGTACATTTGTACCGTCGACGTCGAGAAAATCGACACTCGACATACTTTCGAGTATTATTGTGTTAGCAGCCAAACATTTTTGGAGCAACGCTGGGTGAACTAGTTGGCGCGAGCCATTACATCTTACCCATCCTTTCCGAACATTTTGGATATAAAGACTCTCTTTGATTCTGGTCAAATCGTGGTCTGTTCTTCAGCCACCCTGGGTGTAAGCCTGCCCGCTGATGGGTAAGGGCCCAGAAATCGATAGCAGGAGGTCACCCAGACCAGAATCAAAGATAGTCCTCATTATTTTTATTTTTCATTCACGGCCTTTTCGCTGCACTAGCGAAGAATTAAATCTTCGCATTTACATCTATATATATATATATATATATATATATATATATATATATATATATATATATATATATATATATATATATATATATATATATATATATATATATATGTATATATATATCTGTACCCCAGAGCCAAACTATGTTAAGTCCAATTTTGCTAAAAATGAGTTATCTATGTTAAATATATGAGAAATACTTTATCTTTCATATGAGCTATTTAATATTCAGTTACCCGCTTTAGCAAGGAAGTTAGACCTTTATGAATAATGTTAAGTCCAGAGTCTCCTTAGAGCAAAACCAGGTTAAGTGACCTTAACATTGTTTACCTTTAAGACAGTATGCCGCTGGAATACTTTAAGTCCACATAACCTAACCTAATTTAGAGTTTGTTTTTATCTATCAGTATACCGGTATACTTTGAACGCTGATGGCGATCACTCAATCATCGAGCGAGAAAGGAAAAAAGTCTCCCAACTAAGAACCGTCACTCCATGGGACTGGCAACAAGTCGTCAGGTTATGTGGTACAAAAAAAACTTTTGATGTGACTGCGATGGAGACAGATAACTTTTTCAATTTTAAAAGTCTTTGTGATGGCAATAGTTCTCCCTTTGTTTTAAGAAAGAAAGCAGATTCAGGAGAAAGTTTCTTAATCTCCCAATGTGTCTACTTACAAGTAAGAAAAGAAAATCCAGGCGTCCTCTTTTACAAATATAAATTTACTGATGAATTTTCCACCTTTACAATTACAAGAAACACCAGAAACGCATCTGCCATTCCTGAGATTTTGCCCAAAATTCGAGAAAAACTAAAAAATATCCCTACTAAAAAATATGAACACTTACAAGAACTATTACCTTGGATACCAAAAACCTTCCATGATTTTTACCGTAATTTGCCACACGGTGGTGAAGAATCCGACTAGCCAGTTTTCTTTCTTTTAATAATGCAATAATAACTTTTAGACATTTTTGTATTAAAAATAAATTTTATTTTGGTCCTTAAATTTGTTTGCATTTTATTTATTTTTATCTTTATTGGACTTAATATATTTCAAGTCCGGTTTTGATATTTTTTCTATGAGACAAACTAGGTTAAGTCACCTTGGGGAAAAAATTAGTATTTTTGCCAAAAAAATACCGTTAGGCAGTTTTTAAGGACGCACTGAGAACTTTAGTTTTAAAATTTTACAAATCTGCAATCCAATTTGTTTAAGCTACTGCAAAAACTGCGTGAAAAATATTTTTACACTTGATTTTCTCAAAAGAGGGTTTTGTGATAACAAAGTTTCGCTCTGGGGTACAGATATATATATATATATATATATATATATATATATATATATATATATATATATATATATATATATATATATATATATATATATATATATATATATATATATATATATTCTTTATAAATTTTTCTTGGGTTTTTTTGGTTCAACAAAATTCAGTAAGTCTACCTCATATTTTTTATTTCAAACGTTTCGGCAACACTTTTGCCTTCATCAGTGTAATTTTTATTCATAAAAAGGTTATTTCCTATTGAAAGATAGGGTGGTCAAAATGACATAATATTTACAAAAAGACACCACATTTAAAAACTTTAAAGAGGAGAAATCAATATGGTTAATTTTTATACTAAGGAATTTTGGTCTTAGTTTTTCAGTTTTGCATCTTAATAAAAAGCTTCTTCTGTTTTTTTGATTTGCCAATTTACAGTTATGCTTTGCAAAACATTTCATATTGGTAAAAGCAGCTTGACCAAAAGTTGTTCTGTTATATTCATAGGACAGCAAATTTTCACCCATTTTGCGATATATTCTAATATACTAGATTCTTGAACCATTCAAATATATTCTTTATAAATTTTTCTTGGGTTTATTTGGTTCAACAAAATTCAGTAAGTCTACCTCATATTTTTTATTTCAAACGTTTCGGCAACACTTTTGCCTTCATCAGTGTAATTTTTATTCATAAAAAGGTTATTTCCTATTGAAAGATAGGGTGGTCAAAATGACATAATATTTACAAAAAGACACCACATTTAAAAACTTTAAAGAGGAGAAATCAATATGGTTAATTTTTATACTAAGGAATTTTGGTCTTAGTTTTTCAGTTTTGCATCTTAATAAAAAGCTTCTTCTGTTTTTTTGATTTGCCAATTTACAGTTATGCTTTGCAAAACATTTCATATTGGTAAAAGCAGCTTGACCAAAAGTTGTTCTGTTATATTCATAGGACAGCAAATTTTCACCCATTTTGCGATATATTCTAATATACTAGATTCTTGAACCATTCAAATATATTCTTTATAAATTTTTCTTGGGTTTATTTGGTTCAACAAAATTCAGTAAGTCTACCTCATATTTTTTATTTCAAACGTTTCGGCAACACTTTTGCCTTCATCAGTGTAATTTTTATTCATAAAAAGGTTATTTCCTATTGAAAGATAGGGTGGTCAAAATGACATAATATTTACAAAAAGACACCACATTTAAAAACTTTAAAGAGGAGAAATCAATATGGTTAATTTTTATACTAAGGAATTTTGGTCTTAGTTTTTCAGTTTTGCATCTTAATAAAAAGCTTCTTCTGTTTTTTTGATTTGCCAATTTACAGTTATGTTTTGCAAAACATTTCATATTGGTAAAAGCAGCTTGACCAAAAGTTGTTCTGTTATATTCATAGGACAGCAAATTTTCACCCATTTTGCGATATATTCTAATATACTAGATTCTTGAACCATTCAAATATATTCTTTATAAATTTTTCTTGGGTTTTTTTGGTTCAACAAAATTCAGTAAGTCTACCTCATATTTTTTATTTCAAACGTTTCGGCAACACTTTTGCCTTCATCAGTGTAATTTTTATTCATAAAAAGGTTATTTCCTATTGAAAGATAGGGTGGTCAAAATGACATAATATTTACAAAAAGACACCACATTTAAAAACTTTAAAGAGGAGAAATCAAAAAGTGTTGCCGAAACGTTTGAAATAAAAAATATGAGGTAGACTTACTGAATTTTGTTGAACCAAAAAAACCCAAGAAAAATTTATAAAGAATATATTTGAATGGTTCAAGAATCTAGTATATTAGAATATATCGCAAAATGGGTGAAAATTTGCTGTCCTATGAATATAACAGAACAACTTTTGGTCAAGCTGCTTTTACCAATATGAAATGTTTTGCAAAACATAACTGTAAATTGGCAAATCAAAAAAACAGAAGAAGCTTTTTATTAAGATGCAAAACTGAAAAACTAAGACCAAAATTCCTTAGTATAAAAATTAACCATATTGATTTCTCCTCTTTAAAGTTTTTAAATGTGGTGTCTTTTTGTAAATATTATGTCATTTTGACCACCCTATCTTTCAATAGGAAATAACCTTTTTAATATAATAATATAATTAATAAAAATTACACTGATGAAGGCAAAAGTGTTGCCGAAACGTTTGAAATAAAAAATATGAGGTAGACTTACTGAATTTTGTTGAACCAAAAAAACCCAAGAAAAATTTATAAAGAATATATTTGAATGGTTCAAGAATCTAGTATATTAGTATATATATATATATATATATATATATATATATATATATATATATATATATATATATATATATATATATATATATATATATATTATACATCGTAAAATCTCGATCCGATGGATGTAATTTCATTTTAATCAATTCCATGTTAGTTGTAAAGCGTTATAACCATTGATTTAAAAACAAGGACGTGATACTATTATTTACATTTTAGAGCGATCAGGGCTTTCCAAGTTACTTATAATCTTGCCAGCTATATGGTCCCCCACCTACTCCTTGAGAACGGCTGCTGCCAGACTGTCAGTTATGTGGCATATTTGCAGATTGATAAACTACACTAAAATAACGCAATTATTTAAATTAAAATCTGCAATCCTAAATACCACAGGCTATACACAGAAAAAACCCTATCGTATACTGAATTGGATACCCATTCACTCAATGACACACTCTATTCCGTATTGCACAATACAAATTCGGTTTATTTCAATGATTAGTTCATCATTGTTAACCAATAGGTTATAAGATTGCTTGAAATATATGGTTTCATCGGTTTTTAACGGATCGTTCAAATATAACAATTATTATTTGATGCCAGTAATACCCTGTTATAAATTCAATGCAAACTATCATTGGTTTCACTAGAAGTTTATTTGTAAGAAAATGCATCTCATTTGATGCAAAATAGCTATTACATATTGTTTCAATTACAACAGTAATTAATTTAATGTATCTTCCAATAGAAAGAAAACATTTTGGTTTAAATTTAATCATATTCGTATTTTGACGAACAATATACTTTTATTTAATATAATGAAGAATTTCTATTACATCAATTATAGTTATATTTCAAACAAATGAAACACGCTTTATTATTTTAAACTAATTTTTATTTAGTATTATTAAACATACATTGTTTGGACATTCTGTAAACATTTAAATATAAAAAAACACATTTTATTACACCACACTGACGCGAACACCGTAAACTTTTTATATTTATTTCACTCCAAATATAGGATCCCCTTCTTTGTAAAACTGTCTCCCTTGGCTTGTATGGGTACAGGATGCTAGATGGAACAAATTTGACACTGCATTCGAATCTCCAAAATTTACAGCTAGATTTGGTGGAAACCATGTCTAAAAAATACAAATTCAACAATAAACTTGCGATCATAATATTTAATGTTAATAGTTTTTTAACAATACGTATCGGCTGAGTAAACAGTCATATAAAATAGACTATCCAAGAGAGATTTACAAATAAAAAAATCACGCTTATTACTGCAAAGCTTTTTAGATTTGTTTTACTTACCATAAAACACTGAAATAAGTTCCAGTCTTGCAAGAGAGCCATTATTTTTGCCGTACGACTATTCAAGGAACAAGGAAAAATTCTAACCTCTCCAAGGGTATCCGCGAGCAATAGAAATAATATTTCAGCCAACAATAGGACCCATTGAATTAATATTTTTTATTATTTCTCCAATACCTTATATGTTTTATCGGAGTGTTTATTTTAATTGAAATGATATGAGGATTATTGACTTAATTTTTCCATTTTTTATTTAAACCGTATGTCTTGTTCGTTTAATAAACTATATTGTAATTTGAATCACACCGCCTACAAATAGCTATTTTTCGCCCAATTATATTTAAGCATTCCAATCAAATAGTTTTAATATTTTGGCTCTAACAGTTCTACACTCCAAGAAATATTAGAAATTTATTGGATTCCAATAGTATTTTGGTCATTGCAATAATGGTAATATCGTTTTCAAAGAAGTAGGTATACTTTTGAAGCCCAATAGATACTAAATCCAAATTTAAAGCAATTTTTTTTTGATTATTTCAATGATGTTTTGTTGAGACAATATTAACTTCAATATAACTAATGTGACAGCGGTCAAAAATAGTACTATTACTGAAAATAGCATAGCAGTTTTTTCTGTGTAGAATATGTCTAAGGATTAATAAAATATATAAATGTACTATTATTTTTCGTCGTAATAAATTATTTATTTATTTATTTGGCTACAATACAGGCAGTACCCAAATAATACAATAAGAAATAAAAATATATACTATTCGATCTAAACAATACAATATGGATGCAAAGCGACATCAAACAGACGACAACAATATTGTGAGAAATACAAATATAATTTTAAAAATTCGATCTGAAAAATACAAGAGAAAAACAAACACCAAACACTCGTAAATGACGATAGCTAGTTACACAGCGAATATTGACAAAAATAACCATTATTACCAACACTAATTCACAAAAAAGTATTAAAACTAATAGGGACTAGATAATTGGGCTACTATCCGACAGGACCTTATTTTATTTTTAAAATTAAGAGGTGCACACTCACAGTCTAAGTTTATATCTGATGGTAACCTATTTAAAAGTTATATAATTCGATTTATCGGCTCGCTTCTGGTACTATTAACTAAAAATAAATTCGTCAATCTGGTCGACCGTGACGGAAACCTGCAATGCACCCGTCTCTAGAGGTCTTAGCAATTGATACCACCACTCACAATCTTATGGCCAAATGAAAGCGTCGGTAGACCTTGCCGTATTTGAAGACCCACAAGTCCCAACAATCGGAGACGCTCAGGATATGCAGATCTCTCAAATGGAATATTTAATTTGTATCATAAAAACCTTGCAAACTTTGATTGCACTCGCTCTATCCTTTTATTTAGAATGCACGCTATATAAGGGAGACTATACAACGCAGCAGTACTCCAAATGACTCCGTACCAGAGAATAGTACAGAGACTTCAGGGATTCGATGTTTCTGAACTCCAAACACTGCCTCAATATAAAACCGACCATTCTGAATGCTTTGGAGACTTATTAATTATGATTTTATTCCCATTGCATGGTGATGAAATTTGGAGTGAGAGTGGCAACGTCTTCCTCTTATTCAATTTCACTAATAATAATGTTTTGTGTGTAACGTTTCAGTGTAGTAAAATCTTAAGTGACTTTTCGTTTTCCCTGAAAAGAATTTAACCATAAACTTGAGGTGGCCAGTGCCAAGTGTGTAGAGAAATGGTTTAATCGGAACTATCTTTTCACAGGTTTGCTCGATGGAATTCAGACGAGCCGGAAAGCCATTATGGTTGCGCGTGAAGCCGGAGTTATAGCTCTCGCTTCTTGTCATACACACGCAGAATGTATAAAACAAAACAAAAGGCTAGTTATGAATGAAAGGCTACCTCTGCTGAAGGTCATAACCGATTCAGTAATCATACTAATTCTAAAAAATCTAAAATATAAGTTTGTTAATGAAGAAAAGTCAGATTTTGACCCCGGCCCGGGTGACGCCCAAACGAAAATTGGAATTTTCATTTTTTCAAAAGCTATGAGCTTTAGGACGATTTTATATTGTCTGACATGTGTATTAAAAAAGTCATTATAAAATAATACTTAAAAAAAAGGCACCCAAGCAAACCCAAGTAAACAATCGCAACCTATGTCGCTATCCCACGGTCAGGAAATTTTTTGGTTTTCAGGATCGAAAATCTTGTCTCTTTTGCGATTTTCGAACCATTCTGTGTTCTTGTTTCATTTTTAAGTCTGCTAGTCAATTTTCGAAAACCTAGTGGAGAATTTCGTCGTGCTTTCGAAAACTGGTTTGTGCTTTATTCCTTCACCATTTCTGATTCTCTTTATTACTTCATATACTGGCACTTTTCCTAGTCAGTTAACTACACGAGTTTCCTTGACTCCTGAATCCCTTTTCTATATAAATGTTTTACCAACTTTCTTTTTGCTAACTGTGATATAATCACACAGATATTAAAGTAGAAAAAACCAATTTTTCGATGCAACATTGTGCAGAGTACCATTTGCAATTAAGAAAAAAAAGCATTATATCTGTGGACGAGGCCACTTTTTCTTGTGCAATAGAATTATTTCATAGTGATATAAGAGTTTGTGATTTTAGAGTATCAATCAATTTACGAGTATCAATCAGTGCTAAAAAAGCGCCTTACCTTTGTTAAGTAATTGACCGATGAGGGCGCTTGAGTATGCATGTAACAGGCTTTTATTTTACATGGATTTTTGTTATAAAATTAAAGCACTCTATTATAAAATATTTTCAATATTTTTGCGTAATTTAAAAGCCTGAAGGCATTTATGCTGTGCTTTAACAAAGCAAACAAATTTAACTTTTGATTCCTTTTACAAGAAAATATAAAAATATAGGTATGTAGGAGTACATAATAAAATATATGAAATAGGTTTTTAAAGAATTTACTAAAATACAGTTGGTTGATGATTGCCTATTCTGCTATTAGTACAGTTGACATGAATGAATGAATTTTCTTCTTTGCACACCATTTGCTGCTGGTATTTCGATTTTTTTGGTAACAGTTCGACGTTAACATTCTTGCTCAAATTAATTTAGTGCAATAGTTACTGTATGAAATATTTACTTAAACTACCATTTCCTTTATAACTTTCTTTCATGTACAAGTAGTAGTTAAAAGATTGACAGCCGATTGTATATGTCACAATTCTTCCTAGTTTGTTTGAAAACGAATTTTTTTTTTGCCAATCAATATGTAGGCAGTGTACAAACAGGCCTTAAGGTAAAAACAACAGATCCCTTAGTTAAGCCTTTACGAAAAAGGTAAAACACACAGTAAATTCACATTAATAAAAAAATACCTAACGTGTGTAAGCTCGAAATTTAAAACTAATACAATAAATACAATAAGAAAACTGCCAAAGGGAAAAGTATATGTAAGTCCCTAAGAAAGGCCTAATTGTATCAATGTTTGTCTAAGTTCCAGAGACGTTTTCTCAACGGCATTTTTTATTATTTAGAGGGTTCGCATAAAAGGCAAAACTTTGTTTATAGCCCTCTGGGTCTCAGGTGTATCAATCTGTTTCGTGAGAGTGTAAGATTTATCTTTTACTTTTTATGCCGGATGCAGTGAAATAAATTGTTGGAACTTTATTACAACCGAATTTGATTTAGTTGGACTTTGTCAAAAATTCATAATAAATTTTAATGTGAATGTTAACAACAATGGTATAATTAAAGTTAAATATTTGTAGGCCTTCGTTTTTGCTTCTTCTTTTTGCTTGCTTCTTTGTTAATAATCTCTACTGGTATTGTTTCTAGTCTTCTTTTTTTGACTATATTTTGTGAGAGTGTATGATTTATCTTTTACTCTTTGTGACTCATGTATGAAACACGACTGTTGGGCCTTTATTACAAGTAAATTTAATATAGTAACAGCGGGTTGCACCAAACTTTTAATCAAGCGTTAAATCCTAATTCAGTGTTAAAAACAAAAGATATTCAGTTTAACACAGCGTTAAATTTTTTTTCTTTCTGCAGCAGCCCAAATTTTGAGCTAATCCCTGATTAAACTGACAATTGCCACTAAAAAACCAAGGTGTTGTTTATTTTTCCATTTGTTTTTAACGAAGAGAGCACTTAACGATGAATTAAACTAATTATACGATATGCTGTGATCAAAGTCGTTTTTGGAAACATTTTTGATAAAACATTGGTTACTTTGGCAAAAGTTTATGTTCCAATACAAAAAATTAAAAGAAAAAACCTTCCTTCAATATTTTAAAATAAAACTATATACAGTTTTATTGCAGATGGGTATCTAATTTATCATAATGCTTAATAAGCAAGTACCTACCTTCACACACTAACAAAAAAATGTAGAAAAAATAAAGTTCATCATGTATAATGTGAATTTTACCAAAAATACGCCTTTCTTCTTCAATAACATACCAAAATTACTCTATACCACTATTTTCTTGTTAGATTTGTGCAAAAATAATATTCTATTACTGGAATCCTTCTTGGTTTAAACTATTCGTAATAATATTGTAATTAAAACTATTTTCCTTCTATAAAAATATAGATATTCTGCTAAATTTCCTTTTGCTTGGCTTTCTTCAATCGCACAGTTTTCTTTAGCACCTCTCTTAGTTTAAATAGCAAACCCTTTTGTGGTTTTAAAAATAATATAACAACTTATAGAGGTTGTTATTTTCCGAGATTTTGTATTTCCTAACCAAAATAAAAAGAAAATTATTTATCTTATTTACAACAAAAATAAAAACACTGGAATCCAAGCAAATTTGTATTAATCACTTATTTCTTTTTTTTTGTCACGGCTTTCTCGACAACAGAAAATAAACAAAATATTTCTTAAAGAAAAACAAAACACGACGTATAACCTAACCTCAAATATTTGAAGTTTTGACGTACCAGTGTTGCCGTTGCCAGAAATTTCTTTATTTGATACTGGATTTTAATTGGGAAAGTACTAAATGTAATGAAAATGTACTAGATCTTCTCAAAATAGACGCGGCAATGCACTGTCACAGGAGATATAAAAAACCTGTACTTGGTATAAAAAAATAAAATACGTAATTATTCCTAATTTTAAAAATGAAACCATTACTCCCAATCTTAAAAAGGTTCTAGATCTAGTACAATTGTACTAGACTGGCAACACTGCTCGCACTGCATTGCATCGATCCGGATCAGTTTACGAGCTTTAAGCGAATATACAATAGGCGATTTTAAATCAGTGACCTAGTCATGGCTACGTCACCTTATTTGGCAACGTTGCTCCAGATACTCGGTGTTTAACCTAAGAAATCAAAGTATTAAGATTAAATGAGACAGTGTTGCCCGATCGTCATGATTTGGTCACTGATTTAAAAATGGCACTTAATTTAAAATGAGGTGTCAGATAACAACAAAGCCATTTTTAAATCAGTGACCAAATCATTACCTAGTCAGACCATTGGGCAACACTGTCTCGTTTAATCTTAATACTTTGACTTTTTAGGTTAAACATTGAGTATATGGAGCAACGTTGCCAAATAAGGTAGCGTAGTCATGACTAGGTCACTGATTTAAAATCGCATCAAATAACATTGAGGTATCGTGAAGTGATCCCGACTAATTAATTTTTGTCAATAAAATATGGCTGTTAATGCACTTGAAAATAATGCGAATTTGTTTGGAGTGCATATTCAACTTTCTTCAATTTAAAAATAACATTAATGCCACAGATCAAACTTAAAAAAAACATTACAATTATTTTTAAAAAATAATAGTTTTTATTATGGAATCTTTATCTAGTTTTACAAATTTTCAGGGAATAATGAACAAACATAATATAAAGAAACTGATGTAAACTTATGTTTTCAAAAATCACAAAACACATTTTATATATGTAAATAACAAATTTTTATTTAAAACCTATTTTAGCATTGATTTGACGTCACCAGTAGGTACTCTTTAAGCCTATATTCAGATTAAAATATCGGCAAGTTTTTTCTTATGACTTATCTGGTACCTGTAACAAAAGAAAACAAAGCAAATAAAGTAAAAAAATTATACAATTACATAATAATTTTAATAAAAGCACTATGTTCTACTGTCTACAGCCCAAGTAAATAACTTGTTTATAGATATCTTATTCTAAATAGAAACAAGTGTGTGGGGATATGGGTTTTATATTCACATGACAAAAATGGTAGTTAAGTAAACGTGCCACAAAAAAATTAGTTAATGAATCATGAGCAAAAAGTTTATTAAAGGAGAAAGAGCAAAATTTTACTTAAACGAAGTTGTGGTGGATTAAATAAATACTCTACAGTTTGCTTGAGTTTGAGCATGACACATGTTAAAAAAATTTTCATCGTTATGCTACCAGCAATTAGGTTTACAAATTGACCAGTATACTCACCCAGACAAAAAATGTTTTGTTAGCTTAACTGGACAAAAGATATATAGTATGCTATTACGGGTATAAACACAGAACTTTAGGTAAAAATAAGAAACAAAATGGTACTCAAAAATTTCGTAACGTAGGTAGTGATAGCTACATATTTAACTAAGATATTAATGACAATATTTTACCTTATCAAGAAAATAACAACAAAGGTTTCGTTTCCAAATTTTTTCCTTGGCAGTAAGGGATTTTGCTGAATATTGTTTGTGTCTAGGATAATCTCTCAAATAACATTCATTTAAAACTCCATTCCTTACATGTAGGTTTATCAGGAAATATGTTTTTGTGCTTTATCTTCCATCAAAAGTTCGATTTTTAGTGTTAGGAATTTTCATTCTTTAGAAATATTAAAATCTTTTGAATGCACCTAAAACAAACACATAAATGGATAATAATGACAAGAGGATAGTAGTTAAGGAAGCTGAAAAGCAGCAATTTTTTTATGTAAAGCATTTTTAACGCAAATTTTAAAAATTAACAGAAAAATTATACAAATTTGGCTGGTATCTGCACGGTATTTTATGGTTCAATGGTTTCATACAACTTACCTTAGAAATACATATACATATGTTCAGAAGTTTATTTTCTGCTATATTTGGTAATTTTTCTATTCGCTTTGCCTATTTTCCCATTTAAACATACACAAATATTTTCTTTGATACAAAATATCTTCGCTTTTCAAAAAATACAAAACGCTTTGTTGACAATGTTGACATTAAAATCTGACGTTTATCGCTCGACTTTTCCCGAAACTGCGACCGCTTCCAAATCTAAAAGCCGATGTTAAGTGATTGCTGTTTCGAGTAGGCCTGGGCCGGCTTTGATTAAATCTTGGGTAACTTGACCAAAATTTAACAACGCAAATTTAACACGTTGTTAGCTAATCATCCTTGGTGCAACCCGCCGTTAGACTTTATCAAAGACATTAAAATATGAATATAAATTTTAATATGAATATTCAGTGGCGGCTGTTGAAATTTCAAAGTTGAATATCTCTGTTCCTACTTCCAGGACCCGTACCAAATTTAGGGGTTTTAATAGTGGGAATGTTTTGGTAAAGAAAAAAAAACATTTTGTAATTTGCGAAAAAAAAGTTGAATTTTTGGTGTGCCCCTCCTAGGAAAAAAATGAACACGTCTAGGTGTTTTATTTATTATTTCTTCTAAACAAATTTTACATCATTTTGTCGACAGTTTTTAAATTTTGAGAAAAAAATGAGTTAGTAGAAAGTTATAGTCTTTGAACTTTTTAAGCCTAAAATATAATTAAAAAAAATTCAAATGACTATAACTTTCTGGTCACACATTTCTTTCTCTCAAAATTTAAAAAAAGTCGACAAAATTATGTAAAATTTGTTTAGAAAAGATAATAAATAAAATACCTAGACGTGTTAATTTTTTTCTAGAAGGGGCACACCAAAAATTCACCTTTTTTTTGTAAATTACAAAATGTTCTTCGTGGATGTCGGCTTTTTCTGAACCAACATACCCGTTGTCATATTTACAATAATCATGGCCACGGTGACCGTCATCATTGTACCATTTTACCGATTTAATGAGATGATGTTAATTAACATTTGATACCTACCATTTGCAAAGTTCTTTTGACAGTGTGTATCGTAGTATATATAAAAGTCTGCATGAAAGGGCCATAGGCGCAACTAGAAGGGGGGCTGGGGGGTTAAGCTCCAAATCGTCTCATTATCCCTCCCCCAAACAATACAGAAAGAGACGTATACATAATCTGGGCTGTAATGAGGGGTGAGTCATAAGTCCTACCAAAAATTTCATGATGGTTGTACCTATGTATGGAAAGGGCACAAATATAAACAAAAATCCATTTATATTTACAAAAATACATTTTTTGACTAGATTCACTATTTTTAAAGACCGGTCTAATCTAACAGCAAAGGGTTTAAATAGACAAGTGTAAAAATAAGTCAAGTAAGTTTTGTACTATGAATTTATTTTCGAGGTTTCTCGCAAAGTTGTAAAGGAAAGGGTAGTTTAAGTAAATATTTTATACAGTAACTATTGCACTAAATTAATTTGAGCAAAAATGTGAACGTCGGACTGTTACCAAAAAAATCGAAATACCGTTGTGCCAAAGAATTGGAAATATTTAGCAAATGGAGTGCAAAGTAGAAAATTCATTCATTCATGTCAACTTTACTAATCGCAGAACTAAACGGACTGAATTACGGGTCAAATATGGATAGATGTATTGGCTCTTGGGATAAAAATATCGGCTGTCAGTGTACTGTCAAATCATGATATATAGCCAGATATTAAATCCAGTCTGGGTTTATGGCATTCAGCTATGGGGCTGTGCCAAAGCGAGCCACATCAAACGCATCCGAACCCTCCAAAATAAAGTATTACAGAACACAGTTAATGCACCGTGGTACATACGTAATAGTGACTTACATCGCGATCTTGGTATCACGTATGTTGCTAGTGAAATTAAAAGATTTGCTATTAAGTACGAGTCTCGACTCCAACTAGTTAAAAGGCTGAAGAGGATCAAGCCCTTTGAACTTGTATAGATTAAAAAAACAAAACAGAACATAGTGCGCAAGTGTGGAGTGATATTCATGTAAAAACTTATAAAAGTAAATTAAATAACAAATCCGGTATGTCGCAGATTTTTAGCAAACGCTTTAAAAGTACCTAATTTCTTAAGTACGGTATTTCAAGTAATTTCATAATTCTCTTATAAAGTGTATTTAGGGTTAATTTAATACGAATTCTTGCTGCAGTGCCTTGAGAGTTTCGAATTCCAGGGAAATATTGGAAATATCGGATTTATGGCCATAAGGCGCGCTTTAATTTTACTACGGAATTCTTTTAAGATGAAAAAGGGCGCCCGATGGTACGCTGTATTGGCCAATTTTGTTTTCAAGTAAATTAGACTTTGCAATTTGTGTTTAACGTCGGGAAGTTTAACAGATAAACCGAATTATTTTTAAAATTATTTGCGGGCACTTTCACAAGCTCACCATAACTAGGTATAGGTACTTTTGTTTTACCTTTCTTGAAAACTGTTGCTTCTATTTTTTACTTGACATCAGGCGCGGCCCGTCCATAAGGTCATTTGGTCAATGACCCACCTAAAATTTTCAGTGATCTACCTAATAATTTATTTTTCAATTTTTTAAAACCAAAAAAGAATCTTTTGTTTCAAAGTTCCATGCGAAAACTCCCCAAGAAAGAATCAAGCCAAGCCATCGGCAAAGGATATCCAAGCTTGCTCCGGGCTGGGTCATATTTTAAATTGATCTTATAGGTTTATATGGACGATATAAATTCATTAAAAGTAAGAGAGAAACAGACATACGCGCTTTAGGAAGTTAAAAAGAGACACAACTGGTCGACGGCCCACCAATAATATCTGGCCACTCCCACTGTGGAAATACTCTCAAACCGCCCCCTAAAATATACTATTTCAAAACATTTGGTTCGGAAAAACTAATTAGGTACCTAATATGCGCATTGTATTTGCATCGTATTAATAATATTAATTAGTGGTTAAACATAAAAAATTATAAATACGATTTCTGTCAGACCAGCGCTAGGCATCAATTTTAACGGTATCGAACCGATTTTCTTACATAATCAGCGTAGTCTAGAGGTACAATCTCAGCGAGTTGATCAGAAGGTCGATGGTTCAAATCTGTTTTGGGGCAAGAACTTTTTTTCAATTTTTTGTTATTTAAAAAATTAGATCGGTTCTAAAAGGCGTATTGGCAACAAGTTGTTCCTCGATAAAATATTTTTAAAATTGTTGGCAATCTTATATTTACTACAGCTTATAGCCTGCACGTGCGTAGACAATATCGTATTACTATGTCTAGTCGCCAGCAGTGTATTTATATAAGAAAACGGAGTTTCTGCAGCGTTCCTAATTTTATTTTACGAATAAATCATACTTTTAGCTCAGAATTTTGTTCTGTTTATATTCTGGGCTTTTAGTACAAGGCGCGACATCTATTGAGGGGGTGCTAAACTTATCAAAACGGAAGCCGCCAAAATCTACTAATCTAGAGTATTACATATAGAAAAAAGCCATAAACATCTAGAGTAGTAATGTTCAATATTCTGCAGTACCTATTTTATGATTTTTGCAGTGTTTATTTCTAGGTAAATAATTTCTTGGCACATTATTAAAAACCTTTTTTAGTTAAAAAAGTGTATTTTGCTTGTTTCGTTGATATCACTAGTTGCCCACAAAATTTTGACCCACCTGTAAAAAAACTCACGGGCCGCGCCTGCTTGACATTGTCCTAATTCATTCTTAAATATAAAAATGTAGATACCATTAACGCAATAGTAAAACTAAAACTTGGCCAGTCATGACGTTCGGTGGCTTCATGATATGCCAACTTAGTAACGTTTCGTCTATTTAAATGGATAGTAAAACCTAACCGCGTTAACTAAACTACATTACAAATAGAAATCTGAGCAGTCCTCTGTATACGGGTGAATTTTTGAAAGTGTTACAAGGCGATATTCCGAAAACGGTTTAAAATAATTTCATGTTTTAGTGCGTTAATAGGGAGATGGGACGAGACATTTCGTCATTCAAACCTGATCATTATCACTAGCCCGGAATGTCCGGAGACCCCATTCCGGTCTTGCAAAAAATGGGGGGGGAGTGACGCGACTTCCTATTTTATTTTTAATATAAGTACACACCTAAGCATGGGAAAATAAAAACTATATCATCTAGGAATGCCACTTTGACTATTAACCATAAAACATTTACCACGCTTTGTTAAACACATAATATCTCTTCAACCTATCAAAATTAAACAAAATTAAATTACCACGGTTGTGTTCTTGGGAAATTTTAACCGGGCGACCCCATCATATCTGGAATTCTTTTCAAGTCAGAAAAAGGGTTCGGCATAGGGGTGATATGTAATTGAATAAAACTGATAAAGCGTCGAAAACGATGGGCATATCAAATACGATCATAGGAAATTGTATTATTTGATTTAAATTGTAATTGGTTTCGTACAAAAAGGGAGATTTGTTTCTTAGATTACTGAGATGAAAGCCAAGAGCGATGCTGGTCTTGTGAGAGAGTTTAATTTTTCAAAACTTGACTGTTTTGTTAAAATACATAGTAGGGTGGGCCGAAAAGCTTTTTTTTTAAATATTTGTTAGCCTAGTACGGAAAAGTTGCGTTTGGTTATTTAAAATGCAATTACAAAAACACAGGTCCGTAACTTAATATTTAACCGCGCCCCAAGGGCCCTAACAGGGCCGAATTTTTTTTACAACTTTTTTTGACCAGCCTAGCGATATAAACCATTCGTACCTACTTCTCATTATCAAAAAAAAAAATTAGCACCCTAGAACAATTTTTCACCGCGCCCCAGTAGGCAAAATTATCTTAAATTGTACAGCGACTTTACCTTTGCGCATGTACTACTACGTGATGCAATGAACACGACGACCGTTACACGTAAGAGTCATGTTTTTACCAGTTTGCTTCTAAACCTCGTGGCTATTAGTTGTTTCGTTGCGTTTAAAAGTACATATTTATTGTGTTATCGTTTATGAGGTGTTGATTTTGTAAGTGTGCTAAAAATGCCCAAACATTTATTTAAAACTAGGACACATGATAGTTTTCCTGTGTTTGGTAGTACCAAGGATATATTTCCGTAAAATGCCGTCCAACTTCCAACATATGGAGACGTCATGAGGTGTTACCAAAGTGTTCGTCTACAACTAAAAGGAGATTGTAGTAAAGGACCTTCCACTGTAAGTGTTGCAAATATAGTGGCTTCTAAAATTGAAAAAGTCTGGACTCGTGCCTCACTTCCATTTGTGACTCATAAAAGGATTATTAAGATTATTATAGCGTACAATCAAAAGTACAAAAATATTATTAAACCTAGGTATTAGGAATAGAAAATTACAGAACTATCAAAGTAAGCTTAATGACTTTAAAAATAATTCTAATAAATTATTTGATATTTCTTCGTGTAAGTGTAAAAATTTTGAAGTTTGTTCCTGTGACAAAACTCGAGAGATTCCTAAAATAGAATGGCCTTTCATAACTGATCAGAGAAATCAAAGAACCATGATGATGGGTGGTGTGGATAAAGTTGTTACACATAGATTAGAAGAGCGATTGAAAGAAAGGGCAAGACAAGTGAAAGAAATACTCAAGAAATGGAGCCAGTGCCTAGCACTAGTGGAACATCTATATATCAGAATGATGCAGACACTGAAAGTTCGACGACAAAAAGTAGTATTAGTGATGAAGAATTTGACTGTCCTGATGTGAAAAAAAAAAGAAAATGGCGAAAACCTTGACCGAAAGCCAAATGCTATTAAAGCTTCAAGAGAGTTCCCAGAAAATGTTTAAAAAATAATTGACAAAGTTTTTACAGGTAATGCATACTTTGCACATCCTGAAAATGTTCTCCCAAAATAAACCTTAATGCCCAGGATTAGGTAGATTTGATTGATTGGCAAACCTGTGTTATCACTGAACCGCCGTTAACAGTGAAACTTACTGATGATGAATTAGAAACTATTATAAAAGAAAAAATTTTTCCCAAATTCGACAAGTTTCCCTGCCATATTCAGGTCGTAGAGCGGTGTGTTAAATTAGTCACCGAAGCGTCACAAAAGGTATGTGGTGAGACGTCTAGAGATGGATTTATACGAGCAAGAATAGAAGCATGATCGGAGTTACCTTCATTTGACCATAAAAGTCAGTACTATGCCAAAAAGAGTAACCAGAACTGAATTTTGCCGTTAGGTATGAGGGTGGGTGCAGATACCTCCTCGTGGTGAGTTCTGGGTTAATTTAGTATTAAGAATTTTTTTCGTCCATACTAAAGTATCAAATTAAGCGAAAGGCTGCACGTTAAAAAAAATATTTATTTTTGTTTTGCCCTTGGGGGCGGCTAAATATTTTTCAAATTACTTTATTTTTAAAAAGAACCATAAGAGAGTCATAAAAAGAGAAAAACACGCTAAGCTGAAAAAAAAATTGAAAAAAAAATTTGGCCCTCAAAGGCCCCTTGGGGGGCGGTGAAAAATTTAACTACAGCTTCCACTTTGTTTTTGTTAATTCGTATGCCAATAACGCAACTTTTTCTAGCTAGGCCTGTTTAATTTGCAAGAAAAAAAATTTTTTCGTCAATTTCGGCCCATCCTAATACATAGGGACAATAAAATTATGTATATTATATTTGCCAGGTTGGTGTAGTGGGAGGGATATTATGAAATTACTTTTATTTAGTTTGGTTTACAATGTTAACAATCGGTTGCACAAAACTTTTAATCCAATGTTCAATCCTAGATCAGTGTTTAAACTAAAACACAGTCAGTTTAGCATAGCGTTAAATTTTCTTGTATCCAGAATCTGTCCAAAATGTTCACTAATTAATCATTAAGCAAACATAGGCCACTACAAAACTCTTGAAGATATTCATTTTCCATTTGCTTTTAACACAGAAAGTTGTTAACGCAAATTCCGTAATATGCTGGGATTAAACTTATGTCAGGTAAATTAATTAATTAGTTTGGCAAAATTTTGCTTTTCAATACAAAAACTGACAGAAAAATCCTTTTTATTTTAAATTAAGAATATACACTTCTCTATTGCAGATGGGCATTTAATTTCTCATTATTAAATAAGTAGGTACCTACCTTCGTATTGGAGTATGCACACTATAAAAATAATGCAGGAAAAATAAAGCTAATTTATAGTGTGTATTTTAACATAAAATCTGGACGTTTTGAAAGTTTGAACAGTATGTTCAAGATTGATTGCCTCCTCTCGTTTAGGCTTAGCCAATCCTCTGGATACAGATGCTGTTTGAAGCCGCTCACTTTGAGTCAGAGTCCTCGGAATGTATTTTATTTTCCTACTGTCTCCCATATCTGGAAGGCTTTCCCCGATCCGCCACCTATGGACGCGCCCTTTAAGAGTTACAGGCTCCCACCAGTGAATTGAGGTGTGCTGCGTCCTTATCTCGCTTTCAGCTAAAACAGCTATCTCGTTTACAAACTGAAGCTTGTTACATTGAATCTTGGTGCTTGCGTTAGTGTTCTCCTTGACTTACGTTCATTGCTTCTTCTATGTGCAGGTTTAAAGTTAGGCTGCAACCCTGTCTAACCCTCCTATACACCCACTTTTGCTCCTTCCTGGTCATTAACTCTAATTACAGTTATTTGATTCTCGCATAAGTTGTAGACGATTCCCTATCCTTAGACTTTATAAATATCTTTTTCAGTATGCTGAATATTTTTCCCCACAATACATTGTCGAATGCCTTCTCCAAATGCACTATCTTTATTATCTTATATTACAATAAGATCTGCAATAACGTGTGGAGAGGAAACCTCTGTGGGTCAGTTTTTTCCAGCTTCGCATTAATAGCTCCAAATAAGTGGATTTTACAAAAGGAACAATATTTAAAAAATAAAATCTTTGTATTTGGATACGATGTTTTCCTTTATTAATAATTCCAGCAAGTACAATAATCAATTCAATTTTCTCAGTCCAACACCCCCCCCCCCCCCCATAAATGTTGCACCTTGTATCACTTTGACCTATAAATTATTCAAAGGCAGTTATCATATCTGGTCAACTTTAGTCCACTTCTCCAAACCTCGTCTATCATTTTACGAAGCTGTCGCAAAAGGTGCATTTTACAAAAACCCACTTTACACCCCTGAATATTTCAACTGCAGTTTGTCTTCCATGCTCTTAAATCTTTAAAAACCATTCGTCTTACATATAGATTTCTCTCTACTCTTCCAGTCTGTTTGTGGTCATTTCAGATTTCTCCGGGGAGTTTTCCGGGAGGTTACAGTTTTCCGGGCATGATGTATGGGGATAAAAGTGAATTCAAATGGCGGAATGGCCAAGTTTCTTGACCACTAGCAACGAGATATACTGTACCTACTTCACTATTCTGTATATTGGCAGCTACTAGAACGTGCTTTGCCTTGTTATTGCTCGAAGAACTTTATGAAATTCTAGGGTCAGTTTGCAAAATTCAGGTTAGGTTTTGTATGGCGGAGCACGATAGTGTAACGAAAAAAAAAAAGCGAAAACAATTTACCTGTTTAATAATTTTTTCACAAGTAATATTTTTTTATTTTCTATATTAGATAACGAGCTTACCTAGTTTTGTCAACGAGAAAGCCATGCTATATTTTTATCAAATCCAATCTCTTAAGTTACGTATAGCAAAGATAAAATGTATTAAGAAAAATGGGCATTTTACTCAAGCTCGGATTTTCCTCAACATGTTATTTAAAAATCAGGTGTTTTTCGTTAAATAAATCATTTTCATATAATTTTTAAGTTATGTCTAGCCTAGTGATGAATAATAAAATCGTATAAGGCTGAGAGTAATATAACTTTTTAAGTTTAAATTTTATTTCTTGCAAATAATCTCAGTTAGAACATATTTTTTGGTTTTTACGCAAAAATTACTAAATATGTAACAATTAGAAATGACAAAGAAAAAATTCTTTGTCGTTAGTATTGGAAGAACTATATCTGTTCCTACACAATACTGTAGACATTTGCTTATTAACGAAAAAATCTTTATCAAAATCTAAAAATATATAAATTTACATAGCAAAAATTGAAGATAATAAAGTAGCTAGAAAAATGAAATCTTTATAAAATACAGAAATGTAACAAATAATAAATTTATCATAAAATGATTTAAAAATTTTACTTACAACCTCAATCCTGTTGACAATATATTGTTTCGGCCTTTTTGGGCCTCATCAGCTCAGGAGTATGAGGGCCCTAATCTCTCAATTTGAAACCCAACCCAACCTGAACAGAAAAAGAGAATGACAATTCCTTGGAAGTGTTGGTAGAACAAGGTTAAATCCCCAACAGCGCAGCGTGGCGATGAGCGAGAGAAGTGAGCTTCCTTGTGAGGCCTGGGTCATTGATGAGTCGAATGGCTCTCTTCTGAATAAAATCAAGGATGTTAAGTGTCGAAGGGGACGCCGAGATGTGGGAACAGTACTCTAGATTAGGTCTTAGTTGAGAGGCATACAGAGTGTGTAAGTTGGAAGGGGAGAAGCATTTTCTGGCTCGAAAGAGCGAAGCGTTTTAGCTACTGATGTGGCTATTGAATTAATGTGTTTGTGCCAGCTGAGATCACGTTCGAAAGCGATGCCAACAGGATCAAACGTTTCATTGTTCTGATTTTTTGCGTGACAGGGAGCAAGACTGAGTTTTGGAGGCCTTGAACTGAACAAGGTTCTTGGCATCCCAGTCTAGGATTAATTGAAGATCTTGGTAAAGGGATAGGTGAATAATAGATCTGCGTCTATTTTCCAGCTCTTGATTCGAGACTTGTCTGGAAAAGTGAGTGTTGGAGTAAAGAGTAGGTACTATCGTCAGCGTAACTGTGGACCGAATTGGTACTTGAAGAGAGTAGGTCATTAATGTGAAGAAGAAATAAGGTTGATGCTAAACAAACGCTAAATCTATCAAACAACTTGTTCTGTGAAATGTTCCTCAAATAAGACCCAACCCACACTGGGGAAGAGCATCACCCTTGACACTTATCATCCCTTATTCTTTCCAAAAGAGTCACTCAATTCATTCAGTTGGCCAGTCCTCACAAGAAAATTCCCTTCCACAGATATTTACAAGGATGGTGCTCAGAGGAACCAACCGCTACCATTACCTCTTGACTGGGAAGGGACCACAAGAAGCGCGTCACATATATGTGAGCGAGAGAATGCATATATGCATAATTTTATTGTCCAGCTACAAAACTTTAGAACTTCCTATTTCTCTCGCTCATTCATACCTAGGGGATCTAGATTATGGAAAAACTTACCTGCAGAAGTTTTCTCTAGACCTCCCAACCCTCAATCCTTTAAATTCGGTATCAATAAATGACGCTTGCGGTATGTTAGTAGGTACTTGAAGTCTCCGTTGGCTGTCTCAGATAAAAAAAATCGAAAAAGGTATTTTTTGAAAAAGTGAATTTTTGACATAATTTCTGTTTTTTTCTAATTGTTCTTCGAAAAAATTGTTTAAAGAAATTTCTACATCCCTTAACTACGGAAAAATTTTTAGGTATTTAAATTTATTTAACAACGTATCTTTATCACAACACACTCTATCCGATCGTAAATTTATCGCTATCTAAAACACATCAGTTAATAGCGACATCCAAAACATTTTTGGGGAAAAAGGGGCTAATGTCATCCCAGGGGGCAGTGATGGCACAAATCTCACTTAGGCGATTCTGGATTAACAATGATAGATCGGACATCAATGCGACAATAACATGGACGCGTCAAGAGGAAAATAAGTGCAGGGACCGATAGTGGATGATAGTGTGGCTTGTAAATGCGTTAAACGTGTCAGTTATATTTGCTCTTTGATTCCCTTTGAATTTATCTGGTTTTAAAAGACCTATTTATGGAAATAAATTACGGTTAGACAGAAATTTCCACTTTTCATTTTCAAAAACCTATAGATTTTTTTTAATAGAATGCAAACAGAAAAAATGACAGTTTAAATCTACCCAAAAGCATATAAAATCGCACCCATCTACTTTTATAGTTAAATTAACTGGAATAGAATAATCAAATAAATTTTGTTTATTTATCGGATAATATTCTAATAAATGTTATCCCTAATTATGAATGATGATAAAATCCTCATATACAAAGTCAATTATTAATTTTTCTTTAAATTAAGAGATATCGTAATAAAACCAAATATTCCAATATCCCAAGGGCATACAAGCGCTAGTCTTTAACAAATATGTTATATTTTCACATGTTTAGAATTTTTCAATTAAATCTTTGACTACTAGGTTGGGCACCAATAACAAAAAAGGGAGTTATTACACTTAGTACCTACTAAATGAAGCGAGGAGGCTGAATGCAGATCGTGATAGGAATAAACATTACCAAACAGAAATGTGTGTATGACAAATTCAATTCATCAAAATGGAAAGCGAAACAATGTTTTGTTTTTGGAAACAGAACTGAGGGTTAATTCTACAATAATATTTATTTGGCTACCAATTACAATAGTGGATCAAACTGTAACAGTGGGTAACAAATACAATTCAGAAATAGTTAATAATAAAATGTACCATTTCTAGTTTTATTTTACAAAAATCAGAGATTAGTAGTTAGACGACAAAATAATAATATTATGGACCTAGTTGTTAAGTTAATATTTATTTTCTTATGCTACAATTTCTCATTAGTTGTAACAACAATCGTCATTAATATTTAAATTAGCATTATTGACTAAACATTTTATTTTCTACATTTCTATTATTTATTTACGGATGTAGTGTCAAAAAACTTTTTTTTTTAGTTTCCCTTACAGTAAAAAAACCAAATCATTGTATTGAGACAGATTTTTAGGAACTTGAAACTTTAACGTCCAGATTCACTAAGAAGGTTTAAGATTTAGTACTGGTTTAAATTAAGATCTTCTAGTTGATCAGACATATTTTGACAAGTTTTCGTCCTGTCGTTGTTAATAAGATGCCATTAAAAACTTATGAATTCTTCGAATATTTCAGCGATTTGCTTGGTTTCCAAATGATTTTCATCTTGGAACGGGTTGCTAGAGTGAATTTTGTTCTATTATTGTTGAAAGTGCATACTAAAATTGCCCTTTTCTTTATAAATTTGCGAAAAAGCTCCGAAATAAATTCATCGTATAAAATTTTGTTGTCTTATTCTCACAGTTGTCAGTTTAAAACATTTGGTTGTCAAATTAGACCGGACTAGCGTTGGAGAATCTGGCTGTATATGTATTAATTTAACAGAAAATGCAATTCAGATTATACTTAAAGGTCCATTGTCTTTAATAGCATGAAATTTTCGATCAACCTGTCGATGCCGCATCATGTTCTGGACCAGGATTATAAATAAAAAAATTTGTAATTGAAATCTGATAAAAATGACATATTTGTATTGGATTATGGTGTTTTTGTGCAAAAGCGTCTTATGGATGCACATACGGCTGGGGTATCATCAATTGGCCAGCGAGGTCACCTGACCTTACTCCGATGGACTTTTATTCGTGGGGATACCTCAAATTAGAAGTTTATATCAACGCTCGGGCCACACTAACTGCATTAAAATAAGGAATTAGAGAGGAATTTGCTGCAATTCCAGCAGACATGCGTTTAAATGCTTTTCGCCATTGAGGTCTGTATTAGAGGAGTGTTTCAACCGAAACGGGGGACATATGTACAATATCATGTAAAAAAAAGACGCCCTATTTCTCTGTAAGTTGGGCAAAATAAATTATTTTTGAAGTACTTGTTGACTTTTTAATAGCTGTTTAAAAACTGAAATCCATTCTGGGAGACCTTGCATAATGGATATAAAAAATATTTTACTTTTATAGCTTAACTTAATTTATTGTTTGTCTTAACTCTTATTCATAAAATAAAAACGTACTTACTTGAAAACTTACTTCAATAAAAGAACTGTTGTTGGTAATAAAATATTTTTTTTCTGTGAGTATCGCTGCTTTAATTACATTAGTGACGAGAGCGCAATAAGTAAAATTACGACGTGGTCAAATCAATTTCTGTTTTAAGTACTTGGAGCAGGAGATTTCGAGTTTCTATAATTTTTAATAAGCTGTGATTCAAGCTGATAGGAGCTCACGGCTTTAATGAGTGAAAGAAAACATTTTTTTAACATATTAAAGTGCCTGTAAAATATAGCCTCTGAGTTAAATCCCCACAGTTTAGAATAAATACTTTCTCTTTCATCTTCGATCAGGTTCAAAAATGACAAACCGATTTATAATGATTATTTAAAAAAAATTAAACCACTTAAAATTTTACTACCCACAAAGTACTTTTTAACCATATTAATGAAAATGATTTATAACATATGGGTGGTCTAAATGTAATTGAATGTTGGATCGCGGTGTGCCATAGACGTCGTCAGGATTAAAGTTGATAATTACAGGTTCCTACCTTACCTGAATATTGATTTTGGTACCGTGTAGGTCCAAAATTATATGGTGCATTGAAAAATTATCCGAGGGAATTAAAATATTGATCCCAAAGGCGATATTTTAAAGTATTTACTTAATAGTGACTGATTTACGATTGGGATTATGCAGAGGCGTGCGCGGTGAAGTTTCAAGAAAGGAGAGTCCTTTTTATAGACACTTATTTTAGATATCACAGAAATGTGGTATAAAGTTCTAAAATTTCCAACAATGCCCATAACTGAAAAAAACTCGTAGTTTTGTGCTTGGGATAGTCCATAAAACGATTGTATCCATATTCATAATTTTGGTTTAATTTTTTTGGAAGTAAATTTAATGTGGCAGTAGTTATTGCTTCCGGAAGTTCTGGAGGAATTCCAGTAATGGAAAATTCATTGTCCATCATTATTTTGCACTTTCTTATTAGATATAAGATATGTAATGGCTTGAATGTTTGAAAAAAAAACAACAAATTAAATTTACACGCATCAAACTTAACAATACAAAATTAATACGCTTCCATGGTAATACAACCAATTTTCGCATACTTTCTTGCCTTTCGATTGCCACCTCACTCGTTTCAATCAGATAAGCCGTTCGCGAGTTCAAAATGATCAACTTTATACTCAATCGTTGCTATGGTAATCATCGGACTCAAAATTTATAAAGATATTTTTGAAGGATTGACCGAATTCTACCCAGATATCAAATTTCAACTCTTCAACTCAATAAATAATGGAAATAGCAAACTGTTCGTCGTCATGGCAACGAAATGTCAAAATTAATTTCACATAAAAAAGTAGCTTACTTCGTTCCCTTTCGATTGCCACCTCACTCGTTTCAATCAGATCAGCCGTGCGTGAGTTAGAAAGTGTCAACTTTATCCTTAATCGTTGCTATAGAAACCATGGGAATCAAAATTTACACATATAATTTTGAATGGTTGTCCGAATTCTTCCCATATATCAAATTTCAACTCTCCAACTCAATAAATATCGGAAATAGCAAATTTTTCGTCGTCATGCCAACGAAATGTAGAAATTATTTTCAAATAAGAGAAAAATTAGGAATTTTAAGGCATCAATTATTTGTGCATAAAGTTATTTTTTGTGACAACGTTTTATAAGTGACACTTTTGGATTATCATCAAAATTTTGAAAATACGTTGTTTTAGGCACTATTCCTTAAAAGTTATACTTTTAAGCACTAGTGTCTAAAAGTAAAAATCCAATATCAAAAACAATAACCGAGTTTATTTGTCATAAATAATAAATACACAGTTACTCAAATTGCTAAAATAAACGTTCGATAACTCAAACTTAACTTCTTTTACAGCAACTCAAGTACTGGTTAGAATGGCCAGGGAGTTGCTTGTATATTTTAGGGAGCTTTAAAAAATAGGCTAGTAATACCTTTTCTGTGACATTTTCAATTCGTTTTCATTTGTATCAACTTACAAACTTCCTACATTAACAACAAATATCCCCATAGGAAAGAAACCCATAACTCAATCTGCAGAGAGTAAAATTAAAAGAAAATGGAGAGATGCTGGCACTATTAAGGATCTTACTGGAAAAGGTCGCCCTAGGATTTCAGGTAAAAAAGAATTAGATATTGGGTTAACTTTTGAAGAAAATTCGCATTCTTCAACAACACAAGCAGCATGTGATAACGATGTACACAGAAAAATAGTGTTGAAATTTTTGAAAAACAGAAAAATTTAATCCATATTATGTTACAATTCGTTCAAGAATTAATGAATGATCTTCTATATATATATATATATATATATATATATATATATATATATATATATATATATATATATATATATATATATATATATATATATATATATATATATCTGTACCCCAGAGCGAAACTATGTTAAGTCACAAAACCCTCTTTTGAGAAAATCAAGTTTAAAAATATTTTTCACGCAGTTTTTGCAGTAGCTTAAACAAATGGATAGCAGATTTGTAAAATTTAAAAACTAAAGTTCTCAGTGCGTCCTTAAAAACTGCCTAACGGTATTTTTTGGAAAAAATACTAATTTTTTCCCCAAGGTGACTTAACCTAGTTTGTCTCATAGAAAAAATATCAAAACCGGACTTGAAATATATTAAGTCCAATAAAGATAAAAATAAATAAAATGCAAACAAAGTTAAGGACCAAAATAAAATTTATTTTTAATACAAAAATGTCAAAAAGTTATTATTGCATTATTAAAAGAAAGAAAACTGGCTAGTCGGATTCTTCACCACCGTGTGGCAAATTACGATAAAAATCATGGAAGGGTATTGGTATCCAAGGTAATAGTTTTTGTAAGTGTTATATGTGTGTATATTTTTTAGTAGGGATATTTTTTAGTTTTTCTCGAATTTTGGGGAAAATCTCAGGAATGGCAGATGCGTTTCTGGTGTTTCTTGTAATTGTAAAGGTGGAAAATTCATCAGTAAATTTATATTTGTAAACGAGGACGCCTGGATTTTCTTTTCTTACTTGTAAGTAGACACATTGGGAGATTAAGAAACTTTCTCCTGATTCTGCTTTCTTTCTTAAAACAAAGGGAGAACTATTGCCATCACAAAGAATTTTAAAATTGAAAAAGTTATCTGTCTCCATCGCAGTCACATCAAAAGTTTTTTTTTGTACCACATAACCTGTCGACTTGTTGCCAGTCCCATGGAGTGACGGTTCTTAGTTGGGAGACTTTTTTCCTTTCTCGCTCGATGATTGAGTGATCGCCATCAGCGTTCAAAGTATACCGGTATACTGATAGATAAAAACAAACTCTAAATTAGGTTAGGTTATGTGGACTTAAAGTATTCCAGCGGCATACTGTCTTAAAGGTAAACAATGTTAAGGTCACTTAACCTGGTTTTGCTCTAAGGAGACTCTGGACTTAACATTATTCATAAAGGTCTAACTTCCTTGTTAAAGCGGGTAACTGAATATTAAAAAGCTCATATGAAAGATAAAGTATTTCTCATATATTTAACATAGATAACTCATTTTTAGCACATATATATATATATATATATATATATATATATATATATATATATATATATATATATATATATATATATATATATATATATATATATATATATATATATATATATATATATATATATATTATTTTCTCCGAAACTGAAGTCGACAATGCATCTTCAGCAGCATTTTCGATATCGGAAGACTTGTCTAAATTATTCATTTTCGGAAAATCTTTTACAATTTTCAAGTGACGACGTTTAAACCGTTGACATCGATTGAATTTAAAGAAAGAGCGCCTTGGAAACTGATAATTCGCAATTTGTTGCCTGTCTACTTTTCATTGGCGTGACGTGGAAATGATAATAATAAAGTACCTGTACGTTAATTCATAAGACCAAACCGAAAGAAAATCATAAAAATATAAAGCATAAAACGCTTTCACAAAAAATCTTGTATGAAATTCGTTGCGAAAAGAGTGTGTCTTAAGCACTCTACGTGTTGTCACGTCGCGTGCTTAAAACGAACTTGTTTCATACATTTTCTTTCAATTTTTGAACGATTGGCGGAAATATAGTATGTATGCCTCGTAGGAAATCCGACATTCCCGGACTCTGTGTTGCTGGACTCGGTTAGCGCCTGGACTAGCAAACTTCGCAGTCATCTGGGAATGTTAGGCTTTTCCTACTAGATGCAATATACTATTACCAAAATGTTGTTCAAATTAAAATATAATTTAAATTTAAACAATTTTTTATAATAAATTCTAATGTTTTCCAAGTAATGCTTTGTAAAAGTGCTAAAAATAAATTCCAATAATTATGAAGTTTTCAGAATTAAAAAAATCATACCTTATTATAAACAATTATCCACAGATATTGCTTAGGAATAAAACACTGGAATTCTAGGTATTTCGGCAGCTTTAAAGTTTACCGGCGAGATAATGAGAGCAGATGTATGCTTAATTGAAGATATATGAAATTGAAGTAAAGAATTAAAAGGGCTTTATTTTGTATAACATACCCTTGGTGGTTTTTCAATCGTTTTTAAAATATTTCAAATTAAAAATTATTCCGCATAAATATACTTTAAACGTAACTATCCAGGTTGCGAACAAAATACCTGCTACCTTTTTAAATTTTCTTTGTAGGTAAGTCAAAGTTAATGTCAAAAGGTTGACAATAATACTTTAGTCACCGTGAATTTGTAATTTTATTTTTATGCAAAATGTGTAGGATTCTATTAATGAGAGATACAAAATGTTAAAAAACACCATAATAAAAACAAATAGAAGACTAGAAGAAAGAGAAAGGTAATTATTGATATTACTGGAAACAGCGAATTTTTTCATGAAATTTTGCACATACCCTAATCTTGGGTCGTAGAACACGAATCCGAAGTCAGCTTTTGGCGGTCTCGTATGGTTTTTCCAAAAAAAAAATTGTTTTTGGAAAACTTTTAGGTTAACTTTTAGGTTACCTTTTTGTTATAGATTCCTTTAAGTTTCGACACTTTCACTTCAACATATCTGTAAACTTATAATTTTTATTAGTTTTCGTCACACAAAACGCCACATTTAGGCAAAAATAGCTAAGAAAATTGCTTTTTTCTATCGAAAATTCCATTTTATCGCTACTAGACGTCATTATTTTTCCAGCTGTCAATTTTCCGGCGTTGCCACGTTTACAAAGCATTTTTCTCGCAAATTCTAACAATTTAACAACAAATTTAACCAAAAGGGCAAAAAGATGACCCCAACCAACACCCTGGGGCACCGATCCCTCTTCGCCTGCGAGGAAAGAGACTGGTCAGGGCCCCTAACCAGGTGCTAACCCTGCTCCGACCTTAGGGTGCCCTCCGATCCACCGTTATACCACCGTTATATCGAAAATATTAGATCTGTCACCTAATTCACCGACTTAGAAAAGTTTTTGATACGAACGGTGGATCGGAGGGCACCCTAAGGTCGGAACAGGGTTAGCACCTGGTTAGGGGCCCTGACCAGTCTCTTTCCTCGCAGGCGAAGAGGGATCGGTGCCCCAGGGTGTTGGTTGGGGTCATCTTTTTGCCCTTTTGGTTAAATTTGGTTCATTTTCGCATTTTCCCGCTAACCTTATGTAAAGCTAGCAGTATTTGAGGGAAAAACGATTATGCGAAAATGAACCAAATCTGAGCAAAAAGGTGTATACACCCAAACAAGCCTGAGCAAAAAGGTGGTCAGGTTTGCTCTGTTTTCATTGATATAGATACATATCTATATCAATGAAAACTGAACAAACCTGACCACCTTTTTGCTCAGGTTGGGTGAGCAAAAAGGTGGTCAGGTTTGCTCAGTTTTCATTGATATAGATATATATGTATCTGTATCAATGAAAACTGAGCAAACCTGACCACCTTTTTGTTCAGGTTTGCTTGAGTTGGGTATACACCTTTTTGTTCAGATATGGTTGCATGCATCAGCATATGCAGGTGTTGGATTGCTGATAAATAGGATTTTGGTTACGTCTGATGTAGGTTAAAATTAAAAAATGTTGTTGACTAAGTTGGACAGAATAGTGAATTTAGTTTGTTATGGTTAGCTTTTTTATTATTCCTAATTTACAATTTTTTCATGAAAAATAAGTAAACCTGGCAACGCCGGACACTTGACAGCTGGGAAAATAGTGGCCCCCTAACTAACCCTAATCTATGAATAATGGCATCTAGTAGCGATTAAAATGACATTTTCTATTGGAAAAAGCAATTTTCTGAGCTATTTTTGCCTAAATGTGCTGTTTTGTGTGAAGAAATAAAATAAAAATTATAAGTTTACAGATATGTTTAAGTGAAAGTGTCGAAACTTAAAGGAATCTATAAAAAAAAGGTAACCTAAAATTTAACCTAAAAGTTTTGCAAAAAAAAAATTTTTTTTGGAAAAACCATACGAGACCGCCAAAAGCTGACTTCGGATTCGTGTTCTACGACCCAAAATTAGGGTCTGAGCAAAATTTCATGAAAAAATTCGCTGTTTCCAGTAATATCAATAATTACCAAGAGAAATTCTGGGCAATGGAAAAAGAAGAAGAGAAAGAAATGATGAAAGGGACCTAGCGATTTTATTAAATTTTCAAGAGAATTTTAAGAAATCAATTCCCGATTGTGTGCGGTATCTCAGATATGGAAGAAGAGATAAAATGTTGACTTATGGAACAGTTCAAAGAACGTTAAAGTGTTTTAAGTATAGACCATATAAAATTATGCCAATCAAAAAGAAAGGAGATACACTTTTGTGACAAATATTAACGAAAGAATGTGGCAAGATCCTAATTTATTCCATACTATCGCTAGGACTGACGAAGAAACTTTCTCAACTGCGGGAATGTTTAATAGACGAAATGGTTATGCTTGGTCAGGGGCGTAATTCAATCAACGTTTGGTGTAGGATATTACAAAATAAAATTATTGGACCATTGTTTTTTCGGGGAGCATTAACTGACCAGCGCTAACTTAATTTTTTATAAACTGAAATCGAAGATATTCTCGACGAACTGCCACTTGAAGAACATCGACGTACTATATAGCAACAGGACGACGTGCCTCCCCATAATATAACTGAGGTTCGCAATTTTTAAACCATCAGTATAACGAATGGATCGGTAGATATGAAACGTTACATTGGCCTGCAAATAACCCAGACCTCACACCCTTAGATACATTTCTTTGGGGCCATTTAAAATATGTCGTATACAACAAATAATGAAAGTATTGAAGAAATTCAACGGAAGGTAGAACTTCTCCTAGAATCCAAAAATATTATAAAAATCATACCATCCAATTTAAAATAAGCGAGAAAATCGATGCTTTATACTATATTTTTTTATTCGATGCTCAATTGTTTTGCTGATAAGATTGCTGATATGAATGATCCACAAAAATCCCCAAAACTTTCGTATTTAACCCCCCCAAAACAACGTATTTTTCCATCTTTAAAAATAAAAAGTTGTAAGGCATGTTCTATTTTATTTGAATATTCCTGTAGTACACGAAATGTTCAAAAATCTTTTTTCTGATAATTAGTTCCGGAATGTACATTTTTTAGAAAATACAATTGTTTAAAAATGCTTCTTTTCAATAATAAAATTTTTCTAGTGCACTTTTTTGAAAATTGGATTTGGAACTTTATAGTTTAGAAAATGTTAATAAAAAGAGACAGAAACAGATGTTGAGAAAAACTAAGCAAACTTGTACATATTCGCCTTTTTCGAGATTGGTCAGGTTTGCTTAGGTTAGCCCAGGCTTTTTTGTCTTTTTTATCAATATTTTTTGAACGATGAAAATCTGAAAGCTGTATAAAACCATAGTCAGAATCTAGGACCCCAACAACATATTTTAACAACATTAAACTTGGTCAATAAACCGTAACCACGTTAGTTTGTCATGATTAAAAAAAAATATATATTCTCAAAAAGCGTCTTTCGAATTTTGAAATTATTGAATCGAAAAATGATTCCTTAAAAAATATTCGTTAACCCAAATTTTGGGCGTTTAGATATTATCCTTCTAGGGTAGCAGTGCTTCCTTTGCTTTTATGTGGACGGTACGCCACTGGGCATATTTATTAATAGTATTTAGATTGGTAATCGGATGCGAAATTATGCAAAATTCGAGACAATTATTAATTGTTTATTGATTGGGGTCTTCCTCTACATCTGCTGGGGCATTCATTATGGAAGACGAATGGTTCTATCAAAAAGTAATTGATTAAAATAAAGAATTATGACCGAGCAAAAAATGCTAAGCGAAAATTTTTCAATTATTTACTTCCTATTACATTCTCCCTCAAAAAAATATTGCTATCATGAATCAGAGTAATGTTGTCACTTAAAACTAGAGGGTTTTTCTTTATTTCATTTTATGACCTAACAAGAAAATCGACAGAAATTGTTAAAATAACACTAACTTTAAGAAACATTTTCCTTTTTGATTTATTCCGGTATCACCTCTAGTTTTTAAGGTATAGACAAAAATGTACATTTCTTTGCGAAATTTCAGGGTCAATTATTTCAACCCCCTTAATCTAAATATCAGCAGATGAAAAAAATGTTCGCCTTATTTTTCGATGATCTACCTGTTGGCCCGGATGAGTTGGCCCACTGGGTGAGATGACCCACTTTACTGTTTCCGGTATTGTTATTGTGTGTGCTATTGGTCACCCCCACTAGCATGAGTAATTAACCTATCGTGATTTTGGTGGTTTTATTATATCAAAACAATGGTAAGTTAGGTTCAATAATATCATTTAAGGTTCACGAAAATATTTTAGGCCTAAGCGAAATCCAATTTTTTGGCCATTCATCACATTTTTACCAAATTATCAATATTATATACATTCTATACACTGTTGAGGTTATGTTAGGTCGACAGTAAGGACGAGTTTACACTGCTTATGTTTAAAATTACGTGGACCATCCCTCCCGTAGTTTTGGGACAGATAGCCCAGTACGATCATGGGATAGATAGCTCACGGGCTATCATATTGAAAACCGAAAATCCATTCAAATAAATCAAGAAAAAAATAACCGCCAAGAAGGAAAAGCAAGTACTAGAGAGAAAGGATACAATAAAAATTAAAAACAAGCAACAAAAGAAGAAATTGATTGATTTGTCCACGGGCGAACAATTGTCAAATTTTGAGACACAAGAATAATGAGACAGTATGAATGAAGAAGATAACACGAAATGCCTGGGATGTGGTGAACACTATATTATTACGTTGAAAAAGGAAGACTGGATACAATGTCTACATTGCCAGAGATGGCGATTTAAACCTATGCATGTGGCCATTGTGGTAAAACATTATGTCAAAAAAGACTTTATGTTTAAGGTTGTGGTTGAGCCATTCCGCCCTTAGTATCAGGGTCAACTAACCCATATAATCCGGGTGAGTTGCTCATTTTGCTTAAAGCTACTTATTTTTTTTTTAGAAAAATTACATACAAACGTATGAATTGACAAGTTTTGCGATAGTCCGAAAGCAAGTTAGCATTTTCATGTACGTATATCAATTGATTTACCAAACTGATTGTTATTATGTATTGTAATAACTATGCTTAAGAGTGTCAAAATATCAGTCTATAAAAAAACTTGACTTCCACTGACTTAAATTTAAATATAAATTTTTAACACAATTCTTTTTTGGTACAAAACTACAAAACTAAAACATATTATTAAGTAATAGGAATAAGAGGTATTTAAAAAAAAATTTATGATTTTTTGAAAACTTTCAAAACCAGCAAATTCTGTATTAGGTTTGCTTATCGTTTACTAAACTGAAAACACCAGACGAAAATTTTCCGAAAACTTGGTATAACGAGGTTTTTGGCGCGCGTCGGCCTACACGTCATGTAATGACGTAATATAGGGAAATAGTTAAATATTTTTAAAAGTAGTTAAATTACACAAAAGTAGTTAAAATACCTTAAGTAGTTAGCACTGAGCAGCTAATACTTTTTTAATTACTTTTTGCGAATATTTTATGCATATTTAAAATAATCGTGTATAACCTAGCAGAAAAAAAGTAGTCAGAATACAACTACTTTTGCAGGAAAAGTAGTTAACTACTTTTGTAGTTAACTACTGCCCAGCTCTTATTAGGGTTTTTAGGATTGAAACCACTTAAAAGCAGTGGCGGCTGGTGAAATTTCAGAGTTGTATATTTCTGTTCCTACTTACAGGACCCGTACCAAATTTAGGGGGTTTAATAGTGAGCCCACTGGGAATATTTTGGTAAAGAAAAAAACATTTTGTAATTTGCGAAAAAAAGTTGAATTTTTGGTGTGCCCCTCCTAGGAAAAAAATGAACACGTCTAGATATTTTATTTATTATTTTTTCTAAACAAATTTTAAATCATTTTGTCTACAGTTTTTAAATTAAATGTGTTAGTAGAAAGTTATGGTCATTTGAATTTTTTTAAGCCTAAAATATAATTTAATAAAATTCAAATGACTATAACTTTCTACTAACACATTTTCTTCTTTCAAAATTTAAAAAATGTCGACGAAATGATGTAAAATTTGTTTACAAAAAATAATAAATAAAATACCTAGACGTGTTCGTTTTTTTCCTAGGAGGGGCACACCAAAAATTCACCTTTTTTACGCAAATTACAAAATGATTATTTTCTTTACCAAAACATTCCCAGTGGGCTCACTATTAAAACTCCTAAATTTGATACGGGTCCCGTAAGTAGGAACAGAGATATACAACTTTGAAATTTCACCAGCCGCCACTGCTTAAAAGTGATAATTTGACAGTTAAATTAATTTCTGACTACAAAGTATTTTTATCTGTAATCCATAGTGAGCTTACTTATAAAAAAGATCACTGGGTAGACTGAGCAATATTTATTAATATGGCTAAGTTTTAATTAACGTAACATTTTTTTGTCTGCAGGTTTTATTACTTTTTTTCGCGAACCTCGTAGGAAAATAATTACTTTAATTTATGTTTGCGTGTGAGATATTGGGTATATAAATTATTTCCAGGATTCATAATTAAAACTAAAATGCCCATAAATTAATTATTTGGAGCGTTACCCGCTAATGTTATTGCGGTACAACGTTTTGCGGAAACTCATTTCGGATGACATTTATAATAAACATTTATTAGCACAATACAAATAACACATATTATATTAATTTATATTTACAGGTAAATTTAATATCAAATATTTTTAACATGCATTGTTACATATGACAAATAATTCTTGATTGTATACAACATGAGCAGAGGCATCCCGAAAGCGATATATTTGGGGAGTGGGCGCACCCCTGCCCACCATAGGTACGCTACAGTACATGACGGCCAAGTAAAATTTCTAATTAGAGTCAATTCAGGCCCAAAATGCGTGTCCCATAAATAGCAATGTTTACGTCAGTCTTACTACCTCGTATCTTTTACCGTTTCGAACATAGCAATAGTGGTTTCACCTATTTTAGACACCCTGTATATTTATAAATAAGGGAAGAAATAAATAGAATAAAAAATAAATAAAAAGATACAAACACTAACCTGTTCCTCAAACTAGTTATATGAACAAATTATAAGTGATAATTTTATTTATTGATGAAATATTTTTCCTACGCGACATTTTTCATCATAAAATCCTTAAATTAATAATAACACATAAATAGATGAAAAAACAGTCTAATATTTAAAAAAATGTATTTATGTTTACACCATCAAGAAAAATATGAAAATACCGTTTTTTCATTGTTTACGAGTTAAAAAAAACTGCTATGTAAAATTTTTTAATTTCTGTCGGAAAATGTTCCTGGGGGTCCCTCTATCATATTCTTAAAAAAAATGGCCTGTGGTATTTAGGCTCATTTAAAGTTGGTTAGAAAAATATAACAATGCCGTTTTTTCATTGCTTATCACAACTTAAAAAAAACGGCCTATGTAGAAAATTTTAATTTTTGCGGGCAATGATCCTAGGGGTCCCTTTATCATATTAAGCAAAAAAAATGGCTGGTGGTTTTTAGGCTTATTTAAGGTTGATTAAGGGCAGCCGTGAAACATTTGATCGCAAACTCGAGGTCCGTACCTTCATTCGTTTTTAAAAATATCAAGCCTTTAAAAATTAAACATCGCGATAAAAACTAAAAATTTTGAAAAAAATATTAAAAATTTAAAGACCGTTATTTCTCCTAATACTTAACAAGTTGTTCAAAATGACCACCATGAACTTCTTTGCAGTAATAAGGTCGATTTTGAAAGTCACGTTTTTGAGAATGTCAGGTCTTACTTCATGGCATAAACGTCTTTAACATTGTTAGCATTTTTTTTAATAAAACACATTTTAGCAGTTTTTTTATAAAACGACAGTGTTCCATAAGGGGTGAATTCGAATATAGTTATAGTTATACTTTTCCGCACTCACGCACAGCGATGTGGAGTCTTTGGACGGAAATTTACATACTTTCTGTACATTTCTAGGAATTGTCCCTTATTTACTTTATTTGAGATACAAACAATTTTAAAGAATAATTGTTTTAAATCTCGAATCTTAATAACATGGATGTTCATCTTTACGGCACGCACCGGTAAGTTCAAATAAACCAGCCACCTTAATTAAAAGATAAATTTCACCTGGTTCTGCTTTTTTAGGTCTAAATCCTACATACTGCCTTTAAGGTACGATGTGAATTTATAAAATTTACTAATATCAAGACCCTTCTTTACTTTTAATACATTTTTTAACAGGGAGTATTTAGACCATAAAATATTAGGCTTACATATTTTACTCGTCTCAAGAAAATAAGCTAGAAATACTTCTTTTTTTACAGTTTTCTCCCCTTTTTCGTTGCAAATGTTTGAAAAATTTCATACTGTTCCTCATATTTTTTCTTGATTTATCTGGAAGGAGCTTTAAATTTGGGACTTCTGCTACTTTTTGAATAGTGTCTGGAATTTCTGCGTCAGAACTTTCCATTTTAGGACGAACAAAAGGTTAAAATAATTTTGTAATGATGCTATTTTGATGCACTCCTATTATTTGTATTTTAGTTGCCATAAAAGCAAAATAATTCTAGTAAAAATTTGACATGTACAATGGTAATCAAAAAAGATGTGTTTTTGAAAATTGTGTATGGAAATGTTAAAAATGTTTGAAAAGCAATGAACTTTCATATGCCCGCACTGAAATGTGTGTGCAAAATACCTACTTTGCGCACGCTGGTAGAAAAAAAAAATTTTCTTATCAACCATGTTTTAAATTTATGCACTGTCTGAATAATTAAATTTAACTGACGTTTATTTGGTAAAGCATTAAGTCTCTCGCCCACTGACTTTTTGATCGATCATCCTGCACTGTCTTAAAACCAAAATATATTATTAGGTGCCTCATTCGATTGTCATTTAAAAATTTCGATTTTACACGGATACAAAACGGGTGAACATACGCGGAGACACAAGATTCAGATAATGTCAAATATAATTTATTAAATAAAGCTTTGAAACACCCAAGCTGTCTAAGCGAATAAGGTGAAGATAGGGCTTTATTGCTTTACATAAAGAAAAGCTTACGGTAATTTGTTATGTTATTTTAAAGATAATATGCTTCGACGTGACACAAGGTCATATTTAGCAATATAGAATAATAGGGAATATATGCACATTGCATATAATCCAAATTCCCCTGAAATATATTTTTTTGTATTCTCTACATAAATTAATTAATGGTGGTTGGTTTTATCCATTTATTTTGGTCTTTTAACAAAAAAAAATATTTTTCACTGTCAATTTTCATAAAAAAGTCGAGACTTGCAAAACCTGATGCTATTGGTTGTGACGTCACATGTCATGTAAATAAAAGTGTTGTAATGGCTAGTGTATAGTGAATTTCAGTGTTAATTTATTTTCCTGAATTATTTTCCAGAGGTTAGGAGATTTCTTGGATAAGAGACATTACATTTTAATAAAAGGAATGTCAATGACCGGAACGAAATTTGTTCAAGGACAATAGGATAATTTGCAAAAAGTTGATGCTTGTATGATGAATGGCCGCTTATTTGAACCTATTTAAAATTTCGTTACGTATACTTATTATTTATTGTAACAAAAAATAAATGTACTGCCAAATATGCTTACTTAAATTTGGCGATTCTGACCTTTAATAACACCTCCCAGTAGAGACATTCGTTACATAAACATCGCAGTGATAAAAAACTGATCTATAATTTTTATATAACTTTTCGTACCTACATCACGTTTATATCAATGCAACATAAATGAATGAAGTAGTTCTAAGGTTATCTATGTTACATTATTATTATAATTCAGGAAGAGCCAGTTTTTACATTTACCTCTATGTTACATAAATTTTAAAACCGATTTATGTCAAAAACGTGGTGTCATCATCGAATGAACACAATCCATTTTTCCACACAGTTTATGGATAAACTTCTGTCAGGAAAAACTAAAAATCACGTAAAATATCACTATATTACGACTTGCCTGGAAAATAGAAACGAAATTACGCCTTTCAGATTTATCAATGAACCAGGCGACGCCTCATGAAGCGATTATGCCACTCTCGCTCTAAATTTGGTCACCATGCAAATAAAAAATTTACTATCACGAAAAATAATCGTATATCTATTAGTATATTTTAACAATCCTTAGTCGTCATATGCTTTAGCCTGTCGTATTTATGACTGTAAATAAATATTAACCCACAGTAATTGCGTTATTTTAGTAGAGTTTATCAATCTACAAATATTATACATAACTGAAAACATAGCAACAGTCGTTCTCAAAAAGTAGGTAGGGGACCATATCGTTTGGAGGGTTTTATAAATAACTTGGGACTCCTGGACTGCTCTAGTATGAAAATAAGTGTATCTATACTTGATTCAAAATCAACAGTCATCGCGCTCCTAGCAGTGAAAACCCAGAAATTCAGCAGCAGTAAAAATCCGGCTCATCCCATTGTAATTGGTTTTGCTTATTTGCCTGCATTTCTGGGTTTTCACCGCTGCCTGGTAGCGTGATGGCTAATTTCTTAAACTAATTGTCGGACTTTAATTTCTATAATAATTACCTACTACATAATTTTTAAATTTTCTGCATTATAAAAATACCCTTTACGCATTAGCAAAAACTCCCTATTGTACAAAACCCCTCTAAACCCTAAGTAGGCGTAAATTCCCAACACTATATAACAATATGCTTTGTTGCTTTTTTTCTTGCTTATCTCACATAATTAGCCGTTGGACAAACAAACATATTTGGTTTTGTTTGTTAAGGCAAAAAAGGAATCGATTGATACAAATTTGCAAGGCAATTTGTGCCCAATTAGGCCGCAATATCGTAAACGTTTCTTCTTCTGCAAAAAGTTAATGTATTCACCAGCGTTATGCATGCCTGTTAAGTGGATGGATGATTTTCTTGGATTTTATCTCATTAAGAGAACCTAGATATTTTAACAAACAATTTATGGTTTTTCATAAATTAAACAAGAACGTTCGATCTTGCTGAAATCGCTTTTTGATCTAAGCTGGCACAAAAACTGCCTTCTTTCGCCCATCGTCGCGCTATTGGGATTTATCCCTTTTCTACCAATACTTCCACGGATTTGGCTTTGAAGAACTAACCGCTATAATTCCCCCCTTGATTGTCTCTAACAGAGCAACAAGAGGCGTATTACATATGCATCCCTTTACTGTCCTGCTCTAAAAGCCTAGAAGATCTCACTTCTCTCGCTCATTAACACCTACAGTCTCCAGATTATGGAACAAATTGACTGCAGGTGTTTTCTCTGTCTTTTTTTATGTTTTGACAGCCCACGAAGACCGAAGTCTAAGTATTATGTACCGTGGGTGCACTGGGGAAATCCGACTCACAGATCCAGGGCTGAAAACATCCGTAGGGACTTCACCAGCCCTTTAAGAGGATGTGTGGGGTGGTACCACCTCGGTTGAGGAAGAAATCCTCTACCACCTTCCCCCTCTCAACCTCCAATTCTTTAAATTTCGTGTCAGTCGATTACATATCCTTTCTCTTCAGACACCCACGGTACGTTAGTACTTAGGCACAAGAATAAATAATTTATTTATTCTTGTAACTTAGGGTTGAAGTCTACGTGGACTGTCTCAGATAAAAAAATGTGTAGATAACAATAAAAATCACAAAATTGATTAACAGACTGATTCAAAATTGAATTAAGAAACTTATTCAAAAAGATATAATCAAAAATCTCTCGATGGCAATCAATTAATTGAATTTTTTTGCAGTGTATGGAAAAATACGCTAAAAAAGTAAGCTGATTATAAATATCAAATATTAAGCGGCCTATTTTTTTGTTACGCCGGGCCAAATGCTGCATCTTAAAAAATAACTTGATACATATTATATTTACGGTACGTACAAGATCAAAGCTTTTCTTTCACCAGTGGAATGTAAGAAAATGGATATAACAAACACTCTCTCCAGATTTTCGCGCGGATATCATCAGTCCATCACATTTTCACAGATGGATCTTATCCTCTGCGAACAGATTTAGTTGTCGTGCAGTCAATGCTTTTTCATTTCGTTTGCTACTTTCTTACCAGATTTGAGGATTTATTTGGTATCATTTTCCAAAATAAGTTTATTTACCCTCCTTTTAGGGCAAAACCCTTTTTATGTTTTTTAAATCTGTTTTCTCTGTTATGAAAAATAAAGGAGGAAAGATGGAACAAATTGAAGATGAAAATTAGGGCGAACATAATATATCGAAAATGGAAAAGTTTTGCTGTATAGGGGTAGTTACTGAGTAAATATTTTTTATCCTTGAAGATTTTTAGCGTACCAGGATTACGCTCGACTCTCTTGTTATTTTTAATACTAGGAAGTAAAAGTAAACATAAAGTGTTGTTTGGAACAAAACTTTCTAAATTTCTCGTACGTCGCATTGAAAATAGAACTAATAACAAGAACAAAGTCAAACATATTATATAGACAAAGGTGAAACATTTCTCGTAAGTAACAAATACCAAGTAGGTAAATATCTAAAACTTATGAAAGCTGAATCAATAGGGAACAGCAATAAATAATAAGTATTAGGACAACAAATTTTTCGATGTCCTGTTTCATTTACACTGAAATGTGAATTAAAATTGAAAGCAGTATACAGGGTGATGGAAATGGTTTAATATATTGGCACGGGTGACTCCTGGAGTAGTCTAGAGGCTCACTCAATACTTGTTTTGGTTTAATTAAACAACCGTAAAATTTTCTCCGACACACAAAACCCGACCATATGCGGGCCTGCAATTGCGACGTTGCGAAAATTTTATTTTCGAGGGAATTTTATGTTTTAAATTTGTTCTACTAAAAAAATTCGATCAAGTGCAAGCTATACTTGTACAATTAGTGTTCCGTGTCATCAGCCTCCCAATTAACCTGAGCAAATCTCGGCCACCCGATATCTGCTCAGTTACCCGCTGCTGTTTCGATTGAGCCAAATTAAAAGTTTTGAAAAACGTGGCATGACAAAAGGTGTCCCTTACACTTTTAAAGTAAAAGTGGCAAACTGACTCTCATCCGCTTAGCAGCTACACGCGGGGGTCCCTCAGGGAACTGCCCTGTCCCCGAAACTATTTAATTTATATACCTCTAACATACCTCACCATCCCTCAACAAACTTGGCCATGTTTGCTGACGACGTGCTGATCTACGACAGCTCGTATTACGCAAACGTGGCCAAGTCTCATATCAATAATCATTCCCACAACCTCATCCCTTGGGATGAGAAGTGGAAGATGGAAATTAATGAGGCTAAATGTTAGTGTGTAACACTCACGAGGAAATTCACTAGTAATGTTATTCATATCCCAATTCGGATTAACAACGCCCAGATATTGCTGGCTAAAAAGCTTAAGTATCTGGGTGTTGTTATTGATGAAAGACTCCGCTTTGCAGTCAACGTATCCTACATACTCCAAAGATGATTCCTCGCAGTGCAAAGCCTTTATTCTATCCTATCTCCTAAATCTTCCCGATCCCCACAAAACAAATTGGTGGTTTATAACCAAATCATTAAGCCCGTTATGACATATGCCGCACCGGACTGGTCCGGCATATCAGACATGCAAATGGGCAGGTTACAGCGGTTTTCACAATTATGAATCGTATTCCAGCACTCTTCAAGCTTGCCTAAAGCGGGCTACTCACACGCCTGCCGCAGGGGCAATCTAGGGCGCACGGCAGACGGGGCAATCTAGGAAGCTTTTCTACACACATCCCTGGATATTTTTTGTTTGTACTGTTCAGGTTCAGTGTGCAAGTGAGAGTGAAGTGTGCCGCGCTAAAACTATTAATTTTTCATATAGGAAATGTTACACAAAGTAACCCTTAAATTTTACATATGTATTTTACATACATAGTCCATTTAAAATAAGCAAGTTCACATCTACTTCCGGTATAACCGGAAGTGCTACCATCTCCAAAATATTTTAGATGAAGAGAGCATCCTTGAAATCCCCTACATGCAAATTTTCAGAAAAATACATTAAATACTTCTTCAGATATAAACCGCGTTCACTCTTAGTGAAACACCCTGTATACATACTATAATAAGGCAAAGTAAGTACTCACCTTCTTTAACTCTCGCGCGCGTAGGACGTACGCATGTTTTCAATTTTTTTTTTGAAATGTGGTAAATCGATGTCCTTTTTCAGTTCGCGAAATATTTCCAACATCATTTCAAAAGTTTGCTGTCTCATATCTCGGCTGAAATATTGTTTGTTTTTTTTATCCCACATGTGAGGACGGTCTTTATAAACCGCTATCACACGCGTCCAAACTTCATGCTCTTTATTTTCCATTTTGTCGTAATGAATAAAATTACCAAAAATACTACTCCGCGCTTCGTTGGTTATGTACTAACTGACTCAAATTGGCCCAATCACACTACACACGTGTGGAGTGGCAGGGCGGCAGGATCTGATCTAGGGAGCTAGGAAGGTTCGGAGCCCCTGCCCCCTGCCTAGGAGACGATTTAGGAAATTGCCCCTGCTTGCCTACACACATCACATTTAAGGAAGCAATTAAGGAACATATCCCTAGATTGCCCCTGCGGCAGGCGTGTGAGTAGCCCGCTTAAACAAATAATCTTTCACCCATTCACGTGTCATTATAGTGTAGTCAATAAGTTCAAAATCGTGTTAATTCTTGATAAAGGTCCTAAAAATATGTACGATAGCTCATTGGATTCGGAATGACGTCTAGAAAAATGTGTTCGAAGGATTTTACTGCATGATAAAAATTGCAAAAGTTATTAACAAATTAAGATGAAAAAAAAGGTGTTTCGTTTTTTGGCAATTACTCAAAAACTATTAATATTTAAGACATTTAACAAAAAGATTCATAAAGAGGAGAAAAGGTTCAAAAAAAAGTCCCTACTCCCGGAACTCTACCTCCATTATTTATAATTTTAAGTTAGTGCTGAAAATAGGGCCCCGCACGGCCGATACAGCATGGCCGCGCTACCGCTCAACAGAGTCTATTACATAAAATAATTTTTTTATAGGGTTAAATATCAATAGAAAAATTTTAAAAAATTATGGTGTCATCAGAACACTTTAAAGAATAAAGTCCCGTTGGAAAATAAATTTTTTGTTGATTTTTCAAAAAGTTATACTATTGTTAACTAAGTAATTTTTCGTGGGCTTTCATTTTTACAAAAGACAGTATAAAAATTTCAATAATTGGCCTATAAATTTGTGGCTTCTTGGAGCTCTTCTTATATATATACTTAACAAGACCACATTATAAAAGCATCTTAAATTTGTGTATTGTGTGTATTTAACAAGTTATAAGTCATAAAAGAGACAAAAATGTCAAAAAATCTTCAATGTTTTTAAACAAAAGCATGTAATAGCTAATCAACAATAGTTACAAACTTCGTTTTGAGCTCATTTTAAAGAGTAGTTAATCCTTGATAAAAATGACCTGAATGTTGACTATCATATCTCTAATAGTTTATGAGTTATGGTAATTTGTTAATTGACAAGTTATGTGACCAATCGAATACTCCACGATACCAAAGTTTGATTGGTCACATAACTTGTCAAGTAAGAAATTACCATAACTCATAAACTATTAGAGATACGATAATCAACATTCAGGTCATTTTTATCAAGGATTAACTACTCTTTAGAATGAGCTCAAAACGAAGTTTGTAACTATTGTTGATTAGCTATTACATGCTTTTGTCTGCAAACATTGAAGATTTTTGACATTTTTGTCTCTTTTAGGACTTATAACTTGTTAAATAAACACAATACACAAATTTAAGATGCTTTTATAACGTGGTCTTGTTAAGTATATATATAAGAAGAACTCCAAGAAGCCAAAAATTTATAGGCCAATTATTTAAATTTTTATACCGTCTTTTGTGAAAATGAAAGCCCACGAAAAATTACTTAGTTAACAATAGTATAACTTTTTAAAAAATCAACAAAAAATTTGTTTTCCAACGGGACTTTATTCTTTAAAGTGTTCTGATGACACCATAATTTTTTAAAATTTTTCTATTGATATTTAACTCCATAAAAAATTATTTTATGTAATAGACTCTGTTGAGCGGTAGCGCGGCCATGCTGTATCGGCCGTGCGGGGCTCTATTTTCAGCACTAACTTAAAATTATAAATAATGGAGGTAGAGTTCCGGGAGTAGGGACTTTTTTTTGGAACTTTTCTCCTCTTTATGAATCTTTTTGTTAAATTTCTTAAATATTAACAGCCAGATTCTCCAACGCTAGTCCGGTCTAATTTGACAACCAAAAGTTTAAACTGACAAGTGAACACAACTAAGTTTTATAATGCGAATTTATTTCTGAGCCTTTTCGCAAATGTATAAAGAAAAGGATAATTTTAGTACGTATTTTCGTTAATATTAGAACTAAATTCATTACAGCAACCCGTTCTAAGATGAAAATCATTTGGAAATCAAGCAAATCGCTGAAATATCACAATAATTCATAAGTTTTTAATGGCGACTTATTAACAATGACAGGGCAAAAACCTGTCAAAACCTAACTGACCAACTATAAGATCTTAATTTAAACCAGTACTAAATCTTAAACCTTCTTAGTGAATCTGAACGTAATAGTTTTTGAGTAATTGCCAAAAAACGAAACACCTTTTTTTTTCATCTTAATTTGTTAATAACTTTTGCAATTTTTATCATGCAGTAAAATCCTACGAATACATTTTTCTAGACGTCATTCTGAATCCAATGAGCTATCGTACATATTTTTAGAACCTTTATCAAGAATTAATACGATTTTGAACTTGTTGACTAGACTATTAGGCTACCAAAGGCTTCCATCAGCCCCGGCCGCACTCCGGTCGCCTGGCCATGCTGGACTTCCCTGACTAGGAGTCGTAGTATGTGCCGTCTGTAAATATATATGTACCAGTGTATGTACATATTAATTAAGTAACCATATGATGTAAAACCATATTATTAAGAAATAGATATTTTTCAAAGTAGGTGTTCCTTACATCGTGAAAAATATTTCTTGTCGAAAAATTTTTTCCCTAAAACTAAACTCTAAACTCTAAAAAAATGGTTCAGAGATTACTCGTTATATATCGTTATAAGGAAATAAGCAATTAAATTGTTTATAACAACTGATCGAGCTAGAATTCTTCAATCCTGATAATTTTGGCTCAATTTATACCTAATTCTCAACATGATTTTTTCAGATTTTTCTGAGCAATCCTTTTGGTTCTGAGGGTGGGGGACAGCAATTTCAGGAGTTTTTCCTAAAAAATGTTTTAAAAAAATGCATAACAAACACATCATATGATATTGTTGAATTCGTGGTTCAATAAGCTTTCATTTGACTCCCTACACGATGCCCTTGAATTTTTTTTTCCATTTCCCAATTTACCCCCTGAAATTAACCTCCAGAATCAAAATTCAACTTTTTATACTTCACGTCCATAATTGGGCCACCACACTCTATCTCGGTGCTAAATTTCATATTTTTACGTCGAGTATGTGTCATTTTATATTTCAAAATTAGAAAAATAGCTATTTACCTAACACGTGCGGAAAGTGATACTTATCGCATGTGTTGGGTACAATGTTTTTTCTTCAAGCGTGAGGAAAATTATCTAGTTTTGGTATTTTTTTTTAATATTTCATTTCAGTATAGACGTCAAAGTGAAAATACAATTCAAAATTCAAACTTATATTATATTCATTTGTTATTACCAATAGTAATGGTAAAAGAACAGTTACTTGCATCTGTTAAATTTGTGGCCGGAACTAACTGTTTTTTTTTAAATCAACAGTAAAAAATTTAATTTATTAATCTTGATAGATGTCTGATTATATATTGTTGATCAAGTTTTTGAATTCAATTTTTTATTATTCTGTAAATTAATTTTATGATTTTGATTGTTATTTGATCGCAAGAGTTAGAAGATTTTTGGCATTGAAGAGCATGGGTATAGGAGCAAGAACTTACATTCTGTGAAACTTGAATTATCAGTAATAGTCTAAGATCCGAAGTAAGCTCGTCCTTCACCGATCTGCTTACCGGATGAAAACTATTTTTTATCAATGGTAATATGTTAACAAATATATCGCAAATGAGTTGCCTAATGAAATATGGTCAAGGCTATATACAGGGTGTGCGTGGATTTTCTTGCAAATGACAAACTTTTTTATTATGAATTTTAGAGAAAAAAGTTACTCTTCATAAAAAGTTTTGCTTTAAAAACTATTAAGTTTGACATAGAAATCTTTTACTTGAGACATACAGGGTATCCAAAAAATGATAAAACGTAATTTACTAAAACGAATTATTTTTAAATTTTGATTTTTTCATATAGGCAAATTAAAGTACTTTATGAAATATTGCCTCTTAATGGTACAAATTTAAATAAGAAAAAATTTTAAAATAATTCGTTTTAGTAAATTACGTTTTACCACTTTTTGGACATCCTATATACACAAAGTAAAAACATGTCAAACTTAATATCTTTTTAAGCAAAACTTTTTATGAAGAGTAACTTTTTTCTCTAAAATTCATAATAAGAAAGTTTGTCATTTGCAAGAAAATCCACGCACACCCTGTATATAGCCTTGACCATATTTCATCATCAGCTATCTTTACTGAGACACTGTAAAAATTGTATTTTAGAGCAAGCCAGGATCAAGGGAATGAAGTTTGCTATTAGTAAAGTCACCAGATATAGTAGGTACCTTTGGCTTTAGATTTGGAACACTATTTAATTAGTTCGCATTTTTCTTCATTTTTATAGTAAAACCAAATAATATATAAATAAAAATAATTGTCGTTAATAGTTTTAATTTTACAGCACATAACCCATAAATTAATGTTGGGTTGGGTTACATTTGGTATGCTTGAAGTAATAATAAAATCCTTTAATATTAATATAATCACATAGGCATTTATTCTTAAAGTAAGGAACGATAAAACAATGGTAGGTTGCATCCGATTCTATCTCATAAATCCAAGAATCGGAACCTCCTGGGCCTCTGTTTTATTGATGAAATTCTTTCTACCAATTTAAAAAATGTATATAAATAATTTTTATTGGTGTTTAAAAATAAATATGCCTATTTGAGATTTATTGTCCTAATAAAAATATTCTGTTAGAATTTAATTATGTGCTAATGTATGTAGGGGATCATATATCAATTTGAGACTTGTCCTAGAAAATTTCTATTTTTAACAGAGAAAATTTCTTTTACTAAAAATTTTTTTCTTTTTATTATCCCATTTTTATTTGACTAAAAATGTATTTCTCTATTTCAAGATTATATCAGGTTTGTACATTTACTTGAGTTGTCCGTGTCAAATTTACATCTTTCTTATTTCATTAGAAATGTTCGAAATTAGAATATTTTTCCTATTCTAATATTAGATCTTTTGAATTAGTGGTTTTTGACAAACTTGAATCTTCAAAGGTAACAATTCGGTGATCACCATGCAACTGAATGGATATGTTCCAGTTTTCCATGACAAAGGTGAAAAAATCTACCGTGGGTATTAGACTGCCGAAGCTATCTGTTGTGAATCCATGGTTTTGTTCTAAATATTTTATAATTTCAAAGTTAATTAATTCCTCCATAATCTGGCAAACAACTGAGAGAACTAATAATTAGGAAAATAGTATTTATAACCTTTGATGAAAATAGATGAAAATAGAAGACGCAAGCAGTCTTCCAACTACATACATCATGGGAAGTTAGAGTTGATAAGTTTGAGTACAATTGCTAATATGCCATTCATCTTTTTGATGGGAAAGAAAGTTGCTTAACCATAAATATTGTTTTAGGCATTTTGTAGAAGATAGAGGCAACTATTGGAATATGAATAGTAAAGGGAGAAATAAAGGTGGAATCACTGAAATCGTTGCCATGAAAAATTGATAATATCCACCACTAATATAGGGGTTTAGTTAGTCAGTTAGTTAGTCATTTACGAGAAGAGAACTGTTGGATGTTTGGCGGCCGGAAGATACTTTGGAACGTAAAAATGCGGCCGTATTTTCATACGCGACGTATAAAAATATAACCGCATTTTTTATTTCCATACGTCACGTATGAAAATACGACCGCATTTTTACGTTCTAAAGTATCACCTTGCCGCCAAATATCCAACAGTTTTCTTCACGTAAATGACATGGTACCTAAAAATACATTGTTTTTCAGTCTCTGCAGTGTTCTGCATGAGTTTATTATATAGTTAACAAGACACTGAGTAAAGATATTTAAAAACCTAACAACAAACAAAATCTGTGGAAATATTAAAACTACGAATATGCCTTTTGTATAATTATTTATAAAAAAATCTGCAAAAGTTCAGCAAATTTTCAAAATTACTACCTTCAAGTTAATTTAATGCTCAAAACTAATAAAGGCAATAAAAGTTATAGTACCTACTTACCTCAAAATATTTTACACAAAACGGAGCGAGCGCAACACACGAAAATATAATGGCAATGCACGTCAAACATAAGAAGCAAAAGTGACTTGACTGGAGTAAATGCAGATTATTTGTGGTACAACTACAACTTAATGCGAGCAATACGGAGAAAAATATTCTCGAATATTGTAAACTTGCCTGTTCTTCAATAATGAATGAAATCTATACTTGTCATGGGTACATGTAAATATGTAAAATTGGAAATCAGTTCTCTAAACCACCTGAAGATGCCTTATACAATAAGGATTTGAACAAATAATGCTAAAACAGCTATTCTTCGGGCTATATGTCCCTCGGAGCGCCGGATTACATACCAAAATTTGCCGTATTTTCTGCTGCTTGTTGTCTAACACACTGAGAGAAATCCCCCAATACAACTGTTATCCTGACACGAGGTTATTTGTGGTTATACAATTTTCCATACCCATAAATACGCATCTCTATAAATTTACGATACTTTTGTATTGTGGCAAGAATATCAGTTATGCTGCACCAAGGAATATAACCGTTATACAACATCCCTTTTGTTGTTAAATACTTTGCTGCCGCTATATTCTTGTTTCATAGTGCTAATATAATTAGCTATATGCATGATCCATTTAGAGAGATTGTATAACCATTATACAAAAAATATATAATGGTAATATACCAGTTGTTTTGTCCCAAGAAGATCAAGTTATAATTTTGTTCAAGGTTTCCGTTTGCCAACCAATCAAAATGCATCGATATTGCAGCTCGTCTAATTTCGGTGTTCGTGCATATGATTCGCGACTCGGCCATTTGCATTTATGTATTAATAGGTAATGCATTATTTTATTTTGGCATTTTGCGACATTGCCGGTATTGTATGTGCAGTTTATTTGTTAGATCCGTAGTTTTGCAATGATGGAGGATGGAGTTAGTTTTGACAAAGGAATAATTAGAAAGATTTAAGGGTAAGTAAGTTAATTTAAAGGAATCTATATATTATCTAAGTATTTTTTTGCTTTACTAGCTTCACCTTCCCACTTCCCACACACGAATCGTGAACATGGCGGCTTTTCTTATGAAGTTTGTCGTTTACAAGTGTGATGTATATTTTTGGTTCTACACTAACGCTATGATTTGCTCTTCTCGGCTAACGCAATGCGTAATTTCCTTCAAAAATAATATTTAACAAAATAGGGCAGTTTTTTTGTAATAATATATAGGTAGTGAAAAAATAGCGGATTATTTTATTTTCTTGCAATTTTTAATATCATTTTACCAGTTGAAAATAGGTACTATTTTTCCTGGCGTAGGATGTTCTTCTTTTCTTTAGGCTTTTATTGTGATTTTAGTTTGTATTACTTTTTTTTAACTGTATTGAAATGTAGCGAGAGTGATATTAAGCTAATAATAATAGATATTATGCTTTGATTAGTGTCAAAAGGTTGAGAAGCGGATTAATAAATTAACCTAACCTCTCTTTTGTTTAATTTTTGGTTACTTTTAGTTACTAAAAAGTACAAAAGTTAGATTTTCCCCACTTTTTTCATACTTACGAGATGTGTACTTTATTACCAACAATTTTTTGTTCAGTAACTAGTAAAATATACTTCTTAGGTTGAAAGTGACATTGATGTCAAACATAGTGACAAGGATGATTTAATTTACACCAAACTGCCTGAACTAGCTAATGCCATCCTATTAGCAGAGGCCAAAGCACAAAAGATATGTCTTGTTCCAGAAGAAAACATTGGTAAGCATACAATTTTGTATTTTTGTTTGTATACTTACGAGATGTGTACTTTATTACCAAACATTTTTGGCCAGTAACTAGTAAAATGTACTCCTTAGGTTGAAAGTGACGTCGATGACAAACATAGTGACAAGGATGATTTAACTTATACCAAACTGCCTGAACTAGCTAATGCCATCCTAGCAACAGGAACCAAAGCATGAAAGATATGTGTGCTTCCAGAAAAAATCATTGGTAAGCATACAATTTTGTGTGTATACTGTATACTTATGAGATGTTTACTTTATTACCAAAAATTGTTTGTCCAGTAACTAGTAAAATGCACTCCTTAGGTTGGAAGTGACGTCGATGTCAAATATAGTGACAAGGGTGATTTAACTTACACCAAGCTGCCCGAACTAGCTAATGCCGTCCTAGCAGCAGGGGCCAAAGCATGAAAGATATGTGTGCTTCCAGAAAAAAAATTGGTAAGCATACAATTTTGTGTGTATACTGTATACTTATGAGATGTGTACTTTATTACCAAAAATTGTTTTTCCAGTAACTAGTAAAAGCACTCCTTAGGTTGAAAGTGACGGCGATGTCAAATATAGTGACAAGGATGATTTAACTTACACCAAACTGCCCGAACTAGCTAATGCCATCCTAGCAGCAGGGGCCAAAGCATGAAAGATATGTGGTTCCAGAACAAAACGTTAATAGGTAAGCATAAAATTTTGTATTTTTGAAAGGGTGATTGATGGGGAAAATTTATTATTTTGATTTAAAAATAAAATAACTTTATGGAAAAATTTAATGGGATAACGTAAGAAACAACGGAAAAATTTTGATACAAGGGGAAGTTTTTGTTAAAGAAATAAAAAAATAACTGCTCCCGCAGATATCAACTAGTCGGAACCAATGAAACTACTGTAAATCGGTCAACAAACCATCACCTTTTTTACAGGTAAAAAAACAAGGGGATTTATTATTGTTAAAGGACAACAAAAATGTTTTGTTGATGAAGAGCAATATAAAAATCACCAATAACTCAACAAACTTTAACAGTATTCATGAGCGCCCATAGAGAGGGGCAAGGGGGGCAGTTGCCCCCCTGGGGTCGGGTTCCACGGTGATTTTTAACAACTGCGCAACTTCGTGACTTTGTAACATACGGTTTTTTTGCTGGTTGCCCCCCCCCCCCCCCCCCGGAAATTTACTCTATGGGCGCCCATAACAATATTGTTAATAAGATGAATTTATAAATGTATATTTTTTGTTCATTGTATTTGTTTTATTTTTCAGGTCCTCTCTTAAAAGCACTGTTAACTCTGCCATAACTTTTACAATATGTTGAAGATATTTTTGAACTAAGGCGAGAATTAAACGTTCCCAAACACGTTTCGCAAAAGTCGGGGATATATCGCTATCTTCAATTTTTTAGTTTTAGATATTATGTATAACAAAACTGAACATTTTACGTTACAATTAGTTATGACAGTTCCGAATTATTTTTACTTATAAATATATTTGACGTTTATAGAAATTGGTGTTTTATTTATTTGAAACGGACTGAAATCTCATCACTTGTCATTAAATTACACATTGCAGTAATAATTATTTTACATACATTTTTCTAATGGATATATTTTAGTTATATGACAATTTTATGTGTAATTTTTAGTATGTTAAGTAGCTCTCTCTGTATTTTTAAACTACTATATAGATGCTTTATCATTAGTAAAGTTGTTCAGCTCTTATATGTAACAAACATTTATTCATGATCAAGCACCTATATAATAATTTGAAAATACAGAGCTGATATTTAACGCATTAAAAATTATATAATTATTGTCATACAACTAGAATATTACCATTAGAAAAATTCATATAACTTGTTATATAACTGATATATAATGATATTTTAATGGTATATAATTAACCATATAGCGGTTGCATAACGAAAACTTGCTTTAGTAACATTTCATATAATCTGTATATAATGATATTTTAATTGTATATAGTTAATCATATAGTAGATATACAACTAAAGCTCGCTCTAAAAGAATTTAATATAACTGGTTATATAATGATATATAATGATATTTTGGTGGTATATACTTAACCACATAGCGGCTATATAACTAAAATTTGCCCTAGTAATATTTAATATAACTGGTTATATAACCGGTATAAAATAATACTTAGTGGTAATGGTAAATTTGCTAAGTTTTTAGAAAAACGCGTTGTATAACCGTAACAAACGGTTTATTTGTCACAAATAGTATATAACTTTTGCATAACCACTATGTAATTTTCTATAATGGTTAATATACTTTTCCCTCAGTGCAGTGTCAGAAGAAAATACGGCAAATTGTGGTGAGTAATCCAGCGCTCGGAGGGGCAGCTAGCCCGGTGAATAGCTGTTTTAACATAATTTGTTCAAATCCTTATTGTATAAGGCACCTTCAGGTGGTTTAGAGAACTGATTCTCAATTTTACATAGTCTGTTCTTGCTAAAATAGTTTAGGTTATTTCGGATTTTTCAATAACTTATCTTTTGGATTTATTCATTTGTAGAATAGTTAAAAATGACCTCTGTGCGCCGTGATCTTGAATCAAATTATACATTTTTAAGTTTACCTACTATCGTACTGTCTTTTTCCGGGTGCGTGTACACAATGACAAGACAATAAGGAAAGAAGACATTGTGTTGGTAGATAGAAAGCCAAACAAAGACAACAAATTGGACATTGTCTTGTCCTGGAATAGTTCAGTGGCACATGAACAGTATTGTCTTATCCCATTGTACTTTATAGTGCTGATTTCATTGTCATAGTCATGGAAGCACGACGCTGCGCAGTGCTTTTCAAATCAAATTGTTTATTTTTAGTTAACTGACTAGCGTACTGTATTTTTCCGAGTGCATTTACATGAAGACAAGACAATAAGGAAAGACGACATTATGTTGACAGATAGAAAGCAGGGCTTTCTCTGAAGACAACGGATTGGTGATTGTCTTGTCCTGAAATAGTTCATTGACACATGAACAACATTTTTTTGTCCCATTGTATTGTCCAGTGTATTGTCCCATGTGAACTTCGCTTAATGCAAGTTTATACACTTTCCGGAACTGAATTTTTTCTGTTGCATGCTATAAAACTGTCGTGTCTTACACTTTCCCAACCTGTTTGTTTCTCTTAATAGTGATTGAAACGAAATAAAATTTAAATTTGAATTTACAATGGTGTAGGACCATAAAGATTTACATCGGACAATATAAAAACAATTTAGTGAAAATTATGGGCTACAATTTTCGAAACGTGTTCCCCGATCATGAAGATAAGTTCATTTTTATATGTTACATTATTATTTCAATTTACTATTCATTTGTCTTCAGAAAATCCAACTCCATGTATAAGTATAGAATATCAAGAGAGTTATACGCGCCTTAAATTTCTAAACAATGGTACTCACATCAGCTAAATCATACTCCTGATCAAGTGTTTCTATTTAAATAAATAGGGTTTGAATGCGTTCGGTAACAATGCCCTATTCAGCGTAGAAATGTGGAATCAGATACATATCTACATAAATAAACAAACAATAATGGCTAAGGTGTTGCTATTTTATAAACTTGAAACACCCATTGATGCAACTGAATATTAAATTAATGTATGACCATCAACGTAAATAATGTCAGTTTAATGTTAGTTTCAATTAAACTTAAAAGGCGCTTGTAACATTGCAGTTTGCTAAGCATTAATATCCAATTTATAGAGGGAAGGGGGACTTTCAAGTAAAAAAAAATATATTTTACAGTTCTCCTGTTAGTAAGCTACAGCACTGTACGTTAAGTACTACTAAATCGACCATATCTAAAAACAAGTTGCGTGTTGTTATAACAATGTTAAACCTATGGAGGACTTGAAGGGAGGAGACCGATCGCAATGCGTTGGCCGCATAGAGAAAATATATACATAGTAGAGAAATAATGTCAATTACGAATGCGGCAAATTTACCGAGCTGAATCCGTAAACAAAGACGGTCCTCTGCGGGCTTGCGCATTGTCGAACGTTTGCCTTGTGATAGACAGGACCGTACTTCAAAATTTATTTCACATGACGTGAATCTTTTATCGAGTAATAAATGCTAAATATATTACTTGTAATTATTCTTTTTATTAATGATAAAAATGTAACCATTAGTGAGATTTTAACAAAAAGTGTATAGTTTGTTGGCTTAAATCTGAGTTTTCTTGCTATACAAAACTGTCGATAATTCCTCGAAAATAGCTCAGTTTATATATATACGGTGCGTCTCTTTAATGTCCCCCCCCCTCTTAATTTTTTAAACGTTACATTTACAAAATTGAAAGCTGAAATAAAATATAAACATAGTATTCTAAACACTAGAAATAAAATATGCAACTGTTTTAAGAAGTAAAATAGTAAATCAAAAAAATACATGTGTATATTTTATAGGATTGGCGTCCCATCCTGTATAATTATTGAACAAACCAAGTTCTAGGGTAAGATGTAAATATTTTTACACCTATTTACAGTGTGTGCACTTGATACCTTGCTGAAAGCGCTACTACTTACGGCCCCATGTCAATCTAATCCACCGATATCTTAGCGATCCTTTGGCGAAAGCGCTTTTTTCTTTCGCCATCCCTTTTAAAATACTCCCTTCTCCCTAATCCACTAGTATTTTTAGTGCCCCTTTGACGAAAGCGCAAATATGCCTTTTGGACACATCCTTCTAATACACTGATATCTTAGCGATCCTTTGGCGAAAGCGCTTTTTTCTTTCGCCATCCGTTTTAAAATACTCCCCTCTACCCTAATCCACTAGTATTTTTAGTGCACCTTTGACGAAAGCGCAAATATGCCTTTTGGACACTCGCCCTTCTAATCCACTGATATCTTAGCGATCCTTTGGCGAAAGCGCTTTTTTCTTTCGCCATCCCTTTTAAAATACTCCCCTCTACCCCAATCCACTAGTATTTTTAGTGCCCCTTTGGCGAAAGCGCAAATATGCCTTTTGGACACACCCTTCTAATCCACTGATATCTTAGCGATCCTTTGGCGAAAGCACTTTTTTCTTTCGCCATCCCTTTTAAAATACTCCCCTCTACCCTAATCCACTAGTATTTTTAGTGCCCCTTTGGCGAAAGCGCAAATATGCCTTTTGGTCACACTCACCCTTATGCAATATAGGGGAAGGAGGCATTGACACTATATATGACCTTCTTACACCATCTTACCCCTTATACAATGCCCCTAATACACACACACCCCATCAGTGCCTTTCTGACACCTTGACCACACTCAATATACGTCACTGACAAATATTTCTACTTCTCCGTGTGTGTATTCACTTCAACACCGGAGTGCATTTAGAATAAATTATATTTTTTACCTCCTATTCTTTCACATATTGATATAATTTAAATTTGAAATTAAACTATTTGTATTTATGCACCACTTGTAAGAAATAGACTACGAAATAATTCCTTATATTTAAAAGTTGGATACATAATTGGCGAAACATATGAAATGTCTGTAACACTTTGTAAAGACTATTTTTGTATCGAAATAACAAGCTTCAGAGGTTCGCCATATTCGCCACCCCAACCAAAAATACCATAACATACAAATGACTTAGATTTTTTCGGCCCGGTTCTGATCGCCGCGTTGCGTCATTGAGTTCAACAACCACTTTTACGAGACGTCCCGAGTGCGCATGCTTCGAGTGGACCGTCGTTTAAAAATCTGACTGGCGCCCAATGCGTACAAACGCACTTTTTCGCCCATACATTGGACGGATTCAGCTGGTGTCGCGAATACGTTGTGATGGTCTAAATATATCTTGTCTATGGTTGGCCGCGGTCTCAAATTTGCATCGGTAATTCAGCTTTACGATTTCGCCGCAAGCGGCGCATGTGTTTCAATGATGTTTCATGGAACATGGGTTCTTATGTGCGCGATAATTATTTTTATTTAAATTAGTTTCTTTTCTTTGAGGAACAAATAACGACTTTTATATGAAGTTAAATCTACTTTGTCACACTTATTGGAATACCCGGCCTGTATCTAGTGCCAACGACGCGACGCTTGGTTTTTAAAATACAGATTATTAAACATTCTAGCCACAAAAAACTTTTTTTCTAATCTAAATCCAGTCATCCATATACTCATAAAATCTCTGCTTACAACTCTTTTGTCCATAGACTTATTAACATACCACTGTCAGAGGAAAATTGTAATAAGAAATTAAATATTATAACAACTGTAAATAATGGCTATAATACTAATATGTTTGACCAAATTATTACTAAAAAACTTTGTTGAATATTTAATACATGTAATAAGAACAGTTTTTAGTTTATACCAACCATCCGACAAAGACACTGTGTGTCGAAAGAATTGTCATGTTTTAAGAATAAAAATTTAGTGAAGATTTAAACACGTTTGCTGTTATTATTAAATAGTTTTATATTTTTTAGGTTATGCTGTGTGCAAAATACACAACCGTGAAGTAGGGAAAGAAATATCCATAAAATCGACAGCATATTATACTATTTTCATAAGTTTGTTAGCCCTTAATTATAGCTTATAAGCAAGTTAACTGACCATTGGAGCTACGAAGAGACTTTGATTGTTTTCACCGCGTTCTCTCTTGAGCTTCTTTTCGGAAGAATAACCTGTTTTACACCCCGGCACTAAGCAAACTCTATTTTTATATGATTAACCGTTGCTCATTGTCAATAGTGTTAAGGAAAAAAATTAATAATAGTTTTTGAAAAATAAACGAGAAAAACACCACACTTTATATGGAAAATTGAACTCACTAACGAACAGAGCGCCTCTATCAACAACCTCGCGAACTAACCAAAAAACAGGGACAGAAACTTAAAATGCGGCCATTGCCAGTCGGTCGCCTCCCTTCAATTCCTCCATAGTTAAACCATAAGAAAATAAACAAAGTTGGAACTTGTATATTTTGGCGATTTGTATCCATCCAAGATATTGATCAAAGGTGTTTCGTTGAGGAGAAGAATCGATATTGGTACAGTAGTAGGCTTAGTTATAGTGAAAATTGAAGAACACGTTGCTTAACTTGCGGGGGAGTGCTGCAATGATGATCAGCTGGAAATGACAGAAATATATCTTCAGTTGCTTGGTTGTGTATTCAGTAGATGAGTACATGAAATAAAGCTGCTCTATCAAAAAGAAACATTTTTGTTAGGCGATAAAAATATTCTGTTACAAAATTAATGTTTATTTCTTTTCCTTTCGTATAAATACGGATACTTCTCAAAATTATCATCCACCTTCTTCAAAGATATTTAATTTTAAAAGAAAGGCTGAATTCGCTCTTAATTGGAATAGTCGGGAAATGGACAAATTGCAATTTTAAGAATTGTAAAAGCAATTTAATTAAGATAACTTACATAGTTACAGCTCTTGTGATGCTCAGAGGCGTTTCAAAGAATTTATCTTTTGTTAGACTTGATCTGTCTTATGTACATGTGTGTATAAGTATACAGGGTGTTATGAAAAGGGTGTATTATATTGGAATGAGGGACTTCTTGGGTAGTCTACAGATTCCCCAGACTTTTTGCCCCTCAAATTGCATATTTTGTTTTAAATAGGGTGTGCGGCAAAGTTGCCGCGTCGGGAGAGATAGATGATGTTACCCATACTACGCTGCACTCTACCCGCACTTTGGTATGTTTTTGTTTGTCTGATCTTTACCTGCTGCGACATTTTAACGTGAGTGATTATTTTGAGTTTTGTTCTGAAGGTAAGTAATTTTTACTGCCGAAATTATATTCTAGGTATTGTGGGGACCAGTAATCAAACTTAAGTAAAATGTTTTATTGCCATTTCTAATTTTAATGAAGTAGTGATCTAGGGGAGGTTATGACAAAAAGTTTATTTCTTTACAATATAGCGCGAACAGGTGGGTGCGACGTCTCTCCCTACAAAAAGGAGAGACGTTTTTTACGGGAGAGATGCCGCACGCCACATTTAAGAAATAATTAATTTTATCTACCTAACTGATTTTATGTTAAATCTGGTTTGCGGATAAAAAGTACAGAAAATTATAATTTTAGGGGGTGAAAACATGCCACGTAAATATACAAAATTTCTGTCCCTTCCAAAGCTACTTGGACAGAGGAAGAATTGCGTGAAGCTATACAAAAAATCAAAAATGGCGAAATAAATAAAAGAGGAGCTGAATGTTCTATGTTTTCGCCAACCAAGCTATTTCATGACGTTTCTCCTATTCCTAAGTTACCTGTACCATTTCATAAACGAGGAAAACAAAGTGCTACGCTACTAAATTCACCGGAAGATATTGATAAAAGAAAATCAATGGCAAGCCAAAACAACAAGAATAATATTTTATCAAAAAGAAACAGAAACTATTTTAAAAAATCCAAAAGAAGAAAGATCGCAGAAATGCCGAATTGGAGCGATAATGATCAAGAATCCTAAAATAAAAAAAGACTGAGAAAAAGAAATACTGATAAAATAGAGAATTGGAGCGATAGTGATCAAGAAACTCTCATTAAGCAATCCACTGCCAAAAAATATTATTGTCTACATTGTTTTGAAGATTATGACAAAACCACAAAAACTATAGATTCGCTGCAGTGCATTAGATGCTTCCAATGTTTGCACGAAAACTGCACAATGTATTATTTGCAATGTGGTATTTGCAATATTTGCAAAAGGGCAGAATTACGCAAGAGTAATATGCAAGAAAAAAAAACTAGGTGCGGCATCTCTATATCCATCACACAGTAGGGGAGAGACGCCGAACTTTTGCTATTTCCGAAATTGCCGATAAAAATCACTTTAGTTAATTAAATTATTGACCGTCCGGTCAGTAGGGAACTTGCACATATTTTTTTTTATTGGATAAAAATGTTCAGTAACATCAAAAAATAACATATGCAAAATATTACGCCTTAAATATCATTCCTTAGTTTTTTAAAATAATTAAAGTTCGCGCGCCCACCCTAATATTCAAACCAACGTGTGACGTCACGCCGTGTGTCGAGCAGGGAAAGTCAAACTGACATCGAGATGGAAAATTTTATTGGAGGGGTCTGTTTATGTTTGTGTGTTTATTGTGAGGTTTAAATGCCCCAATAATGGAAGATACTAAGAAAAATACATGTTACAAATACTGTATAGTCCTAATACGACATTTAAAACACCAAATAAACTATTTATTCGTGAACCTGAAGATAAAAATCGCCTTATAAAATGGTTTAAAGCATGCAAAAGAAACGTAAAAGACATTTCTGAAGAAATATTGCACTTCACGTATTCGGAGATCATTTTAATGTAAGTATCATACCGAAAAATCAATAATTATTTTTGCTCATTCAAAGTAGTAAGCTAGAGTCATTAGGTATTTTTTATTTTGGATTGTAATAAATAAAAATATATAGGTATTGTATGTATATCATTATAAGTGCAACGTCAATTGTTTACCTAACTATCGACGAACGGTTTGACGTCACAACCATAATGCACAAATTATGCCTACTAATAGTTTATATTTAATCCAGGAAATTAAAAAATCTTTTTTTTTGTGGACTAATGGTCTTTTGATGATATTAGCTTAAACTTAAGAGTATTATTTTTCAAATTTAATTTTCATGCAAGTTCCCTGGTTCAGCTTATAGTTTTGTAAGCCAATTCCTGACCTGCAGATAATTTAACTAAACACTGAAAATAACTGCTAAAACGTTGACAAATATCCCAGGTATATTCTTATTCTTGCTATATGTCACTAACTCAAAGGGCACTTCTTAACAGTCCAAACATCATACCCAGACTCAAAATGCTGAGGCCCTCTCATTGGCTCGTTAAATCTTCTTAGCGCGTAATTTAAATATGTCTCCAAAACATTGAGATGGAGTACTTGCAAAAGAAATATGGTACTCCCGGCCCTTAGAATATTGTAACATTCGTATTTCGGCCATTTAAAGATAAAATCGGTCACTAATTGGCTCACGGTCAGTAACCGGGTACTTTATCTTGAGTATCTTTTTTTCAATAATCAATATTTCTAATACTTGTAGATGTACCGTTTTGTAACAAGGAGTTTAAAACAATTTTTACGATATTTAAAAAAAGATTGTTGCGCTCCTGTATTTTTTAGTACACTTGAAACACAGTTTTCCTTGAGGGTAATTAAAGGAAACGTAAGCGAGTAGAGGCAATGCTGTAAAATGGTAACAATCTGATTAAATGTGATGGCAGCCGGCTACAAGTAATTTGAATAAAACCCGACCTGCCTTTTCAGTATTTTGTTCAGTCAGTCAGTCTATAGTCACTGATTTTCGTTCGAGTTAGGTATTTTAATTAGGAATTTGGACGGGTTTCTTGTCGTAATTTTGAAGTTTATAGGTACAATTCGTGTATCATAAGATATTATTTTCTTCATGGTGTAATTTATAGCGATGGTATAATTTAAATTAGGAATAATCGATAATTTTTGAAGTAATTTGATCATCCATGGATATCGAATCAATAGATACCATTATTTGCATTTCATTCAGCAATCAGGGATTCCCAGGAAACCCGCCAAACGATATGGTTTCCCACCTACTTCTCGAGAATGGCTGTTGCCAGGCTTTCAGTCATGTAGAATATTTGCAGGTTGATAGACTACTAAAATAAGGTAATTACTGTGGGTTAATACTTACGTGCAACCATGGGTACCACAGGCTAAAACATATGACTATGGATGGCATAATCTTAAGCACTAAATGATGATTTATTTCCGTTTCTGTTAGATAAAATCTAACACGCGACTGATCACGTTATGAGAAGGTACGCAACTGATCCCGGGTTTTAAGAATCAAAATTGCTAGTTCCAACAGAATGTATTACAATGATTTGACTGTTAGCTTACCAAAGTGTTCCAGAAACGTGGCCATACATTCCCCAGAGTATCAGTTATTTCAGTTATAATATATGATAAAGGGTCGGCAAAATGTCGTCGGCTACATTACCTAAGAGACATTAAGCATACGAACTTGGTGCTTTCTCTACATACATACTACTTGAAAATCTCAGGAGAGGCCAAGAAGATGATTTAAGCATGGCTTTAGAGGAAAATTTGCCATATACTTGGATTTGATTGGTTATATGAATTAACTGATATTTAAGGGAAGTATATTATTAATTTTGAAATATATGTTTCTATAATAATTACATACTTGCCATAAAGCACTAAATTATAATAAGTAATACTTAAAAACCAAAAACACGAATTTTATTAATTGATATACCTAATATTAATTGACACTGTTTTCTGTATATTTCACATTTGTGTAAAGTACGATCGCTCAAAATTGAAATCGTTTTGGTGGCCGCTTTCGAGCGGATTTACCTGCCGCCTAGCACCGGCAGTAACTGCATCGATGTACTACTGGCCAAACATCTTTTATTTCTTATATCATAACGTTGCTGATTTATATTATATATTTTAACGTTGCTGACCTCTTTTAGGTTTTAAACTTTCTTAATAGTTAATCCTTCCTCAAAACACTTTTAATAGCGACCTATAATATATTTTTTTTAATATTCGATATATACAGGGTATTATAAAATTCACTGCATATTATATTTGAATCGGTGACTCCTGGGGTAGTCGAGAGACATACCCAATACTTTTTTCCTCAAATCGTACACTTTTTTATTTTAAAAAATACCCTAAACGGCGCTTCTAAAGAGCCTGACACCATAATATGCTATACTATTATAAAGAAAAAGCAAATGATCCAGCCGGGGCATTGCCAAACTTAAATAATATTGTGACATCTCATTTTTTATCAGTTGTAATGAAAACCGAAAATAATCTAAAGTATTTTTAACTACACAGACGCATTTTACCAAAAATGTGAATTCTAATTTAATAGCAATTTCTTTACTTATAGGTAATATCGGAAAATATGGACCACTCGAGAAATCGGTTGACATTGTAACCAGAATGAAATAGGCTATGCTGTACCTACCATTAACACAAAGAATAGTCACTTACCTATTATGTTATTTATTAATGAGATGAGCATAATTTCTACAAGCTTAAACTTTCTTGCTTCAAAATTTGACTGCACCACAAAAAGAGTTAAGTCACCCATTTATTACTTATTTTTATGGTAGGTTTCTGCCTTTGGTATTATTATTCGCACCAAGAAACGGTTTTCGACAATTTAAGACATAACGTAGGACACTAGGCGTAAAAAATTACTAACATCATCCAAGAACTTCTTCGGCACACATGTTTTTCTTTTAACAACTACGAAATACATCTTATTTCTTATCTCGCTCTTGCTCGCTGTCTATGTCCGTCTCTTTCTTTTACTGGAAAGCTGAAATTCTTCAAATCAGCTGACTGATGGGCACGTTATTAGGGTGATTTTGCAAGGAGAAATTGCGGATACGCTAATCCATGAACTATAAAATTTAGAGTGGTATTTTTTTATCAATTTTTTCACCTCATTTGCTAAATGAATCTATAAGCCTACCAGAGATTTTGATTTTTTAAAATTTTTAGATTTTTTTATAAATTATGCAAACATCACATTAAATTTTATCGTTTATGGGCTAACGTTGCTAGCCCACTATGAAGTGTCTTGGCTTGGCAGTTTGGCAATTCTAACTGAGAACATGGCGTCCTCTTCATGCGATTTGCTAGGGGAATGTCTTAGTTTCGTCTTTGTCTTCATTATCGCATTATTTGACATCTTTGTCAATTACGTCCTCAAGGAGTAGTGAGGCCTTCTTCAACCTTAAAAATCAGCTGATTGTAGCTGGCTTGCTTAATTTGAGTCACCAATACTTTTCTTTTTCCTTTTTAATTTGTTGTCAGTTTTTCATAACAAACCCTTTAGTTTTCTGTCGTTTTTTAATTGAGCTGATTGTAAAAAATACCGTGGATTCTTTTTAGCACTGTGTTTTAATTAGTTAGTGGACCATTTTCTATAATTAATACCTACCGTTTGGTTAGTGTTGTATAAGTTTAACGTATAACCTAACAAACCTATTCTATTTTCTTTGGTAAAATCTATCTATAGGAAGCATATTTTATAGAGATTTTACTTTAAAAGTACCGAAAACATTCGTTTCGTTTTTAATAGTGCGAGTCGTGACAAAAAAGCGTGGAATCTTTGTGTTTAACTTTTGCTAATTTTAATTATTAGTGAAGTGTCCTTTTTTACATTAAAGGGATTCTACTTTAAAGGTAACGATAGCACTAGTTTTTATGCAATATAAGATTTATGTTAGTAAAGCACAGCATTTCTGGGTGTTTAGTTGAGCGTTCTTATTTTACTTTTGGTTTGATTAGCTGATCTGTGGATTATCTCATTTGTGAAATAGTATTTTAACTTTTTTAAGTTGAGAATTTTGAAAAAGTTACGAGAATTTTTTCTGTAAAGGTCACAAAATATTATTTTTTCAAACTTATTACATAGGAATATGGTAGAGAGACTTGGCAACGCCACAGCAAGTACTGACGTCAAAACAACCTTTTCATGTGACTAACGTTGCTGGCTGTTTTTTATATGGCCATGTATTTATTGGCACTGGTGCGCAATGACAAAAAAATATTTCTACTTACTTTTTTTTTTATCATGAAGCGCCATTTATGAATATTTTTATTCAATCTAAATTCAACAGAAACTGAAAAAAGCCTGAGTAAATGTAAGCAAATCTGACCAATCCAAAAAAGGGAATATTTACAAGTTTGCTCAGGTTTGTTTCCTGTATTTTAGTCATTAACATTTTTTAACTATTAATGTTCCAAATTCAATTTTCGAAAAACTGCAGTTTCAGAAAGATGTCCGAGAAATTGTAATTTCCAAAAAAATTTGTTCTCGAAGAAATGTAATTTCGAAAATTAATATTCGAAGAAAAATTTTTCATAGATCGAAATAAAATAGTTTACAACAATCTGTCGCAAAATGTTACTAATAATTCTGCTAGCATCACATCATTATAGTCCTTTAGGAACATTCTTTACTACCAAATGTCATCCCTTTGCCTTGTACATGTACTGGTAAAGTTCTATCAGGGCTGTAATCCCTGTTAATGTGCCGAAGCGGCCCAAAGACGTGACCACAGATTCCCCAAAGTATCACTTGTTTCATTTACTGTAGCTGATAAAGAGGCAGTTCAACGTCGCCGGATACATTACCTAGGAGACACTCAGCATATAAACTTTGTCCTTTCTCTATATACTACTCTAAGATCTCTGGAGGACAAGAAAATGAGTTAGGTGTAGCTTAGAGGATGGACTAATTAAAATATACAGTGAGCACAGTGTGAAAACCTGGAAATATATTGGAAATGGGAAATATTAAGGAAATATACAAAAACATGTCGATTTTGATTTGTAGTTTTACAGAATTTGGTAATATTAAATTTTCTAAATTTTGACACCTGTCAAAGTTATGACATCATCGTCAATACTTTAAATAGTAGCTTAGGTTATGTAATACATAATTTTTTGAAATGTAATTTTAGCTAAGTATGATCACCAAATTTGGTAAAATTCTGCCCATTCTTTTAAAGATGGCAGAACTTAAATCTGCAACTTGAGAAAAAGAAGGAACTTTGTTGTAATCGTATGGTAGTTGAGCTGCAGCACCCCCCCCCCCCCCCCCCCCCGACCAACATCCTAAACACCAAAAATTAAAAAAGAGCACTACTAATTGAAAAAATACACCAAATTGCACTAGTTGTTTCCTAACAGGTCGATAGGACGTCGTGGCCCAATTGAATGGCCTGCCAGGTCACCGGATTTGACTCACCTGGATTATTTCCTGTAGGGATATTTAAAAACAAAAGTTTTCTTCGACAGACCTCCTACAATAGAGGCTATAAAAATCGTATAAGGGATGAAATTCGGTAAATTCCACCATCTTTCATCAGAATCGTACAAGAGTTTATTGATAGATTAGGATATTGCCAGGAAGTAACGGTCAACAATTTAATATGTTTTGCGTTAAAATTCTTTGTGTTGACGTATTTTTATTAAGTACCTACATAAAAATTCGTAAACGTAGTTGGGTTGCAGCCGTAAATATCTTTTGATAACGTTTTATTGAATATTACCAAATTTGGTGATCGTACTTAGGCTAGAATTACCTTTTAAACAATGTATTACACAACCTAAAAATATTGGTGTGATGTCATAACTTTGACAGATGTCAAAATTTAAGAAAGTTAATATCAAATTGTGTAAAATCAGAAATCAAAATCGACGTGTTTTTGTTTATTTTCTTAATATTTCCCGTTCTCGATATATGTATTTTCAGGTTTCCAGACTTTATGACCAAATTTTATTATTTATATATAAAAAGTGTGTTCAATCGATTGTGCTCAATATTTTCAACCTGCAAGAGGTCCAGTGGATTGCTTGGGTTTGATGGTCCCTGTTTTGGAAAAGATTTGAACCGAGTTGCATCGAATGTAACCAAACAAGGACGAGATACCATTATTTACATTTTAAAGTAGAGACTCCTACTCTTACTCTGGTCAACTATATTTGTAGTCCTCCATCTACTTTTTGAGACCGGCTGTTGCCAGACTTTCAGTTATGTGGCATATTTTCAGATTAATAAGCTGTACTAAAATAACGCAACTTCTCTAGGTTTTGCAATTTTTGCATTTTGCAATCTGCAATCGCAAAGATCACATTGCATGGTGGCAAAATTGGCAAAGTGACAGTAGCAACGTCGCTTTTTGTCCACAACAAGTGCCGTAGTCCCGTTTATTCATAGTTTAATCGGCTGTAGAGCCGTAATACGTTTTTATGAAGCAGTGGAAATATTTGTTACAAGACATCTGGAAAAGACGAATTAAGATGGGTGTAAGTTCTGCAGCGCATTTTTTCTTGCAGGAATGCCATCCAGACCGGAAGACTTTTTAATGTCAAGGGATAGAAGAATTCCCTTTAGAAGTGGAGATAATTTCGTTGTCGTAGGTCAGGGGAGGAAAAGTCCTTCTACAGAAGTTTTGCCTAATGTTTTTGGCAAGTGACCAGAGATATTTGCGGCCGTTGGGGCAAGAAAGCACTTTTTATCTTTTATGCAGTTGTTAAAATTATTTTTGGACTAGATAGTTTGACTGTATAGATTTCTTGCCTCGGTGAAAATTTCACTATTTTCGGGTGTAGGATTTTGAAGATACCTTTTGTGAGCTTGAACATTTTTCGGCCATGGCTTTATCACGGGCCTTGGAGAACCATAGCTTTTTATGGTGGAGTTTAGGTGTCTTGCGGATATGTGGAATGAAACTTTCAATACCTGCTTTCTTTGTCATCTACGCGCACAATGTATAAAACAAAACAAAAGTCTAGTTAGAAGAATGAATGATTCCGCCGTTTATTGCTGAGGACCAACAGACGGAACAAAGTTTCCATATGATAATTCCTAAGTGCACAGTATATTTCTTTAATTTTATGGCACTGACAAGAAGATTACCGAATCAGTTCTAACCATTGAATTCGAATCAAGTATAGATAACATTATTTTCAGTTTAGAGCAATCAGGCTGTCCCAAGATGTTTATGACCCGGCACACGATATGATCCCCCACCTACAGGCTAAAGCATGACTAAGGATTAATAAAATAGGTATTCCATATTTGTCGTAATAATAATTTTTTAGTAATTTATTTCCATTGCACGATGACGAAATTTAGTAAGAGTGGCAACGTCGCTTCACGGGGCATTGCGTCTGGTTCACTGAGAAATCTAATGAATCTGGAAGGTGTAATTTTGTTTGTACTTTCCAGGCAGGTCGGAATATACGTGTGTAGTGATATTTTATGTGATTTTTGGTTTTTCCCGACAGAATTTTATCCATAAACTTTGCGGAATGATGTGTCAGTGGCAACCGTGTGGAAAAATGTATTGTTTTCGTCCAGGACTGTCTTTCATCAGAGACTTGCTTGGTATCATACAGAAGACAGGAAAGCCATTACGATTGCGCGCCGAGACGCATAGCGGTTGGTCTTTGTCTTACACACACAATGTATGAAGCCAACAAAAGGTTAGTTATGAATGAACGGCTGCGTCTTCTTTTGCTGAAGGTCCATGATTCTAAGGCTGAAATGTAAATGCGTCCACTCGGTGCCATCTGATCGAAAATTTACGATGTATCCTATGCTCATTGTCTAATTTTATTTGACGAGAATCAGTTTTAAGAAAAACATAAAAATTATTTTTTCATGTATTTCATGCCCAGGCTTTCAAATAAGTGGGTTTTATAAAGCAATGCAAAATATGAATTTTCTTTAATGTTCTACCAAGAATACCATTACTGGCTTCATGAAAGGACAAGATTTTAAGCTGAATTGGAAGCACAGTATTTATTTTTGAAGATTTTTAAAACAGAACTATTCACGGAAAATGGCCTACTAGAAGATCTCAAGAACTAATACAGATATCTTTTTGAATTTTAGACAGAGACTAGAACTGTAATCTAGCCCTTAAACATGTTTTTAAAGATGCGACCACTAGGTACTGATAGAAGGTCCTGATTTAAGCTGATTCCTCCTCTAAAAAATTTGATCAGTTATAATTTAAAGTTATATTTTAGAGCCTAGATCATACGATGGATAAACAAATTTACTTTCATCTTCCATAAATCTGTTTCCGCTATTTATATTTCCGCCAATAAAAAAAACTAAAAAAACTCGTAACTGCATGCAGCGGTAGTTTTGAATGTACACAAACCTTACACATCAAAGAATTTGATTCGATAAATCTTTCGCTAAACGCTACGTTTTTAGTCACATGAAAACATCGTTATCGGCCCAAATAAGTTTTGCCTTTTTTACAAATACACGAATAAAACTGTCTGCACAAAGCGCTATTAATAACCGCCATCATGTAAAACGATCAGCATGAAACAGTGCCGTACATTTCCTGAGTAAATTTTTTACACCTTATAGTAAAAATGATTTTATTGTTGTACAAAATTTGGTTGTCTTATTCTTACACTTGTAAATTCAAATCCATAATTGTCATATTAGAAGGGTCTTAGCACTAGAGAATCTGATTATACTTCTTGTCAGACATTCCAAAATAAAAATCATTTGAAAACCAAGCTTATCACCGAAATATTTGAGTAATATAATATACAGGGTGTTATGAAATTCACGGCATATATTGAAACCGGTAAATCTTGGTATGAATTCTGATGAGGCAAAAATAGTCATAAATGGCGCTTGGCGATAATAAGTTAGATATCGCCCATCAAAAAAAAATTTTAACTACTGCGCACCACTGGTAATAAACACATGGCCAGATAAAAAACAGTGATCTGGGTTGTTGGGTTGCCAAATCTGTCAACAATAATTGTTGTTACTAGTTTGAAGAAATAATATTTTTGTTACCTTTAAAAGTAAATCCGATACTCTTCGATAATTCTCAATTTCGAAAAGATATACTATAAATAAAACAATCCAAAGAGCAGCTTTTCAAAATGGGAGTAACATAGTATCAACTAAACACCCAGAAATGCTGCGTTTTACTAACTTATAAATTTTATAATGCACAACACTCAGTGCGTCCAATATTTTGTTCATATACTCAGTGACAAAGAAAATAGAACACTCAGTAAAAATTACCTAATTTAATTTATTAGTATTTTGTACATAAATATGTTTGTTATTGCAAGAGTAACGAATGATAACATTTTTAATGTTATCCGTCTACTTTTTTTTTGTAAATTCCTGCTGACATGAAATAAGCCTGAAAAATTCATAGAAACTGTTTATTAATGTTTAATTTGCTGTTTATAATGCCGAGAGTATGCAGAAGAGCAAATTTTAGGCAACTTAGTGAGTTTGATAGACGTCGTATTTGCAGGTTACGGGAAACAGGAAAGTATTTTCTTGATATTGTGGAGAGGGTGCAAAGACGCATTTCTGTAGTAGCGAATTGTGGTCGTGCATGCTTCAATTAAGGTCGTGATCGTTGAGCTAGGGACACCGGTCGTGTTAGATCCACCACTGAACGTACCGATCGCCGTCTTAGGCAGTTAGCTCCAAGAGATCGTTTCAGTAGTTCGGTAGCCATTGCAAATCAGGGGTTTGAACAACAGAAGACTTGATAGGTACTATGCGAACAGTTTATCGACGAATAAGCCATTTTTTCTTATCGTCCCCATTTAGTGTTACCCCTTACAGCTGGCCACCGTCGTCATCACTTAGGTTGGTGTAGAGAACGACAAAATTGGGACGACGAATGGGGGAATATTGTTTTTAGTGATGAGTCTCGGTTCTGCTTACGAATGCATGACGGGCGAGCAAGGGTCAGAGTGGAGAAAGACGCGATATACTACAATTTTCCCTTGAAAGGCACGTGCACCATCCTGTAGGAGTTATAGTTTGGGGCGCTATTGCATATGATACTAGGTCACCTCTAGTTTTTATTAGAGCCAGTATGACGGCGCAGCGCTATATCCAGGATTAATGGAACTTCATCTTTTACCATTTTACCTATTTTCCAACAAGACAATGCCCGTCCACATGTTGCTAGAGTAACTATGGACTACCTAAACAACGCTCAAGTTAACCTTCTTCCTTGGCCACCTTGACCTCCAGACCTATCACCAATTGAGCATGTAAGGGATATCATGGGGTAAAGGCAGACCTCCTTACCCAATCCTCCACAAATGCTAGCAGCTTTTCGAAACGAGGTGCAGCTCGCTTGGAATGAGATACCCCAAGCAGACATAAATCACCTCATCGAAACCTTGCCCCGAAGTCCCCCCCCCCCGAAGATTATACATCATCGAGGTGGTCCAACACAGTGTTAACGAAAGCCAATACAACTACCAATATTTTCATTCCAAAATTTAATCACTTGCATCTTCTGTTAATGTCTATCAGTGTAGACAATATTAATAAATTTAATTAATTCTTACTGGGTGTTCTATTTTCTTTGTAACTGAGCATACTATTAGCGCTATCAAGGGCTGAAAATTTTTCTTTCACTAATTAATAAACAGAAAGCAAAAATTTACTCATCAATACTCCTCCATAATACTAACTTCACTTTTGTCAAGAGCTGACAGAACGTGTTCAGTGGATCAATCAGGTAGAGACCGGAGATACTGTGGTGGATTAAAAGGTCAATTACCTCTTAGCACATTTTGTATTTAACAGATAAATGTTTTTCTTTTTGACAACATTTCCTACTTTAATTAAAGAATTTTAGTTGTAATTTTATCATACTGTGTAGTTGTGCTCAATTAGGGTGATACCTATAATAGTGTGTGAATTATGTGAAGTTCTAGTGCGACCACCGTGTTGCGTTTTAATTTTTAACCTTTTTTTAAAGTCAGAAAGCTTAAGCTAATAGGAATAATGCATATCTCATTAAGAATCTAAAAGGTAAGTCATAATTCTTTGTGTTACCGGTAAACCATTGCCTGTTTCGTTCTGCTTACAATTTCAACAAGTGTATGTTCCATATTTTCCCATATTAAGTAAAGAGATTGCTATTAAATTAAAAGATACATTTGTAGTAAAATAAGGCTTTGGAATTAAAAATGCTTTGGATTATTTTCGGTTTTCACTTACTGCTGAAACAAATGAGATGTCAAGGTAATATTTAAGTTTTAAAACGCCGCGGCTAAAAGCGTCGGATTAAGATATATGCCTAGGCATATACCCTGTATATACATATATGGGTTTAAATTGACAAGTACGAGTATAAGTGCATAATAACCTGTTTTGGGTTTCATTCTAAATTTATCAAGAAAAAATAATTTAATGTACATAAAAATTCAGGAGAGATCCGAATATTTAAGATAGAAAGAAATATTATTTTCGCAGCCTATTTAGTAACCTTATTCCTAACCTCTACAACATCTCATCTGGGATTGAATCAACACCAAAACTCGAATTTCTATTGATTTGATTGAGTTAAACCTCAAACGTCACGCCATTGACTTTCTTTTTATCCTTACCCAAACATTTACCTTGATATTTCACACCTCCTTATGTATTTTTTATGACTCCTTGTTTTTGGTTTCCTCACTCAAGCACTTATGGAAATAAACGCGGCTAATAACGGCTTTAGGGTGGTTGGTTTCGAGAATATAAAAATGCAAATTGTTTTCATAACTCGTCGTTATTGGGGATTTTCGAAACAAAAGTTGTAAATTTATTTTCGGATTGTGTAGCAAAACCTTTTTAGGTTTAAATGGAGAAGTTTGATCAAATTGCCCGATTATAATTTAAGTTCTTTTTGTATTCGGATAAGTTACTTTTCAGAGTTTCGCACATAAAACTTTGAATAAGTGGGTTTGTATTACTGCCTGTCTAAGAGAGGCTTACAATTAGGTATTACCGATATAATTACAATATTTTTTATTTTACTGATATCGAAAATCCCAAAAATATAGGCTATTGTCGTCTTCAAGAGCTCATGGAGACAATAGGTCTGAACCAAATATCAGAACTTTAATGTGAAAGAGAAGACAGTAATTTTTTTGACAATATGTAATATGCATGTATTTTTCTATGGCATGAGTTGTTTAAGAAAGTCATTACAAACCTAAACATATCATTTTGAAGAAAATTACTAGGATAATTTAACTACAATTTTTTAAAAACTTTTCAGTATTATTTAAGTATTCTAATTTAAAAAACCGTCAAATTCTTAAGTTCAATCATTTCCACCCCTTTGCTCTGAATTTTTGCTAGACGTGATCGACCGTATTGTCTACAATTCACATGCCTGTCAAAATTAGAAGCAAAGAAACTGAATTGAAGAACTTATCATCGAGTATATATCAAGTTGCCTATATTCACCATACCTAACCGGATTCATTTATTTATTATGTTCATAGATATATTTGTTTGCGTGGAATTCCTGTTTTGATTATAGTGTAATTTGTGTTCAATATTGACTTATTAAACAATTAAATTTGTGAAAACCTACCCTAACAATTGTATTGTGCCAATATGCAAAAATACCACTGCAAGTGGTATTTTTGCACAAACTCTTTTCCATGTGCCAGAAATAGCCGAAATCAGAAGAAAGTAGTCCAAAGTTAATTAAAAATTTTACATAAATATCATTAAATGTTAGTATCGCCAAATTCAAGTAAGCATATTTTAATATACTTACATTTACTTTTATGGTATAATAAACTGTCAAAGTATTGCGCAAGATAAACGACAACGAAAAACTTGTTTAAGCGTATTAGCACATAATAGTTAATAGTTAATATATCTTAGCAAATTCGTTCAGGCTTTAACTCCATCAATTTCTGCAAATAGAGGCAAAGTTATGATTTGCAAAAAAATAAGCAGCCACAATCTGTGGGGAGTAACTAAGAAAATAAATTAACAGTTGAACTTACGGTACACCAGCCACAATAGCACCTTCAATATGACCATATGAGCGTGTGACGTCACAACCAATAAGACCACGTTTTGCAAGTTTAGAACGAAAATTTATAATAAAAATGTTTTTTTTTATTTTTTAATAAAAACTAAATTAAGTAGGTAAAAGCAACCGCCATAAATATTGAATTTATATGGAGAATACCAAAAATATTTCAGATTTATTTGGATTAGATGCATATTGCCTATTTAGAACCAACGTCTCTAAAGGATTTTATCAAATTCAATCACTAATATCCTTGAATGCTTTGAACTTTATGGTGACCTTAGGGTGATAAGACACACCAGTTACTAACCCTTAGGATGGGTAGGTATATAGTTTAAGATTTAATGAGCTAGGTTTTGAGTTTTCGTATTGCCATTTTGCCATTGTTAATTAGCAACAATTCGTCATTAGAAACGTATGATTTATTTTATTTGTTCTAGGATTTCTCTGATTTTAAAATTATTTTCATCTTGGAGAGTATTGCTAAAATGACCTTTGTATTACTATTATAGTGGAAATATAAAATGTCCCTTTCTTCATAAATTTGCGAAAAAAAAATCAAGAAATAAATTCATGGTTATCAATAATGGTCTTATTCTTTCACGTGCCAATTTAAACCCTTCATTGACAAACGGTCTGGGCAACAGTGAGCCTAACCGTAAAAGTTTAACAAATGATTAACCTCTTGATTCCTCATTATGAGAGTATGAGGCGTATGCAGACGCCATCTTGCGGCTCAAAGTGAATAAAATCTTGTCTTGCAGTGAAAAACAATCTGCATAAATTTTGTTTCTAGTATATTGGTCGAAGTTTTGCAATTGTAAAGAAAAGTATATTGCTTAATAAATTATATGCCTTTTTTGGGTCTTCACTCTTTGTTACGAATTACTGAGCAACAACAATTTTAGGGATGGGAGCTGATTGTCCCTTTTAAGATACGAAAATAGTGCTGTGCTACTTTTATAATTGAAATAACCTAAATAAAGAAGGTTTTCTCGCAGTTTATAGGCGCACCAGAAAGTCAATAAACCGATTTATCTTTGAAGACCTTTCGTATTTATCAAGTCAACAGATTAAACTTACAGTTAATTGTTCTAAACGAGCATTAATTGAGGAATCATTTGTAAGTGCATTCTTCTCGTTGTTACAATTTCAACAATTTCAACAAGTGTATGTTCCATATTTTCCCATATTAAGTAAAGAGATTGCTATTAAATTAAAAGATACATTTGTAGTAAAATAAGGCTTTAGAATTAAAAATGCTTTGGATTATTTTCGGTTTTCACTTACTGCTGAAACAAATGAGATGTCAAGGTAATATTTAAGTTTTAAAACGCCGCGGCTAAAAGCGTCGGATTAAGATATATGCCTAGGCATATACCCTGTATATACATATATGGGTTTAAATTGACAAGTACGAGTATAAGTGCATAATAACCTGTTTTGGGTTTCATTCTAAATTTATCAAGAAAAAATAATTAAATGTACATAAAAATTCAGGAGAGATCCGAATATTTAAGATAGAAAGAAATATTATTTTCGCAGCCTATTTAGTAACCTTATTCCTAACCTCTACAACATCTCATCTGGGATTGAATCAACACCAAAACTCGAATTTCTATTGATTTGATTTAGTTAAACCTCAAACGTCACGCCATTGACTTTCTTTTTATCCTTACCCAAACATTTACCTTGATATTTCACACCTCCTTATGTATTTTTTATGACTCCTTGTTTTTGGTTTCCTCACTCAAGCACTTATGGAAATAAACGCGGCTAATAACGGCTTTAGGGTGGTTGGTTTCGAGAATATAAAAATGCAAATTGTTTTCATAACTCGTCGTTATTGGGGATTTTCGAAACAAAAGTTGTAAATTTATTTTCGGATTGTGTAGCAAAACCTTTTTAGGTTTAAATGGAGAAGTTTGATCAAATTGCCCGATTATAATTTAAGTTCTTTTTGTATTCGGATAAGTTACTTTTCAGAGTTTCGCACATATAACTTTGAATAAGTGGGTTTGTATTACTGCCTGTCTAAGAGAGGCTTACAATTAGGTATTACCGATATAATTACAATATTTTTTATTTTACTGATATCGAAAATCCCAAAAATATAGGCTATTGTCGTCTTCAAGAGCTCATGGAGACAATAGGTCTGAACCAAATATCAGAACTTTAATGTGAAAGACAAGACAGTAATTTTTTTGACAATATGTAATATGCATGTATTTTTCTATGGCATGAGTTGTTTAAGAAAGTCATTACAAACCTAAACATATCATTTTGAAGAAAATTACTAGGATAATTTAACTACAATTTTTTAAAAACTTTTCAGTATTATTTAAGTATTCTAATTTAAAAAACCGTCAAATTCTTAAGTTCAATCATTTCCACCCCTTTGCTCTGAATTTTTGCTAGACGTGATCGACCGTATTGTCTACAATTCACATGCCTGTCAAAATTAGAAGCAAAGAAACTGAATTGAAGAACTTATCATCGAGTATATATCAAGTTGCCTATATTCACCATACCTAACCGGATTCATTTATTTATTATGTTCATAGATATATTTGTTTGCGTGGAATTCCTGTTTTGATTATAGTGTAATTTGTGTTCAATATTGACTTATTAAACAATTAAATTTGTGAAAACCTACCCTAACAATTGTATTGTGCCAATATGCAAAAATACCACTGCAAGTGGTATTTTTGCACAAACTCTTTTCCATGTGCCAGAAATAGCCGAAATCAGAAGAAAGTAGTCCAAAGTTAATTAAAAATTTTACATAAATATCATTAAATGTTAGTATCGCCAAATTCAAGTAAGCATATTTTAATATACTTACATTTACTTTTATGGTATAATAAACTGTCAAAGTATTGCGCAAGATAAACGACAACGAAAAACTTGTTTAAGCGTATTAGCACATAATAGTTAATAGTTAATATATCTTAGCAAATTCGTTCAGGCTTTAACTCCATCAATTTCTGCAAATAGAGGCAAAGTTATGATTTGCAAAAAAATAAGCAGCCACAATCTGTGGGGAGTAACTAAGAAAATAAATTAACAGTTGAACTTACGGTACACCAGCCACAATAGCACCTTCAATATGACCATATGAGCGTGTGACGTCACAACCAATAAGACCACGTTTTGCAAGTTTAGAACGAAAATTTATAATAAAAATGTTTTTTTTTATTTTTTAATAAAAACTAAATTAAGTAGGTAAAAGCAACCGCCATAAATATTGAATTTATATGGAGAATACCAAAAATATTTCAGATTTATTTGGATTAGATGCATATTGCCTATTTAGAACCAACGTCTCTAAAGGATTTTATCAAATTCAATCACTAATATCCTTGAATGCTTTGAACTTTATGGTGACCTTAGGGTGATAAGACACACCAGTTACTAACCCTTAGGATGGGTAGGTATATAGTTTAAGATTTAATGAGCTAGGTTTTGAGTTTTCGTATTGCCATTTTGCCATTGTTAATTAGCAACAATTCGTCATTAGAAACGTATGATTTATTTTATTTGTTCTAGGATTTCTCTGATTTTAAAATTATTTTCATCTTGGAGAGTATTGCTAAAATGACCTTTGTATTACTATTATAGTGGAAATATAAAATGTCCCTTTCTTCATAAATTTGCGAAAAAAAAATCAAGAAATAAATTCATGGTTATCAATAATGGTCTTATTCTTTCACGTGCCAATTTAAACCCTTCATTGACAAACGGTCTTGGCAACAGTGAGCCTAACCGTAAAAGTTTAACAAATGATTAACCTCTCGATTCCTCATTATGAGAGTATGAGGCGTATGCAGACGCCATCTTGCGGCTCAAAGTGAATAAAATCTTGTCTTGCAGTGAAAAACAATCTGCATAAATTTTGTTTCTAGTATATTGGTCGAAGTTTTGCAATTGTAAAGAAAAGTATATTGTTTAATAAATTATATGCCTTTTTTGGGTCTTCACTCTTTGTTACGAATTACTGAGCAACAACAATTTTAGGGATGGGAGCTGATTGTCCCTTTTAAGATACGAAAATAGTGCTGTGCTACTTTTATAATTGAAATAACCTAAATAAAGAAGGTTTTCTCGCAGTTTATAGGCGCACCAGAAAGTCAATAAACCGATTTATCTTTGAAGACCTTTCGTATTTATCAAGTCAACAGATTAAACTTACAGTTAATTGTTCTAAACGAGCATTAATTGAGGAATCATTTGTAAGTGCATTCTTCTCGTTGTTTAGTAATAAATTTTAACTTAGTAATAAATTTAAACTTAATGCACACAGATTAGTACTTGTATTATTAATGCATAACCGCCTGACAAATATGTGGCGGACAAAGTTTTTATATATATATATATATATATATATATATATATATATATATATATATATATATATATATATATATATATATATATATATATCCAGTATGTCCGCGGATGGATTTTAGAGGTCAAGTGGACCAAATTTTAGAAAATGATAAACAAGGTATGTTCAATCTTACGCCAAATAACGTTTTCGTTTTTTTCATGCTCCATGTATAAAAAATTAAATTTTTCATAACGTGAATCTTATTTATTTCACAAGCAAAAACTGTTATTGTTAGTGACATTTTTAGGTACCTATCTTGTAAAATTGGACCAAATTTTGTTCATTTGTAAACCCCATCCGCGGACACACTGTTTAAAAAATAGTATAGCAACGACCTGAAAGATGGAGATGAGATTTGTGCTTGACACTCAAAAATTTGCTAATTTTGTAGAATGTAGATAAATATACGCCTATTAAATTTATATATAAAAAAATTAAAATGGTCAGATATAAAGCATTTTATTCTTTTTTACGTTTTTGTTTTTATTTTTTAAATTAAAAATAATCTTTTACAAACAAATCTTTCTGAATTTTTGTCGCAAAACTTAGACAATCATCAACATAATACAAGAAATAAACCAAATTCGTTTTAAAATAGTGGCTCATGCAATATAGAATATAAATCTGTTTTTCATAAAGTTATTTAATAATCTAAACAATTGTATTGTTGTTATTGTTTAAGAAATAATGTTTATATTGTAGCTTATATTTCTAAATAAATCTTTTTAAGTAAATAAATATTGAAAAGGGTTCTTAAATCATTATCCCACTGACATAAAAAAATAAATCGTTTAAAATGTTACAGGGCGCATCAAAAGAAACATACTCACAATGCAATATAAATCCACCATCCATCCAACAAAATCATTATACAATCTGCTATTATTATCATCTGCAATAGCAGGGCGCACTGTAAGAATGCCACGTATTCTTATCAGAATTAAATCACTTGGACGTATAAATACAAGGGAACTTGGTTCCATGTCCAATATAGCCCACTATCATAGAAAATACCCGCACCAATAATAGCCAAGGGAAAAATATTTCGTTTAACAAGGGACTTCATTAACAGCAGCTAAAACCAGCCTATATTAAAAATCTTAGATTTAAGTTGATAATCATGGTTTAAAATAGACAAGCGTGTACAACTAAAATTTTTCCTATAAATATTTAGAGACAAAAAATACCATATCTTTAAACTGCCTCGTGTGAATACCCCTAGTACAGCAACTTTTCAGCAGTGGATTAAAAATATTCCCAAACTCGAGTGTGTTGTGACCAGAAACAACTTATACTAAGGACTAACATTTTTGAATATTCAAAGTCCACACATTACGGGACATATTGGAAAACATAAAATACACAACTGAAGAAGTTAAAAGATTTTATTTAAGATAAAATGGATTTTACCGGATAGCGGTCGCTTAACTAGCAAACATTTTGAAGCGCTGCTTGTAGATTGCTATAAATGTGATTAAATTGCAAAAATAAAACACTCAAGGTAAGCTATTTTAGGAGTATATATGTTACCGGCAACTTGCGAAATCCGACAATCTGCGAAATGCCTAGCCACTCTGCAAGCCGACCAATTTACCAGGCATTATGCAAATTGACGAGATCTTCAGATAATTTGAAAAATGACTTAAGCACTTTAGGCAATCTGTAAAATGCCTACTACAATCGTCAATATGCTTAACAGAGGTATTAAGTAATATCTTACATTGACTATTGACTAGGCATTATGCAAACCGTTGACTGACCGGAACCAATTCTCATTATGGTGATTTTCAGATTACAATTCAGGCATTTTACAGATTGCCTGAAGTGTTTTAGTCATTTTTCAAATTATCTGAAGATCTCGTCAATTTGCATAATGCCTGGTGAAATGGTCGGCTTGCAAAATAGCTAGACATTTCGCAGATTGCCGGATTTCGCAAGTTGCCGGCAACATATGTTTATAAATATATATATATATATATATATATATATATATATATATATATATATATATATATATATATATATATATATATATATATATATAGTTAAGTATGTTTGGAATTATCTGGAGAACTACTGTTTCGTCTTCCTCGGTGTCTAAGTTGTTAAAAGACACCACATCGACTCATCAGAGGCCTTACAGTAGCATGAGCATTTCTGCTCCCATATAATTCCACAGTTCTTGCCTATAAAAGACAAACTGAACGTTTTGAAAGGTAGAAGTTCTTGAGATTGCTCTCTGAGAAATGTCATAGGGATCCTTATCGGATCTCCCGGATATATATATATATATATATATATATATATATATATATATATATATATATATATATATATATATATATATTATCACACTTATAAACTGTTACCATTATCGATCACTAAGTCGACCATGCCTTTTTATCGGGAATACCGAATCTGTCCGACTCTAGATCTAACAAGTTTGGTAGTGTATTAAATTTATAAGTTTTGTTAAAAAAAGTAAAAGTAGAACGCAGCAAAAATAAGCATTTTTTCATGTTATTAAGATAAATTTTTAACGAAGAATAATTCGAAAGGTATTAATTTTACAGCTATCCCTTATTTGCGAATCGAGAAAAAATCACGTTTTTTACTCCTATCAATCTTTCTCCCGTTCCTAGAAGCTCGACTGGCCGTGTTCTTACAAATATTTGGACAGCACGCAATACGCGTCATAAAGTCGTGCTTACAAACGATCTTTTTTATTGGCCGTCAACCTGTCAATCGAATAATTCATTGCCCAAAGGTCCGAAGTTCAAGTCTTGACATTTTTAATCAGAGCTGTACTGGCCAGTCGCGTTTTATGATAATTTACTATTGATTTTTTATATTAAAATGTCATGGATTTATCTCTCGCAATCGAATTGAACTTGAAATTAAAGTTCTATCTCTGATAAGGGGAAGGATTTTCGAAAAAGGCCTACGAAATTCTCGAACCAGTTTAATTTTAAAATTGTATGCGAAATTTTCGAACCAGTTTAATTTTAAAAGTGTATGTTATGGTGGTGATTAAGAGTATTTGTTAAACAAATGATGATGTAGATTTCAACAATGAAATGAATGAAGTCTACTTGTCAGGGGTACATATAGATACGTAAAATTGAGAATAAGTTCTCTAAACCACCTGAAAATTCCTTATACAATAAGGATTTGAACAAATCATGGTAAAGCAGCTATTCTCCGAGCCTCCGAGCGCTGGATTACATACCAAAATTTGCCGTATTTTGACTAACACTGTTAGACAACAAAATACTTGGTTTGACTGCAAGAAACTACCACGAAGAAGGAAGCTTTTTCTATAGTTAGGATGTCGTTACCTGCATACCGGTTTCGACCTCTTTAGTTCTCGTCAGTACAGGATAAACGAACATACCTACCTTTCGAAACAGCATATCCTTAAAGCTAACCATGCTTATGCAGTTCGACATGGTTAGCTTTAAGGATATGCTGTTTCGGAAGGTAGGTATGTTCGTTTATCCTGTACTGACGAGAACTAAAGAGTTCGAAAGCGGTATGCAGGTAACGACATCCTAACTATAGAAAAAGATTCCTTCTTCCTGGTAGTTTCTTGCAGTCAAACCAATTATTTTGTTGCCTAACAGTGTTAGTCCAAATACGACAAATTTTGGATGTAATCCAGCGCTCGGAGGGGCATATAGCCCGGAGAATAGCTGTTTTACCATGATTTGTTCAAATCCTTATCGTATAAGGAATTTTCTGGTGGTTTAGAGAACGTATTCTCAATTTTACGTATTTGATGTAATTGTTCTCAAATTTAAGAAATAAATATTAAATGATAATCTTAATAAAGTACTATGCTTGAGGCACTATTGTGTACCTTCATTTAATCTTTTATTCAAGTTCTTTGTAAATACTGAGTACTTCCTAAGAATATGTAGAACAGTCTTATTCTCCTTTATGCACGGTGTGTTTTCAGATTCGCCTCCAACTTCGATTCTGTAGAGTTAAGTACTGTAAAGAGTGACCAATACATTAACGAAGATTTTTTGTACCTGTAAATAAACATTTCTGCCCATTCTTGTAACTTCCCTTCGGCATTGATCAAACTTACGCAGTCAGATTCTTTAGACACACTGTGTTAGTTACTGCTTTTGAATTTTTTTTAAATATCTTAATTGAAAATGCTTCTTGACCTTTCTATAATCATTCTGATCGCAAGTCTGCAATACATTTTGTTCCAGTGTATGTGAAGCTTTTTAGGAAATGTTCTTAACTTTGTTTCAACTGCAGAATTCTTACTTTCCTTAGAAATTGATTTTCGTTTCCTTTAGTACGAGTTTAATAACTACTTTTAAGCTTAGGGGTTTTTCACTATTTTTGACAGTTATTACTATCACACTTATACATAAAACTTATATTTAAAATTTAAACTAAGCTGAGAGGGTTCATGCCAACAGAAAGAGAAACAACAATACTGGCACAAGTCCTAATGTAAGGACGCCCTACAGGACCTAATTATCACCAGAAACACTACGGTTAGAATCGTGTGGGTTCTACAATTCTCTGAGATCCAGGGTAACGAAAAGACGGATCGGCTGGTTACACTGAAATCAACCAGAGGTGGTAGATTCTCTAGACTCTAGGGCATCCTTACACACAAATCCTCTGTGTCTGTATGATTTCTTTTCTCTCTGTTGAGATAAACAAAGCAAATACTTATCACCAAGGACGCTACGGTTAGAATCGTATAGGTTCTTCTCGTCTCAAAAATCCAGGGTAACAAAAAGGCGGATTAGTTGGTTCCAATGGAATCAGCCAGAGGTGGTAGGTTCTTTAAGGCATCTTTACATTCGGACACAAATTCTGTTTGCCAGTATTGTTTCTTTTCTCTTTGTTGAGATAAACAAAGCTCAGATAGCTGAAAGATTTGCAGCAGAAATGAATCTCTTGCTATTAACACAAAAGTCAACAAATCTTTCTCTGTAAGATTTAAATTCTGTTTTTACCTGGTCCACTCCTGTATTATAATGTCAAACACTACACATCGAAATCTTTTCTTTTTTACACCTCGATAATTTATTATTTGGCCGCCCGTGTAATAAATTACCGACAAATTTATATGGATCAAGATTTAAATTGGTTTTGAATAATAAATCAAAACGCCATTTTGATACTTTAATTGGATATAAAATTGTTCATATATTATGCCAACTAAAATCCTTATCGTATCGAATTTCGGTTGCCGAATCGTGAATTGGTTTAATCAGTTGAAGAAAAATTGGTTTAGGTGTCTTCAAGAAAAATGGTTTGAATTTGGAACACGACTAGCTTGTTGAGGTTTCGGAAATGTTTGTTCTTTCTGTTGTTGTAATTTAATGCCGCGCCGTTTTATAGTGACAATATGTGGGCGTTTTAAATTGCCGCTTACAAACATTCACTCAGAGAATCTCAGTTGTGTAGAAAAGGATAGAATGAGCGCATTTTTAAACAACGCATTATAAATTGCTGCCATCAAATAATAGTTTTTATAGTAAACGCTAAGATGTATGTACAATAAGCCATCGACTAGCTCTAAGTTGCAGGTTAGTATACTTGAGGAGGTTTACTAATTTTTGTTCATTAATGCCACATGCTGCTAATGACCTATTAATGTACTTACCGAAACAAAATGTACACTCCTTAACTTCATTGGTGTGATCAACAAAATTTAACCTCAATTTGGCGCCATTTACAGTATTATAAATGTATCAAACAAATGATCACCCATAATTAAAATTCCTGTAAGTAAACTCAAAAAGCGTACATTATACTGAAACGGCTGTAAAAATAATTTTAATGTTCAATTTAAAAAAAGGAAAAACATCGTTGAATAAATCGGATTTATTTAATCCAAAGGAAAATGAAATTTTTTAGCTAGCTCTGGGGTGTTGCAATGCCTTTACAGTGCAAGAATACTTGGTTAAATCAGTTTTCTTTATAAATATGATTATTTCAGAACATTTGGCTTTTCATGGCGATTACAAAAATAGGTATTTATCTTAATGATATTTTTTAAGACGGGACCCTGGAAAACCAAGTGTCGATTCCAAAACTGACAAATGTTCTTCAGGCAGGGACACACGTCCTAGGTTTCTCCAAACTATCGAAACGTCGAAAAGCTGACTTCAAAACACCTCAACTCATCATCAGAGGAACATGATGCATGAAGTAATTTAATTAAATTAACTAATTTGAATTAGCTGATTAAATAAGCTGGGGCATTCCTGAAAAGAACAGTAATCAAATTCCGACACGTAAAATTGTAGGTCAGAATTTACGTCTATTCAAAATAATAATAAAAATGAGAAAAATCGACAGTACTCACCCTTTTAGAATCCCTAACAAAGACTCGTCTGTTTCAACTGTAGGGATGAAACTAGATTTTAATTTCCTGTAGAACAGAGACTTTTCTCTCAACCCAGCTTTTAGAATGTCGTGTTGGACAAACGTCAACCTGGCCTCTATGACTGATACTCGCACATGCTCGAAAATATCCAAAACTTAATCAGCAATAATTGAATTACTTGAAAATGTATCAGTAATGAACGATACAGCATTAAGTTAGCTGCCAGAGTGTGAGGTTATTAACATAATCAGACTTTTGCTACCAGATTCTCTAACACTACATCGGCACCGGTCTAATTTAACAACAAATAGTTTTAAATTGACAAGTGTAAAAGTAAGACAACTAAGGTTTGTACCATGAATTTGTTTCGGAGTTTTTTTGGAAATTTATAAATAAAAAGGCTATTTTAGTACGTAGTACTTACTTTCCACAAAAATAGAACTAAATTCAATTTCGCAACATATACAACAATAATATAAAAATCATTTGCAAACCAAGTAAATCGCTGAAATATTGGAATAACTCGTAAGTTTTTTATGACGCTTTATTAACAATGACATGACAAAAACCTGTCAAACCCCAAGCAAAACCAGCGGATCAACGAAGTCGAAAACGTATTTCACAAAATTAAAAAGAAAACTATTTTTTGACGTCAAGTAATCCCGAATATTACAATAGTCTACGAGTGACCAAAATTTGAGGGACCTGTATTTTGGGCTCAATAATTTTCTTTTTCATTTTAACTGCTCAAAACATTGTATTTGCATGCAAACTTGATACACCTATATTAAACTTTGATTTTGCACGACCTCTTGTTTCAAGGGGGTACACTTGATATATATATATATATATATATATATATATATATATATATATATATATATATATATATATATATAATGCCCCATGTTTAAAATCATTGCTTTTAAGAACATCTCACATATTTTAGAATCCAAAGTAATACTTTGAAATTGTTATTTATAATATTAATAATTTCATTATTTTAATTTTCCCTGGACAACGAATGATAAACTTTTCAGCTAATCAAGAGGGATATTTTAAAAATGATAAAATTCCTTTTTAATCTGATATTGAATTAACTGAACGACTCTGTATAAATTCATGAATTCAAAAGATACAGGTGCTTGAACATCGACATAAAAATCGCTATAAGTTCAAGAAAAGAAAATCTCATTAAAATCCAGTAAAAGATTTTAAAGTAGAAGCCCTGGGAATCTTCAAAATATTTCCCTATTTAAAACATAATAGTAACACCACATGAGCACAACAGTAAACTGTTTGCTGTCGAATCTTCATCCGTTCACAAGGATAATTAATTTTAAATGTAAGAACCAATTAGATATCATCTTCCATTATTAAAATCATTTAATAAAACATAATGCATCTGTCTCAATAGGTGTTTTAAATTGGCTTTTACCTGTCATAACGCCTACACTCACTCTCGAGGACGAAGAAGCATAAAGAAGCACCGGGCAATCTAGATTCCTATCTTAAAAAATAAAATGGCTGATTAATTATGTCAAAATATTTAATGCAACGAAGAGGGGAAAATCATCTTTATTACTGTGTGTTTAATAATTAATGGAAAAATTTAATTTATCAAATTCAGGTATTGGTGGCCATATTCTACGAACCTGGTCTGTAATCTCATGCCAATTAGTAGGTATATGGCCAATGGGAGTTTACGTATCAGATGTTGTTTAAAATTGATTTAATATAGTTCTTCACCTCGGTCTATCTTTTGATATCTTCTTCTTTTTCTTTTTCTCATTCTTCTTCGTCCTGTCCTTTTATCTCTTCTTCTTCGTCTTCTTCTTCTTCTTCTTCTTCTTCTTCTTCTTTGACTCCATCTTTTTCTAACTTTATATGGTGTCCAGAGTTTCCTCTTTTTGTAAGCCTTTTTCTTTGAAATCATTCTTGTCTCTATGCACCCATCTCTGTTTTAGTATTCCTCTACATCTCCCCCACTTTGACCGACATAATCGGTTCCTCATCAGATCCCTTGGTATTCAGTATTCTTCCTTCCTGTATATTTTCAGATATTTCAATAACCGTGGTAATCCCATTGTCCTTTCATTCTTAACCTCATCTTATTGTGCTACCTCTCACACATCCTTCATGATATTCTTATTTCTGTCATATCCAAGCACCTTGTATGCAATCTCTTTATTGGCCACGTTTCCGCTTCATACTGAATTGCGTGTCTGGGTAACTTTTTTATAAACCGTCTTTTTCCCGTGCTAATCAAACATATCTCTTACTTACTTACATACATAGATATAGGCTCTCTTAATATATGTGCTCGCTTACATTCAGCTAATTCCTCGGTGACTAAACCTCTGTGATGTGCCCCATCGTCCAGTCTTTTCCATTCTTTGTGATATTTCATATTCCCATAAATGACTTTTCTTCTCTTGTTGATTACTCTTTTAGTATCTCTTCATTATTAACCCTGCCTACCGAACTTTCTTTCATTATTCATTTTTAAAATCACATTTCAAAGCTTCTTTTTGCAGTCCTTTTAATATTCCATCCATATGCCTTTTATGAAGTATTGCTTTATTTCTGCCTGTGCTGCTTTGTTGCTTGCTTTTTCCTGCAAATGCTTTCTTTGCTTATGTCATCCTGCTCTTTACGCCAGACTTGTTGCAATCACCCTTTTTGATAATACTACCTCAGAAACAAAACGTGTCGACTTCTAATTTAATTATTACAGTCTTACATTTTTTCGTCTTACATTACTTTAATTTCCTTTTTGTTTATTTTTGCCTTATCCTCCAATTGTCTATGGTATGATTTGGGGTATCTTGTAACTTCTTTTCATCTTTAGCTAAGATTAATATATCGTAGGTGAATTTAATCACTGATGTTCATATCTTCTGTGCTTTCGTGTGGTTTTTTCCTGATTCATTTTTCCTTCTGAGTAACAAACTAAATACACTTAGGTATGAAGAAAAATGCAATTTGAGTAAGTTTTTCCAACAATAATAGAACTAGATACACAGAGAGAAAGAATTAATTTACACAAGTAAAATTTTTTTCTTTCAATTAAATTATTTAATTGGTATCGAGCAATTAAATATATAATTCAGCGAATTTAATTATTTAATTGGCAGGTTTAATTAACTGAAGTAAATCATAATTTCTGTAAGTAAATTTACACGATAAAGTAAAATATTACTTAATTGTATCAATTATCATTTAATTCATTTAATGTGAAGGTATGATACCTACAACTAATATTGGTTAATAAAAATATCTTAATTTAATTACGTGAAGTAAACCTTAGTTTTACTAAGAAAGATATATACTATTTGCAATCCCGATATAGTTCCCAAAAAAAATTGATTCAGTTTTTTTAGGTTTATTTGCTTTACTTTAGCATTTGAAAAAAGTTATGTATAATATGCTATTCCTTAAGCAAATCTTTATATACTAGTTTAGTATGAACGCATATCTCAATCTATTTTTTAAACGTTTGGCCCTCAAAAAATTTAGTGACATTTTTTCTGATACCATGATCGTAAATTTTTTGCGGGCTAAACAGTTAAGAAATAGATTGAAATATGCGTTCATACTAGCCTAGTAATGATTTGCTTAACGAATATCATATTATACATAACTTTTTTCAAATGCTAAACTAAAGCAGATAAACGTAAAAAAACTGAATTAGGTTGACAATACCAAACATAGCGGAGCAAAGAGAACCTTAAGCAGTAAGAAAATATTTCTTGAGGTTAAAATATAGAGCTTTTATAAAACAAAAGATGAAAATGTCTACTTTCGTTTCACATATTTATTGCATTTAATGTGATACAATCATTTTTAAAATGACACAATAAAACCCTGCAATAAAGTCGCCGTACAGAAAAGTATATTTTTATTTTTTGTTCTATAAAATATCTATACTATCACGCCAACAAATATTTACCAAATACAAAGAAACTTTAAATTTTACTTATCACTGAATACATGCATATCTTGGTACATTTATAGGTATATCCCTACAAAATAAAACAACTAAAGGCTATTATATTATCCATAAATATATACACTAACAAAAATAGACCAAATGGCCGTCACCTTCACTGTTACTACCGGTAGCCGCTTAGTCTGCCTTCTCATCAAGGGACGATGGGTAAATGCGATGCACGCCGGGATGGCATGGCGGTTAGGGCTAGCGTAAAGAATAATTTTATTCTCATAAGCCGCGATTTAGTTGTCAGGAATAAACATTAATTTTTGGAATTACATATTTAGTTCTGTTTTTCCCTTATTAGGAAAATTAAATTATAATTGTCAGTAGATTTTCTTCATTATTGCGACAATACAATTTAATTTGTACAATGAAACGTTTAATACAATGTTTAATTATGCGAATTTTTCTATTAATTATTAAAGCTTTTGTTGGCGGAAAAATAATTTAATTTTTTTAAGAATATATTTCTCAACTAAATATTTTAATTACAGTAATTATGCAAAATATAAAAGAAATTTTGTTGCAAGTATCGCTTTTTTATTTGAAATATGGTTTTATCCAGGGAATTATTTTTTTATTTAAAAAATTATAGAATGTGATTTAATACCCACCAACTTTTTTTTTCTCTCTGTGTACATTTATTTTAGCAACATGTTCAAAGAACAATTTCATTTGAAAATCGAGCCAATAACAGAAATAATAGAATAAGTCATAAGTTTTTAACAACGATTATTAGCAATGACAAGACAAAAACTTACTAAAACCTAATAAGGAATAATAATATGCACATATTTTTTTTACTGCATAAATCGTTTGGAAGTCATTACAAACCCAAAAAAAATTATTTCGAAGAAAATTACTAGGATAATTTAGCTACAAAAAAAGTGTACTTTTCGGTATAATTTATTACAATTTAAAAAAGCGGCCAATTGTCCTTAGAGCATAATGACGTCAGAAGATCAGCAAAAATAAGTGTCAATCTATATATTAACGTAAAGCTTAACCCAAAGTCGAACAGGTTTGTTTTTCTCGGAAAGAGTCAAAGGGGAAGCAATCGAATTTTTTGCGTTAATAGAGGAATAGTGCAACTAGCTTCGGTAAAATCCAGTTATACAGGATGTTTAGTTTCGCAGCTATTAAACGTCAAAATCGAAATTTCCGCGATTTCCGTTGAAATCGGGTACAGGTCGCAAATGTGAATTAAATCGATGTAAGTTTTCGGAGGTTGTAGAGGACCCAGCGAAAATTTGCAGTAGAAAATCCTTTTATTTGTTAATAAAGACAAAAATAAATGGATAACATCAACTGCCATAAGCATTTAATTTATGTGGAGAAACTAAAAAAATGTATTTCAGATTTATTTGGGTTATATACATAGTCCCTATTAAATAATGGGAAAATTTAAAATTAAAACTAGTACTGGGTCATATACGTTTTTAGTAAACCCCGATCTTTAGCATGTTACAATTGAATCGCACAGCTAAATAACTAAAACTACGCTTCTGACAAAACTACCAACAGACTCCTTCTAAAACTTTTCATTGACCGGCAGTCCTATGACTATAAATATATTTTTCTACGATCGTGCAAAAAGTTAGTACTTTTTGCACTATTTACTGTGCCAAAAGCTTAATTTTTTGCACTAGTGCAAAAAGTAACTTATTTTTTGCACTAGTGCAAAAAACACTTTGATACCCTAATGAATACGAGTATATTAAAGATAAAAAATTTTTCTTGTATATTTGAGTATACGTATCAACGTGGCAACTATAGACACATAGGTACTATTTAATATTCCTCAAAACACCAGTGTTTAATATTAAAAAGATAAAAAAGCTTTACTCCAATTTTAAGTAATCCAAATTGTGCCACTAACAAAACCATATTATTCATAGTAACCTATGGATGGTGTTTGACAGTGACAATTTCCGTAATTAATTTCAAGTTGTCAGTTTAAAACTTAAATTTAATGCATAAATAAAATACGAGCTAGTGTGAATTTAAATCGTAAAAATGTCGAGTTCGGACAGTGATGGTGAGGAAGAAACTATTTGTACTCCTCCAGATATAATTGAGACAGCAAATGAAGCTGCAGCAGATTTATTACCAGAAAAATCTAAAAAAGTCTATGAAATTTGTTATAGACGGTTTACAGACTGGTGCGACACAAAGTTTGTTAAAAACGTTACTGAAAACGTGCTTCTAGCGTATTTAAAAGAAAAATCTGAGATACTAAAGCCATCGACCTTATGGTCAGAATATTCAATGTTAAAGGCTACACTTATCATCAATAAAAATGTGGATATTCGAAATTTTACCAAATTAATCCCATTTTTAAAGAAAAAGTCAGTAGGATTTCGTCCCAAAAAATCAAAAATTTTTACCAGAGAGGAATTTGACAAATTTTTGGTTGAAGCTCCGGATAATAAATATCTAATGATGAAGGTAACACATACAAAATAAATGTTAATTTTTAACTTTATACTTACTTATGTTTTCTTATAGATAGTTGCAGTATTTGGCATTGCAGGAGCATGCCGCAGGGACGAGTTGCAAAAACTAACATTAAATGATATTAATGACATGGGCTCTATAATAACAGTAAAAATTCCCGATTCCAAGACAAACAAACCCCGATCATTCGTAATAAGCGGTAAAATTAGATGTTTTAATTTTGTTGAAATGTATCGTAAATATGCATCCCTTCGTCCCCAGTCTACAAATCACACTAGATTTTTTATAAGATATTTCAACGGAAAATGTTCAGTTCAACCTGTTGGTGTAAATACTTTTGGCAAAATTCCAAGTGATATTGCAAAATACTTGAATATTGAAAATCCAATGCAATATACGGGACACTGTTTTCGCAGATCTTCTGCAACATTGCTTGTGGAATCGGGGGCAGACATGTTAACATTAAAACGACATGGAGGATGGAAATCTTCAACTGTAGCTGAGGGCTACATTGAGGAATCAATTTCTAAGAAAACTGAAATAGCGACTCAAATTTTGGAAGGTGAACCAAGTACCAATACCGGAAATTTCACAACAATTCGAAAAAGAGTTTTAAATGAAGAACCTGAGACCTCTACAAGCAAAAACGAAAACAAAATTCAAAAAATTACTGGAAATGAAGTTTGTCCATCAGTTACCATAGTAAATTGCTCTAACTGCGATATTAAAATTGAAATTAACTCGAAAAAAGTAAACAACTAGTTTTGTAAAAATCACGTTAGTTTAAACTGTTTATGTTTTTGTTAGAACTATTTTAATATTCCTTGCATTGTAAAATATTTCTTAAATTGTAAAATACTGTAATAAAAAATAAACCGATCGTAGAAAAAATATTGTGTGTAACATGTGCAAAAAGTATATTTGTTGCACTCAGCATGATTGCAGCTCTCGACTTCGTCTCGAGCTGCAAACTTCATGCATCGTGCAACAAATATATACTTTTTGCACTAGTTACACAAATAACTATTATGGCACTAGTGCTAAAAGTACTTTATAGAACTAGTGTTAAAAGTACTACTATGGCGACTACGACGCCAACAATGGTTGTTAGATTTTTTGACAAATGTCAACTTCATAATTTTATATTATAACTACGATGCTACTTAAAACTATGTGTTTCGAATATGTTAAACTTTCTAAAAATTGTAATTGTATTTTTGTTTTTTATTGTCGTTTGTAGAAAAAATTTTGTATGATATTTGTATTAAAAGTACTTTTAAGGCACTCATTTGATTTGCAGAATTCGCTTCGCTCATTCTGCAAACTTTCAAATTCGTGCCGTAAAATTATACTTTTAACACTTATATCATAAATAACTATTATATGACCATTATTTGTCGCTATAACTCGCGACAAATTTAGTACCCTATAGTCTAAACCCCATAAATATCAAAATACACTTGTGCACTATAATATCGTAACTACCAATTTGTTTGCCATAAGTTCAAATTTATTACTAGATAACGAGAAGAATTCACATGACGGTAATTATTTTGTTAAAATTTAGAAAGGGTAAATGGCAAGTGTTTTAAGATAAGATAAAATTATACTTCTTACAATGAAATTAGGCTGCATTGTTTGTCGTCGTTTTATTCTGGTTATGTGAGGATTTGAAGAGCAGTATTCAACGCCAGGAGAGAAGTTCAAACAGAGCAAGAGACTTTTCTGCCAATACAGCATCAATTTGAATGGGGGATTATACACAAAATCAACGACTTTAGAACAAAATTTAACGGTAGGTAAAATCATTACCAAAATAAAAATTAGTACATAGTTAGGTACTCATTTTAAATGGAGCGTCAATAGTACATCAATACCACATCAATGTTTTCCCTACCTTACATAATCAGTAATAAATCAATATTTTACGTCAGAAGCCGTAGCCGTGTTTTAACCTACATAACATTATCAGATATAGCATTACGGTGTCATATAATATAAAAGTGCACAACATCTATCTCCAACAAAGATAATATCTGATATCTGACAATGAAACCAACCACCTACACTAAAATCTCTAAAAGGAACTCTTTAGTCTAGCAGATTTTTACGGAGAAAACTACCTAAACTTGTTCTAAAATATTTGTTGGGGATAAATTAGAAACCAGCACAGCAGCAATAATTTAAGAATGAAATAAAATTGAGATTCCTTTAATTATCTAAAATCAAATACAGAAAGAGCATAAGAAGAAAACGATAGATACATATTTGTTAATTTGAAAATGTCACTTTTCTTACTTTTACTTTCGGCCCACGGGTGGAAAGTTTACTTTTCACCCATGGGTGGAAAGTAAATGAAACGAAGAAATTTCTTTGGAGCGTTTTATAGAGAATCTTCTATATTATTTCTTGAAAAAATGTTAGACTTCGTTGGCTTGTAGCCCACATTTTATTTCTTCAGGAAGGCGAGGAGCTTTCCTAATTTCGAAATATCAGCTCTTTTTCTGAAAGCTAACATGGTTTTTATTATGCTGTATATTGACCAAAGTGTAGACGGTTTCTTATCTTTACCCATATCGCCACAATAACCCAGTAGGACAGTCAGTGCCGATTTATGAATTTGTGCTCCCCTAGGCACTATGTTATTTTGCGACACCCTCCTTATATCTACAATTCATATCAACCTCCATTTGTTTCAAATAACAGATAAATCACTAATTTTTGATCGGCGCCCCTATTTTTGTTAGGCGCACCTAGGCACGTGCCTCGAGTGCCTAATAGGTAAACCGGCACTGAGAACAGTCTCTAAGGTAATATTTCTTTCGTTTTTCTCTGTGCACCAGTTTTCGTACATTTGAAAGGTTTTTTCGTAACGCTCCCTACTTTTTTCGGGCAGCAAATTTTCCTCTACCTTCCCAGCATTTTCCTTAAGTTCAGGAGGAGTGCAGTTTAAGATCGTTTTCATAATAGCTCGACATTTTTTATTATTTTTTCTAGTAAAAACCAAAAATCTGCGACGGTTCGGTGGCGTGTTCTTCTGTTTACCCCTTAGCAACCATCGCATAGCTTCAAAAATTTGCCAACTTTACGATTTATCTAATTGATATTCTTGACAAAACATCTCTGTGACATCAGTCACTCGCAAATAAATATCATGGTTGACTCAATTTTTTTCATCAGCAAAATAAAAAACTTAAATTGAAAAATTATGGTTGAAAATAAAACAGTAAACAAACTTCGGTAAAAAGTTTCATTCCCGTATAGGGATTTAGTTAACCTCGGCCCTGGGTCAACTAAAAATCTCTTGACTGTAATAAAACAATCCACCTCGGAGCGTAATCTACTATTCCTATCCACGCCAGTCAATTGGAATTATAAGCATTAAAGAATTGACTTGAACTAGTGCATTCGATCAAAAATTCAAATTTTTAATGTGCACTGAATATTCGTCTTAAGTTCCAAATATTCCAGAGAATATACAAGGTTTTTTTTCTTGATTTGACTGCCCCGACCGACAGTACGTTCTACTCCTTCAAAATATAATCTTGTCACGTAGAAAAGATCAGGGAGAAGACAATGCAACATAAATGTGACTCGAAATGACAAAACACGAATAGGCCACATTATGACCCCGCCGTCTTTTAGTAGCAGAGACAATGGTGGTAATTTGGCGTATAAATAAAATATTGCTTTTGCTTGTAAATGGAATATTGTAGCAACTAACACGGAAGTTGGAAGTAGGTTACAATGTTGCGTAGACATTTATACGCATTTTACAAAAGCTATTATTTGTTCTAGTTGTGGAGTTTCAACAACTGTTATTCATAAAAGACCAGTTGCTTCTAAAAAAATATAAAAATTACCACATTGAGACTGTCGAAAAAATGTTGTTCAAAAACACAGTTGAGTCAACCGTATGACTTTCCAATATTCCAAAATTAATCTCTTATTTTACAGGAAAATTACAGTATATACAGGATGTTTGGGATTGTATGCGCATAAAATAATCCCTTTAGTCTAGTATTTTGTCTGCGATTAATATCCTGTTAGGAAAGCTAGTGTTACGTTCACAAAATCTTTTGTTTTCTATTTATTATAATTATAGAAGTTTTTATCTGTCTAATCAAGTCATTTAGTATTTTTGGCAGGAAAAGTATAGTGCTATATCGTGGATGATACAAGATCCTCAAGCATATTCTACTTTATATCATTATTTGTGGTCCCTTTTTGGAGCTTGCACTGTGCCACTCCTAAGTAGTATTATGCATGTCTTTTGCCTTGGATCATGAGGGTCTTAGAGTTGTCTTTTCTAAAAATGAAAGCATACAGTTATGGTGTATATGAATTTTGTTATTGGTTTCCCAGTACTTTGAAAGCTATTTTAACAATGAACTGGAATTTATGTCCATATGAATAGAGATGATTCACGAGTTATAGACATAGCAATTTAGCAATGTGCTTAATGTTTCTTTTCAAAAATTAAATAAGAGATGAAGCTCATGCTTTTGCTACTGAATTGTATAGAAAGACGGGGTCTCCGGTGGTCAAGTAGGTCGGCGCCAGATTTGCAACCGAGAAAGTCGCGGGTTCGAATCCCGCTTCGACCATGGATATTTTGTGATTGTCAATTTTTGGAAGGTGGTAGAGGAATTCTTCCTCGACCGAGGTGGTACCACCCCACACATGCTCTTAAAGGTCAGGTGAAATCCCTACGGATGTTTCCAGCTCTGGATATGTGAGTCGGATTTCCTCAATTCACCACGGTACATAGTACTTAGACTTCGGTCTTCGTAGGCTGTTAAAAGATTTAAAAAAAAACAATGTCATTTGACAGTTTACAAAATTCCGGCATGACGTTGTAACTAATTACAGCATGCTTGCTCAAAGAATTACACAAAAAATGTGGGATTGAGATTCAGCAATACAGTCATCAACGGCGCTCTTAAATCTCTTATTAAAAACGTATTTCTTACACTCGGAAAGAAGCCTTATTGCTTTGAGGGTTTGAGGGTGGAAATAGTAAGTAAGTAACGTCAACAGGCTTTTAATATCGCAAAATATTGTGCTCTTTATTGTAGAGAACATATAGTTAGGTAGAACGGATTAAGATAAATTAGTAACCCATAGAGGACAAAAAGGTGAGTAAGAGAAAGAAAGGTAAGTGAAAGAAGCATGGAAAATAGGAGAGAGAAGCGTGGGGATAAAAGAAGAAAAATAACGGAGCATAAAAATGTGGAAGGTTTGGAAGAAATAGTTAAGTTAAAATAAGCAGATGATCCAACTCTGTAATGAGTTTAAGGAGAAGGAGAAAAACAAGAAAAGAAAAAGCTGTAAAGAACATATCTGAGATATTAGACCTGCATGAAAAGTTTCACTCATTGCCGAACACAAAGGAGTTGTTAAGGCAGATTTTTAGGGAAATTAATATTAGTGTTTTATCTATCTCGACATTTTCCTAATTTAAATCAACAAGTTTAACGGTTTTTGAAAGAAGTAGTACCGCAAAACACCAAAAATGGTTAGCTTAAATCTCTTAAAGTTGGATTTGCCGATAGCAAGCGTCCATGGCGGTCACTTTAATTTCCTTTACTTTTTTTTCTCGACTTTCTTTATAAATTTACAAGAAAAGCTAAAAAATAAATTGTCTTACTGTTACACTTGTTAATTTAAAACCTAGATTATGAAATTAGACCGGTCTAAGCGATAGCGAATAAAATTTTTAGCAATAACCTTTCAGATATATTAAGTATAGATTCACAGTCTGCAAACACTTTTCAGTAATGTGTCATTTTAAGCATATTGATCATTTAATTTAAAATATTTGTATTTTTAAGGATATACATATGGTGACATTTTTTCCATCACTTGGATCTCAATAATCTCAAAGTATATTTTCTAAAATAAAGCTTAAACTATCTTGAAACTTTACTTAATACATCCAATAGTACCTAGAGAATATAAATCTACGGTTAAAAATGTAGAATTATTCATACATACAAAATTCAAACAAACAACTACACTAAAATAAAATTAGGTTAGCAATAAATAGGTGTGGTAGGAAGATAAAATTTAGATTATGTAGCAAAGGACGGATATATTGATTTGCAACTATTTTGTCGCCAAGAATACCTGACAGCCGCTGCAGGGACTGAGGTGTATTAAGCGAATACTTACTGACAGTATTGCCAGAATGGGCAAAATTTATATCGTTATAAAAAAAACACTTCACACGTTACAAAAAAAGAATGCACAAAAAATAATGTATATCCCTTTTGAAATAAAAAATGCCCGGTGAAAAATTAACATCAACTTCTATGAAATATGTTACATCTGAACAGAAAATATTCATCTATTAAATGGTTTTAACACTCTTTCATAAAATCTACTCGCACTAATAAATGACAGGTTACACTTTGAAAGATGCCACCAATGACGGGATATTACAGCCGATCGTGCAAGAGTGGCAACATTAGTTTTTGTAAAAGGTTAGAATTAGTTTTATGTTTCATTCTTCTGATATTTTAGTGTAGAAAAACATAATACAGACAGTCATGCAAATTGGACAATGACATTGGCCGCCAATCTTAAGCACGCTATGCAGGTTTATTCAGATTTGTTTAGGTTTGCTCAGGATTCTTTTCTCTCTTGATTATTATATAATTAAAAACAAAAACTAACCAACTAATACTGAACAAACCTACTGAGTAAACCTCTACAGTATTTCTCTACAATAGTTTGTATGGTAAAAGTTTAAATAAGTATACATTACAAAAAGTGCGAATCTGTCATTTTATAGGTGGAAATCTTAAAGTTTGAATGTGCCTTACTCAAAGTGCGAATATTCCATTTTACAGTTCATTAATCCAAAGTTAGGAATATTTTCCCAAAGTGCTATTATATATTCCCCAATAAAATATACCAATATACAATTATTTGTCCTCATAATACATTTTTTGTAATTTATTTCCATTGCATGGTGGCGAAAATTAGAGTGAGCTGACAACGTTTCATTAATAAATCTGATGAATTCGAAAGACGCAATTCTATGTGGGTACGTTCCAGGCAGGTCGGAATATACGTATAAAGTAATATTTTACCTGATTTTTGTTTTTTCCTGGCAGAACTTTATCCATCAACTTTTCAGAATAATGCGTCCGTGCCAACTGTGGGTAGAATGGATTATTTTTTATCCGGAACTGTCTTTTCAGAGGTTTGCTTGGTGGAATAAAGAATACAGGAAAGCCATTACGGAGGCACGCCGAGACGGAGTTATAGCGGTTGGTCTTTGTCGGACACATTCACAATGTATGAAGCAAACAAAGGTATAAATGAACGGTTGCGTGTCTTCTCGCAAAAGGTCAATGGACTCGTCATAAAGACTGGCTTTCCTAACATTGATATTTGGCAACCCCGCATGGCGTGCATTTGTCATCTTCACCACATCATTATCTTTCTTTGTCCCATTTGTGTAATTTTCTTAGATGTTGGCGCATGGCGATAGAATGATTTATGAATGAAGAATTTCATCTGTTGTTCGTTACATAATCTAAGAACAAAGCCTTAGGAAGTGATATAAATTCTAACGAATAAAACTGTTCTACATGTTTTAATAATCTGTTTCATTAATTCAGTCTACATGTTGTTATATATTCGTTATTTTTAAGGTTCAAAGGTGCGCCCGTCTTGAGCAAACAGGCGGTTGATGTTTCCATTAAGTTTTCCCTACCAGTCATTTATTACTCGTCGTGAAACACGGGGGAAGTTAACACGTGTGTTACAATTCTGCGTTTTTTTGTTTTCATATGATTTAGTTATTATCCTAATGAATTACGCTGTCGGTCTAATTTAATTCGTAAAACAGAAAAATTTGTATTTTATTTTGAAGTAAATCGTATTTCAAGCAAAGAAAATACTATTTTAATTTAAAAAAAAAGCACAGGGTGCCCCAGAATTTTCTTAACAAGCAATATCTCAATTATTATAAAAGCTAAAAAAGTGATCTAAGCGGGGTTGGTTAGGATATCCAGTGGACTTCCACAAATTATCCTCGAAACTATTTTTCATTATGTCAACCCCCAAAGATCCACCCCTATCGTTTCAAATTAGACCCCCAATTTTTTTTCACAAAAATAGAAATCTTACTTTGTTTTATATTTGGTGATAAACCTATTGGGGATTAATATTCCTAAATTATATGGAAATTTCACGGAAATATCAAGAGACGAATAAGAAAATATTTTTTAACAGTAGATAGGTACCTATTATTTAACTGTATTCATTTTTATTTTTATGGCAAATGATCTAAGCAATTGTCTTCCATACTAACCTAAAATTAACATTTTCAAAGAGACCAGTTAATAATAATTAAAGCAAAAATTTTCAACCAATACAAAAGCTCAAATAATAGCTACACAGATGTTCAAATTGTGCTCCTCCAGCCTCATCACAAGCTTAAAACGTGAAAACCCTCGCTTGCAAGCTGCTTCTAATTTTGTTTTTGAGATCTTCCAAATTAGCTGATCGATAAGAAAAAATCCAAAGGAGTTATGTCAGGGGATCTTGCTGGCCAGCGAATTTGTCCCCTATTTTCAATCCATCTGTTATAAAAGAAGGTGTTTAGGTGTTCCGTAATGATCTAAGCATTGTGGGAAGGTGCCCCATCTTGCTGCCATACCATCAGAATGCGATCCGCGAGAGGAAAATTTTACATTAATTCTGTTAAAATATTTTGCAAAAAGTCTAAATACCTCTGTTCCGTTAAGGTATATTCATAAAAGTTGGGTTTGACCCAACCTCACCCAGTCTGAAAACGCGTCTCCTGCACCCAACGAGGGTTATTGACCGACTTAAAAATATTTGATCTTCTAAGCGATAAAAAGTAGGTGCAAATAAATAAAACCACCAACATTTCTTTGTGTACCACCAGGTCGAGGGAATTTTGGTACTTTATTCTCAACTTGAATTGATATTCGTCATTCTATTATCGGTAATTCACAGTGGTAATACTTATTTTACAAAATTTAATTTTACCAACTTTTGTATCGGGAACCTCAAAAATGAGACTGCATGTTGTGAAATGAAATAAATATTTTATTTTTGCAGGAAAAATAGGGGGTGTCATTTAGAAATAAAGGGGTCAGAATGAATTGTTAAGGGTTGGAACAGTAAAAATTATTTCGAAAAATCCTAAAACATACCGCTTCGTCAATTTTTAGTGTTTCGAATAACGAAGATATCGCTTGTTAAGCAAATTCTGGGACACCCTGTATACATATCTATATGGCATACTTAAATCTTTACGCCGAGATTCACTAAGTGATGGTATAAATTTATATCTTCTTGCTCTGTGATTGTAAATAAGAGTTAATCTAGTTCTATTATTTGTGCAATTTGCTTCTGGTTTATCTTGGAACTGGAACTGCCAAAAATAAATGTACTTCTCATTTTCAGTCTGTACTTCTCAACTTTGTCATTTTCTTTATAAATTTGTAAAACAAACTCACCATAGTACAAGATTTAGTTGTCTTATTCTGATACTTGTCAATTTAAACTCTAGTCAATTTAGACCCGTCTTATCAATAATGAATCGGGATAGTAATTTCTAATGTCATTTTCTAAAGTCCACCCACACCCTTGGTTATTTCATTATATTATAATTTTAGTTCACTATTTTGGACTTCACGATGATAGTCCAAAAAGTTTTACGAGGGAGTATTGATAGGTATGTACTTAGCCTACCATATAAATCGCCACAATATTTCAAAACAAAATTGTATTTATTCAACATAATATAATATAGGAATTAGGGGAAATATTTAGGTACACTTGGTTTTAAAATTACTTAAGTGATCAGAAACAGTTTGTACAAATTGAGAATACAAAAAGTTCTTGTAGAAATACATGTGATGTCTATTTTGGGTCCTTTTCTTTTTCTAATTTATATAAATTCTATTTCAAATTAAAATTTAAAAGGTGACTTAAAATTATTTGCAGATGACACAAAAATTATATATATTTTGTGGACAATAATAAACAAAGATTTTTTAATTTAATTTAAAATGTTTTTTAATATTAAGTATGCTTTTAATGGCTTTTTACATGGCTTTAATCTAATAAATTAACTCTAAATTTTAAAAATGATTTTTTTAAGATAAAACAACCGATCACATACAATTAGTACACCCTTAATACTTAAGGAGGGACTATAAAATATTCTCCCAACATAAAATTTTTAGGTTTATATTAATTTAGACGAAAATTTAAGTTGGAAAGTTCATATTCACTATTTAAGAAATGAAATTTCTCCATTAATTGGTATTTTATACAAAACCAGAAATTATATTCAATTAAAATATTTAAATAATATATATTAGGTATTCTTTAATATATCAAAATTTCTATATTTAATTTCGATATGGGGTTCTTCTTGCTTATCAACAATTAATTCTTTAAAAGATATAAAATAAAGCAATAAAATGTATATATAAATTACCTTTTCTGGAGCAAACGACAAATTTGTATAAACCTAGATGTTATTTAGATATAATTTATATCAATTAAAAGTAAGTGTATTAATACACTCCATGAAAATAAAATAAATGATTCTAATATAAGATTTGAAAAACTAACTTATAAAAGACACAAACATAGTAAAAGAAATTGCCCACATATAAAGCAATTTTGGAAAGAAATCCATTCTTCATGAGAGGGTAACATATAACAGTATTCCGGAAAATGTAAAAGTTACAAGTACATACATACATAGTCTACAAAATATTATAAACAAAAACAAAAATTTCGCCGTCTGTGTATGGTCTTTAAGCTAAAAAAAGAAAAAAACCGAATAACGAGTCACTGCACCTCATCGAAATATCTGTCACTATGATACTATGAATTCATGAGCTAGACACGTGAATGTGCGGCACTAACCCACTGGAGATTCACAAATTACCCAGACAATTTTAATTTCCAGGGACATGAAACAGCTAGTGAAAGGATTACTTCGCCAGATTAAAGTGAGAAACTTTTTTACTAACTCCAGCACAATAGGGATCCCAGTAAAGCTCATTGACTGCGCTGAAGAGGATGTTCAAACAAAAGCCTGCTGTATCTTATAAGCAATCAATGGACTCTAATGGGGGTGCTAGGATATGAAGATGTACTGATGTTGCTGACGAGGCTGTGAGGGAAAGAGGAACATGGTGCGTTTTATGAGCCGGATTCTCTTATGGAATTCTAAGAGGTCACCTTTCAAAAGACATCAGGGAATAGGGAAAAGTACTTGACTACTAAAGGAACGCCAACTTTTCAATTTTTGTTTGTTAGAAAAGCTTTTTAGTTTTCTTAGTACACTGGAAAAACTGTAGTAAATCATTGGTTATGGGTTGCAAGATAATTTTAAAAATAATAATTTTATAACTTTTGCCTTGTTTTTGTAAATTAACGTTTGTAAAATATAATTATTATTTCTTGCAACCCATAACCAATGATTTTTTCCATATTTTCACAACACAGGTTTTCAGTATAATAATTTTATAAAAAAAATTGAACATGAAGAAGCCGTACTACAAACACAAAAATACAATTTTAGAGAACAACAAAACTTAATTCAGCGTACAAATTACCCTCTATGGAGGGCATTTTACATAATATTATAAAAATATCTGGGAAAATTAAAAGGCGATTTTGCACTAACTGCTGCTTAACAAACGGTTTGCAGCATCTAATTATGACAACAATCAAAGAGTGGGTAGTTTAATTCCACAAAAATGTTAGTGGGAAATTAACACACGAAACATCTAAGCTACTGGAATTAACGGGGCTGGAGCACACACGATAAAAAACACTCGAAGGGCGGAAGGTACTTAAAACAGTGGCGTATAAGAAAAATATCTAGTTTTAGTTTCAAACCAATACGGAAAAACAAGCAAATGTTTTTTTTGAAAGCAAGTATTGTAAGCACAGTATTTATCTATATTAAATAATTGCGTCATCAAAATAAAGGTCCAAAGGTACAGTGCAAATATTAACAGAAAAGCGCAAAATAAAATTTTTAATTCTTTGATGAATTGATAGTAGTTTTTATGTGCCTACATACGAATGATATTGTTTTTTTTTTGGAATAAAACAATGTTAAAGAAGGCGCCAAATGATTTTAGTCACTTCCGCGCTTTAATCCCAAAACAATCAACCAACCAACCAACAATGTTAATAAAATAATAGCTGATTACTTTTTCTTAACACCAAAACAAAAAACTTCCACCAGACAGCAGGCCATGGGAATTATCCCAGCCTTTTTTAACAAGGGAGTTATGAAAAGATGATCTGGCAACACAGCACGGTAGGCTGAAAATAGTAAACAGCTGATAGCGTGTCGTGGACGCACGTATTAGAAAGGCCTACCTGTGTCATTAAATTTAACGGCCGCGGCGGTTTTAAAAATTAAATATATTGTTTTATTTAATCGGAAACGATATTGTTCAACAATAAAGATAAACATTTTTACTTTAAAGTGATCAATATACTAAAGGTGTTTTGTTGACGCGACTTCCTGGAAGTTTTGGATTTTAAAGTGCTTAACGATATATACCATTAATTTATGCCTGCACAGTTTTTAATTTAGACTTTTTCGGCTACGTTATTTTCTCTTAGTCTAAATTGGTAATTTTTAACATACCGCGAAAAAGTTGTAGGTATGCCTGGCTGTAGAACAAATTATGATGGTGTTATTAAAACAGAAGGTTATCAAACAACGTTAAATGTTCTAACAAACGATTAAAATAAAAATATTTGATTGCGCGATAAAAACGTAAATTTTAACTTGGCAGACGTTTTAAAATTAACTGATGAGTTTTTCGAACAATTTTCTGAGAAACAGTTGAAATCACGTTGCGAAAGAGCAAAAAAATTTGAATCACAATATATGGAAAACGAACCCATGGTAGGCATCGTTGTAGAAGACCTAACAATAAATTTAGGTGAAGATGAAAGCAGTTCAGGCGAAAGCTCTGATAAATATTCAAGAGAGCGTTCACTGCCAGGAATAGAAGAGTTAAATAAAAATTGACAATAGTGATCCCTGTTCTTCTACGACAGACTGTAACTGACTATAGGTAAAGCACAAATTTTAAATGGCATGTAAATATACCTTACTTAAATGTATGTAATGTATATAAATGTAATATATTATGTCTTTTATGCAGAATTGTTAATTATTTATAGTTCCACAATCCTAAAAGGTATAATAAATAAGTAATTATGCATAATATCATATTGCAAAACCTTACTGACTAAAGTTGTTTTATAAATAAAATAGTTGTTAAATAAATATAAAATATAAATTGTTGTTAGGGTTTACCTGTTCATTAATGATCAGATAGATCTTAACTACTCCCCTTTTTAAATTTATTTTAAGTACCTAGCCATAAGAAAACCTTATTATTATATTTACAAATAATTAGAAAACAGCTTTAGTCGGTCAATTTCTTGTTGTTCTATTATACGTATTTTGTTTTCAGTATCCGACACTTATATGTGTTTTTAATTGAAAAAGGTAACGAAATAAAAAAATTAAAAATAGGGTTCAATTAACGTTTTCATAGTTTACACATTAGACTAAAAAAACACAAAAACAATTAATTCACACTATAAGTATTATGCGGTAAAAAGTCCGTTTTTATTTTCTACGTGGAGTATACTTTGCTGAAATCATGTATTGGGTATCTCTGTCGTACACTGACTCTCCTGGTCTGTTATCTGTGCATCTCGGAGCTCATGCTAAAATGCATGCCTGTACATACTAAAATTGCCCCTTTCTTTGTAAATTTCCGAAAAAACTCAGAAACAAATTCATAGTATAAAACCTAGTTTGTTGTCTTATTCTTACACTGGCCAGTTCAAAACTTTTGGTTGTCAAATTAGACCGGTCTATTGCTGGAGAATCTGGATGTAGTTTTTAAAGACGACTTATTAACAATGACAGGATAAATATTTGTAAACATCTAGCTCAGTGGTTCCCAAATGTCTCGAAATTCTGGACCCACAAAATTAGAAATTAGTAACATGCAGACCCCCATGAACAGTTTAGCTTCAAAAATAATAAAAGAAACAACCTTTGTTAAAAAAATATTTATTTCAAAAGTGCCGATTTATTCAATGCCTTTAATATGGCTTGGCAATTTGCACCAAAAGCAGCATGCTAGTTATAAATAAAAACGGCGTTCTATAAAAGTAGCTAAAAAACTGAACTAAACTGAACAAAATATATTCTCTTTTCTAGCAGAAAAAATATAATATATCAATCATCAGTTTTGGATTTTAATGAGAAGAATGAAATACTGTTTTTCCTGTCGTAGTTCTTTCTAAATCTGGTCTAAGATTTGAACAGCCACATTCTCCAACGTAGTGCGGTCTAATTTGACAACCAAAAGTTTTAAACTGACAAGTGTAAGACAATTACGTCCAGATTCACTAAGAAAGTTTAAGATTTAGTACTGGTTTAAATTAAGATCTTATAGTTGATCAGTTATGTTTTGACAGGTTTTTGTCCTGTCCTTGTCATTAAAAACTTATGAATTATTGTGATATTTCAGCGATTAACTTGGTTTCCAAATGATTTTCATCTTGGAACGAGTTGCTGTAATGAGTTTGGTTCTATTATTTTTGAAAGTAGGACTAAAATTGTCCTTTTCCTGATAAATTTGCGAAAAAGCTCAGAAATAAGTTCATAGAATAAAGATTAGTTGTCTTATTCTTACACTTGTCAGTTTAAAACTTTTGATTGTCAAATTAGACCGGACTAGCATTGGAGAATCTGGCTGTTAAAGTTTTATGCTATGAACTTATTTTTGAGCTTTCTCACAAATTTGTAAAGAAAAGGGCAATTTTAGTAAGTACTTTTGACAAAAATAGAACTAACTTCATTACAGCAACTCATTCCAAGATGAAAATGATTTGGAAACAAGCAAGTCGGTGAAATATCAGAATACATAAGTTTTTAATAAAGACTTATTAACAATGGCAGGACAAAAACCTGTCAAAACATAACTGACCAACTAGAAGATTTCATTTTAAACCAGTACTAAATCCTAAACCTTCTTAGTAAATCTGAACGGAAATTTTTAATCTTAGATCTGAAGCAACATCCAGCCGATTTCTTTGTTTGGATTTTAGCAGAATGTATTCAGAGAAAGTTTGTTCACACATACGTCGTGCAAAAGGGCATCAAGTGTTTCAAAGCAAAGGTTGTCGGACCCCCGCAAAATAACCTGCGGACCCCTAGGGGTCCGCGGACCACCATTTGGGAACCACTGATCTAGCTGATTAACTAGATCCAAGACTTAGTGTCAATTTTGCGGTTCCTGGGGTTTTATATGTTTAATAATCCAAACTAAGTAGAGAAGCTTGCGGTTTTTAATAATAATAATAATAATAATAATAATAATAATAATAATAATAATGTTTATTTATGCCAATAAAACAATTTAAAATATAAATATAAAATAGATAAAAGTAAAAAGAAATTCAAAAAATGACAGTAGTATACTAGTTGGCTCAAATAGGTAGGATTTTGATTTATAAAAAATCATTCTTCCAAGTCTACCCCTATCTAATAATTTTTGATATTATTTTTGAAAGTTATATAGCTTAAGCCCCTTAGACTAGAAGGAATATTATTATAAATTACAGAAGAGGTATATTTAAACGAAGACCTATATTTTTCAGTATGATGTTTAGGTATTTATTTCTATTGCGTTCTGATTTCTAGTATTAACATTATGAATATTATTCCCGAATTCAATTTTTTCAAATAAATATCTCGGTTTCTGAGTTAAAATTATTTTATATATAAAACAGGATATGTGGATTTCGCGTCTTTTTTCTAGTTTAATTAAATTATGTTTGTCAAAACTAGGTGTTACGTGATCATATTTTTTTAGCCCTATTGGAAAACGAACACAGTTATTTTGAAGAATTTGTAATTTCTGTTTAAGCAAGTAAAACACAAGAAGTCCACTTAAATTAATAAAAGCACACTGATTCCACTTAAAGTAATTATTTATGGCATCAAAATAAAAGCATAAAGCAACAGACATTAAACAATATAAAATCTAAACCGTCTTTACGAGCGACGTCGACGCTTATGGTCTTTTACCAAAAAGAGATTATAACCGTAAAATGTTCTGCAAGGAACAAAGCCCAGTTTATAAAATCCCAGCGGGACAGCTAAAATGGTGCGCTGGGTCAGTCCGGGCAGCTAATTAAGGGCCGGTCAATTAAGACTTTGCTGACCAGCCCTCATAAATGAAGACGAGATCCTTTTAAACGAGGCTAAGGTCAGATTTAGGACCTAATCGCTACATATTATTTTATTTTAATTTTTTAGAAGAGTACAAGCATGGATTTATTAGGACTGGATACGGGATGAGTTCACATTCTTTGAAGCCAAAACAAACCATTCTAAACGACACTGTAAACATAATTTGTAAACATTGGCCACATCTTATTTTACCTTGTATTTTTGTACAAAAATACGTTAGAAGCATCACAAGATTTACTAAAAGTAATAAAAGCCCCAAAATATTTTATTTTTCTGCTAAATAGTAATAAATTTAAGTTAAAAAGGTTTTATTATTTATAGGTTATGTTATGTTAGGTTATTTCTAAAGGCGATTATTTAAAGTCGCTCTGAGTCATTTATAAATCTATATAAATCTATACGTCGCACTTTTTCTTTTCTAGTTCATTAGACAAAGACGTACGTGTAACCGAGCGTTCCCAGACGTTTTTCCTAAGCACCCAGCAGACAACAACACTTCTGAGCTCCAACACTCCAATGCTATTTTATCTCTTTCTACTACCATTCTTGATTCAATTACGTAGTAATTCGTAGTCTTGTCTATGTTCGTAGTTCGTAAACTGCTCTCTCAAGAGAATAACAAACAACAAAATATTTATATTATATAAGGCTTCACGTTCGATACGCTCACAGTATACGGATATCGAATCCATATTATAATAGATCCATGAGTACAAGGGATTTAAAAGTCAGGACACAGTCGGAGAGTAAGAGCATGGGATTTATTGGCAAATATGGCATTCGAAATGTCCTTGATGATATTCTAATTACTGAAGTTCGCTTAGTTTAATAACTATTTCCTTGAGGACTATAGCTATCTAGTGGACGACCAATCACTGATATACGAGGTATCCAGGAAGTATGCAGTATCATGCTGAGAGCATGTATGAAACACCATCGTTCAGATTCACTAAGAATGTTTAAAATTTAGTACTATTTAGCTTAAATTAAGATCTTATAGTTGATCAGTTATGTTTTTCTTCTGTCACTGTTAATAAGTCGTCATTAAAAACTTATGAGTTATTCTGATATTTGAGCAATTTACTTGGGAAGGAGTTGCTGTAATGAATTTAGTTCTATTGTTGTCGAAAGTAAGTACTAAAACTGCCCTTTTCTTTGTAAATTTGCGAAAAAGCTCAAAAATAAATTTATAGTATCTTATTCTTACACCTGTCACTTTAAAACTTTTGGTTGTCAAATTAGACCGGACTATCGTTGAAGAATCGGTTTTACGGTTTTAAAATTAAAAGTTCCGAGTAACATGGTCACCTTTTTTATTAGATTACACCTTTGATAACTGTGGCGAATTTGTCAAAATAATAAAGATGTTGTCTTTACAGCAAAGAATATTTATAATCCAAAATTGCAGAAATGGCGAGCATTGTTATCGCTACGTTATTGAGAAGTTCCAAGAAAATTTTCCAAATTTACAGTTCTGCAGAAGTTCAGTACATTTAGTAATCAACTTTAAAAAAAACTTGATTCGTAGTGATTTAAAGAAGACCAAGAAAGAATACGACAAAAATGATGCTCCTACAGGATTAATTTTGCAATCTGTTGATAAAATCCTATTAGGTCTTTAAGAAAACGAGCACGAACTTTACAGTTGTGTAAAAAATCCATATTGAAAATGTATTTAAGGAAAATAAAATTTGTCCTTTTAACCAAACTTTGGAAGATGGGGACAGCTAACGCTTGGATCTTTATTTGTGGGTCGGTGATGAAATTCTAGGTAACAACGTGAACCCGTTCATAAGCTGATAATGTTCTCAGGTGAGTCAACCTTCAGTACAAATGGCACTGTAGCTCCTCGCCGTCAGTATTTTAAAAATGTAAATGTTTGGTGCGCCATGTTCTATTATGGTATTATAACATATTTTTGGATAATACATGTAACAGACGTTCTTATTTACACATGCTGGAGTCATTTTTGTCAGAGAACTTGGAAGAATTACCTCTTCAATATCTCCGAAATATGTATTTTCAGCACGATGGGTGTCTTGCACATTATGCTGCAACAGTAAGGGATTGGCTCAATCGCAAATGTAGAAATCGATGGATGGGCCGAAATGGTCCTATTTTCTGACCCCCTAGGAGTGAATTGACAATTTGTAATATGTTTCTCAGAGGGCGCACTAAACAACTAACATATGAAAGACCCATTGACAATGACGAAGAAGTTTTAAAGCAGAGAATTTTAAGAGCGGCAAAATCGATATCACTGGAAGAAATAAGAAGAAGCTTTAGCGATTTTCGACGTCGCGTCAGTTAAAAAAATGCGTAGAATATGAAGAAGTTTTTGAAAAATGAATATGATGGATTCTTAATTTATTTAAAATTTTATAAAATTAGGAATATTTCTTGAATATTACAATTAATATTTAATATTCTATTAGCAATTTTCTTTACCCTGTATGTAACCTGTAATTTTGGATTATAAATATTCTTTTCTCTAATGACAACATCTTTATTATTTTGACAAATACGTCACAGTTATCAAATGCGTAATCAAAAAATAAAAATGGTGAACGTGACATAAAAAAATTTTAATTTTAAAAGCATAATTTAGAAATTTCAAATTTTGAAGTACTTGAGAATCTGGTATAAGGATTCTTTTAAAATTTAAAACAACTTTTTTATTTAACGTTTAGCATTAAAATTTAAAAAGAGACAGCTTTACTCTTAACCACATTTCACGTTTTTGTGTTTTTGCATACTCTGTACAAAAAAAAACAAATTTTTGGCATCGTGGATCTTATTGTTAAAGCAAGCATAATTTTTTTTATAAAAAATTCCTTTTTTTCGCTTCTTTTACTTTTTTGCACATTTGTCGTCTACCCCATTCGTGGACATACTGTATATAGATGAACATAAAAGTTGCTCTTTAGTTATCCATGATACAAAGAAATAAATCGAATAAGAAATGTAAATGATCGCTCAGCTCAGAAACTGGAGCAAACCAAAACTAACACAGGGCGCAGCACTACAAAGGTAACAAAAAAAATCTTAGGTTAAGGTGAACTTAAAAATTCGTTCTTTTTAAAATAGTTACTTACTTCATGTTATCAATTATTTCAATTATTACATATCCATAGCTTACTTTGCTCAAAAATAAAACTTATCGTAGGAAACTTTATAAAATATCTTGATTAAAGAAAGAACATTCTTGGTTCAAGATTATATTAAGAAAAAAAGAATATTCAGTATAAAATAAGTACAGTGTTTAAAAGAAGTATATTTCGTTGCACTAAGTAATTAGGTACTACGCCAAATCCACGTACCCGAGAAAAGGGGACACTTGGTATGGGTAAGGTTTTTTGTCCGTTTACTTTAATTGTGTTTTTTTTTTATAAATTTACGAAAAAACATGTATCGTGTAAGAGGTGTAAAGAAAAGATCTTGTACTGTCATAAACATTATTAGATGCCAAGATCCCAATGTAATTACAACCAAATGTCAACTCGGAAGATACATGGTTTCCAATATGACATATTTTCCTGCTACAACGCCTCTAACAAGCACGATAACTTTTCAAACTACGTTAAATTTGCATAGAACATTATTTAGAGAAATCAGCTCTATTATGTCAAAGAATCGCTGCTTTGAAAGCAGAATTATATGGAAATGCGCTTATGGAAGTTGTTAGTGTGTAAGGAAAGAGTAATGGCGTTTAACACATCGTTAATATGTTTAAGAGGGCAATGGTTGTTTTAGAAATATCGCAGTGGTGTATTTACTTGCGGAATATATGCAATTTTCATATACAGGGTGTTATGAAATTCACTGCATATACTGAAACCGGTAAATCCTGGTAAATATAAAGTCAGTACTAAGCACTTTTAGTGAATTTTGGTGTAGATCTTTTATAGCCGGGGCATGCAAGCGGTACGTTAGAGTTCAGTCTTACTTGTGTCTATAACAAGATCAGTTTTTATAATCACTCCTGTGGAATTTTTTTCATTGAAAATAAAGCCAGCTTTCCCTATACACCTTTACGTGTTTTTTGTTTCTTTTTTTGTCCGACAGGTCACAAGTCAAAGCTTTCCCAATTACATTGAAACCTTAAAACAGGGCTTAGCTCCAAATGAAAAATTGAGACCCTATCAGTTTTGACGACACAAGATCGACGAACCTAATATACGGACCTAACACCAGACCTTAAACTAAACCCTTTTGTGTTGAAAAAAACAACTCACGAAAAGAAATCAGCGGAATATGGCAGCAATTCACGACACGTATTGTATCCGATACATCGCCAAATACGTCGTATAGGGGAGAAGTAGAAACTAGAAAGCACCCCATTTTTACAAATCCTACATAAGCCACCGACAAATATGTGCGGTTGAATAACCTAGTATATCCGGAGAGCCTTTTTTTTGTTTATTACTGTTGTAAAAGTGGAAGGTAGGTACGTAAAATGCAATTATTCAGATCTCAACATTCTTGCCAAGTTCTAGGAGCAAAATTATTGTTAATGAGTATAATATGCACAGTTCTGATAAGTAATAAAAATACATTAACTTTTTTAAAAATTATTACGTGAATTACTTTTAAATAGACAATTTAGAAAGTTTCACAATAATAGTAATCGAAATAGAGCTAATGACAATTTAGATATAATAAACTTAACAATGGACTTATCTATCAATTTTTTTTATTTCCTAATACTAAAGTACTCCATTCGAAAAGCTTATCCCCAAAAAATAGATTTTTTTCTGATTGAATTCACCTTCAAAATAGCAATGAAACATCGGTCATTATAAAGGAGAGAGATGGCCTCTGGTAACGTAGTCCCACAATGGGCGACCCAAATTTAAGAAATAAATTGAGTAAAAATTTTGCTCAGGTTTGTTGGTAATCGAGGTTATGATATCAAACGAAATAAAAATAAAACGTTGTCATATTCGAAATATTGAACTGTTACACAGAAATACACTCCCGATAAAGAAAAACTGGACAAGAAAAATATGAGTTCTCTTTCAGGGGCAGAGGTTGATTACATAAGTTATCCCGATATGGGCAGCTAGTAATTTGAAAATAGAAGTTAGTTTATGTTATTAATTACCTATAAAAAAGTGGACTTGTAGAACAAACAAAATTGTAGATTTCCAAAACTCACTTTTTTTCCAAAACAACAAATGATGATACAGTTATTGTACCACCGACCGTCAAAAACAAAAGTTATATAAACAAGAATTACTTTCAATGATAGTCCTCAAAACAAGTTCTGTTTTTTCCTAAACATAAAGGTACGCCACAGTTTGAACAGAAAAAATTTGTACGAACTTGCTTTATATTAGTTCTACATAGGGCACACCGTCTTCTTGTACTATAAGCCTGTTGACGATTTGACGAAACTAGCCTTATAGTTTCAGGAACATACATACATGACTTATGACTTTTTATGGACACTGGGATTTTTGTGAACCGCCTCTTCGAAGGCTTAGGGATAAGCTGTTCAATAATTGCCAATCGAAATTCCTTCATGGACATTTTGGACTGGTCCGGCTGATCTTTTATAACAAATGCGTTGACCACAGAAGCATCAACAAATTAAAAAAATATCCTGTGCCGCCATGTGAGGCTTTTGCGGTTTATTTCGTACGTCGATTTGTTCTGATTGACATTCACATGCTTATTATAATCAAGTACAACTTTTGGACAAGGTATATCATCGGAAGTAATACCTTTATTTTTTCTTGTTACAGCGAGAATATCTTCTGGTTTGTATCAATTTTATAAAAAGTAAACAGATATTCGATCTTTCCACTTAGTTGTTAATAAGCTAGAGTTACTAACAAAAGAATCAAATTCACCACGTTTGAGCTGTTAGTCTGATTTAAAAGTTGGCAGTCCTTTTCTATTAGCATTGACAGTTCCACCAGTGTAAATTTTGTTGTGTTGTAAAGTCTGCATTAAGGGAACGCTACTGAAGTAGCATAGTAGAATTTTTATTTCAATAACTTTGTTATTCAAAAAATTTTCCGTTTGAAAATAAATACATCTGGTATTCAAAAATTAAATTTTTTCCAAATTTCTTATCCGATTATTTTCTTCGTATTAACTACGACTAATACAAGCGATAATTTGGTGTTAAAAATGGTTTTTATATAGAAACATTTTTATTCAACAAATAGTCTTACCAAATACTATTTGGGCATCAAATTTTTCCTATAAAAAATTCCTTTGCATATGCAAGCGACAATTTTTGCTTCAAAAATGGTTTTCGAGTAGAAAAACTTGTTTGACAGCTCCTGCTAGAAATTTATTCTATTTTTTTTCTGCGTCAAAGTTTGACAAGCTGATGACAATGAAAATTACAGAAAAGCAATAGTATATTATATAATATGTTGTGTATGTTTTATTCAAGAAATATAGACTCACCCAATACCCGTGCATCTAATTTTTCCTGTCAAAAAATTGCAAAAAAACAAACGATGATTTTTATAGTCACAAGCACTCATGCCATTTGTTAAAAAAATCCTTAGCACCTCCTTTTTCCGATTTTTTTCCGAAAAATTATGTGAACTTATGATATGTAAATTTTGTATGCGAATTTAGATTATCTTGATTATCAAAAATCATATTTCCAAAAATTGTTATTTCTGATATACTTAGAAAATTAGAAAGTACCCCCTTTTAGGTGAAAACAAGATAAATTAATTTGTCTACAAAATTTTAAGCTATATAAATTATAGATATAATTAAAATTATAGATATTTACTTTAACATGATTCGTAACATTTCTTTGTCCATTTTTCATCATCACTCATTGCTCGTAATGCATAAGAGCAAAGACCATATAAAAACCAATTACCTACATTCCTTTGCATGTATTTCTACAAAATTTTAAACGAATATCTTGTTTTATCATAAATATCCCATTTATGCAAGCTTTCATACACTGTCAACAAATAACTTTATCTCCTAACCTAATTCACAAAAAGCCTAAAAACGATAAATTATTCAGCACACATGAAGAGATTTTCGGCATGATACATTTTAAAAATCCTGCAATATATTTTATTTTTAAAAATTCCACTGGAATTTAGCCGAACCGGCAAAATAGGAAACGAATGCCCTGCTTACAAACGATACAGTTTTGAATTCATTTGGGTCATATTCGAACAGAGAATAACAATAACGGTTCATGCGATATCAATACAACTATTTTATTGGTTAATGTTGTTTTGCATACATTATAAAAAATAAAGTAATTGCTTTATTAGAAGGGGTACAAATGAAAACCTGTGGTGGTTCGAGTTAGTGCGTTTACAGGTAAAAATAAATCATTTTGGAAGGCATGCTTTATGTAAAATGTATCTAAAATATTCATGAATCAGCTGACTAGACAAAGTAACGAAAAATATTTCAAATAATATAAGCTTGCAAAGAAAACAACTTTTAAATTGGTAGAATTGCAAAAAAGATATCGAAGCGCTAGTACAATAAAAGATCGCCAAGAAAAACTTAAGAGAAAGGGATTGTTTTTGACTCTGGTCCAGATGTTCTCCTGTTTTTGCGATTTCTGGGCCCTTATCCTTCGTCAAACAGGGTTACACTCAGGGTGTCGGAAGAACAGATCACGTTTTACCAGAATCAAAATCTGACTCTTTATTTGTATCACTAAGTTTTGTGTGGGTGTAATAACTAGCTCACCCAGTGTTGTGCACTCACGATGTCTGGAACCTTAACCTCCATCAGGCAGGATTATACCCAGGGTGTCAGAAGAACATATTACCAGAATCAAAATCAGATCCATTACATCCATCAATGAGTTTTTCGTAGTTAACCCAAGAGCGTTGACTTAATTTGTAATATAAGGATCAAGTAGTAAAAAAAAACAAGTTTGTAGTTTAAAAATATCCTTCAAATACTATGCGACGCACGTACTAATAAAGAGTGTAATCTTCGTTATTATCAACCACGCCTTGACAACGTTAATACACGTTTTCCACTAAGCTTTCGCTTTATATTAGCCCAAACATTTTAAATAGGATTCATGTCTGGGGAATGGCAAGGTCAATCCAACGTTTGAATGTCATTATCGCGTTTCAAAGTTGATAAGACACTCCGGTGTTTTGGGTCATTATCTTCTTGTAGTACCCAGGAAGCAGTATTATACCTATACCACCTTTTAGCAGATTTTGAGCAGAGCAGTTTTATACATTTTGAACATTTTCTGTGCATTTACGTTATCGCTGAACAAGTATAACCATCCGAAATCACAAAAACTGAAGCAACCTCCCAGATATGCCCCTTAACTGGACCTTTAACGATGCGTTGAACGAAGACATGTCCCTTGATAGTCCAAGCTTTCTTCCTAGGAACCCAAGCCTAAAATAGTGCTTAATCGGAAAAAATGACGTTGCACCAGTCGCGATCAATATTGTCTCATGCCAATGTTGCTTTTCAATGAGTTTTGCAGACAGTAAAGATCTTTGTAGTGTGCTTCTGTAAGCGGTCTTGCTTTCACTTATTCTTCATTATATTGTCATCACACTAAGGCCTATTCCTTTTTTCTTAAGGATTTTTGTACTTGATGCAGTTTTATCCTTTTACCATCGTCATTTTCAATATGTTCAACTACTCTACCGACATTTTCGTTGGATCGAGCACTACGTAGACGCACTGGCACCTTTCAGTCAACACCGGATCCGAAAACCTTAAATTTTCGAACGAGAGTGTAGCGTTTGTTACTGAAATATTTTCATATAGTTCAAAATAATTCGCATGGATTCGCGAGACTATGAACTCAACTCTGGGATTTCGAGTTTAACCTTTGTAACTTTGCTATTTTCGGGTGGTCGAGGTTAGTTGCTTGGATTCGCGAGAGCGTGAACTCCAGGTGGTAATAGAGCACACCTTCTTGTCTTACGTTTATGAGTTATGAGTAGAGCATCTATCTGTTGTCACTGATACCGGGTGGTCGTCTTAGGCCCCTTTAGATGAAAATCAAATAAAATCTGATTCATCCCTATCTGTTTGCACAGACTAATCCTTGTTAGGGACTCTAAAGGGTAAGCAGGGGCGTTTTTTCTGGTTTCTTTCATAGAAGTAGATTCTAACCTATAATTTCATGTGTTGGAATCTAATCATTTTGATTTGTTTTAGGGCCCTAAACTTAGTCCAGTTACTTAAGACCCAGTCCCATTTCCGCATGGTTTAGTTGCACAACGAACCAACGGTTTAATGACATTAATGGGGAAGTCCTGCAACTCAGCAAGGATCAACTGAGGCTTGTGATAGACCTAATGACAGGTCACTGCACGTTGCGGAAACATCTGCACGCAATGGGCTTATACGTGATATACTACGTGCCCACTAAACCCCTTAGGATTAACAAAGTACCTCAGAAAACTGGAACAAAGAACTATTAATTACGTAATGACCTGATGGGTTATTTAAATCCCGAAGTAGCAATTGGGATACTTTTTATAATTTTCAGCTAAGAATGAACTCTTTCCGGAACCACAACGTTGATATTCGAGGACATAAGGCTAGTCTAAGCAGTCTTCTTTTTCTTGGATACCATTTTCCCACTGTAAAGTTGGGAAAGAAGCTTAATATAGTTTTTTAAATAAGTGGAAAGTAGAGTATTCTATAGGTATTGCATTATCAAAAGCATATTAATAAGTGTTACTATCCCCGCGGACAGGAATAGTTACCTGCTGCTCAATAATTGACCTAAAGATACTAACAAACTAACTAATAGGTGAAGTTAAGAAATAAAAACTTGTAAAATTAATTGAATACTGCAATACCATAGAATAGTTAAGTTTTGTCGAATAGTGTATTTTATCAATAAAAATCGCAATAAGCGTACTAAACTATTTGATTAGAGCTTAAAAAAAGCAGATCTGCTACCGCATTTAATACAATGCCAGAACATAAATAATACGCAATAAACAAAAACGTAAAATCTATAGAGCAGACGACAATTCCCAGGCCTGTGAAGCACGAATATCAAAACAATGAAAGCAGCTGAAAACAGTCAAATTACGCTGAATTGAGACAGTTTTATTGGAAACGGTGAAACAATTTTAAACTCCGGAATTTTAGAGAAATGCGCCACATTAGATTTACTTTAACTATTTGAGCGTTGTTCTGAAATGACCTAAAAGAATTTTGTAAGAAGTTTGTTTCAAAATATCTGAAAATTGAAAAATAAATGAGTATTTGAGAGTAAGCTTTAGCAAACATTAAACAAACAGGAAGATGAGGAAATATTTTTATAGGAAACGCCACCGCCCACCCTGATTCGCGACAGGTTGGTTAGGTAGACTGAACTACATCAACAGTCTTACTGCAACCAAATTTCAACGACAAAGCAAATGAATGCTGAACTTACCAACCAAGGCATTGCCTACAGAATTCCTGAAACTCATCAAGAATTAACTAAAGGTACCTATTCACGTTCAGTCGGCCGGCAGTTCGTGAACTGTCAGTCCTGGCCGGACGACCATTTCCGTTGCACGATACACACTTTTCCGGACACAGGCTGTGGCCCGCAGTTCTGTGTTGGAAAAGATATTTGCAGCACGTTCACACAAAATTTGGTATATACACCCTCAGTTTTATCTGATCGATCGCGAATTAAATATCAAAAGAAAAATGTGCAGCAATTAATAAATGTAATTGAGGGGCGTTCTGCAAACCTCGACATCTACAGTTTTTACAAAAATGACTTTTTTTATACGATTATATTCTCTTCGTAATTAACATAACCTATAAAAAAATGTGGTAATTCAAAAAGAAAATTTTAAAAACTATAAGTTGTTCCACTGAAGTACTCGTTTAGACTCGTAATTTACGCCGCAAAACATATAATTGCAATAACATTAATTATTATTAATTTTGGGGTAATATTTGTGTAGAGAATTGTTAGACAAATAAAATATGTCTACCTACTTACTTTTCAATAAAAAAAAAACACTTTACAGATGCACAAAGTCCAACACTATACTAGTAAAATGTCTAATAAGCACAAAATAATCAAAATAACGTCAAAATGCTATCTGACAACACCAAAAACCCACAACAATATTACTATGAACAAACTTTGATTTTACACGTCATAAATCAAAATCTGACTGATGGCAGGGCTCTGTAAATTGCGAAGGAACGCGGAATAGACAATACAGGTTGAAGACTGCCGGCAAGAGATATGTAAAAGCGTAAGAAACGGATGCCCATCCATACGGCATTCGATGTGACGATGCTTCCGGCTGCAAGGATTAGATGTCAATGGCCGCCATTACAATCTTACGTGGGATTGAGTATGAGATTGACAACGAAAAAGGAGAATTAAAAATAGGTTAAAGTAGAAAGAAAGATCAAATGAAAAAAGAAAACGACTAAACTGAAAAATATACCTGACAGAAAAAAATTGGGACGGTGGAATATATTATTTTAAAATAAGGTAAACGTAGACAGCTGATTGTCAAGCAAATAGCCCAATGTAAATGAATAAGAGATAGACCGAAACGTACATACATAATGCATATTAAATAAATACCAAAAGATGATACAAATGGGTATATGAAAGTAAGATAACTAGGTACGACAAAGACAACTTTTCCATATATTCCAAGCCATATTTTACCCTATACAATTTCATTTTAAATTACTTCTACGCGGCGTCATACTACACGAAGTATTTTATTTAAAATATCAAACGATATTGCCAAGTACAGCGTAAGGGCCTGATAATCCTTGAAAGGATTAAGGGGCTATTCGAGATGGAACTACAAAGAGAATGGATAGGAGATATAATAACAGTGATTATATAGTTCAAAGGGTTTGAAGAGTGGGACATTTGACGCTACTCTACACCTATAAAGTTAAACATCAGAAGGGTGATAAAATTAGAGTTCTAATAGTTGTCTAAGAAACAATAGGGCGTATAAAAACAATTTTATGTGTCTGTGATTGAACAAATAAAACAAAGAGGCAGTTATTCCATTTTACGAGTATATTATATTCAAGTTTTAATAATGAGGCAGTTTTTTCTGAACAATTATTACATTATTCCAGTTAAGTGCAAGTCGTATTGGTAAATGAACCTAAAAATAATTTTGGCAATTCATTTGAAAACTGGTCTGGCAAGGCTCGGAGATACCTTTTGTACTCGCAGTGCCACATTATATACTGTTTCTGACCCTTCACAGATACGCCAGAAATACTTACTGCTGCTTTGTAACTGCTCTAAAGGTGTATATATATATATATATATATATATATATATATATATATATATATATATATATATATATATATATATATATATATATATATATATATATATATATCTTTGCTTTCGGTTTTCTTAGGTTTGAAATAGTTTACTTTGTACTGTTTACTCGAACTTATAGAGAATTTTGTTATAATTTAGTAATAAGTGGCTATTGATTTTATAAGTTTATTTTGAATAACGCTAAGTGATTTCCCAGAAGAATACAGAAGAACAACATGCAACGAATTAAATTACCTTTTGTGCATACATTGTTAAAGCCTGCCTCAGATTTAAATTCCATTTACTTTACTGAAAGCATATTTTTTCGTTTTTTATTAAAATGGTTTAGCTCAAATTCGACAAAGTTTTTTACAGTTATTGCAAAATTAAATTAAAGTTTCTGGTACTTGTTGGTTTAAAATACGTTTTTTAAAGCCCTCAAATCGATTTATCCCCTTAGTAATATTTCTTAATACTATTTGATAATTTTTCAATAATTTCTTTTCTTTCTTGATTCTAGGGATGTCTGCATGTATCAGGTTTGTCTGTTTTAAAAAAAAACTCTACCCTTTAATTTGGCATTGGAGTATGTAACACGCAAAATAAGACAAGGAATTGTAACAACAGGAAAATGGCATCACCTATGCAGATGTACTCATAATTACTAAAAGGAGAGACAAAATGGAGCAAATGTTGAAGGAAATAGTAAGGGAGGGTGAAGGAATAGGACTAAAGATAAACAAGGAGAAAAGTAAATTCATGAGAATAGGAAAAGATGTAAAGAGAGCAAACGTGAGGATGGGGGCATGGAATTTGAGGAGGTGGGTGTCAGTTTAAATATCTGGGAGTCATGGTAACGAGTAAGGGAGAAAGAGTGTAAGAAAAAGACAGGAAAATTATGGCTGCAATTAGAGCATACCATGCAAACAAAACGGTTCTAAGGAGCAAGATCATGACAATAAGGATAAAAATTAGAAGCTGCAAGGCGCTTATTAGACCAGTGATGATGTACGCAACAGAAGCAATCACTCTGACAAAGAAGGGCGAGCAGAAATTAATAGTAGCAAGAGAAGAATATTGAGATGTATGCTGGGGCCAATTCAAAGAGGAGAGAATAAATATAGAATAAGATCAAATCAAGAGTTACTGGAACTTTTTGGGGAGGAGGACATAGTCAGAAAGATCAAAGAAGGAAGGGTAAAATAGCTAGGACATGTATGGAGGGCACCAGCGGAGGAAATGACAAGTGCAATAACAGAGTGGATACCAGCATGTAAAAGAAGGAGGAGGAGATCGGCTTCAACATGGATCAAGGAGGTGAAGGAAGATTTGTCCAGGACATGAATAGCTAATGGGATAATAATAGCTCAAGATAGGAAAAGATGGCGAAAGATATGCAAAGAAGTAACATAGGGGATAAAGGGGACTGATCCACCCCAAAATTTGATCTAGAAAGCTACTAGAAGCGCCACTCTCACGAGGGTGTCAAGCCACTCATTCATTCATTCATACCCTAATGAACAGGTCCTAACTTTTTTAATTCGGTCTATTTGACAGCCTTTTAAAATGTTATTTCAAAAATGAATTATTGTACATAATTGTATTTTTTCAAATATATATTATTTTCAAAATTTTTTTTTACAACATAATCTTTCGATATTCTCGTTCATCCATAGTTTCTAAACAAAAAAATAAATGCCATGACACTTTTTTAATCCTGAATGATTTGCAGGTCAAGCATAATATGTGGGGGTGATGGGAAAGAGCACTCCTTAATGGCTGTGTCCAATTTGGAAAATTAGAATTCGAATTGGAGTATTGTGATTTGCAAAAGATAGATTAAGTATTCAAGTTACTAATTGCCAATGGGATCCGATGTTCGGACCTCAATTTCGGGGCAAAAATCTCTCATAAACCGTAAGGTCTATAAAGCTGAAATTCTGCAAGCAGCTAGCCTTTACTACAGACGAGTGCACCAGTATGTTTTCGATCTTCCCCTCTGCCCAGGGGATAAGCTACTCCCAATTAAAATTTTATAATAAACTCTTACTAAATGGCGAATGCGAATGCCACCTCGGAGCTTTGGCTGCCTCAAGCATGTGTCGTCCAGTCGTGGGTCGAGGATTTTCGCGTTTTTTACCCGAGAACCCGAGTGGAGATCTCTTCGCTCTCCGTCTTGGTTAAGCTCAGTGTCGCTGCTGGAACTCTGGATGTGTGAAATTTTAGACACAAGAAATACATTTTTAAATAAAAAGTTTACTTACCCAAGTGAGATTTGAAAAGCGGAAAAAACAACTTCAAAAACATTTTGAGCCGTTGATTTTTCAACAGGTCATAGGCTAGTTCCTTTTTGTCTTTAATTAAAGGCTGCGGCGTTTACCGTATTAAAACTGGTCTATTAGATCAACCATTAATTTTTTCTCGAAATCCTTAAAAACTAAAATCCTTATTATATATTAAACTTCACCCAATGGAGTCCTAGAGGTTTTTCTGTTATGGCCAGGGAATTAAGCACACTAACAAAATACATACTGTACTCTGCTTTTTGAAAAGCCTATACAAGTTCAAAGGGCTTGGTCCTCTTCAACTTTCTAACTAGGTCCTGGTTGTCAAGAAGCCTGATAGCTTCGACATTAATGTATTGATGGAGTTGAGGCTCGTGCTTTATGGAAAATAATTTAAATTTACTAGCGTGATACGGGATACCAAGATCGCGATGTAAGTCACTATTACGTAGTATCATGGTGCATTGACTATTTTCCATAATTCTTTAGTTCAGAAGGTTTGAACGCTTTTGATGTGGCTCTTCTTGGCACAGCCAAATAGCTGAATGCCATAAACCCAGAGTGGTTTTAATTAAAATCTGGATATACCATGATTTTACAGTGACTTTTACCATGTTGACTTTTACCTTTGTTAGCTGAGATTTTCATCCCAATAGCTAATACAACTGTCTATATTTGGGTCCTGGTTCAGTCCGTGTAATTCTGATATGTTCCCTTCATCTTATCTTCGCATCGAACGCTAGGTATTTGGCAGTGTTTTCGTAGGGAACTATTTTATGTTGATGATTGCCTATTATTCTATTATTAAGTTGACATGAATAGATTTTTGCTCATTGAGCTATTTAATCTTCCAATCTGTGGTCCAATTGTAAATCTGGGTATTTTGTTGGAGATGGTTGGTTTCTGCATCTAGGACAGTTCCTACTGCTAATAAAGCAGTCTCATCTGCGAATGAAACCACAGTTACATTTTCTGTTTGTGGGAGATCACAGGTATAATAAAGGACGGGACCAAAGACGCTTCCTTGACGTACACCTGTTTTAACTTCTTTCAGTTTAGAGTATTCATCCTCATGTTTAATTCTGACACTCTATCTGTAATATAGGAGGTTAGCAACTCTACATATTGTTTGGTAACATTCTCTTTAATTTGTTAATTAGCCCATAGGCTAAACTTTATTAAAAGCTACGTCAAGGAAGATAGTTGAGCAGATCAGCTTTTCTTTTAGCGCCTTTTCTATTATGTCTGTTATTTTATGGACTTACTTGATCTATCGTGGAGTGCCTATATCTAAAGCCAAATTGATGATTTAGGATTAGATTACTGTTCTCTATGGTAATCTTAAGTTGTTTTAAGAAAAAAATTTCCAATAATTTTGAAGTAATTGGTAGTAGTGGCAGAGGCCTGTAATATTTGGCTGCATTTAGTTTGCCTGGTTTTGGTAGGATAATGACTTTAGCCATTTCTCAGACGATTGGGTCGTGTTTTAATCTAAATTCTGCATTAATAAAGTAAATCAGGATAACTATACCTTTCTTTGGTAGTTGTTTTAAAATCTTTCCTATTATAAAGTCAAACCCAGAGGATTTTTTGAGATTCAAATTATTTTTAATTTCGTTCGCTACTTCTTTAGGAGCGACCAGTGCCATTTCATCCATTCATTACGGTGGCGCTCGCAGTCGGAGTTATAGTTGTCGTTCTTTGTCCTACACACGCGCAATGTATGAAACAAACAACAGTCTTCTTTTGCTGAAGGTCAATGGTAACTATGCATTTCTCCTACACCCATGTAATTTCATTATTTAACAATAACCAATTGTATTTTCATGATTTTAATTTAATAATTTTACTTTTGTTTGATACGTAAAAAGCAAGTCCGATGGCCCTTATCCAATTTTAATGACATTAAAAATCCAGCATGTGCAAAACTGGGTGTCGGTGTTGAAGCATATTACCAGCATATTACCCATTCGTACTTCATACGTTAGTTTTAATTGTTTCCGGTCGTATATTGGGTGCAGTGCATTTTTTCTTTAAAAAAATATGAAAACAATTAATGAGAACTGTTTTCCTTGTGATATAAAGGGGACTGCATTTCCGCTTGGAAATGAATTTGGGCCTACTACAGTATCTAATTTGTATAGTCCCGATCTAAAATAAACATACTTCTGAATAAAAAAGCTATGAAGAATAAGAATAGTATCTTATTCACGAGCAGTAGTGACAGAAATTATTTACGGGGATAGATCCGAGTAAATAATAGACATTATCCGAGTCAATAATAGACGTTACCGCGAGTAGAATACTATAGATACTTTTTCTATGGTATTTTATTAAAAAGTTTGAAAATTAAATTAATACAATTTTTTATAAATTATGCACGGTTGCGGGCAAAAAATCTCGGACACATTACTTTTTCTAATGTAATTCAACTTTCTATACCTTAGATCACCTGAATTTCACCTAAAAGTTGTCATGGAGTCATAATAAATGTCATTTGTCACTTTAAGCTTTGATAAAATTAACAGATTAGACCAAGAACAAAGAGCAAGGTTGATGATCCTATTTGAAGAGGGTAGCGCAGTATGGAGAAAGTCCGAAGAAATCTGTTTACCAAAATTTCCGTTCAAGAATTGAAACAGAAATGAGAAAATATCGGCTTTCTAAATAGAAAGCTGGAAGTGGAAGGAAGAGAATATCAAATGAACAACAAGATAATAACTTGAAAACTCTGAAGCAAAATAAATTTTGAAACAAAATATACTAAATTGATATTCTCTAATGAATGAAAGTTACAACTGAATAGGTTTATTAACTTTTTGCAATGAATCTATTAACAAAACAGGCTAGGCGAAATGGACAATTTTTCTAAAGATAACATCTTTTACCAGTTTATTTACCTAAGTGGCCATAAACGTAAAAATCCAGATTTACCAAATTTTGTAAATATTACAGAAAATGTTAACCTAAGTGTCCGGGATTTTTCGTCCGCAACTGTATCTAATTTGGCAATTGTTTTTAAAAGCTTCCTGATTGGTTCAAAGAACCATAAATGTTAAAAAAATACTTTGTTGGGACCGGTCACAGAATGTGAATAATGAATTATTATTCACTACTTACGTGTAAATTTTTCAAAAACTGCATTTTTGGTGGTTTTATTAAAATAGTCGGCAAAAAAGAACTCGTGACGTCAGATAGGTCGTGCCCCCCACCTCTTCCAAGAAAATGCCACCCTGCCAGTAGCGATTCCAGAAATTTTATTGGGTAGGAGCCGAGAACATTAGGTTTAGAAATTAAAAAAAATTAAGTTACATCTATTTTAAGTTGTTGCGCAAAAATATTGTTTAAAGAAAAAACAAAAAAAGAATGAAAACAGAAACGGGTACTACAAATTTAAATGAATTTTTTTTTTAAATGTAACTTACTTCCACTGTCGGGATGGAAGGGGTACCAGTCTTCTTCGCTCCCCCCTCCCCCCACTGGATCCGCAAAGCATTCTGTGAATTGTTTCGAATGGTAATAACGACATTCCCTGGGTATATAAAAAATCCTTGTGCTTACCGACTCTAAAGAAAATATGATTCCAAATGTGTTTAACAAGTGAAGAAAGTTACGGAAATGTTAAGGCCTGATTCACTATTGCTAAGATCGGTCTAAGTTGGTAATCTAGAGTTCAGACTGATAGGTAAGGATAAGACAACCAAGAATAACGAGTTTTTGGATATCATCATCATCATCATCATTATCATCAATCAGCCATCCGCGTGCACTGCTGGAGATAGGCCTTGCCTCCTGTTTTCCTTTCCATCTTGATCTGTCTTCTGCGGTGTATATCCAATTTGTTTGGATCCTCTTTATGGCATTTTACCATTTTTTCGGCGACCGACCTTTCCTGCAATATTGCATTCTGTTGTGATCTCCATTCAATTATCTTTTTTGCCCAACGTTGGTCGCAGCGCAGTGTTACATGACCAGCCAAGTTCCACTTCAGAGTTGCTAACGCTAACTTGGTCCGTTCTTTTATCCTGCCTCTGAGTGAAATGCCCATTGGACCTTTCCATCCTCTGGGAAATACGTTGTTTGATAAGCGTTAGTGTTTCTGCTTTAGTTTTGTCTAGTTTTCTGCCAAAACATTTCCGATAAAACTATCGGTCGAATGTTGCAACATTTTGTATAGAAAATTAAGGAAATCTGAGAAACCTCTTTTGGATAGGTATGCATATACATAACACATTCTTTTAGTCTTATGTGCTATTCCAGTCGAAATCGTATAGTAGGCCCCCAAAAGTAACAATTTCCAAGTGTCGCCAAGTCGCAGCAATCGAAGCATGAATCCAGCGACATCGGCTTTAATTTATATTTTATTTCGCTACACTTTTAAGTTCTCTTCGCTCGCAGCCATGATACATTTGCAAAAATGGACAAATCTCAACATCGCTATCACGTTAATGCATTAAGCGTTTTTTAGTGGGATCTACTAAATTTTGCAGAAAAACCGCAGCGGAAAATCAATTCTGATAAGCTTAATTCTCTGTAACATTAAATGCAACTCATTGTGTGGTATCTAAAAACTTTTCTAATTCTTTTAATTAAGTGGCATTGTTTTTATATGCATTTTTAAAGACTGAAGTTTCTTTTGACATTAACAACTTAATTTATAATTTAGCAGTAAATGAGATTGGAGAAAATATTTTATGTTGCAAAGAAACTTATTCAAAGAAAATTATTAATAATGAATAAAAGTGAGGAAAATAAGAACGGGGTGTTTTGGGCCAAGCAATATATTGTAGAGCGCGTGCAAATTAGCTCTTAGCTTAATTTACAGGCATGCCATCAGTTTTTGAAACCGACACTAACTAGAAGTTTGCTTGGTGCTCTAGGTACTTGATTCACACCCAGCAGTTCTATTATCCATAATTTAGAAAAAGGAATAGATTATTAGGTGGAGCGATTCCAAGAAAGCAATGAATTAACTCGGGGCTATATTTAGATTCTAAATTAAATAAAAACCCTTAAATATGTTATCAGCAACACAAGAGCCGTAACAAAAAAAGGCACTCTTTCGTACGTAATCACGTTAAAAATTCGAGTTAACAAATTAATGATGATATTATGACGTTGCTGACAAATTATAAAAAAGTGCAAAAAATTCACAATTTTTAATAAGGTTAGTGTTAAAGCAATCACGACTTATCCGTTTGGCTTTCAGGTTTCTTCGGCAAATGCAATAACGGCCGGAAAAAAGTTCATCGGAAAGATCGAGCCCAGCAGGAAAAAACTAAACAACTAAAACCCTTCAAAACAACTAAAACCCTCCTTAAAGGGTTTTAGTTGTTAACAAACCCACCTTGGAGGGTTATAGTTGTTAGCAAACCCTTCTGGGATAGCAAGATGAAACAGTCTAGATATTTGGTGCCATACGGGTGACTTTTTGGCATCGGTCTCGAAGCTCAGATGTCTACTAATAGTTGGAGGTCCACAACAGGAATATGGAAAATCAGGATTAATCCATAAGGTCCCCCAAAAGAAGGCCGGTCGAGTAAAAAATTAACTTTCAAGAAACGATCAAGAATAAAGAAAATCTAGAGTAATTTAAAATTTGGGGATTTTAGAGTTGGCGAATCGGTCTTGTTCATACACTCATGGATAATACAATGATCACAGTAATTCCTCCTGAAGATAATCAAGGCACAGAAGATGATGCCAGAGCAAAGGATAATCCTAGTTTAGATAACCTACCCCCTTCAGTTCCCAAGACACAAGCTGAAATTGGTTCAAAAAAACTCATCGCTACGCCTGTTAAAGATTTTGATAGTAATGATGAGGAAGACGAACCAAAATATGGGAAGAGTGGATAAGGCGGACCAAAATATTAGTCACTACCGCACAGCAATTACGGGCAAAAAGTCGTATTTGTCTCTATTCAGTCATTGTATTGAAATGGCCCTGCATGGCAAGTATATAGGGTGCAAAACAAAGATTTGGATCTTTCGGGTTTTTGAAGACGAGTCACCCTAGCAATTTTACTAAAAGATCAAACAAAATTTAGAAACACATCTACAGGAGGACCTACTTGCAGAGAAAATCTTGACAGCCGGTATGACAGGGGAGAACACTTGGTAATTCCGCAAGTTAGCCGTACTCGGTGTAGACTATGCCATACCAAGACCCCTCACCAGATTCCAAATGTGTAATGTCGGTCTCCACGTTAAATGTTTTGTTATAAAGCCTTGCTAAATAGTACCCTTGAGCCTAACGTCCTACATATAGCACGGTTAGCTTGTTTATAACAAGCTTAAGTATTAATAAGTATTTTTACACCCAACCACCTGAGCCGGGAAAAACGATGAAGCTCGCAAATTTGTAAATTTTTAGGGGAGCACTTTTAAGGATCTAAACTTGAAAAACAATAAAATCAAAATATAAAATCAAAACTCCAAATCACTTATATGTCGCAACTATTCTTTTAGTTCGTATTTTTATTTATTTGAAATTGGAAGGAAGATTTTCAACTTAAAAAAAACCGTGGACCACCAGATTTTTCGCGAAAAACAAGGGGCACATCGTGGTAAATTTGGAGCCTCAGAATTATATAGAGTTACGTATGGAACTTCATAAATTTTTCCGTTCAAAAATCTTGAGAGTACCAATCTTTTTCCCATTTTCATGTATATTAAAATATTTGGTTCTATATTACCTACATTTTGAACTGAATAGCTCATTTTGACGAAAATATGGAGTTTAATCGTTTTTTCCGGCGGCTCTTCATTTTTTTTTTGTTCTTCTGAAGTTAAAAAATAATAGACGGTTGCTTTAAATATTAAGTTTTTTATTTACTAATCAGGCATAACTGGGTTAAAAACATAATTATCTTTTGGTAGTAAGTTTGGGGTTTGATTGGTTTCTAAATATTTTTTTTTTATTTTGGAACCTGTTGCTACAATGAATCTAGTTCTATTATTGAGGAAAATGTGTATCTACTTAATTTTTTTTTCAACTTTACAAGTGCAAAGCATAGTTGTCTTATTTTTACACTTATCAGTTTAAACCCTTGACTATCAAAGTATACCTTAGCAATTATGAATCGGGTAGTGAATTTCATTCATCAGTTCTTTCTCTGCTATTAATTTTCTTAGAAAAACAAAACGAAATAAAATTACTACTTGAATATCCTGCAAATTGAACAAAAAAATTGCCACTTTCCTTCCTTTAATTGCATCTACTGTATTATTAAGATTGTAAGATATGATTTCATATATCCTAAGCTCTATGTATGCAAACAGGTACATACATGCAGACCACCTTTACGTGTACTTTTCTACATTTGTGTGGTCTTGCTGAATTGCTATCATGAAGATCATAATGTTGCAGGGTAATAGAGAATGAGTGATGACTGCTTCAGTACAATCATCTAAATAATAAATGCCACTTTTCCTTGAGTCTATGTTCTTGTCCTAAATGTAAAAATTTTGATAATATTTCAGTAATACAAAACCTGAGTGATCCTATGCCCTAATCCATGGCTTAGCTCCCGCCCAGATGACACCCATATATGCCAGTTTAACTGTGTGTGGCTTAACATATGTTTTTTAAATACGATGAGGCATACGTACAAGTCTATGAAAAATATTCGGAAATATAATTTGTCGAAAATAATAATTTCAAAAATACAATTTTTTGAAATCGCCCGAAAATTAAGTGTTGTACTCTAACAGCAGGTTAAAAAATAAAATTTAACAAACCACCTCAGCTCCAGTATAAGACAAGATTCTGGGTGCGTCCATGTCTGACTATATTTTACTTTTAACACTGAATTAGGATATAACAGTGACTTCAAAGTTTTGCTCAACCGCCTGTTACAGTTTAGAAAAAATTAAAAAATATCTTGATAAAACCTAAAACAAATCTTAACAAACCTGCATAGATTTGCCTTTTATGGATGTGGTCAGGTTTGCCTATGTTTGCTTCGGCTTCTTTCTGTTCCTTTTATTATTATTTTCTAATTTATTAAAATTTAATACCTATGTACAGGGTAAGTTTTTTAAGGTGTTACAAGGCGATATGTCGAAAACGGTTTAAAATATTTTCATTAAATTTTGGAGAGTTAATTGGGAGATGGGGGTACATAAACATGTTTTTGACACTTACCCGCTCCCTCTTTTGTGGGGTGGGGAGTAACTTTGGAACTTTAAATGGGATGATTGTTTTGTTTATAAAATTCGAATCCACGTAAAGAACTACGTCTGTGTACGATTTTTTTTTTTTTGATTTGCTCTTTCGATTACGGAATGATGATTTATTAGGTTATAAAATAAAAAAAAGATTTACCATTTAATTTCAACTTATCTATCGTCTGTCATGCTTGAGAAGTTGTTCGAAATGTCCACCTTCAACTTCCAAACACTTTCCCACTCTGCCTAAATGAATTTCTTTCCCGCTCTAAAATTTCAGGTGTCACTAATAAGGAGGCAAAGCGGATTCGGTCTTTCATATCATCTAAAGTTCTAGCTGCAGTCGCCATTACTTTGTCTTTTATAAAATCCCATAAGAAAAAGTTTAGGGTGGTCAAATCCGGAGACCTAGCAGGCCAGTTTCATTAAAACGTCTAAATTCTGAATTGGCTTAAGTAAAAATAACGCATTTCTATGGAAACGAATAATAATTTTGAAATAAGGGAGCTTAATTTAAGGGCAAAATTATTTATTTTTTAAGTTCAATTAAAATTTAGTTAACCATAATTCCGTAACCGAAACACCAAATAAAAAAAAATTATGAACATACGTAGTTTTTACGTAGATCCGAGTTTTTATCAATAAAAGTACATCATCCCCTTTAGAATTTCAAAGTTACCCTCCACCCTTCAAAATAGAGTGAGGGAGTAAATGTAAAGAATATGTTTTAATATGTCCCCCATCTCTCTATTAACTCACCAAATTTTATGAAAATATTTTAAATAGTTTTCGAGATATCGCCTTGTAACACTTCAAAAAACTCACTCTGTATATAAAAAATAGTCAGTATTATGACCCCTAAAATATATTCTGAACACATTAAATTTGGCTGGTAGTCCATAATTCGATAGGTTCGTTGTTCTACATTTTGTTGTAAAATATTATATTTTTGAAAAAGCATCTTCCAAAAAAAATATATTGGAAAAAAATTTTCGCTGATCTCTATAATAAAGAACACCTGGAATAAAAATAGCAAAAATTCTTCATGCTATCAATAAACCTGAAAATGTCAAAGCGTAGGTAATTTCATTCTACGTCTGGATTTATTAAAACTAATGTTTGCTTCTCAGAAACTATAGCCTATAGGAAGTAGTTAGTTAATACTTTCCTTAATATTGATCAAGCACAGGCTTTAATTTCCCCAGGACAAAAACTTAATTAATAATGAAGAAATTTTGACTAATTCTCTACAAATTTACAGTCGACTAGACTTAGTAAACTCTCAGAGAGAATTCGGAATTCTGAATTGAATTTTAAACACAGTGTTTCTCTGTTATTTGTTCCAAGAAATTGAAATTTTACTTGGCTTGTCTTAAGTCTTAGTACTTGCAAAGATAATAATATTAAATTTTGCATGAATGCATGTAGATGGATTGTGTTTTATTTAGGATTTATTTGGAGTATAACCAAAAACGTTACTTGTAAGATTGTGAAGATAGAAACCAGCTACAAGTATTAATGGAAAATATTTATTTTCAAGTTTCACTTGCTTTGTTTATCACGTTAAGTCTGGATTATACAAAGCTAGTTTACTAGCCGTTCGGTGTAAAGTTTCCTAGACACTAGGGCTGTGGAATTAGCCCTCGTCTCTCGATATTCTTTCCAACGCTCCATAATTTTGTTTCCTTCAGTTAGGACTGTTCCTTCCTTGTCTTTAATATTTATTATGTTACCTGTCTTCTTCTTCTGTCTCATACTTCTAAGTGTTCCGAAGAGTAACTTCTGATTTTCATTATATGCGGTTTTCATCTTTTCGCCGAACTCTATCCATGATTTGTGTTTTTCTTCTTTTATTAATCTTTTCGCCTTACTTCTTTGGTGTTTATATTCTTCGTAGTCTGAGTCTCTCTTTGTAGTTAAATATTTTTCTATTTTATCTCCTTCTTATCTTTACAGCTATTTTCACCCTTCCTGTTCACAAAATCGTTTTTTTTCTGTTACTATTCACTATTTTTGCCATTCCACAAGTTTTTCCGCTGCGGTAATATTATGTATTTAAAATCTCTCCACATTTCTGTTTTTGTGTGCTGTGTAACATTTAATTTTCTCATTTTTAATTTCCCTTTTTTCTTCTCTGTTTTATTTTGCTTCAATGTCATTTCCAGCAAGAAATAGTCGTTTCCTATTTCGGGACCCCTTCTAACTCTTATGTCTTTCACTTTATTCCGCATTTCTTTATCAACAAGGAAGTAATCAGTGATCGATTTTTTATTTCTAGAAGCCACTTGTCTGGTTATTTTATAAATTTCCTTTTTTTTAAATGCGTGTTTCCTATTTTTAACCAGTTCTCTAAAGAAAACTCTGTCAATCTTTCGTCATTAGTATTTTTCGTTTCCCCTCCGTTTTTCCTTAAACACCATTATATCCTTTTTTTATGATTGCCAACTCTACCAGTAAGGTCCTCCATTATTATCACTTTGTTTCCGGTTTGGTCTACTATCTCTTGTAATTCATCAAAGAATTTATCTTTGACTTCCTTCCTTGCATCTTCATTAGAGCTACAATTAAAGCATACTCCTCACTGTTCTCCCATTCTTTAATATTTATCGTTAGCAACCTTTCGTTTACGAGTTTTTCATTTTTAACAAATTTGGTCTTATCTTCTTTGACTAGCAGTGCTATGCCTGCTTGTGCATGTTCATCCTCTTCTCCTCCTGAACAGTATATCCAATATTCTTTGGTCAGTTTCTGAAAACCCTTACCTTTTTTTTATTTCTGTGAGATCTACGTAATCTTATTTTGTTTTCTCTGCTTTTTCTGATTCTTTTCTTCTTTCCCACTTTCCCCGTTAGCGTTTCTATATTATTTAATAATATCAGGGACTATAAAGAATATAGACAAATTCTTGAATATACCGAAAGCGAGTCTCCCTTGAAACATTTGGGTGGGTATATTGGTTTGTGGTTTAGGAATTTGTTTGCTTACCATTATAAAGTGTTCGTCTAAGTATTATTTAGTCTATGATAATATTTATTGACTTTTATTAAACGAAATATCATTAACATTGTTATCGACCTTTCCCCATTAAAATAAAAATCTTATTAATAAAATTAGTTATTCCTAATATATTTAAATTAACCATTTCTAAAGCGTATAATGTCCTTATCAAAATTCCATTATTCATTTTATAGAGTCGTTGGCTGTTCACATAATTTGTATATAATTTATATTTTTATTTCGACTAATTTGTACCTGTCAACTTTATGATTAGGCGAAGAACGGTCTTCTACGTTTTAAAATGATGGTTTTTGTATACTTCCTGTGTTTTTAGTCATGGGTGAAATTAAATAAGAAAATATAGATTATGTTGTAAATTGCACAAAGATTCACTAAGCAATGAAGAAATAAAAGTAGGGTACAATAGAATATAATAGGCGTGGTAACATCTTCACAGCAAGCAAATAGTAATTGGTTTGTGTAACTGTTTTTTGCTTATTAAAAAGTGCCATCAAAATTATGCAGAAAAGAAATGTATTGAAAATTTTCTTAGCGCTGTAAGTGCCATAAAAAGTGATTTTAATTACAAATTTTCTAGGCATCAATCTTCAATTTAGGCGAGCGCTGTTATCACTTTCCGACAGTTCCCGGAGTTGCAATCACTATAATCGCCCCAACCCAAGCAGTTTTAGGATTTTAAATTTTAAGGTAGAAATAATAAAATTTATTAGCTCTGTTCGCACAAGAATCACAAACCAGTCAGAGCCAATGAAATTGCTGGAAACCAGTTGGCAAACTGTCATGTTACCAAATAACTGAAACTCGATTGGCGCTGATCGGTTTGTGATTTCTGTACGGACAGAGCTATTATATTTATCTGACCTCAATATTAGTCTCTGGCATTGTTGTGACATTCCTCCCCTTCTCGTTCATCACATGCATATATTTTGCGGTATTTAGTATTAGATTAGATAAAATATGATGTTTTTCTCGGTAACTGTCAGAGGGGGAGCAATCGAATTTTCAGGGTTAATAGAAGAATAGTTCAACTAGCTTCCGTAAAAAATTCAGTTGTACAGGATGTTTCGTTTCGGAGCTATTAAACGTCAAAGTCGAAATTTCCGCGATTTCCGTTGAATTCGGGTACAGGTCGCACAAGTGAATTAAATCGGCGTAAATTTTTGGATGTTGTAGAGGACCCGGAGCTTCAGAGCTCTATTGAATTTTCTTAGGTCGAGAAATGCCATTTTCAAGACCCCTCTTTGGTACCTAACTAATAACTCGAAAACAAAACGTCGGATCGTAAAACGGATTCATAAGTGAAACTTTAAAATCTCAAATACTTTCTTTTTGCAATACATTTGCCTAAAGCTAGAATCACTGAAAAATGGGTATATTTGGGAAAAACTGGAAATTACGATATTTGACTCAAAAATTTCACGGTTTTTAATTTTTTGTGGGGTCAAAATGGTTCAAATTAAAATCCCATATACGTCGTCGAAAAGCGCTCGTCGAAATACATAATATACATATTATTTAGTTTCTTCATTCTTTATAGGAAGGGAGCAATCTTCGATTAAATTTCGATTTTTTTTGCCTTCAACATCGGTACATTTAAAACACTTTGTATTTTCGGTTTAGTATATCTATAGAATAAAAGATTGTTTTTAAAAAGTATTTTTACATAAGATTTTATTTAAATATAAGACTCAAACGTAATACAACTTTTTTTTTGAGAAAAAACTTTAATGATTGTAGCGTAGTTAAATTCTCTAAAGTCACCGACATTATTGTTTGGTAAATACACCCACTAAATCATTACAAAAATGTATTTTACTGCAAAAAAAAACTTTCAACCGCGCACTAAAACAGTAAACAAACCTAAATGAACAAACTACAACAACCTGATGATTCCTTGGCGAATAGAAATCTATTTTATCGGGATTCGGGATGCGCACGCTTCAATGTAAACAAACGTGTTTCTTACAATGCTTGCCCACAGCCGCCATATTGAATTAATTTTGACACATCGTTGGATTACTTAATTGATTTTCATGAGTTTATCGTACGCGCAGTATTTCTCGTGATATCAGCGAGTTATGTTTAAGTTATATTTATTGCTTTGCATCAGAATGAAGCTCCATTTTTCTCTATTTTGATCTTCTTTTTCGGATTAGAAAAAAATCCTGACCAGATGGAGTCATTCTGATGTCAAATTCATATTCAGAAGCTCAAAATACATAGGGATAAGGCTTTCTAGTTTACCGAACATGAAACTGTTTTTAGTGTAACTGTGTTATTTCTCCTTAAGACTAGACCCAGATAAGTTCTAGTAAGATTTTAACAACTTTGGCGCAATAGCACTGCTTATGCAGTTTTTCGTAATACATCAGGTCTGTTCCTACCCGACCAAAAACCGTACTTGTACGGTCAAGCGCATGCGTATCAAACAAAATGCGTTCCGACCTTAAATTGACGATTTATAGGACGGTTCTGTAAGTGTTCCAACCAAATTTGTGACCGTTCTTGAACTAGTTCTCGGACCGCCATTTCGATCCTTGCCCAAACATCGGAATCGTTTGGGATGACCTGCGCACTAAGTTTTTAGTCAGCTGGGGCTGACACTTTGAAATTTCCATTTATTTTTAAATTTTTTTCTATGTATTTATGGATTTTGTTAATGGGCATTTTTAGTCGAAGGGTTTGAGATTTTCACAGCGTTTATTTTTGTTTAATTTGATTCTTTTACCGTGAATGACGGAGGAGATAGCGATGTTCTATCGGACATATCAACGAGCGAGGACGATTTGGAGCAAATGATGAATGAACCGGAAAAAAATGCAGAATCCTACCGCCTTACCTCCTAATACTGTATTTTCGGTCATTATTTTGTTTATATCCATAAAAGATTTATGTTTTATGATCCTTAAATCCTCAATTGACAATTCATTACATAAACTAAGGTTATGCTATTAATTCGATAACTAAATCGGCTCACAAAGCGTTCCAACCCGTGTCTATTTTGCACCGTCACGGAACTGTGAAAAATACACGCCTGCGCACAACATCAGTACGAATGATTCCAATAATCGTTCGGGGACGATACAAAAATTGTTGGTTGGAACAAACCTATCATAACCAGCTTTTAGTGCTCGCCACACGTTTCGCTCACCATGTTAAGTATGCCCGCAATAACTGCAACGACTGATGCGACAACAGGTGTTTCAAACTGGGTGCCAAGTCGCTTTATTGATTTATTTCCGCTGAATGCCATAGTTGATTTGGACCCAAGCGCCGGCAATATTTAAACTACGCCTAGTTGCGTATCTAGTTGCCTACACAAGTTCTCGCGGTATTCACAATAAAATTTATAGTGCTAAGTAAATTGGCTGCGAAGTTCCAACTTTACAACAAAGACAAAGTTATACAACCCATATTGTAAAATTTCTATTTTAGTTTCCATATAACGTATAAACTTAACCGATACATAAACAAAACTCCCTACATCGATCGAGAAAGTTCGAATTGCATTCGTGCACATATGCATATTTCTTTGAAGTTTCAATTTAATTAAAATTTGATTAGCTTTAATAGGGTTTATGAACTCTAAAGCAGTCTAGGCAATATCATTTTTATTAAATTAAAAATAATAACTGATGATTCAATGGATATTAAAACTTATTAGGACGTATTCAATTTTTTGATCTTGTTCATTGTCAAGTTTTGCAAGTGCATTGCTTTGAAATTTTGTTTTTATGTTATGTTTTCTGTCTGTTCTCAAATTTAATGTCTTTTTGTCATATCTAATTTGTGACCCGGTTTGTCAAAGCAGTGACGTGATCGTTTACCTCAAAATGTCCAGATGAAAAAAGCAACACCAACAAGGAAAACGTTGAAGGGAAAGTGGAGAGTTGAAGGAGAGAAGACTAGACTAGACTTAAAAATCAGTATGAAGAAAATTGAGTACATGGAGTTTATTGGAGAAAAAAGGGCAGAAGTAAGATAGCAAGAAAAAAAGCTAAACAAAGTAAAGAATTTTAAACATCTAGGATTTTTCCATGACAAAAGAGGGTATGTCGGATTGGAAAATAACTCGCAGAGTGCCAGTAGGAAGCAAGAATTAAAAGAAAGTCTTCTATGTGTTACGTGACGACAAGAAAAAGTGCATCAAAGTTAATCAAAATGTGACAAAAATGTAGGGTAACGGGAAGATAAAATTAGAAATGAAAGAATGACATAACCAAGGTTATGGAAATATCTAAAAGATAAAGGAAAGAAAACTGCATGATGCATCTGATGAGAATAGATAATGATTATGCCGACAGATGGATAATAGCCATTGATAATAGTATGGAAGATAGGACAGAAAGGAAGAACAAAACAGAGATGAGTAGATGAGGCCGCATGAACGATCTAAGGAAAAACGGATTAGCAGGAAAATATACTCAGAGCCGGGCATTGTGAAGACAATTCGTGACGTCGAGTGATTAGAGATGGCAGCTCGATCGACCTGTCTTGGCAGTTATAGAGGATAAAAGTAAAGTTCTGAAGAAAAAATTGTGATTTCTAAAAAAAAGATGGAAATTTCCATAGTACACTTACCTTTACACTGAAGTACAGGACAATAACGATTTGAACAATGATATTCTAACATATTCGACATTGTCAAGCGCAATGTTTATAGGTACCTACTCCTTATACTGGTTGGAATTATTTCCTCTAGAGGTCCGATTAGTTGATTGAGTTCATGAATTAACTTACGACCCCACAAAGGAATGGAAAAAGCCGGAAATAGGAAAAATAATAATAAGAAGAAAAAGATGAAGAAATAGAAAAAGCAGTGTTAACCGATAATTGTAAACGTAGATATAATTACTAGTAAAGTACACCAATTTTCAAAGTTACTTTATTGTGTTTTGCGCGTTCAATATAAAACTACTTAATATAAAATAACTTTATTACTTTCACGAATACTGCATTAAGTGATATTCTAATCTCCCTATTTGCGCAACGACCTTGAGGCGCATACTTTGAGGTTTTTATTGTTGGTTTTAACGTTGAATATTAATTATAGCTGTGTTGATTAAGGAACATAGCACAAATAGGCGATATCAATCTGCTTTTGGCTTATATAAAACTTAATATATTGCTTTCAGTCATGCCACGCTACATGTCACAGGGGTAAGTGCAGCTGATTTAAGTCTTTATCAGGCCTATTATTTAAGTCCTGAGCAGGTTTTACGAAATACAAGTTCTTTATTTTTTGATGATCGACATTTATACGTTAACATTTCTTGTAAAAACAATACATCTTAAAGAATTAATTGAAAATCGGTCCAACGGTACACCAGACAGGTTTAAGAGTTAATATTAGAAATGAACTATTCAATCATTTCTGCAATTTGATCGGTTTCCAAATGCTTCTTATCTCAGAACTTAATGCTAAAATGAATTTACCTCTATTATTGTGAGGAGTTCATATTTAAAATGTCATTTTCTTTATAAGAATAGACTCAACTTCTCTTCCCTTCAGACGCCCACGGTACGTTAGTACTTAGACTTGAAGTCTACGTGGGATGTCTTAGATAAAAAAAAATTGGAGAGAATCTTAGAAATAAATTCATAGTACAAAACTTAGTTGTCTTATTCCTCCGCTTGTTATTCTATAATTTTAATTGTCATATTAGACTGGTCTTATTATCTCGGATTATGCATTTTCTTCCCAAAAATGTTTCCATGGCTTCTAGTTTGTTGGTTAAGGTTCAGGGTCAATCTATTAAACAAGCTGACAGTATTGGTTTTTTAGGCGTAAACTGACCGCATGCTTACATGAGAGAGACGTATCGACATTTTGGTTTCCAAGTTGAGTCAATTTTTCAATAGTAAGGGGCAATTCATGGTCAGTTCACAATTTAGAAAATTATCGGATCCTGCTGAATAAGCAAACAATCATCACAGCTATTAAATATGTATGCCTTTGATATTTATTAGTCTTCTCACATAGTACATTCATTCGCCATTATCTTGTAATTTTAGTCAATATTTCTTTATATAAGTATATAAAATTCCTTTTCTTCTAATAATGATATTTTTAAACGCCAAATTTAACCATACACTCGTACTGATTTACTTCATTAATCAACCTAAGGATACGACCGTAAACGCCCATGCTTCCGATTGTTTAAATTTAAAAATGACCGTGTAATTTTAGCTTTTAATCAAGCTGGCTAATGACGGGTAAAATAAATTGACCATTGTATTTAATGCGATATTGGTATTAAAGAATTAATAAGGCACGGTAGTAAACTGGTTTTAAATTCTTAGAATTGAAGATTGAAGTTCTTTCTCTGTTTAAGTGTTATGTAGTTGTATAAACTTGTTACACACCGTCTTCCTGAAACAATCAACTTTGTATCATTGTGGACACATACTGTTCAACATGGTCAGCAGTTTTTTGGAACAAAAAAATCCAAATTCAAATTAAAAAAAAACTTTATTCTTATAAACACAAAATGTGCGACCTTTCAATCTGCCACAGGGCCTCCAGCTGATTTGCTGAACACGCGCTGTCAACTGTTCCGGTGACAGAAGTGAAGTGAATCATTGATGAGATAAATGATGCCGTGTAAGTTTTTTCTTTTTGTCTATTAATTGTTGAAAAAAAAATAATTTTCAGCCCTTTAATAGTGCTATTAGTATAAACAAAATGTCGTACGCGCTCAGTGTTGTGCATTATAAGTTAGTAAAACACAACATGTTTGGGTGTTTAGTTGAGTGTTATTATTTTAATCTTGGTTTGAACAGCATTTCTCCGGATTGTTTTATTTGTGTTATATATGCTTTTTCAAATTGAGAATGTTGGAAGAGTTAGCAGAATTTTTTTCTTTTAGCGTAACAAAAATATTATTTCTTCAAACTTGTTACGTAGAATTATTGTTGAGAGACTTGGCAACACAACAACCTAGGCCACTGTTTTAAATATGGCCATGTATTTATTACCAATGGTGCTCAGTGGTTAAAACATTTTTTTGAGGTGCGATATCTAGCTTATTATCGCGAAGCCTCCTTTATGACTATTTTTCCAACATCTAAATTCATACCAGGATTTACTGGTTTCAATATATGCAGCAAATTTCATAAAACCCTGTATATTAGTGCTTATTCTTCACGCATAATATATCCAAAAAGTTTTTGTTCACAAGTTGTGGAGTCGGTTATTTTTTTGAGTCAAAATGAGGCAATATAATCCTCGCGATATTGGCCTTTAGTTTATTGGTAATGTGATCAATAACAGTTTTTATGTTTTGTAAAGTCAATATTTAAGTTTTTCTAAATATTAAATATTAATAATTTGAGTTCTTTTTTATTTCTCTTGTAATTTTATAACAATGCTGTATTTTGTAAAATCAAGTTTCTGAAAAAAAATGTCCAATGAATTTTTTGATAAACTTTTAATAAAGTGAGTTAATTTTCAATCTTGTCCATTTTCTTTATCTCAAATTATTGGTTTTATGATTTTGGTCTAAAAATTATAAAAACCGAAAAACCAACAGCTTTTTCTAAAGATGAAAAAACGCCTGATGCAACATAACCAAAAGTGACTAAGCGAAAAAGGCTCATCTGTTCGTTTTGTTCGGGTTTGCTCAGGTTTGTTCAGATTTGCTCTGGATCTTTTGCTGTCGTTTTTATTGAAATTTTCTAAATTCTTCGAGGTAAAAATTCTGTTTTCAAAATTTTGGTATTTAGTATTTAGAAAACAGACGTTTTTGAAAAATTGTTTTCTTGAAAAATTGTGGTTTGAAAAAAACGTCGTACACCGAAATCTTTCAACGGGCTCTTAGGGTTGCATTTAAACTCGTTCCTTAGACCTTGAGGCATGATTTAAGCAGGACGCCACTCATGCTTGAGGAAACCTCAAAGCCTGAGAAACAACCCTTAAAAACGCATATGCATCCCATTTAATTAAACAAATATTTTAAAAAAACAATTAACATTGTTTACAACTTCAATTAAAATCACGCACACGCATCCTTTATTTACAACATAACAAGACGTTAAAGCAAAAAGATCCCGGAATTCATTCATAATTACTTGTAATTAAGATCAATTGATAGTTGAGAACTAATCGAGTCTGTCAGTATCGTGCATAAATAAATGGTCTTCATAATCAAGAAGTAGCTGTTTAAAATTTATGGCTGGTGATCGAGCTTCTAATGGATGATTTTCGTATGCGATGAAAATATTTATTAAGTAGCTTTTGTTTCTGTTTCGCTACTGCCACGTAGTCAGCGTTGGCAGCTGCATTATTTTATATTTAAGAGGAATAATGACTAATTTTCTGCATAAACGAGGATGGAATGTAAAGTTTCCGACCTAACAAAGAAAACAGCAAAATTTTGGTAAAAAAATATTTTTATTTTTCTATATACTCTCCGTGTAAGTACCTCTATTCATTCGTTCCAGCGATGTTCATGGGCCTTTTTTATACCATCGTTATCGGCTGATTTATCCAACTCGTCGAAATAGACGTTTCACAATGCAGCGACCTGTGGACAAAAATGTAGATACTGACCTTTTGTTATAGATATAATTACCAGCTAATATATAGGGTAAAAACATTCCAATTAAGGGTTTTCAAGATATCCTAATAGGGAATATGCGTGCATATAACCCAAATAAATCTGAAATATTTTTTTTATATTCTCTGCATAAGTTAAAAATTAATGGTTGTTGGTTTTATCCATTTATTTTGGTCTTTATTAACAAAAAAAAGTTTTGCTACTGCAAATTTTGGCGCGAATTTCGAAACTCGTAAAACGCGATCCCATTGGATGTGTCGTCAAAAGTGTTTTTATCACTCATAATGAGTACATGGCGAATTCCAGTGTTGTAGGGTCACCGAAAAATCAATAAAAACGGCATTTAATGCGTAACTCATCCAATGAAATATCCCTGCACTTAAAGTAGAAGGTTCCTAAAATCTTATTCATGTTTATTTCAAGCCGAAATCGGTTCAGGAACCTTGCAATTTTGCAACAAAAAATGGCATTTTTGAGAAATTTTGGCACATCATATCTTCATAATTTCGAGTAAATAACTTTTTTGTTTTCATGGCAATCTTCGAAAATTCGAAAATTCAAAAATTTTCAAATTTTACGTCCCCGATGCAAATAAACCTATTTATTTATATCTTTAACGAAAAAATAAGCGAATTAAATTAGTGGGAGTTATTCTTAGATAATTAGCGGATGAAATAAACCCAAAATGAATCACTAAATAAGGAAACTAGTGTGACGGCAACAGGTTAAGCCTAATTTAGTGTAGTAAAACAATTAATTATGAACTCGTAGAGTATCCTGACGAACCAAAACTATTAAAATTATTAAATTCGTTTGTGCCAGCTTGAAATCAAACTGGACAAAGTGCTAGCGTGCGAAATCCTATTTTTTAAAAGAAGGTGGTTTTCTGGCCTAAAAAGTTTGTGTCTCTGAAGAGTTAACGGCTTCTGCTATTACCGGTTCGAATACTCCAATAAAGGGCCTGACCGTCATGTAAAATAGTTCGCGGCGTGTTTGGAAAAAACGAAGAAACATTCCAATGACGGGAATACTGCCAGAAAATGTATGGAACAATATGAGGTAAGTGCCAAAATTACTGGCCTTAACGAGGAACTACTTAGTAAGTTTTACATGCTTTTAAGACATTTAAACTGTAAAGAATAGCTTAATATAAAAAAATTTAACGATCTTGTTTGCTTTACAAAAAAGTATATAAAAGTACATCTGCAATTTTTTGTTATTTTGTAGAAAATTTTGCGTATATTCCTGCAAAAGCATTCACCTTCGCAAAAAATTCAGTCAGGTCGACCTCTGACTGTTTCGAAGTCTGTATGGCGGCAATAGGTGAAGCCAAATTTAGTGTAGTAAAACAATTAATTATGAACTCGTAGAGTGTCCTGATGAAACACAAAGGTAAAAAAGCCAGATTTACCAAATTTTGTAAATATGAGAGAAAATGTTAACCTAAGTGTCCGGAATTGTAGTTTCGAAAATTCATATCTCGAAGAAGTATTTTTGACACTGGTTCCTAATTTCTTTATGGCTAAGAAGGATGGTATTAACTCCTATATCCAATCAAGATCGTACCAAATTTATCAAACCCGACCCAACCCAACCCTCTGTATTTAAAGTTAATACAAAACGATCCATAATCCCATCAACTTAAAGAAAATTCTCCCATAACACAGATTCACTACATATCCCTAATTACCGATGTAGAGCTTCATTTAGATAACATTGCTCGAATAATGGTCTAACACAACACTTCAAACTTTACCTAAACTAATATCAGTCCATCCTATTGTTAAGCAATGTTCCATGTCATGTCAAATACCCGCAGGATTTTGTTCTAGTTTGTACTTTAAAATTCTGTATTTCATCCAACAGCAGCATAATTGTATTGTGTTTATTATGCATTTTGTAACAAACTTTTATTGTATAATTAAATGGAATGGCTGGGGATAAAGTTTAACTGTACGAGAGGTAGTCTCGGGGCAATGGTAACAGCAGAAACTGAAGTTCTGAAAAACAGCTGAAATATCTGTTGTACATATCATTAAATATTCACGTTTCGGTTATTGGAAATCAGTCAGTTGATGGGCTGGTTATTCTTTTTATTAAACCCGCATTGCATTGGCAGTTTTCACTGAGGGCAATTTTTTATTGGGAGCAATCATAAAATGCTCTTTACTTTTACCGTCGTAACGTAACTAACACCAAAGAATATCTAAATCAGCACCTTGTTTAAATAAAATCAGCCCGCTATGTCGTTATTTTGTCTTCTGATCTACTTCGCAGAGTTCAAGCCTAGATTAATAAAAACATATTTTTGTACAATTATTTTACAAAAGTACATTTTTCGAAAAAAAAAAACAATAAACAATTAGTTTAAATCAGAATTTTTTAAAACCCAGTTTTAAATATCGTACCTACAATCTATCGAAAATTAAATTTTGAACTGTACCTGATAATCAAGAAAATGGTAATGGAAAACTGATAAAAAAGATCTTGTAGAAACTCGTGCACACCTGAACAAACTCGCTTTTTTGGCTTTGCTTACTTGCAATTTTTGTTGCTTACTTATCATCCTCCCGCTTAGTCATCCCACCCCACTTTACCCTAATTGAATCTCAAAATAATGTGTATCAAGAAATATTTCATTCTACCATATAAAGAAGCAGCAATCAACAAATGATTTAATATGCGGATGATATAGTCATTCTAGAAGAAAATCTTGAAACATAAGGAACAAGTGATATTGGAATAAAAGAAATAAAAGGACAACTAAGAAGAAACGTCGCCCTCGTCAATTTCGAATCGACGTTGAATATCCAGTCGGAAACATCTTTCATAGTAAAAGTTTTAATAGCATTACACAATCTTGTTAGCGAACAAGAGAGTTCTAACTTTGAAGATATCTCAGATATCACAGATATCATTCAAGCAGGTATTGAAGATTTCATTCCACATACCCGCAAGAAACCTAAAATTCACCATTAAAAGCCATGGTTCTCCAAGCCTGTGATAAAGTCAAAAATGCCCGACATATTCCTTAAGGTCAAACAAGTTTAAAAAATACTTCTATCACTTGACACCAAAAAATCCTCCGGTCTGGATGGCATACCAAAATTGTTCTAAGAAATGCGTTCCAGAACTTGCACCAATCTTAACTCGTCTTCCCCAGATCTCTTGTAATAAGGATATCTTTCCAGATAGCTGGAAGACTGCTCGCGTGCAGCCTGTCCCGAAGAAAGGTTCCAGGTCCCTTCCGTCCAATTATAGACCTATCTCTCATCGCTCTGTTGTCAGCAAAGTTATGGAGAAAGCGATCAACTTGCAGATTCTAAAATATCTATAAAAACACAAAATCATTCATGACAGGCAGTAGGAATTTCGCCATCAAAGACCACAGCTGATGTCTTTGGCTGTGTCACATATAACTTGAACAAGTCTCTAGAATTTCATGGCGAATCTCAGATTGTTGCTCTTGATATTTCCACGGTCTTTGACCAAGTATGGCATGCCGCACTCCCCAACAAACTACCTTCTTACGGTCTTCCTACCAAACTATGTACCTGGATCTGTAGCTTCCTCTCTAATCGGCACATATCTGTCGTGGTTGACGGTTATTCATCTGACTTCCATCCTATCAATGCTGGTGTCCCCCAAGGTTCAGTCCTGGCACCAACCCTATTTCTTCTTCACATCAATAACCTGCTCTCTTCAACTACAAATCCCATTAACAATTATGCTGACGATAGTACTCTTCACTCCAATATCCATTTTTCAAGACAAGTCTTGAATCAAGAGCATTGCAATAGACTCAGATCTATGCACCTATCCCTTTTCCAAGACTTTCAATTATTCATGGACTGGGGTGCCAAGAACTCTGCTCAGTTCAACGCCTCCAAAACTCAGTCTTGCTCCGTCACGCAAAAAATTTGGCAAAGCACGCCCCATCCACATGAATGGCCAATCCCTACAGAACAATGAAACGTTCGATCTTGTTGCCGTCGCTTTCGAATATGATCTTAGCTGGCATAAGCACATTACTTCCGTAGCCACATCGGCAGCGAAAAAGCTTGGTTGTCTCTTTCGAGCCAGAAAATATTTCTCCCCTTCCAACTTATACACTCTCTATCTTTCACAAATAAGACCTAACCTAGAGTATTGCTCCCGCATATGGGGAGCAGCATCACCTTCGACGATTAATATCCTTGATTCTATCCAAAAGAAACCTATTCGACTCATCAATAACCCAGTCCTCACAAGAAACCTCCCTTATCTCGCTCATAGCCGCGCTGTTGGGGATTTATCTCTTTTCCACCGGCACTTCCACGGATTTTGCTCTGAAGAACTAGCCGGTATTATTCCCCTCTTGACTGTTCCTAACAGAACAAGAGGCGCATTACGTATGCATCCCTTTACTATCCAGCTACGAAAGTCTAGAACAGACCACTTCTCTCGCTCATTCATACTTATGGTTTCCAGATTATGGAACAAATTGCCTACAGATGTTTTCCCTTCCCGTCCCATCTTCCAATTCTTTAAATCTCGTGTCAATGGACTACATTTCCATTCTCTTCAGACTCCCACAGTACGTTAGTGCTTAGGCTTGAGGTCTACGTGAGATGTCTTAGATAAAAATATATATCTGATCTACATCTACAATATAGCCATATTTGCACTACTACTCATCGTAGTGGCCCTCCTGACAATGCTACACGATAAGGACTTGCGGGCAATTTTGATTGATCCCTCAGTTGTTCCTGTTCCTTTTTGGTAGACAAAGCACGATGAACAATATCGGGTATTTGCAGTGACGAAATGTCAGAGTTACATGGGAATAGTGCCATATATTGCTTAGCTTCTAGCGCGCACCTTCCTGTCGTCCCTATAAATTTGTCAGTCCAACAAAGAGGGGAGGACCGTTTAAGGAAAGAAGAGAAAACTTTCACCTACCTCCATAAATTCTACCCCTACATTTATTGCAGATGTGTTAAAAAACGTTTAGAAAGAGATCACAGAATAAGATATTTTGCTGTTTCGACTTACAACAATATAATTGACATCAAGAATTTAGCTCCATAAAGAGGAACAAAGTAAATAATTGCAAGCAAGATCTACTCGTTAAAATATTTACTCAATAATTATCTAAGAGGCCTCCTTGGCAGAATACAAAGTGCGCGTATAAGAGTCATCGATACTGCATTATTTATTATATTGTGCTTAACGTCTTCCGTTTTTGCACTTAAAACTTTTGGCCTTAAAATTATTTATTAGAGAGCTAAAGCACAGTTTACAAAATATATTACTTTAGTAAGATTCGTGTTTGTACTGAAAAAGTCAGCTAACTACTGACTTTATTAACAAATTAAAATGCGATTTAGAGATGCTGGTTTTTAGTCAGTAATGAGAGATGTCAAATTAAAGAATTCATATAGGGTGAGTCCGGGTAGATGGCCAGCTTGATAAATTGTTTGGTATATTTGCTAAATGCTAAAAGCAAGATAATTCGAACCTAGTTGAAACTGTTGACGAACTATATAGTTCTGAAATAGAATACGTTCGTCTCGAACAACTGGTCACTTTGAAATTTTGAAGCGTTTGTAAATAATCAAGTAAAGTTACTTCTGTAGTGCAAGGGTATGATGGCCATAACTAACATAAATTTCGGAATAGCGCAAGAAACTTTTTATTATTTTACTGTTCAAGAGAGATTATACTGTAATCAATCGCTTGAATGTGCACAAATCATCTGCAAGACATACGGCTCTATCCAAAGCAATTTAGCTCTCTCCTGTTTGGCCATCTCACCCCACTTCACCATTATTAAATGTTAAAATAATGTTCATCAACAATTATTTTGGGCAAGTATATACAGACGCATGAATCAACAAAGTACGGGAGAACCCTAAGGCAAGATTCAAGATAAACAGTGAGTAAATATATGCGGATGATATAGCAGAGAATTTTGAAATATATGGAATGAGCGATGTTGCAGTAAAAGACAAAAAAAAAATAAAAATACAACTGAGATAATAAAACAGACAACAGGCGACAAATGAACCCAAGCTCGCAAGCAGTATGTTCTTCTTGGATCCTAATTGGAATGATTTGACACAACTCTCCATCTTTCGCGATTCTGTGCTAAATCTTTCGCTTCCCTGCTGCTAACCTTACCTACCTTTCTACTTGATTTAAATAATTTAGCGCAGACCTGCCTCTGCCTTGTCTATTCTCTGCCATTGCCTGCCTGCCGATCGTGTTAGACTGCAATGTCTCAGAATGTGTCCGATCATTTTGTTCTGTAACGTTTCCCTTCGTCATTCGTCATCGTTATTCCTTCCTTAACTCGATTTAGCACTTCTCCATTTGTGACCCTGTCTACACAGCTTACCTTGATCAATCTGATTTAGCACCACATCTTAAATCCTTCTATGAACCGTTTTTCTTTTTATCCGAATATCCAAGCTTCACACTAATTAAAGACCAAGCTCCCCACGTATGTATACCTACTTTTAAGCAACGATTCTTAATTACTATATCTAAGTCCTCTTCCTTGCATAACAATTAATTGTTTGCTCTTTATATCAAGCTTGGTGCGATAGTATTTTGTTATGATTCTGCTTAGGTAGGAAAATTCTTCAACTCTAGTCTGTCGGTAAAATATTTATCACCTATATTGGAGTGCGGTACGTATTGCTCTTGTAAGTCCATAAGAAAACTCTCCCAAGTTGTGTTAAATGTATGGTAAACTTGGCCCTAAGAATATAATTAAAGCAAGTGATTTATTCTCCGCGCTTCTCAGCTATGCGAAACCAAAATCGAGATGTACCATATAAACCCAATATAAATTTTCCTTCTTGACAAAATCTTAAGATCTGCTAAATATATTTACCAAGTTTCGTTGGTGAAAGAGTTAACCAGCAGGTGTGTTTAAATGGAAATAATATATTTTTTTACTGGTACAACAATTTCTTTATTTTTTTTTATCTTATATATTTTGCAATCTGTTAGTAACAACAATAAGGAAAGGGTTTGTTTGCAAAATTTGTCATATAGGAAAACTGCCCAGTGATATTTTTCGTTTTTAAGTCCGGATTCGTGGGCTTTTAGAAGAAAAAAAATTAACTCCCACCCCAAAAGAGAAAGCTAAATCCGCTCTCCTTACAAGAGCATGTTGTGCCATTTGCACCATATATTGGGGACAATTTCATGCTTATGCATGTCCGAAGATAAAAGAAATAAATAAGTTGATCCATATATTGTATTGGCCAGCATTGTAGAAACCAGTAGACTCAAAAACAAATATGACTTTGTAAGAAGTAGATAATTCATAAAATGATTTATCACAGCCAAAATGGCATTTTAATTTATAATCCTATCATTTTAAACTAGTAGCAAGGGACTGTAAGGATCATTTTATGTTATTTTTACAAGACATTTACTTTAACTCCACTTTGTCTCCCGACTCTACATTTTTATCCTCCTGACGAAACTTTTATGAGGCTATCAACGCATCCATTGATGTTTATTATTTGTTTAGGCGACAAAAACATCGTTAATTTTATTTTATAGGATTTTATGGAAGCCGCAGACACAATACATAAAAATAATGTTTTCCGGGGAAATAGAGTTAAAAAGAGTGGAAAATTGATGAAATTAACTGGTATTTTATCTGCTGCCTGCGGTTGGGATTATACGTGTGAGTAGGCTAATTCATATGTTGTGTGGTCATAATGTGGTTTCCACATAAAAATATTATTAAATGTGAGGAATACATTGGCCAAGAAGATGTTCGACATCAATAGCGAATTACGATAAGTAACGGTGCAGCAGGAAATATTGTTTGAAAAAAAAATGTTTGGAAAACTGTCTCTAAAAATGAAAATTTTAAAAGACGAGTATTTCGAAAAACGCCTTTCCTGAATACAAACGTTTTCTCGAAGACGCCTTTTTTGTCTCGGACAGCCCGTGTAGATAGAGGTGATACAAAATACTAGAAATATGTACCTTGTAACAGATATGCGCGCATAGCAAGCAGGTATAGGTATAAATTTTACCAAAACTACCAAGTTCGCCCATTTTTTACTGGTCGAATCGGAGTCACGCGCCGGCGGTCTAGCAGATAAATACGTTTACAAGTATGATTTACGTTAAATACGCTTTGCTGAGTAGCGAGCGCCGCCGATCACTGTATCTGTCTCTATGCTTGAAGTAGTTTCGATTTTTGATGCGTATTTCTCTGTCACGCTGTTCGGCTGTTATTTTCTAATTCCGATATTTTCCCCGACAGCGCGTTCCCGCACATCAGATATCAATTACAGATTAAATTATTTTATTATGTATATTATATAGGGTTAGTCGGGAGGAACGCACCAAGTTCTACGAGTGTACGCAAATATAGGTCTAAAAAACTGAGAAGTTTTAATCAGATTTTTCTTCTTTTTTTTTTGGCGGTGTATAGATGATAATCGTGTCATTGTACATTTTTTATTAAAAAAATTATAACTAAGTTGGTATATGCAGAAACGACACATGGCAAAATAGCATACTGTTTTATTAGGAGCAAAACGAGAGAAGTGGTCTGTTCTAAGCTTTTGTAGCTGGAATGTAAAGGGATGCACAATAGAGCAGTTCTTGTTCTGTTAGGAAGAGGGAATGATAGCGGTGAAAAAGGGACAGATCCCCAACAACGCGACGATGAGCGAGAGAAGGGAGTTTTCCTGTGAGGACTGGGTCCTGGATCAGCCGAATGGCTGAGTTTGCTATGTGTCGCAGGTGATGATGCTCCACAGATGTGGAGTAAGTACTCAAGGCTAGGTCTTCTTTGTGAAACGGAGAGAGTGCGTAAGTTGAAACGGGAGAAGTATATTGTGACTCGGAAGAGCAACGTAAGCATTTTAGCAGCTGAAGTAGCTATTGCAGTAATGTGTCACCTGAGATCATGTTGGAAAGCGATGCCCACAAGATCAAAGAATAACGTAGATAAAACTGACCGTTTAATGTGTTGAAATAATCATTTTCCTAACAATTGCGCAAAGTTACATTTTTAGCATTACTAATAATATTTATTTGAACAACAACATAACAACCAGATCATTATTAATTACTATTATTTGTTATTAAATTTATTTACATTGAATGAACAATTTGTGGCATTTTGTAAATGAATTGCCGATGCCAATTATTGATATTTTCCAGTATCTGTAGAAGCTGCAGTATTTACGGACCACATCGGAGATATGGAGGACGACTTTGATAATGATGATGATCTAATGTGAAGGTAGGTGGTTTCTTGTTTCGATTACAACCGTTGCGCGTTGGCACTGCTTAAAATTTTATTGTGTTTCCTTTTTTTGGTTGGTGGGCTCTTCTAAGTAGCCCTCAGCCATTGTGGAAGATTTCCAGCCTCCCAAATATTTTATATTAGTTATTCCTTCCACGATATTGGTTAATATTGTAGTGGGCCAACGTCGGAAGCTCTGACCCGTATATACTTTGGGATTTGGAAGTCTTAATAAATATGCGGCAATTTCGGTAGGCATCTTCCGGAAAGTATTTATACCCACACAATGAGCTGTACATTTTCCCTTTTTGTAGTTTACGAAGAAACGACGATGTGGGGTCTTTGGACGTAAATTTACGTACTTTCTGTATAGTTCTAGGAAGTGTCAATTATTTACTTCGTTTGAGATGAGAATCTCAAAGAATAATTTTTTGACTCGAATCTTAACAATTTGGTCTTCCTTGAACTTCAAAATCATCGATATTCAATTTTGAAAGGGGTCCGGATCGCTTTCCGGACACCCAAATTAAGAATTTTTTTATATGTGATTGAAAAATCGGTATTTCAAATAGCATTTTTTTTTAAATTTGCGGATTATTCAGTATTTTTCCTTAAAAAAAATATTTAAATTTGAAAAATTGCATAATAAAATGTCAGTTGTATGCAGTGTTGCCAAAGTTGACTGAGTTTCCTATAGATATTCTATGCTCGATATTGCGGCAGTGCAGCTTGAAACAAGTTAAGAGTAAATATCTAAAGGGATATTAAGAATTTCAACGTATGTATATAAATATATACCGATATCGATGAAAACTGAGCAAACCTGAGCAAACGCTCCGTAAGCAACGCAATAGAAAATAATAATATTACAATATTATTATTTATTTTCATTTTTAAACGACGACAGTAATGACAACTTACAACTAATAACCACAGATATAATTATATTTTTGCTTTAATGCCAAAATTTTACAAAAAATAATAAAAACACCCAAAAAACAATAATAAATGTGGCAACACTGTGTTTCCATAATCCAAAACGTCAATCAAAATTGATTTTTACCATAACCGCAAATATGTTGCAAAACCTTCAAATAATCGATAAAAATCATGTTTTTTACTAATAAAGTAATTTCTGAGTAAAAATATTGTATTTTCCACATTAAAGGTTGTTTATAAACGTAAGTTATATCAACATTAATAAAAAATGTGTTAAAATTCCAAAATTAAGGGTGTCCGGATAGTGTTATGAAACCCATTTTTAATATGGAATATATACCATAAAGTATTAGGCTTGTTCTACTGGCTTTAAGAAAATCAGGTAGAAATATTTCTTCTTGTAGGGTTTTCACCCCTTTTTCGTTGCAAAAGTTTGAAAAAACTACACACTGTTTCTCGAATTTGGCTATTGATTTATCTGGTAGGAGCTCTAAATTTGCGGCTTCTGCTGCCTTTTGAATAGTTTCTGGAATTTCTTCGTTAGAACTTTCCATTTTAGGACAAAGGTTAAAATAATTTTACAATGATGCTATTTTGACGCACTTCTATTGTTTGTATTTTGGTTGCCATAGAAACGAAATAATTTTAGCTTGTCAAAATTTTACATTATTTTCATATACAAGGGCAATTAAAAAATATGTGCTTTTGAATTAAAAATTTAACTTCTTTTAATACATACTATAAATTGAAGAAAATAAATTACTTTTGCCATATTCTAGCTTATTTATTCATAAATTGTATGAAAATTTAAAAAATGTTTGAAAAGAAATGATTGGGTAAAGCAGTGTAAGCTGGACGTAATAATTGTGTTTAAATTATGTATTCTTAGATGAATTTCAACCTTCTAATTTGCGCGGATGAAATAATTCCCTATACAAATTGCGAGTTTTATTTAAATTTATAGTTTCCAATTAGGGTTGAAAGTTACACGAATATTGCTGAAGTAAAGCGTAAATAAGCAAGTTTTGACAAAATGTTTCTGTTAATAAAAGTTAAGAAACGTTGATTAAAGTTTTGTTTTTAATTAGTTGGTCTTAGCTTACTTTATTTACCATAAGGCAAAGTTAATTCGTCGCTTTCAAATTCAAAGTTTAACTTTGTTTTAAGTTTTATTAATTGCCATAATTTATACGGAATTGATCGCGGTAGATATTTTTTATTAGTAGTATGTAGGTACTTTTATTTTATTTTTTCCTACTTGTCTGCCTTTTAGGTTCATTATTTAATTTTTTGTACATGCTTAATTGTTTTGATTGTCAGTTTTTAAACTAGGTTTGTTACATTAATAATGACTGTTTCTTTATTATTTTGGGTTTTATCTATGTAGTGGTGCATATAATTTTGTTAAACATATTCGGCCAGATTCTCCAACGCTATACCGGTCTAATTTGGCAACCAAAAGTTAAACTGACGTGTTAGAATGAGACAACTAAGTTTTATACTATGAAGCTATTTTCAAAAATGTGTAAAATAGATAAGAAAAATTAGAATAAATCTAAAATTTTATCAGCCTGTATTTCGGAAACGAAGCTTGCCCAAACCTCTAATACTAAAAACTGCTTTTCTTATTTTTGGCCACAGAAACACCTGTAAAATTTTACAACACCCTATATACTTCTGTCGTGTAAAACTTTAAAATTCAGGTATTATAGACAAGGCATTTATGAGACGACCCTGGCCCAACATTTGGAAATTTTCCCTAATCTTCTACAAAACTATATTGGGGTTTACCTATTTTACGTTTCTTACATCAGGGGCGGACGTTGGTAGTCAAGTAACAGTCAGAGTCGGTGCAAGAAAATATTTTTTCTACAAACATTATTAAAAGTATAAATTAAATACTTGCTGTCAGTCTCAAAAGTGTCATATTTCGACACCAGAATACTTTTAACGCTTGTTTTTAAAATAAATAACAACAAAAAAGTGTCTGCCAGCAGTTGCTAGACAAACGTTAAGTCATCGTAATTTGGGTTAGTAAATCAGAGTGAACTTAAACACCGCGATGTGTCGCGACTCGCGCTTGCACCGTGTCAATACATCGACATGTCAAGACATCGACGTGCTTTGCGGTGGGAAAAGGTTACCAAAAGTTCGTAGAAGTCACCTGCTATCGCAGAATATTTACTGGAAAGAGTTCTTAGTATTAGTATGTAAATTATCTCTTGCTTTTAAACAGTTTGTTCATGGTCCCGCCGGGCTGCCGCCCATTGTCATTCATCTTGTTTAGGTTTACGAATAAGCCAAGCGAATCTTCACATTTTCCAATTATTTTAACTTTTTATTTTTTTTTTAACCCCCTTTACTCAGTTTTAATAGTGCAGACACTATGATGACTATATCATATCATTCTTACATAGTATATTATACAGGGTGTCTGAAAAGGCAAAAATATTTGCTATTAGTAAAGGTAGAGGCACCAAGTTTTAGGAGTATCTGTCTTATTGGTTAATAAATCTATTTATGTAATTTAACTTTTTCAATTCCTTTTGAGGGGTGAAGCTAGCCAGTTGAGGTGAACAATTTTAAATGCAACACCATGGTGTGGTACCTCATTTTAAAGCTCTGCAAAAATCGAACATTTTACAGCAAAACCCGAGGTCCGCATCGCGTTTTTAAATAGCAAGCCTTTAAAAATTAAAATCGTGAAAAAAAATTTACGTACTTTTATTTTTCTTATTACTTTAAAAATTCTTCAAAACGACCACCATGAACTTTTCGGCAGTAATAAACTCGATTTTGGAATTCTGTCAAGAAATATCACCTGCCATTCTCGAAAATGAGTAAAGTGAATTACAAAATCGACTTTATTACTGATTAAAAATTCATGGTGGGTATATTGAACAAATTTTTAAAGTAATAAGAGAAATAAAGGTACTCGGGTTTACGGTAAAATGTTTCTTGGGTTTGATAAGACTTTTAAAATGAGGTACGACACGACAAAGTTTTGCTTTTCAAATTTTTGACCTCAACTCCCTAGCTTTACCCCTCAAGGGGTTGAAAAAGTTAAATTACAAAAAAATTAGTTTTATTAATCTATAAGATATACCTAAAATTTGGTGTCTCAATCTTTACTAATAGCCAACATATTTGCCCATAATAAGACTTTTCGGACACCCTGTATATTATTATACATAGGTTTAAATCAATTAAAAAAATAAGTAGTAAAAAGTACGTTAGTCTTTTTATAGTGAACAATCATTATTTATACGCGGTTCTCTAAAATTTAAAAACACAAAACTTTATAAATTAAAAATAATTCATACAGAGTAATGCACAAGTAATAGCGAACATCCAACCTCACAATGCTTATAAGTATAAGATATTGCAGGCTAATGAGATAGAGGGTGTTGGATGTAATGATTTATTCACAGTAATTATCATTCAATGAAATAAATTAAAAATTGAAAAATTAGATATACTTTTAGAGATATTTCTAGTTTCTATTACAACATTCATCAGTAAAACTTATTATTAGTTGACTAATGATTAAGTAGCATAAATCTCTTTGAAAGTTCTATTGGATCGAAGCACATACGCTAATAAATATTCAAAAAAGGTTGTCTCGTCTACAGAACACACGAAATATTTTTAAGAATTCAGTTCGTAAACTACTTTCAAACAAGCAAACCTGAGTCAGGCTCTGGAATAACTACGGTTTTCCCTCTAACCATAAAAGTCAATAAATTGGTATTTAAAGAAAGATTAAATCTGGGCAAATAATTTTAATGCGAAAATAATGAATAGTAGGTATGTATATTCCTAAGTTACCTAAGAAAGTTTTATTAGATATCCCATTCAAAGAAAATATATTTTAGAATCAGGTACTACCGAAACTTTTATATACCCAAAAAATCTATAGTTTGCCTTCATTCGTTATGTAAGCTTTCGAGTTTTCACCTCATTGATTTTTGTGATAGTGAATTTTTATGCATTTTTTTGTGTTTTGTGTTTTGTCTAAAATGGCCGCTGCAAATAATGATTATGATGCAATCAACTTGCATCGCAATGCACAGGTTTGTTAATATTTATATTAATTTTGTGTTATGCGAATTAGATTTACTGCTTTCATGGATATCTACTTTCCTTTCTAGAAGATTTAAAAGATATATTCTCTTTTATTTTATACTTATTTCAGGGTTGAAGTTTTATTATAAATTCATCAGAAAGACTAAACTTACTGTATATATGTAGGTGGCTCACATTCAAATAAAATTAAAAAAAACCTACAAAAATGACAAGTCATTGGTTCTGTCTTTTGACTTATTTTTCAGGATGGAGTAGTTTAAATACTTTTTCGTAGAAATTTTTTCCCTTACTATATATATATTCTATACTTCAAGCTTTTGAAAAGAAAAATTATAGCAAATATGGCTTCATAGTTTCTCTATCAAGAGATGATATGTGTACAGTCGTTTATATAAAATTATGCAGTGTTTCGAAAAAGTCTTAGTATGAGCAAATATTTTTGCTATTAATAAAGATAGACACGCCAAATTTCAGGTGTATCTTTTTGGTTAATCATTTACCGCAAACCCGAGGTTCGCATTTTAGTTCGTTTTAAAATGGCAAGCCTATAAAAATTAAAGTCGTGAAAAAAATTAAAATTTGAGTACTTTAATATCGGTTATTACTTTTAAAGTTTTTCAAAATGTCCACCATGAACTTCCTGGCAGTAATAAAGTCGATTTTGGAACTCTGGCAAGAAATAACACCTGGCATTCTGGAAAATGTGAGAATTGAGTTCCAAAATCGACTTTATTACTACCTAGAAGTTCATGCTGGCCATTTTGAAGAATTTTAAAATACTGAGAGAAACGCAGGTAATGAAATTTTTAATTTTTTTCACGATTTTTAATTTTTAAAGGTTGTCATTTAAAAACCAATGCTGTTTTGTGGTAAAACCTTTAAATGAGGTACCACACCGCATAGGGTCACATTTAAAATTTTTGACCTTAACTCCCTAGCGTCACCCCTCAAGGGGGCTGAAAAATTTAAATTACATAGAAGAGTACATTAATTAACTATTAAGAGACATCTAAAATTTGGTATCTCTATGTTTATTAATAGCAAAGATATTTGCCCATATTAAGACTTTTCGGACACACTGTATATTATTATTGTTATACATACGTTTAAATTTTTAAATCACTTAAATAATAAAAAGCACATTAGGCTTTTCGTAGTGAACAATCAATATTTATGTAGATATTGCAGATTAATGAGAATGAGATAGATAGTGTTGGATGTACAGATTGATTGATAGTAATTAGAATATCCATTCAACGGAAGAAAATAAAAATTTAAAAATTAGGTATATATTTTTAGAGCTGTAAGTCATATTTGTATAGAATTTGATTTTTTTTTGTTTCGATATGCCTACTGTCCAGTATTTAGTCCAGGCGAATAGGTTTTCTGAACTGTTTAAATAAATAATAAAATTAATTCGTTCTTTGTACAAAACTATTGTTTAAATTTATTGAAAACGGTGTATTTACATTAGCTTATACCTTTTTTATGCCTTTTGAACTTGTGAGGAAAGCTAGAATAATACAATTGTGTTGTCGAAAAAGTATAATTCATTTAATATATTTATTTATATATGCGCCCGGACTAAACTTTTTTTCTCGGCTGGCGATTTTTTGCTCGTGTATGCGAGTTATTTTATATAGTTTTTTTTATAAATGCTAACAATATGACTTACAGTTGACGAGAACTATAAGCAAACGTGAGTCAGGCTCTGAAACGACTTAGGGTACGTGCATTACGGAGCTGTGATACTAGATTATAGAAGAGATGATAGATTGCTTTTAACAGCGCTTATAGAAATATGCCGTATATTTAAATACAAGCTTGCACTACGAAGTTTTAGGTACATCTAGTATGTGTTGTTATACTCGCTTGTTATATGGAGACTAGAACTGACAATTTTCTGCGCGCTGATATGTGTCATAACGTCATAACATCATTACCTTACCTGAAATGGATGTGGAAAAATTAATTACTGAATTACTTTTTTTATTTATAGGATGCACGTGATATTTTCTATTTAAAATAAACCATTTTGTGGCTGCAGAACAGAAGTAATCGTCCTCACTTTGTGACATTTTAAAGGAGACTGACATCTAAACATCTACTACTCAATGCTCAATGCTATATGTTGAAAGCTCGATTGTGCACACCCATCAGCACTTATACTCTACTCTTTCATGTCTCCTCTCTGCTATAATCTAGTATCACAGCTCCGTTATGCACGTACCCTAAGGTTCCCTCTAACTATAAAAGTCAATAAATTGGTTTTTCAAAAAAGATTAAATCTTCAGCAAATAATTTTAGTGGCAAAATAATGAATGGTATTCAGGTAAGTATATTCCTAACTTACCAAAGAACGTTTTATTACGTACCCCATTCAAAGAAAATATATTTTTGAGTCAGGTACTACCGGAGTTTTCATATACCCCGAAAATGTTTAGTTGCAATCCATTCTTTATTGAAGCTTTTGTGTTTTCACTTCATTGATTTTTGTGATAGTAAATTGATGTAAAAATGTGATATAAAAATTTTTGTGATATACAAATTATTTCTGCTGTCAAAATAAGAATCTAATAGTTTAAACATTTTTTCATAGAAATTATTTTTCCTAGAAGGGATCCCCAAATTTAAAAATGTCTATACTATAAGTTCCTTTGGAGATAATTTTTTTACTGAAAATATGGCTTTCAAGTTTCTATTATTAAGAAATGATAATATGTACACTTGTACAGCCGTTAATATAAAATTATATATTGTGCCCAGTGCTTCCTTAGGTAATTTCAAATAGCTGAAGATATTTTACACAGATTTCAATTATAATTTACTAGCCGAAAGTCATATTTCATTTACTTTATATAACCAAATTAGTATCATTTTTTTTTCTGTCTAGACACTGTTGTCTTTCGATAATCAATAATTGTTTTAGAAACAATGAGAAAGGAGATATTTTACGAAATAATAAACTTTTTATGAATAAATTATTACAGCAAAAATACTTTTTGCTTGGAAAAGTCCTGAGGGCTTTAGTACAAAAAAATTAATGCCTTTTTTTTTAGCAATTTATTTTCGCGAAAAATGTTTCCAAAGCAAGATGGGGATTGAACTAAAATTGTCATAATAATTTTTCCAAGATAAATTCTTTCAGAATCAGATAAATATACTTACATAATAAATACAGAAAGATATTATGTACAGAATGTCATAAACAAAGAAAACTTCATTACGTAGAATTATGGATCATCATAGCTTATTCTGCTTTCAGCAATAACTGTGTATAGGGTTTTCTCTTATATTTTGAACGGGGTCCACAGTCCTTATTTTTAGAGATATGGTAAAATGTTTAATACAAAAATTTTAGGGTTTTATCTAAATCATCAGAATTTTCTAAAAAAATAAACAAATGATAATCAGAATGTCAAAAAATCACTATCAACTTTACTTTTTTATATAGAACACCCTGTATATTTTCAACTATTTAGAAAGATATCTTTTTTCTGATTTCAAAAATATATAGTTTGTTTATATTTCTTTAAGCAGTTTTTAAAATATGTAGATTTAAATATTTAAAAATGCTCAGTTTTAATTCATAGCCGCTCAAGCATAGGTGGCTTTGGAATCACTTGTTCACATCGCAAACGTATAGCTTTGAACATTTTTAAACATTTAAATCTAAATATTTTAAAAACTGCTTAAAGAAACATAAACAAACTATATATTTTTGAAATCAGAAAAAAGATATCTTTCTAAATGGTTGAAAATATACAGGGTGTTCTATTTAAAAAATTAAAGTTGATAGCGATTTTTTGACATTCTGATTATCATTTGTTTATTTTTTTAGAAAATTCTGATGGTCTAGATAAAAACCTAAAATTTTTTTATTAAACATTTTTCCATATCTCTAAAAATAAGGACTGTGGACCCCGTTCAAAATATAAGAGAAAACCGGTACAGGGTGTCTGGATTTCGTTGTAATTGCAAGGTATCTCAGTTGTTATTAGTGATAGAGAATTGCGGTTACGCTACATTTTGATGAAACAATTTACAAAAATATTTTTCATGGCCCTCTTTGTTTTTGATATACAGGACGATTGTTTTTCCATTTTCGGACCGCCTCGTATTTCAGTTCTCTTGTAACTTATAAAAAAAGTAAAAATTGATCCTATTAGAGTTTTCTACGTAGAATTGAGTGGCGTGGTTAAATTTTCATCAGATATGTCATTTTTCGAGATATTAATCAAACATAATATGCTTTATTAATGGAAAACCCTGTATGTTTCTTAATCATTAAAACTCGCCCGACGAGAGCTTTTAAAAATATATAACACTTTATATTCATTTTTTATTTTTAGCCCTTAAATCGAACTATTTATTTTAAACTTTAATTTTGCGTAGTTGGCCGAGCCGGGAAGGCTTGAAGCTAAAGAATAAAGTTCTTATCACTACTTATTAGTATTAGTAGGTACGGCGCCAGTTTTGCAACCGAGAGGTGCGGGTTCGAATCCCGCTTCGACCATGTACATTTTGTGATTGTTAATTATTGGAAGGTGGTAGAGGATTTCTTCCTCGACCGAGGTGGTACCACCTCACACATCCTCTTAAAAGGCTGGTGAAGTCCCTACGGATGTTTCCAGCTTGGATGTGTGAGTCGGATTTCCCCAGTACACCCACGGTACATAGTACTTAGACCGGTCTTCGTGGGCTGTCAGAACATTAAAAAAAAAACTTAAATATTCACTTAGATTTTTACAAAAAAGTTATATAGTCGAACGAGGCATTATATTAGCAGTTCTGGTATTTTAAACAGACAAAATAGTGAAAATAGCAGATATTGTTCTAGAGAAAATCAACATATTTATGATTTATCCTGGAGAGCACCTAATTAGCGTGCGTGTTTCATTTTAGGATCTAAATTCAAATTCCACATATGAAGGAAGTTTAACAGCATACATAAATATACTGGAAAATACTTCAGCTGAACTATGTGATGATGTGGCTTTAGCCCAAATAAATTAGTTATATTTCCAGCAAGAGGGTCCCCGGCCAAGGGCGTAGATAGAAATTGTGCAGTTGTATCTCTGCTGCTACTTACGGGACCCATGCCAAGTTTAGGGTTTTTAATAGTGAGCCTACTAGAAATGTTTTGGTAACGAAAAAAAAAATATTTTGTAATTTGCGTAAAGAAGTTGAATTTTTGCGGTAGGTACCCCGCCCAGGAAAAAAATGACCACGTTGAGGTATTTATTGATTATTTTTTTCTAAACAAATTTTACATCATTTTGTCCACAATTCTTACATTTTAGAAAAAATAATAAATAAATACCTACACGTGTTCATTTTGTTCCTGGGGGAGAGGGGGGGGGGGGGGGGTGGGTGGTATCGCAGACTTTAAACTTTTTTTTCGCAAATTACAAAATACTTTTTTTCTTTACCAAAATATTCCTAGTAGGCTCACTATTAAGAACCCTAAACTTGGCATGGATCCCGTAAGTAGCAACAGAGATATACAGCTTCAAAATTTCTATCTACGCCCTTGTACCCAGCACACAATGCACAAATAATAAGACCATATTTACATAACAATTTTCTAGGTCAAGAAAATCCTGTACATACAAATATATCATTTTATTTAGGTGCCTACGAAGTTTTGAGTAAATTACAAAAGAATTAAATAAAAGCATTTAAAATTAAAATTTCTCTTATAATAAATTCGCAACTCTAAAACTTATATCTTTACTTATTACATATTTTATGAGTTGGAAATGGCTATAAATTTGGAAAAGTGAATCTGATGAGTCATCAGATTCATTTATAAAAAAGTAATGCACCGCATGCTAAAAGACCTTTAAAGACACCTTTCTCCCAAAGATCATCCAAAATCCACTCATATCTTTCCAATCCTTTGGCGAAAATGCTATTTTCTTTCACCCCTGCCGTTGTGACACTACCCCCACCCCTCACCCTACGACGTTTCCACCCTCACACTTTAATGCCCCTTCGGCACACCCTCATACACTCTACTTCTTTTTGGGAAGGAGACATTTCTATACATCCATCATCCACCATTCTGACACTCAAATCTTCACCCTTTGGCGAAAGCGCACTTACTTCCTTCCTGACATTCCACCCTCACACCCACATCATCACTGATAAGCGACTTTTCTCATCTTGTCGCTATTCCTTTGGCACCGGTGCTCCTCAATTCCTCCTCCGAGCCACTCGATCATCTGCATCTCACTCTAAACAGTATCTCTCATACACATTACACACGGTTGCTATGTACGTTTCTCTGGTTGCTAGGCAGCAGAGCACTGTTTTACCGACATGACGTCATCCCATAAGAAATGCATGTAAATTTGAATTTAGCGGGCTGATCAAGTTGTCTACTATCGGTATGTCCGTTTTGTACGTCTGGCGTCTTTAACAATACATACAAATACAATACAAATACTCCTAACCTAAAGAAGCACACCATTTTACCGTAACATATTTCTAACAATGTGTTTTCCATTTCTTTTTTCAGTTACTTCTAACTTCTTCAATATAATAATATACCTAACGTACTCTACTGCCAGAACGAATTATTTTTTCAGAAAATATATTATTCCCTTTAGATTCATAATTCTGTTATCAAAAAATTTACTCCAATTTTATAAACTTTACCATCAGAAATCAGAAATTATTCTATTTGGTACACTGTATATTACTCATATTAAATATATTAAACGTTAATACATCTTTCTCCCAAATCTTATAGAAAACTGTAGACAAACTATGGAGCCGCCCTCTGTATAACAGGTGCTGACCTTTTGCCTGGTTCTTGTCTAAGTAACCACCAGTCCCTGAAATTAAATATGGCGGAAAAATATCGACCATGTGATATAATATTTAGTTGTGGATGGATATTGGCCGAATAAAGGCATTTTTTCGGTTGAAACTTTCTAAAATCAATTCTCGTAATTTAATCTCGGATCTAACCCATTTTTGTTAGATTTTGTGACAAAAGCTTTTAAATTGTTATTATTTTTGTTTGTTGATTACGTGACAATGTGACCAAAGTTTATAATAAAAAATATGTTAGATCGGAGCTTAACATTTTAGCTTTCAATACATGTCTCTAAATTGTTCTAAAATTGCGTAGTTTTTAAAAAGACCTTCCTGAAACGAGACTCTGCAAGGCAGATTTTTCCGGATTCCACTCTGAACTTGTAATGCGTTGCACCGTGGATCAATAAGCCAAGCTTTCCAAAGCCTAAAATAAATTTGGCAACACCAGCAAATAATACAAGGTCGTTTTTAAATTCACGGGTAGTTGATATTATTTTGCCTTTTGTCCTTACAAAGACAGAAAAGGAGATAACTGACAACAAACGGTGGAGCCACCATCGAATATTTAAAAAATTTGCTTACAACCGCCAAGTTAATTTCCGATATTTTTTTTTTAACTTGAAAATTTTTTTGTATATGTGGTGAATACGGCCATTAGGGGTACGAAATTAGAATCGGTTGCGGAATTTGACGACCTTAGCTTATTGTGATACCAAATTAAAAACCACAGCCAAATTTTTAGAAGACTCCCGAAAATTTACATTAAGAAGTATCTACCTGGAAATTTATGAAAAAGTAAAAACACCATTCGATAGTAAATTACGCTGCAGACAGATAAAAAATCGAAACTAAAATCCTCTGGGCCACCATAATAATTTTAGATTTCAACAAATCATTATTCTAAAACCAAACTTTAAGCGCTATTAAATTTATATGACTATATTTTGGCGTTATCCCAAAAACTAAGAAACGTGTAACCGGATATATAAAATAAAAACAACACCAACTGGGTTAAAGTGATCGAATTTCAATCTTTGGCTTCAGTTCGACCTGCTTACACGTCATTTAACTTTAGGGCCGTGTGTTGGCTCGAGTCCCTTTGTTGTACCAACGCCTTCATACGTTTGTATCTTAGACCTTTAGTTTTACAATGGGTTTTAACGGGATTAGTTTTAGTTTTAATTAAAACTTAAGGACCCCGCTGCCCCGTGTTATTTAGTTTATAGGGCTTCTTCGGTGAAAACAAAAAAAAATACTACCCTAAGGAGCTGTTTCTGGCACAGTGTGTATAGAATACTTTAAAATATTTATTAAATGGGCGGTAGAAAAACAGGTGTTCCAGTAAAACAATTAGATGTAAAGGCCTATAGATTTTTACCGCTATATTTTATTTTCTGCAATGGATACAAGTAACTGTTAGCCATATTGAATACGTTCTTACTTTTTGAGAAAATAACTCTAACTCAGACTATATAGGTATCCGTTTTTATAGGATGCAAGACCTGGAGGATCTCGTGATAATGGACCTCCAATCTGTACAACCCACGACGAGCTCGTTGTTTTATTTTGTCGTCCCTGCATCACTGGGGTGTGCTACAGGTGCCTCGTCGAAGAACATAACGGCCACGAACTAGACGTCTACCGTAGGGCAGCTTTCAGAGGTGAGATAAATTAGTTTTGTGCACTATTCACACCTTAAACAAATGAACGCAAGATTCTAACTTTTTATCACTGAGTCAATCAAATTTACGACATATTATCTTGTTATTTATTTCGTGTAAATAACACAGGCACGTAAAAAACAAGTTTCATGTCCGGTAGACTAGACCCCCGTACCCCTATACTATATCTTGAGCTGCTGAACACAAATTTGACATCGAAATTACTCCATCAGGTCAGGTTTTCTTTCTAACCTCAAAAAATAGATCAAAATAGCGACAAATGGTGCTTCAGTCTGATGCAAAGCTATATAACTCAATCATAACTAGCTGACATCACGAGAAATACTGCGCGAGTAATAAATTGATGAAAATCAATACTCAAGTATGTGGTTCTCAGCGAATATTGGTTAGGAATCCAACCTCACCTTGAAAAAACTTGCGTGAATGCGTTCAAATCTTAGAAATTGTATTAATGTTAGGAAACGGAAAGTTTCTTGTACGTTTATAAATGGAATTCAACAACAGAATTGATAAATCGAACTATGACCACGTTTTAACATCAAAAAAATCACAGTAGTCAAAATTCTGTATACATAAACTCATCTGAACGCTCGATGACTGCGTGAAATGACAGGAAACGCAATAAAATAAAAAAAACTGTTAATTTGAATGCTCATTTCACGCAATCATCGAGCGTTCAGACGAGCCTATGTATAGGTACAGAATTTCGACTACTGTGATTTTTTATGAGGTTAGAACGTGGTTATCATTCGATTTATGAATTCTGTTGTTGAAATCATTTTATAAAAGTACCTACCAGAAACGTTCCATTTCATTACTTTCATAAAATTTGTACGTTTTAAATGCATTTCAAGCAAGTTTTTTCAAGGTTAAGTTGGAATCCTAACCTATATTCACTGAAAACTACATACTTGAGTATTGATTTTCATCAATGTATTACACGCGCAGTACTTCTCGTGATGTCAGCAAGTTATGATTGAGTTATATAGCTTTGCGTCAGACTGAAGCACCATTTTTCGCTAGTTTGATCTATCTTTTGAGGTTAGAAAAAAATCCTGAATTTATGAATTAGTTCTGATGTCAAATTCGTGTTCAGCAGCTCAAAATACATAAGGGCAGGGGGTCTAGTCTACCGAACATGAAACTTCTTTTTGTGTGCCTGTGTAGTCATTTTCGACTGGATGAAACCGATCGGATGCTGCTCTAGTTTACCTCATATGCGCGATATGTACGGTCGCTATTGACGATATGATCAGAATCGATCGGATGCAGCTCTACTTACTTAATAGGCGTGGCACTTATGGTTGCGGTTAAAGCAACAGTGATTTTATGAAATTGAAGACATTGGTAACTAAATCGGTTCTAACGTTTTACGACGAACACAGGATTGACTAGAATGCACTTGCATCCACTCGTTTCCATCGGATTGAGATTTTACGATGTTCTAAAGTTAATGTATGAATATCACAATCTAAAAACTTATCTACTTATAGGCATTTAAATTTAATGGAAGTCGTTTGACAATTTTAAATTAAAGAAAAATGTGTTTTGCGTAGAAACAAAATTACATTGTTTTAATTTTAATTAATCTTGATGTATAGGACGGGAAGAGAGAGATATACTCGGCTTATCGATCAAAGCTAACATCTATGGTCTACATCAAGGAAAACACCTTATGAAGCGTATCCAGGAGTCATTGGAGCGGAAAGCGGCAGATGCCAGGAGAGATATCAAGAACTATATGAAGAGGTAAGTAATATTTGAATCTAGTATAAAGTAAAAGCAAAATTACTTCTTGAAGTAACATATTAAAAAACGGTTTTCACTACTAATACTTAGACTCTGTAACAGAATTTCATTATTTTAATATTAATATCGTAAATAAGGGGATATTATAAGAATTTTGCAATAAGGACAGCAATCCTAAGGTGTAAAATAAGTTTTAATAGAGAAATAAAAATCTGTTAAAATCCCGTTGAATTTAAAGTCGGGGAAATCGGTACCATAACGTCACCAAACCAATTCCAATTTAACGGTGCTCCATTTAACTTGTTTTAAACCTGGCGATGGCATATGAATAGTAGGTACTCCACGATTTACGTTATATTAAGTACGTAAATAACATAGACTAAATTACTAAATAATACATAGACGAACACTGGCGTGTATCAAAACTGAACATTTTGGGGGTTTACTGGTTTATGGCTTAGGAATTTGTTTGTCCACCATTATATAATATACAGCAGGGGTGGCCAACCGGTCGATCGCGATCGACTGGTCGATCGCGGCTATTAGTCCAGTCGATCGTGACAAGGCAAAAAATATAAATACGTAGAACAGACTGTTGTGTACTGAACAGTGGCGGCTGGTGAAATTTCAAAGTTGTATATCTCTGTTCCTACTTACAGGACCCGAACCAAATTTACGGGTTTTAATAGTGAGCCCACTGGGAATGTTTTGGTAAAGAAAAAAAACATTTTGTAATTAGCGAAAAAAAGTTAAATTTTTGGTGTGCCCCTCCTAGGAAAAAAATGAAAGCGTCTAGGTATTTTATTTATTCTTTTTTCTAAACAAATTTTACATCATTCTGCCGACAGTTTTTAAATTTTGAGAGAAAAAAAGGTGTTAGTAGAAAGTTATAGTCATTTGAATTTTTTCTTAAATTTTATTTTAGGCTTAAAAAAATTCAAATGACTATAACTTTCTTCTAACACATTTTTTCTCTCAAAATTTAAAAACTGTCGACAGAATGATGTAAAATTTGTTTAGAAAAAAGAATAAATAAAATACCTAGGCGTTTTCATTTTTTTCCTAGGAGGGGCACACCAAAAATTTAACTTTTTTTCGCAAATTACAAAATGATTTTTTTCTTTACCAAAACATTCCCAGTGGGCTCACTATTAAAACCCTTAAATTTGGTTCGGGTCCTGTAAGTAGAAACAGAGATATACAAATTCGAAATTTCACCAGCCGCCACTGGTACTGAACTATGCTGTTTCATTTAAGATTTCAAGAAGTATGTAATTGGTAGATCGCACAGGGTGTCGTCAGTGAACAGTAGATCTTGGGTCTAACCAAGTTGGACACCCCTGATATACAGGGTGTTATGAAATTCACTGCATATATTTGAATGGGTGACTCCAGGGGTAGTCTACAGACATTCCCAATACTTTTTTCCCTCAAATCGCACACTTTCTTTTATTTAAAAAAATACCCTAAACCGCCCCCTTATCCGACGCTTCTAAAAGGCATGGCGTCATAGGCTCTAAAATTATAAAGAAAAATAAATGACTCAACCGGGGTATTGCCAAACTTAAATATTATCGCGATATCTCATTTTTTTCAGTTTTAGTAAAACCGAAAATAATACAAAGTATTTTTAATTCCACAGATGCATTTTACCAAGAATGTGTATTTTGATTTAATAGCTAGCAATAATTTCTTCACTTAAATGGACTACGGACTAAAATCGGTTGAAATTTGTACCATTACTGTACCGTTAACATAAAGAATTGTCACTTACGTATCACGTTATTTATTAATGAGATCAGCATAATTAGTACTAACTTAAACTTTCTGTCTTTCAAAAAAGGTTAAAAATCAAACAATAAATAAAATTATTGTATATATCCCAGTTCAAAACAAACTTCGTGAAAGTTCTTTCAGCTGACCAACGCACGCTTTAAAATTTGACTACACCACATAAAGAGTTAAATCACCCATTCATTACTTATTTTTTGGTAGGTTTCTGCCTTCGGTATTATTATTCGCACAAACAAACGGTTTCTTCGTCAACATTATAAAAAATTAAGTGCCGACATCAAACAAATTCTTCCGCAACACATGGTTTTTGACAGCCACGAAATACAACCTATAACCTATCTCCCTCTTGCTTGCCGGGGCTATTAGGGAGACTTTGCAAGAATAAATTGCGGATACGCTTATTCACGAACGATAAGATTTAAAGTGTTTTTTTTCAAATCAGAGTTTTCACTCATTTGTCAAATGAATCTATAAGCCTACCAGAGATTTGGAATTTTTTTTAGTTTTTTTTATAAATCATGTAATAGAAACACATTAAATTTTATCGTTTATATCGTTGCTAGTTGCAAGTCACTATGAAGTGTTGTGGCTCAGCAACGATTGGCGAGAAAGTGGCGTCCTATTTAGGCAATTTGCTAACTATTATAACACGATGCTCACATTATTTGGCACCTTTGTCACTTTTGTCATCAAGAAGTGAGCCCTTCTTGTCCGTTAAAAATTAGCTGATTGCAGCTGGCTCCCTTTTTCCTTTTTAATTAGTTGTCAGATTTCATAACAAACCCGTTATTTTTCTGTGTTTTAATAGTGCTGATTGTAAAAAATACCGTGGATCCTTTTAAGCATTGTATGTAATTACCTAGTGAAATGTTCTTTCATTAATGGCTGCTACACTTACGGTTTTGTTAGTACTTAGGTAGGAATTTTATAAGTGTGACAATTTTACAGAGATTTTACTTTAAAAGTAAGAAAAACATTAGTTTTCGGTTTTTAATTGAAGACACCGGTGCAAAAAGGAGGTAGCTCCATTTTTATAAAATTTTCAGGAGACAGAAAAAACTTATTTTCTTAAAAAGACAAATTCTAACGTACTTTTTGTAAACGCTATTTTACAGTTTGATGGAAGATGCGTAATGTCTTAAAGTTTTACGTTTTCTAAATATTTTGGTTTAAGCATAATTTAAAAAAATATATCAAGGAGCTACCTCCTTTTTGCACCGGACAGCGATATAAAATCTGTCAGCCCCTAAAACTAACTACATACAACCAGCGGATACGTATTTAGTGCCCGTTTACATGAAGATATGTATTTGTGGCGCTTTAGTGCTAAAGGACCGGGAGTAAAGATGTAAATCAGGATTCGGTAAAGTCAGATTCATTCTAGGTTGTTGAATAATAAATTCATCTTTAAAAATGGCACTGGAGCTACTGTATGCAACTTTTTGTATGTGTATTCCATTACACGGTAAGAAGAGACAGCAAACTTTCGTTTTTTTTTGGATGAAAATAGTTTACTTAAAAAGTCCACTAAAATGGTCTCTTAAAAGTTTATCTTGAATAACCAGAACTCCTTCAAAGTTGCGACACGTATTTTTTTCCAGGGGTACCCATTCTTCTGGTAACACTATTCTTTCTCGCTTTTTTTTCTTTTTTCTTCTTTCCAGTTTTTCTTTCTTCTTTCACACAGTTATTCTCGATTTTAACCACAACATAAGAATTTCCTTCAGCTTCCGTTTTTTTCGCCACATTTTTTTTCCACGACCTTTCATCTCTAACTCATTTTTTGCTAACTTTTTTACTTTTATTCTTTCATCACTGTCAGTCATTCTCGGTTAGGGTAGAAATCTCAGCACTTTTGTCTGACAGCCCACGAAGACCGAAGCCTAAGTACCATCTACCGGGGTGTACTGGGGAAGCCCAACTCACGGATTAAACAGAAAAAATCGCCCACCACTAGGTCGGGACAAAAATCAGGATCGTTGTCCGAATCATCAAACTGTGCACATGACCTACTGCGAGACATTTTACTGATTTATAAAAAGAACGAGAAAAATGATTGGAATTTACTTTTGCTCAACAGATGGTACACAACGGTCCACAACTGATAGTAAAGAATGCTCAAAATATGCCAACAGCCTAACACAATAATGACGGCACTACTTCTTTATTGTTTGCAAATCCAACATGTGTTAATGTGTTAAGTGCCGCATCGAAGCAGCAGAAATATGATCTAACTCGGTGCAAAAATGAGGTAGCTCCGGAGCTGCCTCCTTTTTGCACCGAATTAAAGTAGGAGGTATTGGAATATTCCATATAACCCTGGTACAAATGAAAGAATCTACCTCGTTGTTTGCACCAAACGATGGAGCATCCTTTTGTTACTGTGTTACGCTGTAAAACTAAAAATCATAAAAAACTGGAGCTACCTCGCTTTTGCACCGGTGTCTTCAATTGTGCTGGCAGTGACATAAAACCGTAAAACCTTTTAAATTTTTTATTTGATGGCGTTTGTTCCTTCCATTAAATTAATGACTGCACTGTGTTGTCAGTCTTCTTTGGTATATTGGTATTTTCAAAAGAAGTGTATTTTAAAAAAAATTACTACAAAGGTAATAAGTTACTAATAATAATATTATTTCTTATGCTAACTTGTTAGGTACATAAAAAAATATTGATAGAATTGGCAACTTACTCCGTATCATATGTTTCTTGCCAGTGGCGGATACGCTGGTTAGAGAAAATTTAAGTGGCAATTACTAGCTCATTATCGCGAAGCGACATTTATGACTATTTTTCCCCAATCTGAATTCAAATCAGGATTTACCGATTTCAATATATGCAGTGAATTTCATAACACCCTGTATATATATATACATATATATATATATATATATATATATATATATATATATATATATATATATATATATATATATATATATATATATATATATATATATATATATATATATAGTGGTGAACAAACAAATTTCTAAACCATAAACGAGTTAACCCACCCAAATGTCTCAAGGGAGACCCGATCTCGGTCTCATATCGGTGTATTCGAGAATCTGTCTACATTCTTTATAGTCTCTTCTAATAATAAGAATAATTTATACATACATGTAAAAAAAATATGACTAAATATGTCCCCCAATCTCCTTAGTAACTCACCAAAATTTAATGAAAATATTTTAAACGGTTTTCGAGATATCGCCTTTTAACACTTTAAAGAAATCGCCCTGTATATTATATTGACGTTTTTTCTCAGGTGCCATGTTGCTCTGGAGAAACGCGAGCGGGATTTGCTACAGGAGGTCAGTCTGGCTAAGAGGGAAAAAAATATCGTTCTGGAACAACAGCAGGAAGACATCAATGAAACTATACATAGTCTCACAACGAGCTACGACAGACTCCAGAACGATTTCCCCTTGGCAGATCCAGTACAACAGGCTGGAGTTATCCAAGAAGCCCTAGATGAGCTCAATGCCGCTAGGGATCTTGATTTAACTCCAGTTGCTACTGACCGTATCCGATTTTTAGCAGACGTAGGCAGACCAGGATGGTTAAGGGCTAACCTAGGAAGCCTCGATATTGGGGAAGCCTTTATAATTGAGGAGGGCGGGGATGCGGGATATAACAGTCCAGAAGACTTAGATGCGCGTGAAGATAATTAAACATTTATTACTGATTTATTTATTGTGACCAAAAAGCAGCGCAGGCCGGTCGAGTTACAACAGTCCCTGTGTTAGTGCGTAATTTATTAACAACGGGGATGGAAAAAGCTACCAATCACCGACGCAGGGTGGAACAGTTTTCAAAAGCAAATTAATGCTTTAAAGATAGTGGATGCGCTGAAGTTAAGCTATTGCTAGCACATGTTTGCGGTTTAACGAAGAAAACTTGTAAGTGACATTGGAAAAAATTTTACTGTAATTTTAGTAATTTAGGTCATTTGGCAAATGCCTCTTAAAATAAAAGCTACAATTTAGGCACTTCGTTGTTAAAAGAAAGGTAATATAATGAAAAAGACAAGTAGTATGATTGTAACTGTTCAGATATTCCAACTTTATTTCAGCACAGAAAAATGTGCTTCAGTCTTTTCTAAGGGGTTTTAATTCATTTTTTTTTCTAATATTTAAAGTTGAGGTGTTCCAACTGTTAAGGGGGTTTATTTCAGAGAAGTCTAAAAAAGTCTTAGTCTAAAAAAGTCTAAAAAAGTAAAAAAAGTCTTAAAAAATATGTCATAAAGAGAAGATGATAGAATGTTTTTAATGTATTTTTTTTCTATTACAGGTCCTTTTACTGAGAGTACACTAGATAACGTAAGATAGAAAAAACGCCCCCAAAGTATGCCGTGGAATCGATCACGCATGTCTTGAATTATTACTCTTGAAAGGTAACATAGGTAATGGGTGAATGAAAAATAAAACAGTCAAGTTCTGAAGTTTTTAATTTTAAGTATAATAAATATGGTAATCACGGCAGAACAGAAAGCTTTTATGATCGAAAGTTACTTTAGAAATGGTAGAAGGGCTGATGGCCAGTGGGTTTATTCAACTCGGGACGCCTTTCAGGATTTTCAAACAGAATTTCCACACATAGTCATGAATTTCGACCAGTTTCGCCAAGTTTTGACTAGATCCTCTTCTTTTTTTTAAGGAACTCTCAAATCGGCGCGATACCGTAATGAAACTTTAGAAAATTTTGTAAACGCATTAGATGATAAAGAGATGCGACAAGGATACTTTCAGCAGGACGGCGCGCTAATTCACGTAACTCTTGATAATTCAATTTTTTCGAAGACCGAATCATTAGTCGTAATATTTGCTAGTTGAGTGGCCAGGCCCTGCGATCTCACGCCGTGCGACTTTTTGCTATTTTTTAAATATAATTTTAACATTTTGTATGTCTTATTAATAGAATAACTCATTTTGCATAAAAATGAAATTATAAATTCACGGTGACTAAAGTACTATTGCCAACCTTGACATTAATTTTGACTTACAAAATAATTCTGAAATGCTTTTTAAATACTTTTTACTTGACACCTTAGGATTTGTTTTATTGTTGTTTATTATGTTTGTATAATTTTTTGTTATCCTTAACCAAGTGATTAATAAAGATTTCAAAAATATGTTTTAGTTTTATTTACTAAGTGTGTGTTATTGTTTAAAATGCGTAAAATTAGGTCTAAAGCCGTATGGAACATAATATGCTACAAGGTGGTAGGTACCACCGATGGCCACGTGGTAATAAGTGAAATGGTTCTCAATTTACCAATAATTTAAGGCAGGCTAAAGCTGTGACACAGATTTTCTTTTAGTAAATACAGTTTTCGCCAGTGGTTCTTAGATTTGGAAAGGGAATTGCGTTATTGCAAACTAATTAAATATCAGCTTTTTATATCGTGTAAATTATTTTTGCGCGTTTCGTTAATCATGTTACCATCGTCAGGAGATGATGGAAAATGAAAGTGGCGCGCTTGTAATCATCACTTGATGATGTTAATATGGTTAAGCAACGCGGCTTCAGCACATCATTAATCTTTTTGTGGTGAGTTGTAAAAAATCTGTGTAAGTTTGGCACGGCAAGCACAATTTACTTTTAATGTAAGTCCAACATTGTATACCACCTTTAAATAAAGGTCACTACTTATTTATCGTTTTTATTTAAATAGAGATTTGAAAACAAAGTTTGTCGCAAAAAGTATATTGAACCGAGCCATTGTTGAAAATAACCAAAATTTGTTGACCACCTACCACGTAAGTAACCCAAAAGAAATTGAATACCAAAATCAGTAAAGGGGGATACCAAAATTTGATTAGATCAGCAGAAAGCTTATTTCTTTCTTAATATTAATCATATGACTATTTGGTGTTCATTATCCAATACATTGTGCCTGTTCAAAAAAATGGCTTACTTTTGCTTGGTATACTTATTTTTAGAAAATCATGTTGATTGTTAAGGGCAATATGACCAATGCCCGATCATTGTAAATAATGCTACACGGGAGGCAGTTGAATAATTCCCGTCACATGGGTGAAACTTGAATTGAAAAAGTGGAAATACGACCGTTACACCAATAGTAGTCCACCCTACCACTACGTGGCACTATGGGATTATTCTTCTGCAAGTAGGCTACCATCATTTCAGTCGTTCGTTGAACTTTAAGAACTTTAGACAGTTGACGTAAGCTGTTTGTCAAATTTTGCCGGACATGCTCATGCAATAATTATTTTATTATTTTTAAACAATAATTCTTTCATTACCTATTTTTTGTATTTTTGACAACTGTCGCAAATTTTAGGATGGTTTTAGGATTTCATCACACAAGTATGTACGTTACGTATGATTTTTCTAAATATCCGGTTTTTATGCCTAATAGAATTTTTTGCCTGAAAGGTTTGAACAAAGTTATAAATTTTTTAAAATATTATTTCTGTACTTAGGAAGTTATAGGTTTCTAATGTGCATGATGATAATAGGTAGGGAGAGTACGAATTTCTGTAGTCGAAAGAATAGCATGTGTGCTTTTTTATATATTTTGTTTTATGACATTTCAAGGTCGGGGGTTTTGTATAATATAAGTAAGACTTAACAATGACATATTTAAGGGGTTCCAGATCATCCCCGTAAAGGGCCTTTGTTAGTGTGCAGGATACCAAAAGGTCCCGCTTTTTAAGTAGGAACTTCGTTTTAATTTTTGTTTGACACTTTAGATTTTCCCCTGTGGATCATTTCTCCCGAAGCGAAATTCTAAATACGCTACTGAGGTTTAATGTAAAAAGGTACGTAGCCTACGGAAAAAATGTTTGTTTTATTATATTATTTGTCAGTATATCAGTAATAAAAATATAAATAAAATAATCCAAAATATTTAATAAGTATTCCAAATATTAAAAGTTTGTGCTCGCCTTGAATAAGATTTCATTGCGCATGATAATTACCCCTATACACAACAAACACTCTGTATTTAATAAAGCAATTTTAAACAGACATATTTATCATACTTATGATAATATCGCACTTGATAATTTTATTATGATAAATACATCTCTGCCGGTGGTCGAATACCGTCGGTATACATAGAAATAACCAAAGACATGTTTAATAGTAGCTTATAAATAGGGATTTTTTAAAAAGACTAGTCACTAGGCCTTAAGCGCTGGATTTTCTCTTTCATATTAAGTTTGGTGTCTGGTTAATTCGGATGAAAATACTAATGATAATGCTATTATAATATTATTAATATATGTATCTATGTCTCAAATGTTTCAGTACAGCAAATAACTTTATAACTTACTGTGCAATTTAAATATACAGGAAGTTATTAAATTTACTGCATATTATTATATTGAAAGCAGTAAATCCTGGTATGAATTCAGACTGAAAAATATTCATAAATAGCGTTTTACAATAAGCTGGTAATCGCCCATTAAACTTTCTCTAACAGCAGTACCTGCCACTATCAAGAAAAACATGATACCGAATTAGTTGCCAATTATATCTATACTTTTTCCCATGTAACAAGTCAGCATAAGAAATAATGTTACTGTTACCTTTGCAGGAAAATCCCTTTAAAATACACTTCCTTTGAAAATGTTTAATGTCAACAAATCCCACTATAACAAACAACACTGACAACAGAGTACAGTCATTAATTTAATGCAAGAAACCAACGCTGGACTAATAATAAATAATGCTAAAAAAAGTTCCAATAACGAACTAAACACAATACTTAGCAGATTTCGCGGTATTTTGTCACTATCCGCACTATTAGAAACAGAAAACTAATGTTTTTCTTACTTTTAAAGTAAAATCTCTGTTTAACTCCCTTCCTCCAGAAAGGAGTACATTAATACAACACCAACAAAACAGTAGGTATACACATTAATGAAAAAGAAAACGTTCCGCTAACTAAATAAATATTAATGCTTAAGAGAATTCACGGAATTTTCTACTATCAGCACTATGAAAAAACTGAACTAAAAATTTATTTGTTTATTAAAATGCACAACTCTCTTAGGGTAGGTTTACACATTGACATTCTTGACCAAGTATAGGCAACACACAATATCACTTAGACCGGAGACCGGCTTTTCGGTGTATTCAAGTGTCTATATTCTTTGTAGTCTCTGATATAAGGTAGGTATACTATTCTATATTTGGCTACTTTTTGCTAGTTTAGGCAGCCTTCGCAAATGTTTTCTGCATGGGCTTTACGCAGCTGATGATTTTAAAAGAAGAAGGATCAGAAGCAGACTAACAACTAACATCCCCTTTATCCCTAATGATCACTATAGTTAACCTAGATTCAGCAAATTGTCTGATATAATAACCGATCCTATGAAAACCGAGAATAAAGCTAGGCTGCCATTCCAAAATAAAAGCAATCAGAGATGATTAATTTCAGTTATTACTACTGCTACGGCAACTCGCTAGTAATAAATACGAGAAAATGAATGATATTATTTCATTCCGGATATAAACATGACTTTCGGAGGGGTCCGACTACTATTTATAAGGAAAAATTTAGTGGTTGTATTATTTTTAGTGTGACAAGAAATTACGCCAATGGGACTGCTGACTTTATTTTTATTTGGGGTTGGGAACGATTGGTTTATGGTTTGTTTGTTATTCGTTTATAGTTATGTTTGTTTTGGTGTAATAAAGTAAGATTTAATTACTTGAAGATGAGGGTGAGATTAAGTTTCATCAGGTAGGAAGTTTATAGTAAATGAGGAGCTCCAAATCAAAACGCGGTTATCAACAAAATGTAATTATTCGGGATGTTAGCATTTTTCATTGGAGGCTAATTATTTATTTAATTGAAGAAAATAAAGTTGGCAAAATAATGAACACACAATGACAAAATTAGGATTTGTAACAAATATTGAAATGTTACTTAAGATTTTCGCTTTAAAATTTTGACGTCATTTGGGTCAGAAAGCAATATTATAAATTTTTTTTTTAGAAAATTTTGATTTTTAGATCTCATAGTTCTTAACTTTTCTAGAACTTCGAAAACACGGATGTATTATTACTTATATCTGCAATACTGCATAACAAAAGAACCAAAAAGAAATATTAAAATATAAACTTTTATCAAAGGGTCAAGCTAAAAATATTAAATTAAATGTAAAATGTACAAAAAGAAAGTTAAGATTTTTTTTTAAACATCCTTTTCACAATAAGACATTTCTTCTTAATTTAATTTAGCCTGCTTGGCAACAGTGTATTGGAAGGGTATTTACTTTTCTGATTAATAGATTTCAATCTTGGACTTCGGCATATGACAGCTTCGGTTCGTGGGGGAGATAAAATTATATCGGGTCTCGATTTCTATATTTAACACTTGACTTCATCTGAATCCGTCCAAACTTAGATGAAAAGTTACTGAAAAAATGTTTTATATTATTTTCCTTATAATAGAGTTATAAAAACTCTTAGAAATGAATTTAACGTTTATGGGAATTTTTAAACTTTTTTAATAAACTCTGAAATAATTTTTTTTAATCTTTATTTTATTCTTGAGGCATTTTTTTATATCAGCGTGTCCAGAAACTTCTTTAACATATGGGAAACTTTTGTATTTTTGACTTTCCGCGAAAAAGTTAATCATTGCATTCTACTTTTATTTTAATCTCTCACTTAATGTCTGATCTATCCTTTTCCAGGACACCTTTCAAAAAACAGTACTTTTATTGGCTTTTCTATTATCACGATTTACCCAGAACAGTAATGCTAAAAAAGAGTACTGTCCTGGATAATACAGTACGGTTGGTCATCTTAACTTAGAATGACTCTAAGTCAAACAGCATACAGAGCAGGCCAAAAAATATTAAAATCGTTCAAGAGTAAAGTACCCTTATTTCGAGAAATACAGAAAACCGTTATTAAGAAAAGTTGTTCAGAACTAAAAGATGTCTCCAAATACAAAGTCATAGTCTTCTATTCAATAGAAATATAGTTTTGTGAAAATTTTAAATTACCTCCGTATAATGATTTTTTTTATATTCAGCGATAATACATTTTCAAATTAACCACAATCAAATCACTTCTGCATAACTAACTAAATTGAAGCAAATTTGTAAAATTTACTCAGATTTATATTTTTTAAGTAACCAAAAGCTCCAAATTTCGCAAATATTCTTAAATAAGGCAAAGACATGCACATTATTAGTAGAAAAGTATTTGCCTTATTTTTAAGAATATTTGCGAAATCGAAACTTGTGTGTAATATCGTTGCAACAGACATGAAGTGTTTGGTTACTTAAAAAAATATAAATCCAAGGGATTTTACAAATTTGCTTCAATTTGATAAAAGATATGCAGAAGTGATTTGATTGTGGTTAATTTGAATATGAATTATAGCCGAATATAAAAAAAATTATTATACGGGGGTAATTTAAAATTTTCATAACAATATATTTTTTTGAATAGAAGGCTATAACTTTGTATTTGGACATATCTTTAATTTAATTTAATAACGTTTTTCTATATTTTTCGAAATAAGAGTACTTTACCATTGAACGATTTTTATATTTTTTTGGCCTGCCATGTATGCTGTTTGACTTGAAGTCATTCTAAGTGGACCTAATATGGTTACCGGACATGCACCAACTTTTGACAGTATTTATATTTTGGTTACGCAACTAAATAAATTCTCATTTATTGCACACTTAATGGATCACCCTGTATATTATGTTAAAATATTGTTACTTATTTGAATCTAGTTACAATTGGTAAACACCTCAATTCTTTGCCTTCCAAATATTTAGTCATACTTATATAATATGGCAGCCAATTTACTTCCAGAGTCTTCTTCTTCTTTTTTGCTTTTGCCCTTCTCTACCTTTCCTCCCATACGCTTCCATTACCTGTCTATCAGCAATGTCAACATAATCATTATCTCTTCTCATCAGGTGCCCGTAACACTGTAGTCTTCTTCTTGTATCTTAGATATTTCCAGAACCTTGATTGTTTCCTTATTTCTTCACTCCTAACTTTATTTCTTCTGGTTCTTGTCTCTCCTTGTTAGTTACTGTCAAAGAGTCAACAATTAACAAGAAGTTCCTTTGTAGTCATGAGATTAATTTCTGTAACACCGAAATTCCTGATACACTGTAAAAAAGCCGTCTTGGAGAAACATCTTGATTCTTATTTATGTGCTTCACCAAAATTAATGAGCTCTGAAATTTATTTATGTAGTTCCTAGTATGCCAAAGAAGTTGATAGAGGGTGTTTTTATTAAATTTTAAGCAACAAGGAAGCCTCTTATTTGTGGTTCAGAACTGTATTGATCATGCGCATTAGTCTATTCCTGTTCGGGTTTCTTGGAACTGCTTTGGAATTAATACCAAACAAGTAAATTAATGTTTTCGTGTTTTGACTTAATCTCGAACTCGTTCTAAACTATCCAAATCAGTTCCTCCTCTGGGGAACAAATCATTTCAAAACAAATTGCTAATTAATATTGACGCATACGTCTTTGGTTATATTTATTCACGACATAACCTGGAACATAACTTCTATGGACTTAACAGAATTTTATTAAATTGTTCATCGAGTTCAAGTTCCTCTTCAGGCGATGCAAAGAGCGTTTGAATTTTTCGTTCCGTGGAACTAGTTCTAAAAAAGATCGAAATTTGCATCAAACGTGTACATGATTCTTCGCAGTCCTAGAATAAATTTGGAACTTAGGATTGGAACAATCCGATTTTCAGAGCTCGAACAAACCTTATATAATTCAATCCATGTATGTCTATAGCCCTTTTATCTACTGATTTGCCCACGACAATCAGCTACGCAAGGCCGCCGTGTCTTAAAATACATTGATCATCCTATATTTTTTCTTGTTGTTCCATATAACCTTTTTATCATGAATGCTGTTTATTACCTCTTCGTTGATGATCCTGGCTACCCAACAAACTTTCTCCATTCTTCTGAAACACCATATTTCAAGTGTTTTTGTTTGCCTTCTTTCTTCCTTAACTATAGTCCAAATTTTACATCCGTATAAAACTACACTCTATACATAAGCCTTTAGGAAGCAGTTACTTCTTGTTATATCCATCCTGCTGGTCAGTAGCTTTGGCAAATGCTTTATTTGCTTGTTCTGTATCCACATATATGAATAGTGAATACGCATAGTATGGTTTGCATACACATATCATTTAGCTTTGACTTTTTACCGAAGGTTCTCAAAGCTCATTTATATATTTTTTGGTAAAAAAAATTTTCGCTAAATAAACGTATCTTTTAACATAAGCATATCCCTACTGCTCTATCATACTCTAATGTTCCCTTATAGACCGCTTCCCTTGAAAAACACTGATGGATTGATTATTTAGAGGGTGAAAAAAGTCAAATTAACTTAATGGAAATGTTGTATAGAGCTCCCAACAAATATAGGGGATGAGGTGTAAAGTGAAGATCTCGTTTTCGTTTACTGATTTTTTAGATAGGTATGTTTATTTTATGTATTTGTATTAAAAAAGAAACAAAATAAAATCTTCAAAATAAAAATAATATAGAAGTGATTCTTACGAGGGTGTAAATATATGGTTCATTAGGAAAGCACGCGAAACCTTAAGAGATTTTTTAAAGTACTTAACATTTTAATTATATACTATGTTTTAAACACATCTTACGAAAAGAGCAAAAATTTCAAACTAATGTTTTTTATTTCGCGGTAAGTTTTTAAAATATCATCTAGTGATTGTTTTAAATGGCGGCTTCATACACATTTCTTTTTATTTCACTTGTAAATTATGCTTGGAATATAGAAAGAAATATATATTTTTAAATAAATTTGTACAGTTTGGTTCTCTTTGTGTTTTGCATTAATTTTACTAATAGCTTTGTTAAATTAATGTCTACTTAATGACTATATGTATGGAGGGAAATTATTTTCAACACCCTTAGTTCAAGTTAACTTAGAATTATTGTACCTTCATGCTCCGATCATATTCTATAGGGTGCTTTTGCCTTTGTTTTTGATTCAGATCGGAGAAGTTTTAATTAAATTGGATTTACCTTGTACTACTTCCTTTTACCTTGCCTCAATCTCCTTGTTCCTTTATTTTAATAGCTTGCTTTGGTTTAGTTTTCCATCTTTTGATATTATTTTTAAGCCTTTGGGACTGGGCGTGCTTCCTCATGGTCATTTTGGTTCGGCGCCAATTTTTAACTATTGTCCGAAAGATGCATTTAGTTTATTGATTGTTAATTAATTAACTGGAGTTGCTTTTTAAATTTTTCATTTTTTTATCCTTACCATGATTTTGACATTTAGGCCGCTGATGAGAGTTTTAACTTTTGACGTTTAAGTTTACTTACGTTATGTTGATTATTCATATTACTCACATCAATGAATGTGAATAAAACGGTAAATATTCTTGTTTCATAAATATTTTTAATATTGATTTTTTTGACCCAAATGTTACAAAAAAATAATATACTACACCAAATTTTAGAAAAAAGAGATCGTTTCTTGATACATTTCATCCACCTCATCACCCTTGCTTTATCTTTTTGATGTTTACTAACGTTTATTTGTTTTGTAAAATCGGATTTGTGGATCCAAATTTCCCCGAAAACTATATACTACATAGTATTCTTTAAAGGGAAATTATTTTATTCCCTCTCACCCCCACCTCTTCAACATGTTTTAACATTCGTTAGATAAAATTAGATTTTCTGACATCAATAACCCCAAAAATGATACGTTTGTTAATGTTTTTGAAAAAATTTTCAGCCGCTTCGTTTTTCTCTTCTCATCCTCACCCTTATAACCTTTTTTAAAATTTGTTACACAAAATTGGACTTTGTAACCTCAATAACTCCGAAAATGACATATTAGTAAATATTTTTGGAGGCAATTCCCAGCCGCTCTTTTAACCCCCCCCCCCCTGCCAGAAAAGAAGTAGATTTTCTGACCTTAGCAACCTTGAAAATTATATATTAGTCAACATTTTCGGCAAAATCCCCAGCCGCTCTGGTTTTATGCCCTTTTAAAATTTTTTTAAAATTAAATATCAGCAGAACTACCTGATCGTTATCCTAAATACAACGAAGAAAAAATTATTGAAACTTGTGTACACGCAAAAATTATCCATCATGACTTTTACTTATTTTTTATAATTTTTTTAGGATTTCGCCCACTTTAGCTGCAAACTTACAATGGGATCATCCGGGAGAATTCACCCACAAAAAAAAACATCAATATCGCTAAATCCGTTCAAGAAATATGTGCTAACATACATAAAAAAATATATAAGGGTCAAATTGAGAACCTTCTGTTGTTGTGAAGTCGGTTAAAAAGCAGTTATATATTTTTTTTGTCTAAACTTTCAGCTTCACTTCAAGATTTAAACATCTCATAAGAATCAACCATTAATATATCTTAAATATTAATTTAGTGACAAAAAATAATTAAATTCAATAATAAGACTTTTAAAAATAAAAGAAGATGACAAAAGTAAAAAGCATCGAAAAGTTTCAGTGAATGATGGAATATGTATAACAAGATAATAATAAAAATAACAAAAAATAATACGGTTATTTGATAGGCCGATAAATACCCTTTCAGATTCATCACAGCTTCCGTCTGTAGCCCTCGACACAGTATTTAATTCTTGGGCAAACATTTCAAAACTTGTCGGTAATTACCATGATTACATTACCTTAATCTCGATTAAGTAATCTATAATAAACCCGGGCACAATTAAAATACCTTCTATCCACCTTTTCTTACTTACTTACCTGCTTATAAGGTAATTGATGTAGGTGCTCATATCCTCGCATAATAAACTCTATATAATTAAGTTTGATACAATCTCTTGCTAATCCATATTAATAGATAATTGAACGTTAAAACAAGCGGACCTTAACCGACTTGGATTACATTTTGAAAAAAAAAAAACTATTTGTTTTAAAGCCAGTTTATAGAGAAAATTTTGTCCAAAAAGTATTTGAATCATTATTGTTTTTAAAAGGGAATTCAATATACTTTAGCATAGTAATTCTTATCAAATTTTAACTTAAATCAATCAATTTTTTTCTTTTCACAATCATATTATACTAATAAATCTTATTAAACATCAAAATAATACTAATCGCATTTGTGCCAAAGTCTATTAAATCTGCTCTCTTAAATTTATCTAATAATGATAACCTTTAAATAGACACAAAGTCAATCAAATAGTTAAATGATATTAATTCTATTTGTGATAGGCGCTATATCAATCCTGGATCTGATTGATTTGGTATGTTATTGAGTTGATTTTAGCCAAGATTTCTTTCTGTGTGTAACGCGCTTCTTGTTGTTCTGTTAGAAACACTCAAGGGGGCTGTTAGTTCTTCTGAGCAAAATCTGTGAAAATATCGGAAGAAAAGTAGAAGAGATCCCCAAGAGCGCGTGGCGATGGCCGCAGTTTTCTTGTAAGGACTGGGTCATTGATGAGTCGAATGGCTCTCTTTTGGATAGATTAAAGGATGTTAAGTGGAAACACAGTGGAAACAGTTCTAGGTTATGTCTTATGTGGGAGAGAGTAACCTGGAAGGGGAGAAGTATTTTGAGGCTAGAAAGAGAAAATCAAGCTTTTTAGCTGCTGGTGTGGCTATTAAAATAATGTGTTTGTGTCAGCTCAGAATCAGATAGTGTTTCATTGTTCTGTAGGGCCAGGTCAGTTTTGCAAGATTTTCGGCGTGACAGGGAGCAAGACTGGGTCTTAGAGGCATTCAACTGAAGAAGGTTTTTGGCACTCTAGTCTAGGATTAACTGGAGATCGTACTAAAGGGATAGGTGCATAGATCTGCGTCTATTATCCAGGTCTTCGTTCGAGACTTGTTTACAAAAATGAATGTTGCAGTGAAGAGTACTATCGTCAGCGTAACTGTGGATGGGATAGGTTGTTGAAGAGAGCAGGTAATGTGAAGAAGAAATAGAGTTGGTGCTAGGACTAAACCTTGGGATACGCCAGCTTTAATAGAATTGAAGCTAGATGAGTGACCATCCACTACGATAGATATGCGCCGATTAGACAGAAAGCTACCGATACAGGTACATTAGTTTAGGAGGAAGACCGTAATCAGGTAATTTATTGAGGTTTGCAGCATGCCATACTTTGTCAGAAACCTTGGAAATATCACGGGGTACAATTTGGGATTCGCCATGAAGTTCGAGAGAGCGCAAGAATAAATGTACTACAGTCCAATTGCATAAAAATATTAAATGAGAATTGAACTAGTTGTACTCTTGGAATGTTACAGCACTGATATTAATGTCATTGCCAAAGATGGCTTGAAACGTCAATCAATATTTAATTAAAAGTTTTGCACAATAGGCTGTAAGTCACGATACACTTACAACGGTATGATACGCTGTGACGTCACTTCGAGGGAAATCCTAAATTGACCAGACGCTTGCACCCCTTGTACATAAGTGCAAGTCAGTTTATTGTCGGGTATTGTGTTGAGTTGACGTTTATTAAAATTACTACAGGTCAGTTTATTATCGGGTAGTGTGTCGAGTTGACGTTTATTAAAATATTATTGTCATATTTCACTTGCTCAGGTAAACGCCTAGTCAATTTAAGATTTTCCCTCGAAGTGACGTCATATCGTAGCATATCGTTGTAAAGTGTATCGTGCTGTAAGTTTAGCACTATGAATTTTTTCGCACATATACAAACAAAGTGACAATGTAAGTAGGTACCTATGTCTTTTCCATAATACAAGAACTAAATTCATTTACCAAGTTTCAAGAAAAAAAATATTTGGAATCCAAACACTTCGAAGAACTCTTAGAATAACTCGTAAGTATTAAATGAGAGGTCAAAAACTTGTCAAATCTTAACCGATCAAATAGAAGATCTTAATTTAAACCAGTATTTTGGTCTCAAATTTTTTAATGAATTTCGGGTAAAAACTATTATTATCCTTGATTTGAATAGCTATCGTCTGAAATAAAACGAAAAAAAAAATGTTTTCAAAAAAATTATGCATTAATTCAGATTTATACTTGGATAAGTAGGTATCTCTCCCGAAGCGTGACACAAAACTTAAGGCTGCATTTTGTTTAAATCCACAAAAATGTTGCAATTTTTTTTTTGAAAATTAGTTTTTCAAGTCTATTTTTCAAAAAGCTCTTATTTTAACAGACATTTTCCGGAAAAATTATCTTTACGAAAGTACGTTTTTCGAGCATACACTTTTCGAATGTAATCCCACAAGATGTTTCGGGATTACCGAATAATACTTTTACCTGACACGAAACGCGTTACCCGGCAACACTACGACTCCGAAGGAGGAGTAGTGTTGCAGGTATCGCGTTGTATGTCAGGTAAAAGTATTAGGTAATCCCGAAACATCGAGTTGTATTCAAAAGATTATACAACGAAATAAAGTACATATTATAATCCTTCTTATCTTAAACATTTTTATCTTTCTTTTGCCATTTTGTAACAAGAACTGACAGAAATGACTTCTGAAATAATTTGTCAAAAAATGACAATTACAATGTGGCCACCAAGCGATAATCACTTAAATGATTATCATCTATTAATCATATCCTTTTATATAGGAAAAATATACATGGAGTTGTATAATCGAAAATATAACATTTCGAAAATGCAGATATGTAGATCTTAATGGTTTTAAAGAATGTTGATAAAATAAATAGAATTAACAGCAAACCTGACAAACCCATCGAATCTATGAAATTTTGCTTAAATTTGTAAAAATACCTTTTTCTCCAAATGACATTAAAAGCGGCCTTTTAATGACACTTGGCAGGCTTAGAAGTTGTACTTTTAATGCAAAAGTTCGTTGCTAGGCAACCTTCCAAGTAATAATTTAAATCAAACTGGTTATTAAAATTGACAATGACAAAGTAAACAGTAAACAAACATATTCAACAAACATCATCAGCGGTAAACATAGTAACGCAGGGCCCGGTTACCTTTGATAAAATAATTTAGTTATTTGGATATTGATAATGAAACGCAATTTAAATATGGAAAAGTCGATTTTGCGTGGAATTGGAACAAATTTGAAGAAAAAATTATATGTTTCACACGGCAGAAAAGCAGATTTAATGCCTTGGCTGGTTTCATAGCCTCGCTACGCTCGGCTATGAAACACCAGCCGCGGCATTAAATCTTGTGCTTTTATGCCTAGTAAAACAAATAACTATTTCCGGCCGTCTTTATTAACATAATATCCTAAACTATAAGATTTTGAAATTAATTTTCAAAAAACCGTTTTCGAACAATAATAAAAGTATTAAAAAAAATGTATTTTCGACAAATTGAGTTGTCGAAAAACGGTACTTTAGAGAAACCAAAATAACAATTTTTTGAAAAATTGCTTTTAGAAATTTTTGATTAAATTAGAAATTTATGCCAAAAAAATTCCTAAAGCTCCCAAAACCGAATGAAAAGTTATGATATATTTTATTCTGTTTCACGTAAAAATAGCCCTTCCACATAGGAACTACTTCGATGTGACAAAATAGAGAAGCCCTAGTCTTAAATCAACTTATAATCTTTACATCCATCTTAAATAGCAACATTATTAACTTATCTTTGCGTCTGTATTTCTGATAAACAAGGGTGGATCGTCATTGACCCGTCAGAAAAACAAAAACTTTTCAATCAAAGATTTTCCACAACACTTTTAGTCCTGTCCCCCATTCACTTATCTCGTTCTGGTTCCCATACCAAATACGGGAAAAACTTTTTGTGTTGGCGGCATGATGTTTAAGATAAAGGAAGGAATCGATTCGACATGTCTGTTGTAGCAGTGAGACACAGAGATGCATGCGTTGAGTTGACACAAAGTTCGTAATTTAGAGTTAGTGACTGGGCAAATACAGAGTAACCAAAAGTCGTATTTTAGAATATTAGTATTATTAATTACGGAGTTTCCAGAAATACTTTTTTCTTTTTAAAAACGTATAACTCTGCCTTCAGCAAGAGGAGACGAAGTCGTTCATTCATACATTGTGGGTATGTAGGACAAAGTACAACCTCCATAAGACGGCTCGGCGTGCCACCGTAATGGGTTTTCGGGCCGTCTGTATTCCACCAAGCAAACCCCTGAAAAGACTGTTCTGGATAAAAAGAATCAATTTTTCCACACAGCTGACACTGACGCAGTGGCGGCCTATTAAATTTCAAAGTTGTATATCTCTGTTCCTACTTACAGGACCCATACCAAATTTAGAGGTTTTAATAGTGAGCCCCCTGGGAATGTTCTAGTAAAGAAAAAAAATCATTTTGTAATTTGTGAAAAAAAGTTGAATGTTTTTTAGCTCCCCCTGGGAAAAAAATGAACGCGTTTAGGTATTTTATTTATTATTTTTTCTAAACAAATTTTAAATCATTTTGTCGAGAATTTTTGAATTTTAAGAGAACAAAATGTGTTAGTAGAAAGTTATAGTCATTTGAATTTTTTTTAAATTATATTTTAGGTTTAAAAAAATTACTATAATTTTCTACTAACATATTTTTTTCTTTTAAAATTTAAAAATTCTCGACAAAATGATGTAAAATTTGTTTAGAAAAAATAATAAATAAAATACCTAAACGCGTTCATTTCTTTCCCAGGGGGGGCTAAAAAAATCATTTTTTCGCAAATTCCAAAATGTTTTTTTTCTTTACCAAACATTCCCAGGGGACTCACTATTAATACCCCTAAATTTGGTACGGGCCCTGTAAGTAGGAGCAGAGATATACAACTTTGAAATTTCATAAGCCGGCACTGCACTGACGCATCATTCCGCAAAGTATGTGGATAAAGTTCTGTCAAGAAAAATTAAAAATCACGTAAAATATAACTACACACGTATATTCCGACCTGCCTGGAAAGTGCAAACACAAAATGTCACCTACATTTATCAATGATCCAGATGATGCCACGTGAAGCGACGTTGCCACCCTCACTCTAAATTTCGTCACCATGCAATGGAAATAAATTACTAAAAATTTATTATGACGAAAATAATGTTATTTTGATATATTTTATTAATCCGTAGTCATAATATGCTTTAGCCTGTGGATTTTTAATTGTAGGTAGGTAGGTCATAAAATCTAGTTATTTTGAGACTCTGCTTGGCTTTTTATTATTTTAGCACATGTTTTGGTGGTTAATCTTTCGTTTTTATGGTCATTTGATGACACATTGGATGAGAGTTCTAATTCTAAGAAAGGTTTATCAAATTTTTCCGAGATACGTTTTTCAAGGAAAAATACAAAATAAAATTTTGATCTCTTTGACGAATTAGGTCATTTTTATGTGATTAGTTTTTTACTTCAAAAAACTGAGCAGTGATAAGAATATAAGACAAAATAGTAAGGACGATAGCTCACACGTCTCTAAAAATCTAACATCGTTTTCATATTAGATTAAATTTAATCAGTGATGCATGGTCCTTCATTTCTCGGATCAAACACAATTTGGGGAACTTTTTGAATGACATTTTGACAGGAGCCAGGCATGGGAGACAATGCTAAGATTGTCTTTTAGGGGGACACATAAATTTTCTGATTTTTACAGTCCAGTAGACTGATGAGAATCTGGTAATATTAAATTTAGTATATCTGCTGCTACCTTTCTGATTGGTTAGAGATTGCTGTAATTTGTTTTAGTATTAAACATAATAAAAATTAGGAGGCTCAGAAATTTCCTAGATACTAGTTTTTTCTTAAACTTCGGCTGGACCAAGTAATGACGAAATTTTGTTCTCAGTGGATTATTGATAAAATCTCCTGCAGTTTGTTTGGGTTTGCTTGGGTTTGAGTGGAGTTTGCAATTAATAAAAATGTTTGCCTAAAATCAGTTCTTGCTGATTTCTAAAGGTTTCAGAATCATCTGAAGCCTAAATATAAATTTAAGATGCATATATTTGGAATATCAAGAAATATGTGCTATATACATAAAGTAATATTAGCGGAATTTAATTATAGTATCAAGATACGCTTGCTTAAATATAAAATTTTTATAATGGATTTTTTTTATTTACAATCAGTTTCAGGCTTTGGAACCTTAACAAGCTCGATATTTTTGAAATCTCCAGAAAAGTTAATGTCGAATAAAACAATATCAGATATGTATTCGCTTAAATATAAAATTTTTAAAGAGGAGTTTATAAATGATAAAATGTTGGCCTGAATTAGTTGTCAATTTCTAAGAAGTTCAGACACTTGAGCCTTAACAATTTGTATATTTTTGGAATATTTGAAAAGTTTCTATTATAGAAAGCGATACACGCGGGACTTCCTCATGGTATTAAACATACATATACTCGTATTTGCTTCATATGAAATTTGAAAATGCGGTTTGTAATTAATAAAAATTCTTGCATAAAATTAGTTCTTGTCAAATTCTAAGCATTTCTGGCTCTTGAACTGTAACAAGCTGTATATTTGCCGAATCTCCAGAAAATTTGCTATTAAAAAAAGTGATATTCGCAGGATTTTCCCATATTATCAAAAATATATTCCTCTGAATATAAGTGTCAGTCGAGCTTGTAATTCATAAAAATGTTTGCCTACAATCAGTCACTGTCAATTTCTGAGTGATTCAGACTCTTAAGCCTTTAAAAGTTGTTTATTTTTTAAATCAGATAAAGCAATATTCTCGAAATTCATTTCTGGTATCCTTGAATATATCTTTACTATTATGCAGAACTGCATTCAGGGGCAATATTTAACTCTCTGTTGCTTTTTTTAAAAGTCGGTGCTGTTTCTTAGTTATTTGCTATTCAAAATAAATGATTCTCCAGTGTAGACACATATAGTATATATTCCCTAACTATGTTAGAGGAAAAATCTATTAGGGTTAGTTAAAGAGCATTAGGAGCTGTGCCTAAACAACAAACTTTAGTTCTTATTCGGCGAACCAATAAAGAGTTAACTGCTAAAATATTTTTATAATTTTATAATTTGTTACGCGCCCTCTATTAACAGCCAAAAATGAAAACACCAGATTACTTTTAAAGCAATATTTCAGAATTACAATGTCACTGTCAAATTTTTCTTGTTCAGGTTAAAAATGATTCAATATTTTTATTAAATCAACTATTGCAACCGTTTTTAGTGCCAATTTTACTAAATACTCAAGAAATTGACTATTATTTTAATATTCTACGTATATCTTTATTCAAAAAAATAAAATAGTTTTATAAAATAAAATAAAGATTTAATTAAATGTTCAAATATTCGTCCGTTGACTGCTAGGCAATACCACAAACCATTATAAAACTCTTTTCGTACGTTGGCTAATTGGTACAAAGAAATTTTCATTCATTCTGCTGAAAAATCATTTTTTAGCTCAACCAGCTTTGGATTCTTTTTATTTTTATACAGTCTTGATTTTAAGTGGTCCCAGAGAAAAAAGTCGTTCGGCGAAATATCTGGAGACCTGGCAGGCCAATTTATCGTGTGATTCGGCCCAATAACGTTACCATTAAACACGATAATTAAATATTCGCGGACAGTCGCGGTATTGTGTGCCGGGCAACCACCCATTTGGAAGCAAACCTCCTGATTTTCACGGGAAACATTATTCAAAGTTGGTAAAATTGGTTGGTCTTCTAATAGCTCTAAAAACTATTCCCCTGCTAAATATCGGTCAAGAAATAATGGTTCAATGATATGTTGCCCAAAAATTCCCGCTCAAACATTAACTTTTTGTGGATACTGTGTTCTTGTTTCATTTTTGAACATTGACTTAATTACTTAATGTAAAAGTACATTCATCACATTCAGACGATGCAACACCCGGTATATATATAATTTTATTAAAAAAATCAAAATCTCATTTTGCTAATTCTAAATCGCCAATGCTAAAATAGCACGGTGCAGAAATTCGTAGTTTTCTTCTCCTGAGGATACAGGTACAAGTGGTCGTTCATTTTAACTGTGTCGCAATTTGTACACTATGTTTTTATTGTTACAAATTAATATTTAATATTTATTGCAAAAGCATGATTTTGCGATATTTCGACTATATGAACGAGTAGGATTTCAATTAAAACGGATTTTGAAACTACTGATACTTATTATTAACCCTCGCAACCCGTTTTTGGTGTCATTTCGTTAATACCTATCGCTGCTTCAAGCACACCGTGTAGGGAAGTGCTACTAGATTGACTTTTTCATTAAAATGTTTCGAAATCTTGAAAAGAGATATAAAATCATCATTTGGAATATTGGGAATTTGCTGGTTCAGAAACCGGAATTGGTGGATTTTTACCTGACATCAGTCCAATAATAGATTCTTAGCTATTTTTAAAAGACAGTTATTGGACAGGCCGGAGTCACGTTAAAATGCTAAAATAAGCTATTTCACAGTTTTTGGTGGAGTTAAATTCTTCATTTCACTCCCACTACTGCACAATTTCACCGATTTTGTTTACAAAGACCACAAATGTTACGAATTTACTAAGTAAACAGAGTAACTGTGAACTGTCAAAATTGATTAATTGTAAATTTGTCATGCTCATGGCAATCTTTGGAGACTGACCGACTATTGCTGTGATTGGTTAAAACTATCTTACTGAAAAATCTGTATGTAAACGAATCTCATTAAAGTACAGGTAGTAAATGTTTAATAAATCAGTTAAAGTATGGGCATAGAAATAGTATATTGCGCAACGATTATGTAATGATATAGCTATTAATATACCAGCATAAAGAAATAACACGAGCCTTGGCGAGTGTCGTTACAAATGCGAGTGTATTAATGACCATTACATGAGAGTTACATACACTGTCTTTTCTACGACCATTTATTAATACATATTAAACTGAACAACAAATTAAAATCTTCAGTATTATTAATACCATAGTCTACCATAATTTCTAATTTAAATATTTTTAAAAGTTTTAAATCATTTGTATTAACAAGAGGCCACTTGATTAAAAAAGTATGGGTTTCAAATTGGCTAATAACGCGGTTTCATAATGAAAACTTGTATCATAATGAACATTATTATCAATCGTATCAAAGACATTTAATTTGAATCGTAGAAAAATATTTATTGTAAGCATGTTCTGTCTTCGGAAACTTTTTACTGTCTGAAGCGAACTTACTGAAAATATTGTTTTCCTGAATTCAGCATCTGTTGTGTAAACTCGCCTTAATATAGCGTATATCTACAAAACATAATTCTACATAACATCATTTAAATGCTGGTAGGATGCTTCTCTTCTTAGAATAATAACAACTGGCATTGTTATACATGAGTACACTTGCAACGACAACCCGTGAATTTTGATCTTTTTGCTTTTGTTTTACATGTGTTTATTTTTTTTTTCTGCGAAAATTTAAGCCAGTATACATGATGGAATAGAGATTTCTTAGAAGTCTGATATATCAGACGAATAAGAATTACTCTGCTTGTTATGTATTGTTATGTTACAATTTTACATATAGAACTTACACATTAGCGACCCACTATAATCTTGGAGAAAAGTTAAATATGTATGCTGATTTTAGTGTACCTGACTTTTTTCAAAAGTATTTACAAACACTTTAGGTAACAAACAGTAAGTCATAAAGTGTGTAACAAAAATATGGAAACCTCGAAATATCTTGAAAATTGTTCATCCGATTTTTATGAAATTTTGTACACATAGGTCCGAAATTACGCCAGATCCAATGGTGAGTTCCGCATTGTTGTCGAGTTTCCCGTTTTCCTAACATCGATAGGAACTTTTTTTAAAATAGAAATCTCTACATTTTAAGGAAAAGGAAAACGGTAAACTTGACAACAATGCGAAACTCACCATTGGATCGGGCGTAATTTCGTACCTAAATGAACAAAATTTCATAAAAAGCAGATGAACGGTTTGCAAGATATTTCGGGGTTTCCATATTTTAGTTTCACACCATATATAATACTTATTTTCTTAAAAGTGGCGATTATAGATTTCAAAATAAGGAGATACCACTATTTACATTTTAGTGCGATCAGAGATTCCAGGCTTACTTTTAATATGCCCGACTATATAGTCCCCCACCTACGTTATGAAAAGGGCGGTTGCCAGACTTTCAATTAAGTGGCATATTTTCAGACTGATAAAGTATTCTGAAATAACGCAAATATCTGCAATCGTAAATACTACAGGCTGAAGCAGATGACTAAGAATAAATAAAACAAACCGGTATACCATTATTTTTGGTGATAATAATTTTTTATTAATTTATTTCCATTGCATGGTGCCAAAATTTAGAATGAGAGTGGCAACGTCGCTTTTTTCCAAAGCACGTGCCGCAGTACTATCCATTCATGGTTAATAAGTTCTCCAGGTGTCTAACGTTTTTGACTGGTCGAAATAGTGAAATGGATTGTCTGGTGTAGTAAAATTTTAAGTGATTTTTGGTTTTTCTTAAAACGGCCTTTATCCATAAACTGGCGTGTCAGCGTCAAATGTGTGGAAAAATGGATTGTTTCCATACGGAACTTGTTTTCTATAGGTTTACTCGGTGGGATACAGACGGCTCGGAAAGCCATAGTGCCGGCGCGCGTGTCCTAGACACGCACAATGTATGAAACAAAGCAAAAGGCTGATTATGAATGAATGGTGTCATCAGTTTCTTACTAGGCAAGCATAGGCAAAATCATTTAACTTCTTAGTAGTAATCAATTTATATTAGCTTAATAGCATTCGTAATTGTATTTACAAGAGAATCACCAGAGTCAATAGTGACCAATTTCTCACAAGAAAACTTCCTTTTCTCTGTTTTTCTCCTTTTCGTGCTTAAGAAGTGTCAGATATGAAACATCAGCTGGTCTACAAGAATTTCTTTTTCCAAAAATTCCATTACTTCTAGTCCAGTATCAAGACAGTTCTCTTTAGATAGCTATAGTACATGAGTACTAGTTCATGGGTGGTCCCAGAAAAAAAGCTTTCTATATCCACAATAAAATTAAAATTTAGTCCCGGGATTCCCTGAAAAGTTTTAAGACGTGGTAGTGGTTTAAATGTAAATCCTCTAGTTGGTCAGTTAGGTTTTGAAAAGTTTTTGTCCGTAACTACCGTGATGTGTAACGACTCGCGAGCTGCACCGTATCAATACATCGATATGCTTTGCTGTGGAAACCTAAAATATGGCTGGTCTCGCGTGTAGTGTTTAGTGTGCAGTAGGGACTTATTGTGTTGGAAACCATCGCAGTGCCAGAAACATGTTAATAGGGCAAATCATAAATATAGAAAAGAGCCAAAAACCGAATGCCGAATTTATTCTGGATTTGATATTTATGATGAGTACTTGTAATATGCCATTTTTATACAGTCCAGAAAAAAACGTTGCATAATTTTGGGGCAAAATATAATCCCGAGTGGAAATTGCCATGCGAAACAATATTGCGAAATTATTTACCACGTTTACGGGAACGCATGGAAAATGCAATTCGGCGTAAAGTAAACAGTAAAAAATTGTGGCTGACCATCAATGAATCAAGGGATTTAAATAAAAACTCAATGTAGTCAATGTTGCAGTTCGAACATTAAATTCACTAGGACCGTCATTTCCCTATTTAATAGCCAGTAAAAGACTTCAGAGCTGTAATATTTACTGGTTAAGTGTTTTTTAGTTTTATGTACATTATCTCTTACTTTTAAACACAGTTTATTTACGGTCCCACCGCCCACGGTAAGGCACCATCTTTACAAATGCTATTACAAACTTACAAGACATAGGTACTAATATGTATTTCTGCGACTTGCTTGGTTTCCATACAATGATTCTTATACTAGAACTCAGGCGCCCGTGAGTTTTTTTATAGGTGAGTCAAATTTTATGGGCAACTAGTAATATAAATGTAACAAGCACTTGTGATTACTTGATTTACTTGTAATTTTAAGTATGGCGAACTCACCGGAATGCTTTTGCTTAACATGAAACCTTAGATTACCAAAACTTACAAAGCATTTATTACATTTTCTACATCAATAATTACCAGAACAAAATGGATTTCTAGTTATTGTTGCAATTATATCCAGTTTATCTGGAACATAAATTATTTACTATAGAAACACTAGTTATTGCATAATAGAAAGCTCTCAAGTTAGAGCGTTAACAGAAATCCAATTTACATTCATCACAATGTGCCATTTTAGATTCTCAACCTCAACACTTCATGTAGATTAACGACTCTCTAACAAAACAGTACCTACTACCACATACACAGATGAAAGTATTTTACAAATAACACAAAACACCAAAGCAAAACCAAACAGTATTGTTCGTACTTCTTTATAATAAAGTTTGGCAATAATTCAAAATAAAAATTCAAATCAACTCTATATTCTGTGGTTATGTATGCACCGCATTTTGACATATCGACAAAAAAGGAAAAACGCAACCTAAAGCGCATGCCATTTTCGCATTCAAAATCGATAGACGGGTCTGATGCTGCGTTGCCAAGTATTGTCAAAATCGCAATTACTGTAGGATTTAATGTTTTAGGCACAGTTACCATTATTATTATTATTATTAATTACCTGAATATCTTAAAATAAAATTGGGTAAGCTTATAATAAATGTATAAATGTATCGCAAATATTGTTCTAATAATAAATTGGTCAGACTTAAATTAGCGCTCCGAAAGCGATATTATTGGTGGGCCGTCGACAAGTTTTGTCCATTTTTAACTTCCTAAAGCGCGTATATTTTTTCTCTCTTAGCTTTACTGCTTTTATATAGTCCATATACACCTATGAGATCAATTTAAAATACGGTCAGTCCGGAGCAAGCTTGGCTTGATTCTTTCTTGGGGAATTTCCGCATGGAACTTGCACTTTTTTGAAAGAAAAGATAAGATAATGGTTTGGTTTTAAAAAATAAATTATTAGGTAGATCACTGGAAATAAATTTAGGTGGTTCATTGAGCAAATGACCTTATGGATGAGAAGCGCCTGCTTATGAATTTTGGTTTTATTACTGCGGAAAATATCTACATATATTGCCCATTTCGTTATAAATTTGCGAAAATTCGGAATTTAATTTTTAAGAGAAAATTTGGGACTCTTGTCAGTTGAGTCAATTGATCTAACTATTTATCAATGTTGAAAATTTGTACTCCGTCGTTTTACAGATCAGTACTCTGATAAAAACTCAATTTTAAATTAGGGTTTTTAAGCCCTTCATGTAGTCAACTGCAAGCTGCAATGTTCCGCGAATGCTGAGAGTACTATGCATACACTGCATGCTTAGATTAACCTCACCATAACCCGAAAAACAAGAAGGCTTCTCCAGCTTTTCGTTATGAGCTTTTTGAAACTTGACTGACAATTCGGTGTTATTTTAACAGTTTTGTTGAGCGCACAAAGAGGCATAATAACTTCTTTTGTTAGGACTAAGTGGTCGCTTTTCGACGGGCGGATGTACTATTATGATTTAATTTCGCTTTTGAAATTCTTCATATATTGAAACATAATCCCTGAAAGAAGTTAGAGAAGTTGCCGACTTCGAGGCATGGAATGTGCAAATTATGAAAGATAATTAAAAATGGGATTATTGCGGATTTTGTTGGCGATGTGTTAATGTTGTGTTAATCGCCTTAAAGTGAAATAGATATACCCATGGTTTATTGTAAGCTTGCTTAATTTTTAATTAAAAGCTACGAGTATTTTCTTTTAGTAAGTTAACAGTGGACAATAATTTTTAGAAACGAATTAGTTTAATAGTTCTTTTTGGGAGTAGATTACAGGCGCGGCCCGTGAAATTTTAAAGTTGTATATTTCTGTTGCTACTTACGGGACCCCTAGTTTATTAATTACTTTACATTTCCTAAAAACAATATTTTCTGTTTTTTGAAATATCTCTAATAATCATGTAAAAGTTTCGGGTCTCAGTCTCCTTACCTCATAATTATTGGGCCACCTAAACTTAACTTGTAAATAATGGATTGTGCGGCAGTAGCTTTGACAAGTTCGTCAACCTTGTTTCATTTATGATAGTGTCATGGCCTCCTAATATTAGATATTTAATAATAAACAACGTAAATTCAGAATAATCGTATTAGAATGAAGAAACCTTGGTTTCACGGCTAGTTTACTAAAAAACTGTTGGTCAGAAAGGCATCATGTATGGTATTTTTTGAAAGCTAGCAATGTTATCTTTAAGATGAAAATAAAATATACAGGTTGTTCCATTTAAAAAAAAATGAGTCCAGGGCGTAGTTGCAAAACTTGACCACCCTGTATAACAGTGAATAATTTTAAACAAATTGCAAGCGATTAATGTATTCCAGGATATGTAACGTTTTATGGAATATTTGGTTTTTCCATACCTGTTTCAAATTTTTTTAAAAAATAGCCGAACTGTGAGCATTTTTTCAACTTTAACCGCGTCCCATTCCCTTACTATAAGTTTTAGACCCAATAAACCCTATATCAAAATGATTGTAACGAACAGGAGAATCAATTGGAACAATTATATACAGGGTGTCCCATTTAAAAAAACACAAGTTTGGTTCGCTACGAGTTTTTCGGACCACCCTGTATTATGGCTATAATTTTAAATCATATCGGGTTTGGCTATCGATAATATCCAAAAAAGAATTGTCGAAATTCCTCACCGTTTACTCACAATCGTCCACCCCATCTTTGTTGCACCACCCTGTATATATATATATATATATATATATATATATATATATATATATATATATATATATATATATATATATATATATATATATATACATATATATATATATATATATATATATATATATATATATATATATATATATATATATATATATATATATATACATATATACCTTATTAAATAAATAAAATATGTTAAATAAACTTTTATTTAATCATAAAAAATAATAGTATCTACAAACACATCAACCAGAAAACTATCTGCTTTCAAAGAAAATATAACATCTCAGCAAATTTAAAAAAAAATGTTTAAGCAACTGAAAAACGACTTTCTTACAAACAAAAAGAGACTTTAATTGTGCAAGGCTCAAACACAAGTTATTTGAGAAAGTCACAAACAAAATGCTCTCAGTGCACATGAGAATTCTTCGTGTGCCCAGTGACTGCACAATATACACTGGATCTAGATTTCTCAGGTTTGCTCAGGTATATTCCATATTTGGCACTAACCTCACATTAAATTGAACCTTGTTTTTTTGGTAAAAACATAAATTTAACGATTAACAATGCCAACAATAAAAAACAATGACATTCGAGGATAGGCATGCAATCAAAGGAATTCAATTAAACTGAGACGTCTTAGCAGTAAACAGAAAAATACTTGCCAGGAAATAAACTTTCGATATCAGCATAAATGTTTACCGGCGGTATGATCCATACTAATGCAAACATGGCTACGAAGACTTCGCAGCAATGCAAAAATAAGCGTTTGTTGATGTATCAGTCTTCAGTTAGTAAATGGCGCAAATAGTTTTTAAAATAAATCGATATTCCATATTAATCACCTATTCCATATTTGGTCACTTTACTCTATAAATATATATATATATATATATATATATATATATATATATATATATATATATATATATATATATAATAATAAAGCAAATATTACAAAGAAACAAATGACAAAACATCAAAATCAAAAACAGGAGCGAACTATCAAAACTTCCAAGTGCACCCGATCAATGTCGCTTGTCTTCATCTTTCAGAAAACGAAAGCTCTCGTGGTTACTAGAATATTTTGTTGATACTTGAAACATTACCACCATACCACTCACCGACTAATTCTGCAGATCCGTTGTCAGTCAAACTACAAAAACTTTTAATCTGCAAAGCCCTCGATTTTAACTTGAATTTGCCTGAATTCGGAATCTTGCTGTTCGTACGCCTCCGACAAAAGTCAGATTAGCTATTTTTATTGAATTTTTAAGTCGATGTGTCAATCAGTCAAGGTACAGCTGTTGACAGGATCTGCGGTGAGTTCTTGACTAAGTTTATGCATGGGTTAACAGGGTTTTTGGAAACATGGACGGAGGCAGAATTACATTCCACAGAGAAAGTTTTTTCATATATAATACCATAAGTTTAGTGATATAATTTTGCCAAAAAAATGTTTCAAAATTAACGTTGTTGCAACAAACTTGAATTAAATTATCAAAAATTTTGTAGGGAAAATTATATTACGAATGGCATTCATCATGACTATTTCAGGAATAAATAAAAAAAACTCGGTCAAGTGCAGGCTATACTTGCACAATTAGTGTTTCGTGTCATCAGCCCCCCACTTAACCTGAGCAAACCTCGGCCGCCCGATCTTCGCCCATCTGCCGTGCTATCCGCCGCCGATGGCATCATCGCGGTATCATATCGCGTATGCGCGGAGCTGATTGGGGAGCGTTTCGACTGAGACAAATTAAAAATTTTGAAAAACGCATAAGGACAAAAGTTGTTCCTTATATCGTGGGAAACATTTTTTGTCTAAAAACTGTTCTCTAAAACCAATGGTTTCATAGTGAGGTTTTGCAACTAGCAACGTTAAGCCAAAAACCATAAAATTTAAGGTGGTGTTTCTATTACATGATTTATAAAAAAACCCTAAAAATTCTCTGGTAGGCTTACAGATTCATTTAGCAAATGGGGTAAAAACTCTGACTAAAAAATAACACTCCAAATTTTATCGTTCGTTGGACAAAGACAGCGAGCAAGAGCGGGATAAAAAATAAGATGTATTTCGTAGTTATTTCGTAGTTGCCTGTCAAAAATCATGTGGTGTGCAGAAGAAGTTGTAATTTTCCACATTTTAGTGTCCTAAATTGTGTTCTTATAAGCTATAATATTGGCGAAAATCGTTAGTTTATGCGATTAATAATACCGAGGGCAGAGCCCTACCGAAAAAATAAGTAATAAATGGGTAATTTTTGTGGTGCAGTAAAATTTTGAAGCATCGGTGAAATAACTTTCAAGAAGTATGTTTTAAACTCGGTTATAAACAATTTATTGCTTGATTTTTAACATTTTTTGAGAGGCAAAAGATTTAAGCTAGTAGTATGCTCATCTCATTAATAAATCACGTAATAGGTAAGTGACTATATTGTGTTAATGGTACAACATAGCCTATTTTGCTCTGGTTACAATTTCAACCGAATTCACAAGTGTTCCATATTTTCCGATATTAAGTAAAAAAATTGCATCAATTATTTAAAATACACATATTGGGTAAATTCCGACTGTGGAATTAAAAATACTTTTGATTATTTTCGGTTTTCACTAAGACTGATAAAAATATTATTTAAGTTTGGCAATGCCCGACTGGATCATTTGATTTTTCTTTATAATATTAGAGCCCGTGGCGTCAGGCTCTTCCGATGCGTCGGATAAGGGCCGGCATTTGGGCATTTTTAAAAATAAAAAAAATGTGCGATTTAAGGGGAAAAAATTGGGTATGTCTGTAGACTACCCCAGGAGTCACTCATTGAAATATATGCAGTGAATTATATAACACCCTGTATATATATATATATATATATATATATATATATATATATATATATATATATATATATATATATATGTATATATAAGTCCGCAAGCCGATTTTCTTCTTTCGATCTTATACATGGTACGGACAAGAAACTTCTACTTTTTATTATTATATGTATATATGTATATAAAGTGGGATGTGGGGGAATACAAGGCCAACGCGGACTTTCATTCATACAATACGAAAAATGCGAGTTCGCTCGCTCTGACACAGGTTGAAAAATCCCCATCATTTATGGGAAAGAGGTTGTTTAACAGGCTGCCACCAGGGGTGAGGGACCTCGCATATAATAAATTTAAAGGATTTATAAAGAATCTCCTCACTACAGGGAGTTACTACTCTGAAAATAAATTTTTGTCGGATTAAATAGATTATTGTTAAGTTTTTTCGCGCCTGGTTTGTCTAGTAAGTGTAAGTTACTGTGTGCTATATATATATACATAATCTGTAGAATGTTGACGTGTACGTCCATGTATTTGGCTTACGTACCAATTAAGAAGCTATCTATCTATCTATCTACAGTACATCAGCCATAATAGCACTTTCACATATAAATCACGTGATGTCACAACCGTTTCGCCGGATAATGTTGTGCAAGTTTCGAATTTTGTATGAAAATCTTTAAATTTCTTAATAAAAACCAAAGCAAATAAATAAAAAACAACCACCATGAATCTATGTAAAGAATATAAAAAAATCAGATTTATTTTGATTGTATGCATCTTACCTATTATAATTCTGATCGACTTCAAAAAAAGCTAAGCTTAAGTCTAATTGATGAATTATATTATTGAGAGTTAAGATCATGGGTTGAACGCCACTGGGCGATGCTGTTATTTTAAGTCTCACACAATGATAAAGCAAAAATAACACAAGAGACCATTTTAAATACACTAAAAGTGGACTAAAGTTACTTTTCAAACTAAGGGTACACGACTTCTAAGAAGTCCGACGTTGGGGTTCCAAATTTTTATAACTTTCTGCTTTAATTCAAATTTATTATGGTTTTAAAGTCAAGCAGTCTGCCTAAACAGTTTATTGTTTTATTGAAGTTGGATTTACTAATTCGTGGGCTGAAGCGGAAAATTGCAATTTATATTTTCGACCTCCGTTGGTTTGCTGCAATTATACACATGTTGCAAATGGAACGTTTCTGCAGTATTTGCTTAATTTTAAAATATGCTTGTATTTTCATATACTACATGCTGTGCGCCAGCTCAGATATAAAGTTGTTTTTTCTTTTGTTAGTAAATTAAGATATTTTTAATATTTATGAAACCCCAAAAAAAGAACATAGGTAGCAGAAAACTTGTTAAAAGCTAAATTGCTATTACACTGCTTGCCAAATATGACCAAAATTAATTGCTTCTAATTCAGAGTTTTTCTTTATACAGATTAGGAATTTTCCACTTTTTGACAAGACAGGGGCTGCAGTGCGAAGGTCAAGACACACTTAATCCCGCTTTTAATTAACCAACCAACATGCAACTCGACTGAATAAGTTCTAGTCAAGCCGAATTTTTGTCATTTGCAGCTGAAACCAGAATTAAAATTGTTTTCTTAAAGATCTCTCTTAAATTTCTTTCGTTTTAAAATTAAATTCCAGTTCATTAGCTTCTTAAAAATCCTTATTATAGCTTTATATTAAATTTGTGTCTTCTATGAATAAGACGGATAGCCTTAAATGATTACTCAATCACTTACTCACCGGAAATACCTACCACACACAATGCAATAAGCTTTTATAAGCTCGAGTGGTTTTATTAATATTGACAAGCGTCTGTTTCTTGATTTTTTTTCTTCTTAGAGTAGAATAATTGACTATGCAATGTGGATACTCAATTAGGCATGAATATGCTTTTGATTTGTGCAAAATATTTTTTAAAAGATTTAGTCATTTATTAATGGCAATATCATCTATAATATGTATTTTATATACACTAAGACCTATATTTATATCCTTTAATTTACAAGGATAAGATACAAAGTTTCCAGCCAACCAAATAAAACAGCAAAGTATGGTTAGATTTGTTTTCTACATGGCCTCCCTGTGGACCAATGCATTTATTTCAGTAATGTTCAGTAAGAAAGCGGGACGTTTCTCGTGAATGTTTTGGTTTAGTTGATCAAGTTAGCTCGCAAAAGATTTTGAATTCATTGTTTTCCCTTTTTAAAGGTCATGTATGAGAATAGTGTCTTTGGCATCTCAAAAAAACGGTCAACGTAACTTTTCCGGAAGATGGTACTGGCTTTGCCTTCTTCGGAGTCGGTTCATCTCTGGCTGTTGTTTGGTCATTCGTGTGTAGAGGTAGATCAATGTCTCATCGACAGTAACAAATTGATGTAAAAAGTCAATTGGATTTTGCTTAAATAGTGATAAACATTCATCAGAAACGGTCATTTAGATGAGTTTTTGTTCTGACGTCAGCAATAGAGCATATAGCTTTCTCATATCCATAAATTTCATATAAAATAAGGTTCGTCCACTCTTTTGATATGCCCACAGACTATTTCACCGAACATCAGACGATTATTACTAACACATTGAAGGGCGCTAACGGTATAATAGAGGGTCATGGGAGGGGGTAACTTCCCTGTTTAAAAGAATTATTGTATTTCGACAAAATTAAAGTTTTATATAATTCTTAAGACTAAAAAATGTAGTTTAAAGATAACAAGTGTCTGTACTAGCAGTCATGTCCAACTATATTTAAATATTTTACATGTAAGGACAAGACTGCATTTGCAGGCGTCATTTATATTTCAAAAAAATATTTATTTTGAGTTCAAAATGCGTTCTAATAATAGGAAAAAAGAACAAAAAACATTTAAAAAAATGTAACAATATCTTGGTCAGATTCACTTTGCCATCCTTGTGGCCCTTTGCCATTTTCGTTTTCATCGGTCTCGACCTCATCGTAAAATTTGAGCAATTTTGTTTCTTCTTTCGAATCCGTATTGTTCTGCAAAAAAGCATCAAAACTACAAAAAAAAAACACCTTGAAGTAATCATCTATCAGTAGTTAAAACTAAAAATAAATTTGCTTACCGAAAATAGCAGAAGCAAGATCTTTTTAAAAAAGTAATATTTGTTCACCTTGTGTACCTGGTAAAATAGGGCCGTAGTTTTAGTAATCGGGTGATCACAAATGCAGGAATTTGAATCAACCTACTTGCTTAGATCACAGCGAAAGTATAATTTATTTACCTTTTTAATTTTTCGGCTTAAATTTTTATTTTAAGCAATTTTTAAAGACAAAATCTCAAGTTACATAATATAAAATTTAAGCTAATGTTCTAAAGCTTCATCAAAATTAAAGAGGATTAATTTTTTATATTTTCCTTCAAAGGTATAAAAAACTAAAAGAGACCCGTTAATTTTATAACTTTGTTGCCTTTTCTTTTTTGACTCCATTAATAAATTTATCTGGCACAATATGTCAAAAACATAAACGGGATTCACTAAAGAGGTTTAATACTTAAGTAGTGGTTTAAATTTAGATCTTCTCGATGATGAGTTAGGCTTTGACAAGTTTTTGTCCTGTTATTGTTACAAATCGTAATTAAAAACCAGTACGAGTATTAGCTGCGATTTGCTCGTTTTAAATAATTTTTAATCTTGTTGCTAAAATGAATTTATTTTTATTATTGTGGAAAATACAGGCGTGTATTTAAGGGAGTGGCAGGGGCGCACCCTTAGAGCCTTATACAAGCCAACCTGGACAAACATTTGTCATCTATGGAAGGTCTATAATGAATTATACCACAAAAATATGAATAACAGATCTATGATACGAATATGGTATATAAAAAGTTCAAGCCTTTTTCGGCATTTTTGATTTACGTGCTCTTAGATGGTTTCTGAAAATATTCCTTACTAAAGGAAACAAATATCCAAATAGGTTTTTTTTTAAAAAACATCATTTTTGAGCGCAATGTTTTTTGAAAAAACAGCTTTTTCGGAAACGGATTTACGAAATTTTTAGAAAATGTTTTCTCAAAAACGTATTTCGAAAGTACCTTTTTTCAAAAATATCTTTCAGTTGTTCAGAAATAGGTATACAATTTCAAAAAAAAATATTAGGCTATGAACTTTACTAGCTTTGAAAATGTTAAATAGAAAAAAGCTATCCTGAACAAACCTAAACAAACCCTTTTTGAGTTTGAGTAGAAGACCACTGCCAGACAAACACTGATTATTTTCTTGTTATGTTGGGATCATCTACAATATCAAATATTGTATATCAAAGTAATTTGTATGCAACACAAAGACCTCAATCTAAAAGAAAGTGAATCGCTAGCATTTATTGGTCTTTATTTCTTTATGGTATACCACTGTTTGCCCAGTTATAAGCACTATTGGTCATCAGCTCCAGATTTGGGTGTGGCTACAGTAAGTTAAGCTATGACGAGAAACTGATTTCAAGAAATTTTGTCATTTCTACATATAAATATAACTTCCATTCCTATAGATTATATCATGCAATATAATGATATGGCATAAAGTAATAAATCAAAATAAAATCTAAATTACAACACACATATAGGTAATCCCAACGGGACTTTAAAAGTCCTACCCCCTCCCCAGTTATCTAAGAAAAAATATATAAAGAATGTTTTTACATGTTCATGTAAACAACCAAAACTACATATATACAAAGGAAAGTAATATTTTCGTTTTTTTAACATCATGGGACACAAAGGGTTAAGCTTAAAGTCCGCGTGGGCTGACTGAAAAAAAAATAAGAATAATTGTCTGTTCTTTCTTGAACTCCTTAATTTAAACCCATGATTTTCAACTCAGGTACATAGCTGTCAAAATAAACCAGACAGTGAATTTTCTTGTACATTTGAATATCTTATATCATTTCCCACAAAAACTCTTCTTTTATTTCATCAATTATAAGAATACTACCAATAAATCACGATAAAAATTTATTGGGGCAATTACACTTTCACACATTCTCTTGGAAAATAAACCTAATTTTTCAGTTCCAATCACAATGCCTCTATTGACCCCTATCTGAAGAATTGTGGTCAATAAAACAGTTTACTGTAACCACTGCTGTCATAACTAATAAATTTTCTTCATTGTCGAATTATCTTTCAAGAAAAAAATCTGCTTCGTCACTTTAAACGAGAAAGAAGCCCTCTCTTTAAAGGTGCAACTAGACCATTAATCCAGTGGCGTATCTAGAAGTGGTTTGTATCGCCCATTACTATAATTTTGTGTTTTTTGCCATTGTTCCTATTTATTATTAAAAGACAATGACAGAAAAAAAGATGCATAATTCTTAAATTAAATCAATATTTTTCTACTTTTTTTAATCTCCTCGCCATTATGCTTGCGCCTGATGCTCTGCGTCACTGCAGTGTTTTGAATTTTTTATGGTCTGTTGTTATTGTTTTATGTTCTTATAGGGCAAAAGTCTGATGGATAACTGTCCTGAATCGATTACATGCAGCAGCACCAACAATTTAATTAAGAGTTGTCTAATTGGACACTTGTAATAAGACAGCACTCATGGTAATATCATTGTCAAAGATGACTTTAAACCTCAAATAAATGTATTGCTTGATTAAAAATTTTGAATAACAGGGCTATTAATGACACAAATTTATTATGTCTAATATAACTGATATATGTTTCAGAAGTATCCTAAGTGATCACAACATCTAGGGGAACCAGGGGCAAGACGGGGACGCTAAGCATTTATATTAATAAAAATAAAACCAATCAATTAAAAAATAAAGTTTATTCCAAAAATTCTTTGGATAACATCCATAACTCTTTTGGCACAAAAATATTGGGCTTAACTTACACCAAAAAACTAAAAAATATATTTATTTAAAAACAAACACATATCCCATCTTGCCCCGTACCCGGGGTAAGATGGGGTTTATTTACAAATATCACATGTGTGGCTGATTTTTAAGGGGTCACCTTCGTCTACGCCGGCACAAGAATTGTGGGACCAGTTTTGGCATATTTGACAAGCAATCCATCCTTCAGTGGACTCCGAATACCTGTCACCGCAGTATAAACATTCACGGCCAGATTCACTAAGAAGGTTTAAGATTTAGTACTGGTTTAAATTAAGATCTTGTAGTTGATCAGTTATGTTTTGACAAGTTTTTATCCTGTCGTTGTTAATAAGACGTCATTAAAAACTTATGAATTATTCGAATATTTCAGCGATTTGCTTGGTTTCCAAATGATTTTCATCTTGGAACGGGTTGCTAGAGTGAATTTAGTTCTATTGTTGTCGAAAGTGCGTACTGAAATTGCCCTGTTCTTTATAAATTTGCGAAAAAGCTCCGAAATAAATTCATAGTATAAAATTTAGTTGTCTTATTCTTACAGTTGTCAGTTTAAAACTTTTGGTTGTCAAATTAGACCGGACTAGCGTTGGAGAATCTGGCTGTCAGTGTTATCTTCAGCTGTATTTAGAGGAACAGCATGTGTGTTGTTCGTTTTCTTTTGAGGCTGTCTTTTCTTCTCACTTTCTGTTTTCTTTTTGTTTTTTTTTCCTACGGAGGGAGTATTCTTGGCATCTTCAAGTTCTCTTTTATACGGCGTAGAAGTTAGGATTGCCGTCTTGCCTCGACGGCAATTCTTTTTTCTAGCTTTCATTTCTAAACAGGCATTATCTGAGTTGGAGCATAGTGTTCAAAGCCCATTTCTCTGTTTAAAACCTTTGCAACTGCTTGTTTCATATTTTCTTTGGACCACTCTCCTCTCGTTGATTTTTTTTATAATTGCGAACCATTCTGCTGCAAATAAAAAAAACCTATTTTAATTGATTATGCATTTATTAATAAGTTATTAATTTTTTAGTAGGATATTTTACACAAGAAATATTGGTTGGGGCAAGATGGGGTACCCGACAAATATAATACCCCATCATGCCCCAAATGACATTTTTTTTTAAAGTGTTTTCTTACCTTTTACAGTCGACTTTAAGAAATAAATGTTTTTGCCAAAAGATGCCTATATACTGGTACACTGCAGAAAAAATAATGTATTTTGCTTTAACTTGATGTACACTTTTTGCCACACGATGTTTTAAGCCACAAAATAAGATCACTCACACGTAAAACAAAAAAATCGATCCTAACTTCCGAAAGGTGTGCTTTGATCGGATGTTTTGCAAACACTGAGCGATGTTATTGTCTAGCGGGTCCAAGGTTATGCAATAAAGCTATCCACAAACGTTAGTTTTTGTAGTAACTAGGGTACCCCATCTTACCTCATGACCCCGTCTTGCCCCTGGTTCCCCTATAGTTTACTAAAAATGGATATACAAAAATTTCCTATAAAAAAAATTTTCGAGAGCTTATTTTTTCGAAAATATACATCATTTCGTAAGAGAGAAGTATCATTTGCCATTCTCGAAAATGTGAAAAGTGAGTTCCAAAATCAACTTTATTACTGTCAAGAAGTTCATGGTGGTCATTTTCAACAACTTCAAAAGTAATAAGAGAAATAAAAGTACTCCAATTTTTACTTTTTTTTCACGATTTTTCATTTTTAAAGATTTGCCATTTAAAATCGAATTAAGATACAAACCTATGTTTAAAATGTTTCTTTTTTGAAGACCTTTAAAATGACACACGGCATAGGGTTGCATTTAAAATTTTTACCTCAACTCCCTAACGTCACCCCTCAAGGGAGTTGAAAAAGTTAAACTACATGAAAAAGTAGATTTAGTAACCAATAGGATACCCATAAAATTTGTTCTCTATCTTTATTAATAGCAAAGATATTTGCCCATACTAAGACTTTTGGGCCCCCTGTATACATGCATGTATATTAGGCGGGGCAGTCTTATTACAATAGCCTCTATTTTTTCATCACTCATTATTCGTATCGATACCTACATGTTATTCGTAATTTAAACATCTGCTGCTGCGATGAGCAAATAACGTTGCCAATTCTTACTGTGTTTTGTGTTTATACTTTTACTTCTATGTTTATACTTTACTTCTAAGTGCCCATATAGTCACTTGGGGACACAGTTCAGAAGCCAAAAGACTGTTTGTTTTGCAGAACTGATTTTTGCGCCTAATTTAAAATATAATGAATTTTGTAGTGATACTTATAAGAATAGAATTCTGACACTACCATCCATTTATTTATACAAACTGCAGGTGTACATTTTCCAAAGGCATAATGAACTACCTAAAATTAAAGACACCCACGGACATGCGTCAAGGCAATCTAAGGAATTATGCTTGCAGAGATTTAATTACTAATCACACAAAAAGACACTCTATTACAATGGTTGTAATTTATTTAACATTCTTCCTGAGCCAATTAAGAGTTGCTCAGAAATACTTAAGTTTACATAAAAACCAAAGCGATTTTTGACTGATCTAGTTGTTTATGACATTAGGTTTGCTCAGGTTTGCTTTCGTTGAAGGCACAAAAAAAGCTGTTAATATGTATACCGCGCAATTCTGGTGTTTCTTCTTAAAATGTTTTTTGTTTTTTGTAACTGTTTTTTGGTACCTAATGTGTTGTTCCTGATGTATGTTCGACTTAAATTAGAAAACAGAAATATATATTTATACTCGTACATATGTATATATGTACACAACTTTTGTTGTTTAATAAAGTTATTTTTATTTTTAATATGTTGGGTTAAGCTTTTAAGCTTTTGGCACTGCTTGCTACCTTGAATGACAAACTAAAAAACGGTTAATTTATTTGCTATTCAATCCAGTGCAGTGGAGCTAACCCTTGTTCGATTTATTGTTAGTTTGCTAGTTAACATTACTTTTTTCTCTTTTTGAATTACTCGGATACTCTAGATAATAATTTGAGTTATGAATTTTATACTCAGATTATATCGATTCGATTCAAATTTTCCCAGCTCCGCCACTGAAAAAAGTCATTGCACACGCATGCATCTGCCTTTCAAAGTCACCGTCATTGCACCACTTCAGGCGTACGGGACCCCGGGGTGTTATTGTTGGCATTTATGCCACTTTTTGCCTTTTTCAAATTGGGGTTTCATACGATTGTTTTCCCAGTTGGAGGTCCGAAAGGATCCTCTCGGCGGAATTATTGTGGCCTGACCCAAAATACCCTCAAATGAATTAAATTATTGAATAGAATGTTATGGTTTCCGGATTCTGAGAAATAATGTCTATCAATTTTGGAGAAAACTTGTGTTTTTTTAAGGTAAAGCCGTAAAATAAATATTACACGATGTACAGGTGTGAACTAGCTGAATGTGCCAATCTTAAGGCTTGGAATTAAATAAATATTGGTTTTGCTGTACTTATTTCTAGTTTTTGGCCATTTCACATACAATTTATAGAAATCCATAGAGAGCGGAAGCTCTCACGGTATTGATCAACAAAAAAATCGTGCTACTGGTGTTCGTACCACGCCATATCGTAGATTATGATCTTCTAGTACTGCAGAAAGTTTCAGGTATAAATAAGGAAGAAAATGGACAAAGTTATCATTGTACTTCTGATTTCCTCGTATTACCACAAAGATTTTAGAATTTCATCCTAGAATTTACTATGAAAAAATATGATTTAGAGTAAATATGTTTAACATGATAAAATCACTAATTTATTGAACTCCCTGTGCGACCTCTTAATCACAGGTTAAGATGTAAGCTCATTTCAACGAGGTTCTAATAACGCCTGATGCACAGTGTCAATATCATTATCCAATCAGAGATGTCTCTGTAGACAACATAATTACCATGTAGCCGGTAATTTATATCGTATTAACCAACTCGGCCTGGTTTTTTTACTTTGCGACTGGCTGCGAGGGATCGCTGGGTTAGAACTTGCACCGCCTTTCAGAGCCAATTATTTTCTTTGACAATGGTAATTTAATATCAGTCAAAAGCTGTTGCACTGCTTGAGTCGAAATAAAGGAGAGATTTAATAGGTAATGTAAATTTTCTAAAGGTCAACAATATACAGGGTATTCCAAGTTTTCTATACCTTAGATGCACCTAATTCTAATTCTCTGAAAAAAAATTTTGCTCGAGAAAAAATACTATTCAAATTGAAAAAAAAATCTTTAATACAAGACTCCCCGGTTTGCTGACCATCAATAAAGTAAAGTTGTGTTCTATGTCAAAATATGGTGTTCGTTTACTCAATTTCATAAAATTGAAGAGACATAGTGCACAAACATGGCAAATATGCAAACATACACTTGGAGAAAGGTTAAACTTTGTTGCAGAATTCTGCGTACTAGAAGAAAGAGCAATTTGTGCAACTTTTTATACAAATTATGCAGTTCTTTTGTGTTTTTAAGACACACAAAATATTTAAAGTAATTTGACAAAAGTTGTACTGAGAACTTAAACAAATTTGTTTCAACTAACAAAAGATGGGGCTCCATAACACGGATTTAAAACATTAGTATTTTTTCTTTTAGAATGTATGTTTCCTTTCCAGTGTAAAAGTTTGTACCACCATAGAGACTCCTTATCAAAAAACTAAGGCTCTGTTGTGTGAATTTTATTTCACTTTAATGTCTGTGATCACATATATGGAGCTTTTCTGGATTCCGTTGATAGCAGGCGTATACAAAAACTTAACTAGCGTCCAGTGTTATTAATTAGGAACGCCACTAAAATATAAATGTAAGTCGAATATCCCAAACCAACTTCCCGAAAGCCATAAAAAATCATCGTTTTTGAACTCATAATCATTATGCTCCTCCGAAATTAAAACTTCCTTATATTTAATTTTAATTAATTTACACTCAAGGGCCCTACTTTCAGATTGTGTTTCAAAAAGTTTAAAAATTTACTCGATTTCTCCAACTTTTTAAAAGGCCCGTCGAGATCAAAGGACTACTTTCTGATATAACAAGATTTAATGTGCTAATTATGCCGAAAAAAATTTCAGCTGCTTCCAAGGAAACTGCTTCTGTAAAATAATTTTCAAAATAAGTGCTTTTAGGTGGAAAACGCTTTATCAATTAAGAAATTTTTAAATTGGTTAAATATTTAATACTTGGGAAAGTTAAAAGTAGTTTCTAGTTGAAAACTGTTAACAGAACTTAGAAGACTTCTAATATAAAGATCCTTGGTTAAAATGAAGATAATGAAAAATTTGAATTTCTCAACATTTATTTGAAAGTGACACTTTTCATTATATCCTTTTTTATTATGAAAAATATATCAAGTTAAGATGGAAACTTTACCTTTCCTTTTTATATGAACTATTATGGAAACATTTTTATCTCAAATGTTTGATAATGAAATGAAAGGATATGATATACTGTCACTCTTTACCACATCTGAAGATTTCTTTGTCCATATTGATCATATATTCAGACAGCTACATTGTTACAGATCAGGTTATATCTAAAACGAATTTAAATAAACCAATTGAACTATTTCAAATGAGAAAAGTTACATCACTTTTACCAAACAAATGAAACTTAAGCTTTTTTTGTATAAAAACAATAAACTGTAGGTAACATAAGATTTAAAAAATGTCCTCAAAGTATGACGTGGAATCGCTCACGCATGTCTTGAATTATTGAAAGGTAACATAGGTGAATGAAAAATATCCCCAATCAAACCTGTCAAGTTCTGAACTTTTTATTTTTAAGAAAATTAACTATGGTAATCACGGCAGAACATAAAGCTTTTTATAATCGAAAGTTTTCCAAATGGTAGAAGGATTGATGGCCAGCGGGTTTATTCAACACGGGACGTCATTTACGATTTTTGAATAGAACTTCCACGCATAGTCATAGATTTCGACAAGTTTCGCCAAGTTTTGACTAGATCTGTGGCTTTGTTTAGAGAAACAGAAAGTTTTTTTTATCTCGACATCCCACGTATACTTCAAGCCTAAGCACTAACGTACCGTAAGCGTCTGAGAGAAGTGTGAATAGAAAGGAAGACAGTGGGAGACCCAAAGTTTGCACTGCACAAAAAGTAGAGGAAATGATGCAAATTGTTAATGAACAAACGAACACCCACGTATACTTCAAGCCTTAGCACTAACGTACCGTAAGCGTCTGAGAGAAGTGTGAATAGAAAGGAAGACAGTGGGAGACCCAAAGTTTGCACTGCACAAAAAGTAGAGGAAATGATGCAAATTGTTAATGAACAAACGAACACCCACAAACCCCTATTCGGCGTTTAAGCCAGCAAGTAAATGTATCTTACGGAACCTTCAATACAATCCTGAAATGTGACCTGCATATGCACGCTTATCGTCTAAGCTCAGTCCAAGAATTGCTGTCAAACGACAAGTCGTAGCGAATGCAATTTTCATAGTGGTTTATGAGTAATTTGCATAATAGTGAAAACATATTTGAAAAAACCTTTTTTACTGACGAGGCATGGTTTTACCTCTCTAGTGATGTCAATTCTCAACAAATGAGAATATGGAGTTCTGAAAATCCATATTTCCTTATAGGGAAGCCTCTGCATTCACAGAAAGTTGGCGAATTTTATTAGCCTATCGAAAAGAAGGTTCATTGCACGGATTTCTTTTAAAAGGACTCTCAATTCGGCGCGATGCTATAATGAAATTTAAAAAAAAATTGTAAACGCATTAGACGATGAAGAGATGCGACAGGGCTACCTCCAACAAGATGGCGCACCAATTCACGTACCTAATTCTTGATAATTTAAATTTTTTGAAAGAACTTTTCGAAAACCGAATCATTAATCGCAATATGCCAGTTAGGTTGCCACCACGGTCCTGCGACCTTACGCTGTGCGATTTTGTTTATGGCCACATATTAAAAACTCGGTTTTCAAAACCTTTTGTGAAAATTTAGAAGACCTACGGGCTAGAATTACAAAGAAATTTTAGGAGATTAACAACTCCCCCCCAGTGGCGATCCGTGGTCAATAAAAGAGGTGAAGCCAAAAAAGTTATAATATGAAGCATATAGTTATATTTAAAACATACATCAAAACGTAAAATAACATAAAACGGAAATCAAATGGCAAACTTAAAAACAAACTAAGAAATGCAAAATTATGTTTTACAGATTAAGTCTATCTTTCTGTTGCACTTAGTCGCAAACGATCCTATTACTAAGTTATAAAATGAGTCAGAAGAATAAGTACATTTTAATTATTAAGCCTTTTCTATAGACACTACAGCCAAACCATTTAACCTTTCTTGTGCAATCGAATTTCTCGAATAAGTTTTATGAGTTTTAAAGCTAAAAAATTTCTTTCAATTGAAACCGATGCTCCAGGTAGTGTTGGCTATTAAACAACAATTTGTACATTTCTGATAAAACCTCGTTTAGACCATTTTTGTACATTTTGTCTCTATAATCTCTGGCAAAGATAAGGAACGGAACTGTTTATCAGCAAAAAAAAATTGTAAGCTCGGTTTTGCATCGGTCTTTTTGGAAAAGATTTTTATAACTTTGAACTAAATTGTTAAATAACTGATTTAGAAATGAGACGTCAAAATCGGCAAAAAGCCTCTGGTTAAATTAGGTTCAAAAATAATAACTTATTAATACCGTTAAATCGATCTGTAATTTGATTATTATCAAGCACTTCATAAAATAACGCCTGGTAAGTCAATGTAACATCATTGTTAATTAGGTCCTTATTTTCGGTTCTTGCCCGTATACTTGTATAATAGTACTTCTGAAGTAGGTCTCCCATTACTAACAGTTTCATTTTTTTCGCGTTGAGAACGCATAGAAAATGATGTTTGCCGCAGCAATAAAACATCATAAAATAACGTAGCTCCGTTCTCAAATAAAATATCTAGAAATGAGGAGGCCAAGCGCTTTACAGGCCTCTCTTCACTATAAATTCGCACGTGGAAGCAACGAATAAAGTAATGTTCAAAATATACCGTTGGCTTTTACTGCCATAAATCAACTACCTGATTGAACCCCATTGTGTTGATCCCAACATCTTTAAACTGCAATGAATGGGCGCAGGGGTGGATTTTGTTTTTATATGCATACATATTCTCTTATTTCAAAATTATTTATTCATGTTAATATACCTACACAGCACTTACATACGTCCAAAATCCAATAAAACAAATACAATCATAATAAGTCTAAAATACATAAGAAAATACATTATCAAACAATACTACATTCAATAAATTATTTATAAAGAGACAAATTATTGGAAAATCAAAAAATGTAATTATTTTATTTATACTTAATTCTATACAATATTTTACCTATTCTATATTCAGTTCTGTCTCACTATCACTATTATCTTCATCTAAACCTAAACTAATTATTAAGGGTTGAACACTATCACTAAGAATCAGATAAGAGTTTTCCACCTTAATCACGTGTTGTAGACAATTCTTCCAACTGTCCGTAGAAATATTATTTACATGTTTTTGTATTAATTCCACCACAGATTATGTACTTAATGTGGGAGTAGTATTTTCTCTCCTAACATTTGATTTTAATTCGTGCCATATTTGTTCAATTTGATTAAAAACGCAATAGTAGGGGGGAAGACGTAACACTGTATGACCGTTTTCGGCGGCAAGTTTATCACACACATATTCTTTTTCAATATTATAAGCATTTAATACTTGAAGAAGTTCTCTTTTTTTGTAAGATCCTTCAAAAAATATATCATTATTTAACATATAATTTTGAATTTCTGGCTTGGTGCTGTTGGAATTTGGGACTAATTTTGTCTGATGAATGTGATAACTAGCATTATCCATTACAATAACGCTATTTTTGGGAATATTTTTAAGAAGGCGATATTCAAACCATTCTTCAAAAAGCTTTGCATTCGTATCTTGATGGTAGTCCAAATAGGAATCTGCAATGTTCTTGGCTGAAAGCAACAAACAGTTTTGAACAAATCCATTTTCTGAACCTGCATGTATGATGGTAATTCTTTTGCCTTTATTCGAAGGAGCCTTGGTTTGACATTTTTTTGAAAAATCATTCCATCCTTTTTTTGGGGTGTCATGAGTATCAAACCATGTTTCATCAAGGTAGATAATTGGCCGATTCTCCAATCTATACTGTTTAATACTCGTCAAATATTTAAGACGCCATTTCCGTAAACGCTCCGATTCCATTAAAACTTGTTTTTTGTCAATGGCGCGATACTTAAAACCCATTTGAAGTAAAATTCTCCTTTGGCTTGATATGCTGCATGAAATATTTGTTTCGTCTTTTGCTAGCCTAATTTTTAATGATTTTAATGTGGGTACAGATTGTTCTTCATACATAGCATAAATTTTTCTTCTTAATAGGTCCTTATCACTCTCGTTTATACTTCTTAATTGGCCAACGTCGTTTCGTTGTTTTCTTGCATTAATAGGTTTCATTGTTATGTCCTTTATCGAAGTTAAGGGAATTTTAGCTAAAGCACTAGTTTCTGCTAAAGCAGCATTTTTATTCAAACCCCTTCTTAGTAAAGATGAATATACATTTTTGACTATTTCTTTCGCATCGGGTGATAAATGCTTCTTTTTAAAGATACACTTCTAGCTGCACCATCAGCATGAGTCCATGGACGCCACATTATACTTAAAAAATAGTTTAACTAAGTAAACTAAATAGTTAAAATAAAAAGACAAAATTAGCGCACACAACTCGCACCTCACACAGGAAAGCTAAAAAGGTGACTGAAGGTGCCTTAATAAAATATCATTATATATTATTAATATTAAGTGCTTAAGTTACAGGTAATTAATTTAATTACCTGTAAAAATTTAATTTTAACCATTTTTTCCTAAAATGAATTGGAAAATAATAATCTTAACAATTGGTATAATTCATGTCGCAGGTAAAATATTAAGGGCCAGCCCTGTCTGAAAGGGATGGACATTTATGAGCTTTTATAGCCTAAGACATCATTAAGGATTTATTGCAGTCAAAAAATCAACGGTATATTTTGAAGTTTTTCAAAAATAATAACTTATTAATACCGTTAAATCGATCTGTAATTTGATTATTATCAAGCACTTCATAAAATAACGCCTGGTAAGTCAATGTAACATCATTGTTAATTAGGTCCTTATTTTCGGTTCTTGCCCGTATACTTGTATAATAGTACTTCTGAAGTAGGTCTCCCATTACTAACAGTTTCATTTTTTTCGCGTTGAGAACGCATAGAAAATGATGTTTGCCGCAGCAATAAAACGTCATAAAATAACGTAGCTCCGTTCTCAAATAAAATATCTAGAAATCAGGAGGCCAAGCGCTTTACAGGCCTCTCTTCACTATAAATTCGCACGTGGAAGCAACGAATACCAATTGCGTGGAAGTGAGTAATATAAATATACTAAAAATAAAGACAGAACCATTCACACACGTCCAGAGTTCCAGAGACGAGCTGCTTCGAGAGTCTAGCGCTCACCACGCCTCTGCTGCATAGGCCGTTCTCTCATAGAAGAACTTATTGTTAACATACAGCGCGTACTGCGAATATCGCATGTGGTTCTTTTTTAGTCGAATATATTGTCGCAAATATTAGCGCTTCCCTTGTAAATAAAAGTGGCTTTATAGACGTTTGGCTAAACCTTTCCACCTTTATAATTGCCAAATTTATATAATAAATTTTAGATTTGAAGTAATGTGATGAAGAAGAGCAAAACAAAACATGTTAATCAATCTTACGATAATTTTCATTTTTACATTTTAAATTAATTGTAGTGAGGCCGGGCCTCACCTGCCTCATGCTACCGATCGCCACTGCTCCCCCCAAGTGCTCACCAATGTTATTGATGTTGGAAAAAGAAGAATGAGGACATGTTTGGAAGTAGAAGGTGGACACGGCTCTCATTTAGTTTAGATTTATAATTTTTAGGTTCTTTGTTTTATTTATATTTTTAGTTCTGTATTATGCAATGACAATGACAATAATGTAATTTCAGACCTTGACAGCTTTATTTTTCATTCACCTATACCTTTTACCTATGTTACCTTTCAAGATATGCGTGATGGATCCACGGCTCGATTCACGGCTTACATAAGGACGATTTTTTTTTTGATCTTACATTACTTGAATGTATGATTTTCCGTTGTATGCCATATGTATTTCTTTCATGTTACTAATTTCCAATAGTAACCGGAAACAAACCGATTAATTATCATATAATAAAAGAATGAAATTTTCATATTTATGTAGATTGCTGTTACATACTACAGTTGATGGTATTGTGAAGTCAAACCAGACACCAGCATGCTTCTGAGAAAGTGATCGATGTATGTCTGTTGCTTTATCAAGAATCTGAATAAACTGATAGATGTTGATAAGGTTCAGTATTTTTGAAGCTCTATACAAATATTATTAATTTTTTCATTCCGTATATCACTAAAATAAGTTATACGAGACTCGCCTATCACTGGACCGAATTATTATTAATTGAGTATTTTATTTCAGGTGCACAGTGGGTTTGTAGGTAACATATATGTGTCATCATGCGACTTGTCACGTGCTTATATTAATGATGGTGAAATGAATCTGCGAAATTTTAACACAGGACTTTAATTTTGCCCAACGTTTAGCAGAGAATACATGAAAGTTATTACCTAAATGAAAATTGCGCCCTAAGATATGGATTAATAACTCTTATTATACAACAATGATATGAACATATTTTTTCAAAAGCGAAAACAGAATATTTTGAAATTATACTTTTTCGCAAAGTAAGTAAAATAAAGACAAGGGAGTTTTAGTTACTGCTAAATGTTAAACGTAAAAGTCTTCGCTGGCTGGTCATGAAAACAAGTTTGTTAGCTCGTTGAGCAGAAAAGCGATGGTTCTTAAGAGGGGCATCAAATTTCAGAAGAATCTTCCTAAAAAGAAAAACGGTCAAATGTGAGCTCGACTCGCTCATAGAGGGTTCCGTAAGACATACAATAGTGTGAATTTCTTACAGAACGAAAGTTCCCAATACCTATGGCATCGTCGAAAGATGTTGTAAATAGTCTATTCACCTGCTTATCGCGCTGTAAATCCCCCCTATGCCGTTGCTCGCCTCTAGCCCAAGCCCGTAGCGCTCGATTCCTGGCAAAACCAGGCGCGGGTTAGACCGGGTCAGTGGCAGACTAACCATTTTGCACACTAGAGAATAGCCTAGCGCCCCCCTCACAGGGGGCATCGAAGAGGCCCCATGTTTTATTAAGTTCCATGCCGCAATAATTTTATCTAGGAAAATGTCATGTTTTCTATATTGTACTTTATTCCAAACTACACGACATAAAAATTGAGGACTTTTGCTTAAAGAAAGGAAATGCAATTAAAAAAAACTCTGGGGTGCTACTACATTCACGGCGACTGGCGACAATTTTGACTCTAATGACATTTTCCCTGTGACCAGTTAATTGCCTTTGTATTTGATAATCATGTGACTGAAAAGCGATATCGCCAGCAAAAGTGAACATAGTAGCATCCCTAGTTATATTTGATTTATTAAATCAAAATATTCTTTATTGTCAAAGAACAAAAAAAATATTATTGACAAAGATAATATATAAAAAACAAAAAATATAAAATTAAATACACACAAAATACAGACGTGTCCCTAGCTTAACTAAATTAGTCATAAGTCATATAAGTCACATATAAAAAAAACATTTAAGCTTTATAACTCACATTTAAATAATATAAAACAATTATCATAAAATGAAACAAACAAATAAAAATAGGCGAAGCAAATTATTAAAACCTCTCACAAAAATACTTATCCACATAATAGTGGGTGGGCTTTACCCAACAAAAGCTGTTTAAGTTTATTTTTAAATCTTATATGGTTAGATATGTTTTTAATAGAAATAGGTAAATGATTGACATTAATACATTATTTAAAATAACAGTTTTTTTACTAAAGTGCTCGAAGGTCTTGGTAAACTTAGGATATTAGAATTTCTGGTATTATAGGGTAACAATAGACTCCTGTAGTCTTCTCCTCTTTTAAAAATCAAGCATGCAGTCCAAAATATATAAACACGTCAGTGTGAATGCAAATATGTTCAATATCCAGACCCGTTCCTATAACTGTAACCCTCCCCTGTAAAGCTTGAAACACAATTATTCAGCCAGCAAAAATGCTAAAACAATTAATACACTCTCTTATGAGATGTGACTATTTATAAAGTTTATATTAATTTCTTCGGAATTTCTTCAGCATTATTGCCGATCGGTTCCGGCTGAATAAGTGGTACAAGCTTAAGCTTTAAAATAAGGGACTTCCCCGCAGGATTTAGGAAATGACACAAGAAATATGGCTCTAGTCTTATAGCTCTTACCCCTGTGCTCTCACCCCTGTGCAATGTGAGGATTGCGAGGTGGTTGATTTGCTGAATTTGCTCAGGTTTGGTTGCGACGCTGATAACTACCTTAAGGTATAACAAATCAGCTAGGTCTTGCCCTGTATATGTATTATCAGGACAAATCAGGTCTCAGTCATAACGCAGGATTAGGGACGCTACTGATAATAAGTAACTCTCTAACACCTACCTGTGTTTTATGATAAGTTGTATATAATGTATTATCACGATTAAAATAAACCTGCTTAATTATGCGAGTATAAAACCCGAGATAAAACCCCTTTCAGTAAACAGTCACATGGGAGATTTTTACTTGCACTATATATTTCCAGTTCAATTTTACGAACACGTGTTGTGACACCATTACGGGAAACTGCAATTAAACTATACCTGAGTTACTCTACTGCTCTCTGGAAGATAGTGGCTGAACTTTAGGGCAAGCAGCTGATTGTTGCGCACAGCTCTGTAAGACCGTTTTTTTTTCTCATGCCCCTCTTCAAAAATGTTACACTTGTTTACAATGTTTTATATGCAGGTCTCGAGGTCTTTGCGTTTTAAAAATTACAATAAAGAGTTAGTAAGAGTCCCCTGCATCCTCTAAATACTTCATCTCGTTAGCCAAGAAACGTGTCGCGTTGAGCACATACACATGCAGACCGAAACTCTTCTTATTCTGGGGGATGTCAAGTGCGACTCATGAACGGAGAAGAAAAGGGAGAACAGTCCCACTTTGACATAATTGATGAATCGTTTTTGACGGCGTATTTTGTTCCTAATGTAATCTGTCTTGTTTTAATTAGTGACTCTGTTTGAAACGCAATTATTGAGTTTTAGTGCTAAAGTACATAGAGTAAATGCGTTTAATGGAAAATTATGTTGGAATGTATGTTTTCTAAATGTTTACTGAATGGTATAGCAAATAATAACAAACAATGAAGAAAAATTTGGATAATATGACACTGGTGATTAGTAATGAATGAATTTATTTATACAGCCTGATCATAAAGAGGTTCTAAGCAAGTTCTAGTCAAAATAAAAATACAGATATTAAGGTAACCAATTTTACTGGAGCTGTAAATGTTTTTATTAGAGAAAGGAAGCCAAATAGTGATGCCCAATATCAAATAAGGCTCTTTCTAAGAAGCAAACACCCATCAACTGGAATGTGTTTTGAAAATGTTCATTGAATTGTATAGCAAATAATAACAAATACCGAAGGAAAATTTGGATAAGATGACACTGATGATTAATAATGAATGAATTTATTTGTTCAACTTGGTCTCAACGCTGCTCTAAGCAATGTTGACTCAAAATATGAAAAATACAGATATAAAATTAGCCGCAGCTGTAAAAGTTTTTACTAGAGAAAAGTCGCCAAATATGGAGTAGTACACCCAATATGGAATACCTCCATTTCTAAAAATCAAACACCTAAATACCGGCCAACTTAATATAAGCTATGTCACTTACTCACTTTGGCATCGTATTCATTGTGGCCAGTCAATCGGGTGAACGCCAAGGCCTTAGAAGGCTTAGAGGTTCAGTTTTTGTTCTTTGAAGCTCAGCAATATTTTAAAGTGCACACAATTTAACTATTTCTTATTTTCAGTATATTTATGGCATATTTTTCGATGCTTCATTGATTGTTGACAGGTGTGTTTGGATATCCATAACTCCTTTTATAGCTATATACTTCTTTTTGTACAACACTAGTGTTTTTTCTTCTAGAGAAATTCCAAGTATGATGGTCCAATTATAAAACATAAAAAACTTGATACTGCCATAGGCCAGGCAATAAACAATCCCCAAGAGCTCTGTTTTATCTGTGAATGGCATTATTAAAGGTTCCTATTGAGAATTATGGATCAAGTGTATAATCTGTAGACTCTGGGCATGTAATGATTGTGCTGGACCAGAGTTTGATACTGAGATTTATGATTTTTGCACATAAATTGCTTTTCTTATTTTTAGATCCAACGTGACAACTTTTGAAGATTGTTAATTATATAAAAAAAAGTTTAGAGCAAATAAATTACTGATTATATGTAGAAATTTCCAATTGTTGTGAGTGGTTTTATAAGATCATTATTCGTAAAACAAAAAGGTTTTCCATATTTGGCTATTTGGCTATACATATTATAAATATCTTCATTGTTTTAAAAATTTATGAACCAAGCACTGGTATCTTACATTTTTTTAAAGAATCATCATTAAATTGACAAATAAATCGCACATCTAATTCACACTCTAAGAGTCATTTACCTACGAAATCCCATTAATATATGGATGTTTAGACTAAATTATATCAATGATATTTTGACCACGAGTCTATGTTCTGACGCTGCCACCCAAATGAGTATTTATAGTCGTAGTAAAAAAATCGTACATTTAATTTACTTTAAAAAATTAAAAGCCTGAAGATGCAAACATCATCGAAACTTTGCTAATACTGCGTTATGGTTTAAAGATCTTTTAGTAGGTACTTAATTCTCATTAACCCTACCACAAAACTAAAAATGGGACGTTAAACAAAATTCATGAAACATTAATATTTAATTTTGATGGTTGCACCACCGGAGTTTAATACGGATTGTAGTCTCCTTGGCATTGAGGATATTAATATAAAAGAGTTGGTGTAATGCGGAGTTATCTCCTCCCAAATATGTTCCATTTTCTCCTATAGTTCTAATTCATTTTGAGGTCTAAAATTTATCTCATACATTTTATTTACCATGAGTCCCAAAACGTTTTCTATCGGGTTTACAGCAGGACTTCTTGAGCACCAAGGCGAGCACTTTATATTGTTTTGCGCAAAGAAGTCCCTCACTATTCAGGCAGTATGCACGGGGCAGTGGTCTTGTTGGAATATAAAGTTATTTTCCTTCGATGTAATAGCTGCTATGGGAGCAGCACATTTTCTAAAATTTGGAGATATAAATTACTATTTAATGTCTCACTAATATTCCAGCAAACACCTGGACCGTGAGAACTTATCCAGACCCAGGCGTAAACTGAAAAACGCCCACTACTTTTCTTTTTTTGGGTATAATATTCGTTATAACGGGAATTTGGTGGTCTGTAAAGTCTAATTATTCCACTGTGCATTGACAAAAATATTCTCGTCGAAAAATATGAAGTTTTCATTCTTAAGTAAGTATTGCATGGCAAAACCAACTCTTTGTTCCTGTGAACATTTTTAAGAAAAGCAGCTGCACGGCTTCTTAAGTCGGAACATTGCAGTACCCGCCTCTGCGCTATAGTAGCGGAGGCTGGAAATCCTGTGTTATGCACAGCAGATACAACAGTTTCAAATGGATTATTCTGCAAATCTACGAAGTTTGCATGTTCTTTGTTTGTCGTTTTTTTGTTACTTAAACTTGTTCCTCTAGACCTTTGCACTCTATGCTGTTGTTGTCATTTTTCAGCAATTCCTTGGATAGTAGGTACTTTTTGATTTTCCATATCTATCTGCCACTCTTTGATAATACTATCCTTCTTCTATTAAAGCAGCTATTTTTGTTTTTTTGAATATGCTTAAATGAGCCATTTTTAAGTTGCGCTTTAAAATTAAAATATACTTGGGTAAATTATTCAAGTGACAAATAATTTGTCAGTGATAAAGATAATAAAGGTACAAAAAGTTACATTTACAGTAAAGCACTAACGGCGTACGAATTTATCTGACGGCCACTGTACGATGTTTTTATCCCAGCAGAAATCTTACATTCTTGAAACTCAGAAACGAGCCAAAAGGTTGACGCTTAGAAGAAGGCGAAGAACAAAAAGAAAAAAAAGGAGAACAAAAAAAAGGTAAAAAAGAAGAAACAGAAAATGAGGAAGAAAAATGAGAAGAAAAAGGCGAAGAAGAACATTTAGGTACTTTTTATCCCAATCACGTTGAACCACAGTAATAATTCGTATAAAACGAATTGAATTAGATAACATGCTTAGCAAATTAAATACATCTTAACAGCTATTAAATTGATATCTGTCTTCGTTTTATTGCAGAATAAAAAATGGCAGCAATTACTTCAGAACGCCAATGAGGAAAGTCAGTCACGTTGACCGACACAGGCTGCACGATTGCAGCGACTGATAAGTGGCTGTTGGCACGCTTGCAAGCGCGCACTTGTCACACATGCATAGGGTTGCCGTAAATCATCTGGTTCATATCGGGACACAAGGCCCAGGGTTTGAGGTTAGTTTTTTTTTAATTTACCTAATTCTTAATTCCAAACACAAAAGCAACTATATTAGGAAAGAATATCTTTATTGTAACTGATATTATTTACAAAATTGTTCAGGAGTTGCCAGTTTTATATTTCTTCGATAAAGAAATTATCTTTAGATCATCTTTCTGATCTTTAATGTACAGGGTCATTCTTTATATTTGCGTGGCCTTTTACATAGGTTTAGGTAACTGCTAGAAAAAAACTTCAAATACAAAAGTTGTATAATTTTTTGCTTATTATCTTTTGGACTATGTCAGAAATGTCAAATGTCATTACTTATGTCAAATTTTGACAGCAACTTTCTTAACTCAAATAAAACACCCTGTATATTTTCCGCTAAAACGAAAGACCAAATTTCCCTGATTTCAAAAATATATACAGTTGTTATATTTGGATAAGCCGTTTTGGAGTTATTTTAGTTCAAAAATGTAATAAAATGAACTAATAATGATGATCAAGTTGGCTGGGCTTTCGACATAATCGTTAATTTGACATTGACATAGCATGACAAAGGGTTTTTTTTATTGACAGAAAAAATGACTTTTGTATATTATCAATTATATTAATATTATTATTAAATAGAAAATATAAGAATTTATTTTTGTTTCAGTTACCTAATAATTAATGATAATTAAAACAAAACAAAACTGATTTAGAGACTAATATTAACTACCTATATTTAAATAACTAGAAACACCAACAGTTACATATTCTCTATATATCCACCATTATTTTGGACACATTTTCTAATGTTTTCCGTCATCTTATGAAATATTGCATTATAAATAAATTCTCGATGATCTCTATTCAGTATAAAAATTTCGTTTTCAATTTTTGGTCTTAAAACATTTATATTGTGAGGTCCGTCATAATTAATACGGTTTTTTAAAAACCCCCACAGGAAAATATCCAAGGGATTTAGATCTGGGCTATTCGCCGGCCATTGAATAGTGCCATGTCTGCCTATCCAATGCCGATATCTGTCATTAAGGTATTCAGTGACTTGAAGAATATTATGGGGTGGTGCACCATCTTGATGCCAAACAAGGTTGTTATATTGTTCGAGTGGAAGGCCTTCCAAATAGTTTTCTATTTGATCCTGAAGTAAATCTAAGTATCGATGGCCTGTAAGGTACCCATCAAAAATAATGGGTCCAATGACGCGGTTACCTAGCATTCCACACCACACATGGACGGATCTTCGTCCCTGTATTTTAATAGATTGAATCTTATGTGGATTTTGAGTTGCCCAATGGTGTTTATTTTTCCGATTGAACATCCCTGCCGTCGAGAAGCTTGCTTCGTCAGTGAAAACAATTTTTTCGAAAAACGCCGGATCTTCTGCCAAATGTCCCAACATTTGTTGGCAGTATTCTAGCCTTTGAAGTTTGTTTGCCTCCGATAAATGTTGTACTGGCATAAATGAATAGGGGTGATATTTGTAATGTTTTAAGGTGGACTGAATTTTGTGCGTCGATTTTCCAAATTGTCGGGAAACGTGTGAAATGGAAATTTCGGGATTTTCTAAAAGAGTTTAATAAGAAGGTTTTATTTTAACGCAAAAGAAAATAGTTACCTTCAAAGGACAGTAAAATATTTAGGTCCTCCGTTTCATTCCTACTGACTGTTCTTTTTTTCCGACAAAGATTTTTGTTCTCGTTAAATTTTCGTATAATACGCTTAATTGTGTCGATGGATGGTGCGCGTCGTCCAGGATTATTTAACCGATATTGATGTCGAACTGCCACAAAACTATTGTTATTTGAATAAAAAAGTCGAACCACTTCAAGCTTTTCATCTTCCGAATACCCCATTTTTGTAATAAAGAATGTTTGTCATTTTGTCAATGTCATATTAACAACAATTATGTCAAATGCCTGGCCCACTTCATTATTATCATTGGTTAATTTTTTTAAATTTTGAACTAAAATAACTCCAAAACGGCTTATCCAAATATAACAACTGTATATATTTTTGAAATCAGGGAAATTTGGTCTTTCGTTTTAGCGGAAAATATACAGGGTGTTTTATTTGAGTTAAGAAAGTTGCTGTCAAAATTTGACATAAGTAATGACATTTGACATTTCTGACATAGTCCAAAAGATAATAAGCAAAAAATTATACAACTTTTGTATTTGAAGTTTTTTTCTAGCAGTTACCTAAACCTATGTAAAAGGCCACGCAAATATAAAGAATGACCCTGTACCTATAAAATGTTGCCCATGAAAATTTAAAGTTATACTGGCATTTTAGAATGGCCTCAACGGACTGAGCTAATAAACGATTTCTTTCTTCTGACTACTGGATGGACATTGAGGAAATTTTTTTTTCGCAATTTGCATTGTACGCAGGCATTGTTGTGCTTTTTAAAAAAATTAACCATCTTTCTTCAATCGAACTGTTTTTCCACTCTTCTAAAGAGTTTTTTCCATAAAATTCTTAAAGTATAAATTCTGTTGAAAACAGTGATCTAAAATTATCAAGCTGTTCGATTTAAGATATACAGTGCGGTCCTAAAGTCCGCCCCCCATTCTAACTAACTTTTGCTGCGAAAGGAATATTGAAATGAAGTTTTGTGAGATTAAATATAAGGAAAAAATAATTTTCTTGACTAAAAAATTTTAAATTATCTTTCAAAATGGCGACCAACCGCCATCTTGTATAACTTTTTTAGATTGCGATAGGTGTCATGTGACACATCGTTTGAAAGTTCTTTAAAAGTTCTATTCAACCTCTAAATTTGAAAAAATAATTTTAACTTATGTCAAAATGGCGGCCATTTCAATTTTTAAATGAAATGTTCGCTGTTTGGAGAATAAATGATATATTCGTTTCAAACTCCCAATAAAAAAGAAGTTTTAAAGACTTCAAGTAATGGAATAATAATACAATCCCTTCTAAGTAACATTTTTCAGAATGGCTACTGCTGCCATTTCAAATATTGTCTGTTTAATAGTTTAATGGCAAGAGGGACGAGTGACACATCGTTTGGAAGGCCTTTGAACTTAACTTGGGAAGAAATAAAATTTCAGAGAGGATAGTATTATTATTGCATTACTTGAAGTCTTTAAAACTTCTTGTTTATTCGGAGTTTGAAACGAATAATTCATTTATTTTCCAAACAGAACATTTTAATTTTTAAAATTTAAATGGCCGCATTTTGACATAAGTTAAAACATTTCTCAAATTCGAAGGTTGAATAGAACTTTCCAAGACCTTTCAAACAATGTGTCACATGACACCTATCCCTATTTAAAAAGTTATACAAGATGGCGGCTGTTCGCTATTTTGAACGATAATTTAAAATTTTTTGGTCAGGAAAATTATTTTTTTCCTGAAGGTAGAATGGAGTGGGGCACTTTAGGATCGCACTGTATAACTGTTTCTTTCAACTTTTCCCATTCTGGGATTTCAGACTCCGACATCCAGTCGAAAACGTTGAGGTTTTTTAGAAATGACTTGGGTCATTATTAGTAACCGTTAGACGGTCAATGAACTGGTTTCCAAAGAATACCGACGCGACGCCACACACAAATCTGAAAGATTGATAAGGTGACCAGGAATCAACAGGCATAAGGCAAAAAGGATGATTTTTAATAAAAAAAAATGACAAATCTTAAATCAGTCTATTAAATGTCTAACTTGTAACTTTGAGTAGGTATTGTATTTTTTACAATAATTGTATGACTTTTTATACTTTTCTGAGGAACTAATTTTTCTTAAAAGAGATGGATTTTAAAGTGGTAAAAAAGCCGGACGTAAAAAAAAGCCGACCGGCTTTATCCGGGCGTCTGGTCATCCTAAGAGTGAGGGTTTACTGCACCACGCTGTTGTACTGCGTCATACGCAAAAGAATTTTTTTTAAAGCCTTTCAAAATTACGTTTGTTGGTGTATGTGACTTTTAAAATTTAATTTACAAAACCTTGATAACGTCGATCGGGACTTTTGATACTTTCGTCGGCACGTCGGGACATGAACTCCAATAACAGTGACAGTCCCGATATATCGCGACAGTTGGTAACCCTACACATGCAGCTCTTTTTCTTATGCCCTTTTTCATAGGGGAACGAGGGAAAATAAAGACTTATCTAATAATACGGAAACCTCTTATATTAGAAGATTTATTGTTGTATGGTGAAAATGTTCGCTAAATTACTCACAAATAGGTTTAGACAAGTTTAGCTGATTCTACATAGTAAATTTTTTTAGATTGTTAAAATTATGTCTCTTATTTAAGCTTCATAGCTAGGCCGACAGATAACTATATATAGATAAAATATCACTTGTGACTTATAAACCATAAGCCTGATTTCTTTGTCAAATATATTATTTATTAAGGATGAAAATATGTATATTTGTTTTTTGTGCTGTGTTGTGGAAAAGTATAAGTTTAATAAACAGAGCGATGCGGCTAAGAATAAATAGAAATACTTGCCTTTTATATATTATAAAATGTTTATGGTCGATTAATAGATTTGGTACTCCATGTTGAATTTGGTCAACCGCAGGCCGTTTCATGAAAATGTTTCGGTATAATTAACAAACGGTCTTTTTCTATCATCAACAGTAATATCGCAAATCTCAGTTATTGGTCGGTGATTTCGGATTCTTCTTGATTTGTGACTGGCAAATGCGACGCGTCGCCACGCCATAAATGGATTTTAGAGTATTTTACTAAAATTTATAGTAAAATTTGTTGAAAAGAACATAAGTATAAAAAATGTAGATTATTCTACCCTCATTACATCTATTTTTATTTTTTAATATTGACTCCTATTTCGATAAAAGCCTCACCTTTCCCTACATGCAATAATACCTGCCATATTAAACTTCGACTGATAAGAGTCATGAAATTGAAATGTTGATTTATGGTTACGAAAAACTCCACGCACTGTTATAAATGCCGTGTCTAATTAGATATTAAATAGGGGAAATTGTTTTATTCTAAAGACTTTTTTGTGTATTTATAAATTTGCATAGATATGTTGCGTGTTTATTTAAACTAATACCATGTGCGAATAAACATGGAACATTATATTTTTGTATGCAGTAAAAAATCCAGAAACACATTCCAATTAAACTGATTTTTTTTTTAATTAAAAACATACCTAAATGGATGTACTAACTAAATTACTAAAAATTGCGAATAAATCAAAATTTTATTTATAATTGCTTTGCTCAAATGTAAAATGCCGTGCTGATCGCAATTTGTATTGAATTGTATTGAATGGGGTCTTTCTACTCTAGTAGCCTTACATCACTTCGGCCGAATTAGATCTTTTGTGAATACCCTACATTATTGACCCATCAATTCCCAAACTTTTCGCGAAATTTAGTATATTGCTGGGGGCGCATTTAATATTATCATCGGGCGTCAGAAACGCTCCTTCAAGCATTTGGCGAGTTATTATTTTGTATTCACAGAGCAAGTGTTCAGCAGTTTCATCCGCTTTGATACAGAATCTACAATGTTCTTCATTAGTCTTTCCTATCTTTTTGAGGTGGTTCCTCCAAAGGGCGCGTCCAGTGAGAGGGCAGGTAGCCGGTCTGAGTTGATTTTTTTGAAGCTCCAGGGGCTTTCTTATGTAGACAGATAACTAATCATTCTCTTTGTCTGTCCGTGTCCTGGAGCGTTCATTCAGTGGCCTATTTTCTGTTCTTTTTCCCTTTGCTTGAGGGTTTCCATTAGGTGGCCCCTAGTGATGCCGCAGAAGAGCTCAGATCTATAGAAAGGAGCTTGTGCTCCTTCTTTAACAAGTTGGTCAGCAATTTCATTGCCTGCCACACCTTTGTGACCCGGCATTCACATAAGAGATAATAATATGCTATTGTTTGATTTACATGGGTTTGCTTGGGTTTGCTTGTGTTGTTTGCTTGGGTTTGCTGTTTGTTGCAAGTTAATTGAGAGATTGTCGGCAATCTCAAACCAGTTTAGAGTAGAAGGTATATGAAGCTAGGGCCTTTATAGCTTCCTAGTTGCCCGACACAATGTGAATTTTTGCTCCTTTGAGGCCTTTGTGCCGTGTATTTCGGCATGAGAGGTGGAAGGTGCTTTGCCAAGAGGCTTTGAAATTCTGCATCTTGGCCCCGAGACCTCTGCCCCAACCCTCCCTGTCATCTTTGATCCATCTGTGTACCACACTAGTGAATCTTTTTCAAATTGTGGCACATTTTCGCTCATACTTCGATGGTCCTTTATAATTGGTTGAAAAGAGCTTTGAAAGTCCCACACTTTGGGCATTGAAAGTTGGTTTGGCTATGGCTGGAGATATCGTTCAGTATTTTGTATCTCCTGACGAAAGTTTTGTTGCTTGAGTAACTCTTAAGGCATTTGTTATCGCTTCCTTCCTTATACATAAGTGTAGTGAAAGGAGATCTTGCATTGCCTCCAGAGCTATGAATGGACAGGTTTTTATTGCGCCCGTGATATCCAGACAGGCAAGGGGGTGTTATTGAGGAAATGCTTAGTGAGTTATCAAACTCGGCAGATAAACTTCTAGACACTACTAATAAAAATTATCTTAACAAGCACCATGACGCGGGTGAAACCGCGAAGGGGTTGCTAGTCCCTACTACGTAGGTACGTGAATTAAAATACAGAACTGAAAATACTTATACGAAAAATAGACTCAATATGATCTTGGTGTACAAGCTTCCATAACTCCCAGTTACTATACTTTTCATTGCGGTCCTATTTTATCCTATTTCTATCGTAGAAGACGTAATTTTGTGATGCATTTAACCTTGTTTACTCTGTTCATTAATTACTAAAACAGAATGAATGTATCAGACACTAATTTCTTTTTCTGAACATAAGATTAATTTTTTTTCACTTAGACATTCCCTTTGAGTTTTACAAATCGTCTGCATACATCGGTGAGAAGTCAACGAGTTCGTCAGTATGGAGTTACCGAACAATAAAAGCAACCTGAGATCATTAAAATGACAAATTATTATTATTTGTACTTTTTATAGCTCCAGATTTAAAGTCTAGAGTTTTGATGTATTTAAATTTATAAGAAATTAAGCTTATTTGTAATAAAAATTGGTTGTGTAACCATGGAAACGTATTAATTTGGTATTGTCAAACTTAACGCGTGCTAATTTGTTGCTATTTCTTTTTTAATTCAAGTTACAACTGTTTGCATCTAGTACAAATGTGCAAAATAATGATAAATTTTTCATTTCCGGAAGTCCTTCAGAACTAAAGAAAGTAAATACTGCCATATTAGATATAGGGTAGACCGGGGTCGAAAGTAACAGGGGTCAAAAGTAACATCTCAAATATCTTTATGAACGTAATAGATATGCATGCGCTAATTTGTCAAAGATTCCGCCTATTCAGGTGCTAAACTCCCATTAGTACCATTACCGGCTCCATGAAACACAGTTGTGCGTATAGAGCCATTTAAATTTTTTATATCAAAAAGTAACTTTTTTTGAGTTCGTTTTTATTGTGATAAAGTGCAGAAAAAGCCATGTTGGTACAATTTATCGTACTAGACAGTTTTTTTAGGTATTTTGTTATTGTATAGGCATAATTTTGTACCGTGTTGTTATGTTTTTTGCTTAAAAATTGTAATACAAATTTGCAAGTACAGTCGGGGACGGTTGTAACAAGGCAACTCGGGGACGGTTGTAACGTTACAACCGACCCCGTTGTAGTACAGATAATATAGTTTTGTATTGCTTTTTTTAAGAATGCCCCGTACGAAGAAAAGGAAGACAGACCGTGGTGCGAACGATATAACCTTTTACGAACCAGCATATAAAGAAGTTACTAATGGGAATCTCTCTATTAAATCATAAGCAAGACAATATGAATTATGCCACGAGTCATTGACAAGATACAAGAAGAAACTGGAAGCCCCCAATGAAAATTTACCAGTGTCCATGATTGTCCTATATAAATATTTTATTATATCCCCAATTTTAAGCATAGTCCTATCATAAATGTGGTGTTACAACCGACCCCCCTTAGTGTTACAACTGACACTGGGTGGGGGCGGTTGTAACAAATTACATCACTTTAATTTTTAGTTACCTGTGAGGTTTTTACTTTGTTCAGCCCTAAAATATCACTTACATAATAAAGGTAACTAATTACCTTAACTATAGCCATACAAATAGTATTTCCAATTCTAATAGTTTTTTCATAATTAAATACTAAAGTCAGAATGTTACAACCGACCCCGGTCTACCCTACATACTACCAAAACAACAAAGATAACAATATGAATAAGTACAGCCGTTTTAAGGACTATCGCAAGAACAAAAATAAGAGTTCTTTCTAGAAAAACCTTGACCGAAAAAACTTAATGTAAAACCTACTGAAGTTTTTGTAATGTAAGCTCAGGTGCCCCTTCATAACAAAGAAAAACTACAAAATATATTTCCAAAGGTCTAATATGTCAGGCTAATTGATAATATTTAATATACTTTCGATATTTCAAAGTGTTAATAAAAGCTAGTGTCAATATTCTTAACCCAGTTGCCATTATGACAAAAGCTTTGTAGCTAAATATAAAAATGTAAATTAAAAAATTTAAGAGCACATGCAATACACTTTTAAATAAAACGAACTAAAAATCGAGATAAATTCACCATAAAATAGTCAACATATTTTCACTTAAATCTTTCCATTGCACAGAGAAAACCTCTTATAAACGACTGGACAAAATTGTTCCAAATTATTTTAAAATAGATATTTTTTCAGATGTTGTTATCCTTATTTGTTCTTGTTATTACCTTGTACAAATTTTTTGTCACAAATAAGGCCCTATCTAGACAGTAATAAATAGGTTTAAAGAAAATGTAAGAAATTTTTTTATATAAATTCTGTATCATTTAATACACCTGTATATAATGGAAAAATCATCTTTTGTGCCTTAAAATATAGGTAGGTGAAATATTAGGACCAAATATAAAAAGATATTTTAGGTTTTCTAGAAAAGAAAACGCACACGTACCTAAAAATATATTTTTTTTAAATATTTTGTAAAAATATTAGGATTTAATTCAAGGTGAGCTTGCGTGCTAAAAGCGGCAAACGAGATCAAAAGAAATGTGTGCAGCTCATGAAGAGAAGTTCTGCCCTCTAGTAACAGACTATGTTACGAGTATTATAACGATCAAATTACAGTTATCTTTTAAAGCCAGTTTGTGTCCAAAATAAACACGCTAAAATACAGCGCCATCTTGTTAACATGGACAATTTATAAAGTTTTGCCTTATCACTACACAGTCGATTTGTTTTCTGGCTATTATTCTGGTTACTCTTTCTTTAACATTCAAATCTAGAAGAACACAAAATCATTCATGACAGACAGTACGGATTTCATCACCAAAGATCCACAGCTGATCTCCTTAACTTTGTCACACATAACTGGAACAAGTGGAACCGTCCACTGGACAGTCACTCATCTAACTTCCATCTTATTAATGCTGGCGTGCCCAAAGATATAAAACTATTTCTTCTTCACAATAATGCTTTTCCACTACCAATCCTATCCACAGTTAAGCTGACAATGGTTCTCTTTACTTCAACATTCATTTTTCCAGACAAGTCTCGAATCAAGAGCTGTATAATAGACGCAGATCGATGCACTTATTTATTTCCCAAGATATTTAATTAGTCTTAGACGGGGTGCCAAGAATCTTGTTCAGTTCGACGCCTCCAAAACCCAGTCTTGCTTCCTGTCACGCAAAAAATCCGGCAACACATACCCCATCCTCATGAATGGTCAAGCTCTACAGAAAAATGAAACATTCGATCTTGTTAGCATCGCTTTTGAACTCTCAGCTGGCACAAACACATTACTTCAATAGCCACAACGGCAGCTAAAAAGCTTGGTTTTCTCATTCGAGCCAGAAAATACTTCTCCCCTTCCAACTGACACACTCTCTATGTTTCTTAAATAAGACCTAACCTAGAATACTCTTCCACATCTGCGGAGCGGCATCACCTTCGACACTTAACGTCCTTTATGCTATCCAAAAGAGAGCCATTCGACTCATCAATGACCCAATCCTCACAAGAATGGCCGCGCTGTTGGGGATTTACCCCTTTTCTACCAGTACTTCTACGGATTTTGCTCTGAAGAACTAGCCGCTATAATTCCTCAGTTGACTGTTTCTAACAGAACAACAACAAGCGTGTTACGTACGCATCCCTTTACGGTCCAGCTTTACGGTCCAGCTACAAAACCCTGAAACCTTCTCTCTCATTCATACCTGGGGTCTCCAGATTATGGAACAAATTGCCTACAGATGTTTTCCCTTCCCCTCCCAACCTCCAATCCTTAAATTTCGTGCTAATGGACTACATTTTCCATCTCTTCAGACGCCCACGGTACATTAGTACTTAACCTTGCGTGGTACCCAACCGGATAAAAAAAAGTATCTATATATTTTTTTATAAAATATCAAATTTTTGACGAATTTTATTTTTCTAACTGACCGGATCTGGTTATGGGTTGTTGCAGTTTTTGTCCATTATTTGAATAAACTTTTCCACTGTGTGCCATTTTAAAACTCTTCCGCCATTAAACTAAAACGAGCTTTTAGTAAAAATAGTTCATATGGTAGGGTTGTAATAAAAATAAAGTATCTTATACGACATGGATGTTCATTCTTAAAATTTTTTAACTATATTTCCACATAAATTAAATTTGCTGAGACTGAGTGATTCCTTTGTTACTTAAAATGTATCGGTGATTTGAAAGCATATGACACGTTATGCAGAAATGATGTCCACACAGAGAAATTGAATGACCCAATATGGCTATAAAATGGCTTTTAGATGATTGAAAATGAAAGATTCATTTCATCAGGGTATTTTATTATGACGCCTCTTATGCGTCACATATTTCGAACAAAAGAAATAGAAAATATCGTTTAAGCTGGTTTAATATAGAAACGATGGCTCTTTAGATTAGGAGCCGAACAGTCACTCTTACTATTCCAAGAGCGGAGTGATTTGAAAAATATGTACCATCAATACCACTGCATTATTTGTTATTTCTTTTTTCATCTCCTTCTTTTCTATTTTTTGCTCCTTCTCTGTTATTTTATTACCTATTGTTTTCACTACTCAATGGCGGATTTAGAAATTTTGAAGTTGTGCATCTCTGTTGCTACTTACGGGACCCATGCCAATTTAGGGTTTTTAATAGTGAGCCAACTAGAAATGTTTTGGTAAAGAAAAAACCAAAGCAAACCCAACCTCCCCCCCACCAGGAAAAAATAAACACGTTTAGGTATTTATTTATTATTTTTTCTAAACAAATTTTACATCATTTTGTTGACAATTCTTAAATTTTGAGAGAAAAATCTATGTTAGTAGAAAGTTATAGTTATTTGAAGTTTTTAAACCTAAAATATAATTTAAAAAAAAATTAGTCATTGTATTTTACAGATTTATCAAGGCGTAATGTTTTGTGTGTAACGTTTCAGGCAGGAATGGTGCGTCAGTGCCAAGTGGGAATACAGACGTTCCGGAAGGCCATTGCGGTGGCGCGCGGAGTTACAGCTGTCGTTCTAAATCTATATTTTTGAAAATTCGCACGTCTATATAGTTAAAAATGGCACACCTTAGAAAAATAAAACCGTTTCTATGACTGTACAGGGTTACTCAGAAAGAATAATATATTTTTTTAATGGAACGTCCTGTATATTTTTGAAGAATCAAAGAGTCTCCTCAAAGACAAATTAAGTTATATATGGTCTAATTGAATATTTGTCAAAATGACATAATATATGAACACTAATATGATATAAAATAACATGTCCTGACTGACTGACTGATTCACCATCGCCTAGTCAAAACCACTAAAGCTATAAATATAAAATATGGTCAGTAGTTTCATTTTATAATGTAGAGATCCACTAAGAAGGGATTTTTTAAAATTTTTTGAAAGTTTGAATGGAGAAAAATATTAGTTGGTCCTATTAACTTGAAACTTCATAGAAGTACTCCCAAAAAATAAATAATTTAACACTTATTTTACTTTATTATATTACAATTATTTTACAATTTTTAATAAATCAACTCCTAAGGGGATGTAATGGAGTAAAATGTTTATATCGCGCACGAAGTCGCGGGCGCTAGCTAGTTTTAAATAAATAATTAAGAACACAATGAAAATAATAAATACATATAAATTGAAGAAAAAGGATTTTATGAGATGTTCAAAATGTCTGCCACCGTTAGCTAGGTAATAGCCAAGCCTATATCTAAATCCCCGTAAGACGTTGTCAAAAGTATCCCATTGAATTTCTCGTATTTGATTTCTTATATGAGCCTTTAAATCTTCAATATTAACCGGCATATTTTTGTAAACTTTAAATCCCCTCACAAATAAAAATCCAAAGGAGTGAGATCTAGGGATCTGGCAGGCCACTCAATTTCGCCTCTCCTTCTTATCCACTGATTTGGAAACATTTGGTATAAACATTGACGCACTTCTAAACCAAAATGAGCAGGTGCGCCATCCTGTTGTAACCAGATATCTCTTCGGTCTGGATAAAGGATTTCTAATTGTGGAATAATCTGTTCACGTAATAACTCCACGTAAAATCGGTCATGGGGTTTCCATTAATACAAAATTGTCCATTAATATTATGGCCTATAATACTCAAACATTAACTTTTTCGGTCCTTTCAATGTGTACTTCGGTCATCCACCTAGGATTAGCTGCAGACCGATATCTACAGTTATCAATTTTGAACTGACTGGTGACCCATATTGTGGTGTAAGCCAAACTGTCGAAGTAATCGATTTGGATAATTTGCTTTCACATGACTGGGTATTGCAGGCCGATTAGGATAGATGTGAATGAATACCTCACAAACTTCCTGCTCTGTTCTCCTGCGGTCACTATATCCGACCACCAATAAAATCTCAATTTTTTCTTTTTTAGTTAAGTCCTAATTTCTAGTTATTGAATGGTTACGAATGAAGATTTGATAACTGTCTATTTGTCATGTTACAATACCTGGCTGATTCCAGTGGTGTTTCCTCACCTTTCTATTAAAAAAAATAATGATTAATTTAATTCTTTTACATAACTGTATTTCTTTGACAAATATACCAATTGACTATTTGAATCTTCAAAAGTATACAGGACTTTCCATTTAAAATAAAAAAATTTGTATTATTTCTGATTAACCCCGCATAGTGACAGACACGGTTTTATCCTTCCAAGGTATGCCGTTTTCAACTATATAGACGTGCGAATTTTTAGCAATATATACTCAATAGTTTTTGAAATATCTGAAATATTCCAAACTCTAATCAAAGAAAACCTGAACAAATAATATTAATATTATGTTAATCATTGTAATCATCCGGTATATAAAATATAAAAAGAAATTTAACAAAATATAACGGAAGTGCATCGCTCTAGGTCGGCCTATATAACAATTATTATTATTCTTAAACGCAGAGCACAACAAATATTTTAACAAGAGCTAAGTTTACATACATTAACAATATAATTACGATCTGATTATTTTTAAAGCTCTCGAAATAAATTTTAATGGAATTATAATTGTCGGTTACTTCTCTAATTTAAATGTAATTTGGGCTTTAAAAAATGGCCGCAAATTGTTGCGTATTAGGCTCGACGAGGTTGGGCGTAAGCCAGAAAACAATTAGAAAAATAATTAGTCACGGTTAAGGAATGATGATGAAAGTTATATAATTTAAGTTACAAGCGGTGGAAAAATGCACTTAATCGTCCAGAAATGAACCTGCTTGAGTTAGTCGAATTAAACTGTTATTTATACTGAAAATGGGAGTGGACAATATACTTCGGACAATGAGAGAAAGTACGCAACGAACGGATTAAAGATATTACATAATATTGTACCGTTAAATGTCGATCTGAGTAAATCTTTCGTGTTCCAAAAATTACACAGTGTTACAGAGATCTTTCCGAGACTACCTACCATAGTGGAGAGTCATTAGATTTATATCCCGAACAAATTCACCAGTGATCAAATTGTTATTATAACTTTTGAAATGTGTTTTTGACACTACATATGTTTATTTGTTGATTTTTTTCGCTTTTTGATATTTTAATAATGGGAAAGACAAAGAAGTCAGAGTTTTATGCAGTATTTCAGAACTAACTACATATTGTTAATTAAAATGAAAAATTCACATAAATTGATGGAGATTGCATCGTTGCAAATTGCAACTAAAAGGGAAATTCAGGAACATCTGTGAAGATTATGTGAGATATTTAAGAAATAATTCCACCAGAAAAGTTTATGATGTATACGATGGTTATAATAAGGACTCGGTGAAAGAAATTACCACTCGCAAAAAAGTACATCAACTGAAATTATGTTCGACGAAGATATGCCTATTAAAATAGGGCAATAGAAATTTTTGCTAATAGCAATAATTAAGGGCAGACATAAATATACTGACAAATAAATTTTCAGATAATAATATTTTCTCTTGTCAAGGAAAAGTTACATTCATACTATTAATAGTAACAAACCTAAGCAAATAGTTATAAATATAAACTCCTCCGAGGATATCGATGTCCTTGTCCTATTAACTGCCCTAACTTCAGATGAGAGACATTTATTCTAAAGACCAGCAAAGGGAAAAGTTTTGAAAAAAGTTAATTCGTCTAGAAGTTTAAAATCAACCTGTCCATGTGTAAAAAGCATATTCTTTTTTTGCATGCTTTCGCCGGATGTGACACTACCTCAGCTTTTTATAATAGGGGTAAAAATAATTTTGCAAAAATGTTTGAGCAAATAAAGTATCTGCAAGAAGACGCTAAATTTTTTTAGAATAAAAATATAGTTTTTCATAATATTCGTACAGCTGGAATAACATTCGTTCTCGCATTAGAAGACGAAAGAATTAAATATATTCAGATATCATTCCTTTATTTAAGCTACAACTAGAAAAAAGTAGCTGTGTACGACTAGCATCATTAGTGTCTACACCTGATGCAGTCTCTTAGCATTTGAAGAGAGTGTACTTACAGGTGCAATTATGATTAGGGAATGATATTCCGCTGATAGAATGGGGATGGAAACATGACTAAGGGACGTTGAGGCCAATAATAATGAATCCACCGCCAGTCCCTGAAGACCTGCTGAAAACTATTTTTTGTACATGTACGACAGCATCCGGAACTGTTTGTGGATGCAGGAAGCATGAATTACATTGAAGTGCAGTTTGTTCGCTTCTCCCATTTTATAATTTTATAAATCGACGAAGTTGGAGACGGAGATATAAGTAATAATTAGTATAAATACTTGTCATTTTAGTGATTACCAATTAATTATTATTAATAATTAACCTTTTTTTGTATGAATTATATCTGATTCCAAGGTTTTTGTCTATCATTCTGGTTCCTTTCTTTTTAAATTGGCAATTTTCAACCTTGAATCCATATTTACCAACCCCAAAAACATAAACAATGATACTTTTTCGTCCATAGGACTAAAATCATTCTTGTTAGTTTATGTGAAAGCTATGGACAAAGAAGTTGATGGCTTCAAGTACATAAAAGAAGATTTTACACAGTTAAGTGACGCAAAACTGAAATAAGGTGTCTTTATTGGACCTCAAATAGAGAAACTTATAAACGATCCCCTTTTTAAGAAAAAGACTTAATGAAAAAGAACTAGTGGCTTGGAATTGTTTTGTAAATGTAGTAAAAAGATTTTTGAGCAAGAAGAAACTTAAAACTACGAAACTCTCGGAAAAGATCTTTTAAAAGCCTGCCAGTCACTAGGATGTCCCATGTCCATAAAAATTCAATTTATGCACACCCATCTGCCAATTGCATTGATAAATCTGGGCGCAGTCAGTGACAAACAAGGGGAAAGATCAGGATATTAGAACGATGGAAAAACGGTATCAAAGATGTTGAAACCCAGCCGTGATGGGCGACTACTGCTAGTTTTTGAAACTAGAAGACTCGTCTTCAGACAAGAGAAAAAAATGAATCATTTTGTCAGTTTTTGCTAAATTTTTTGGATTTTTTGTATAAAACATCTTAAAAATTACGTTTAAAATTTTCTAAATATATATGTATACTTTGTTTCAATAAATATTACAGTACCAAAATATGGTATAAGCTGTACTGAATGAAATCCCTCCCTCCATCCAGTAACAAAAATGCTGTACGTGTTACAGCTTTTTGCGTATTATTTAGGGCAACAAAATCCTTTAGTACCCTCACTTTTCATCAATGTTCCAAATAAAAGTTGCAATTTATTGAGTAGTGTATCAATCTCATAGCTAGAAACAACGAGGACGCCGAATTTGGCAACAATATGTCTAAAACTGCAATCTGAAACAAGAAATATACCTAAAACGAAATGTGCGTGATTAGGTGCTGTTCTTTAACAAGCCTTTTGAAGCTACTGCAAGTGATAATTTGCCAAATTGGAAAATTACATAATTTTGACCGATTTAGTGTTTCTGGTTCTGAGAAACTGTACAAGATTAACCGTTTTGTGCCAATTTTCGGTAATTTCGGGCCATTTCCGACTACTTAATCACATAGCTGCTCTTAAAATTGCTTTATTATACATCATGATATGTATATATTAGTTTTTTTCCAACTATTAACAACCTAGGATCTATTTCTACAGTGTACTACTTAATTATGTGACATTTTGGTTAATATGTATTGTATTGTACAGGGTGGCGCAAAAGTCCCTTCACGATTATAAATTAAAAAAAGTATATGCAAAGTGAAGTAAATTTTTATTTTGAAACTCATAATACAAAGTGTGTTTCTTGAAGATTTTTTTCAACTATGTACGAAAAGTGATGTTTAACAAATGATGTTCCCTTTCGCGATGACAAATATGAGCTCTTTTAAGCACATCTTTGAGATATCCCCAAAATCTCTCGCCTGATATTCGCTCTAAGTTGTTCCAAGCATTGCTGCTTGTTTACAAAAACCCTTTTTTTCAGATAAAACCAAAGAAAATAATTTGGAGCAGTGAGATCAGGAGATCTTAGGGGCCAACTCAAGTCCCCGTTTCTCGAAATTAATCGATTCGGGAACTGTGCCCTCAAAAAAGCAATTGTGGCTCTGGCAGTATGGGCAGTGGCACCATCTTGTTGGAACCAGTAGTGTTGATCTTCTTCTTGTCGTGGTAAAAAAAGATTTCCAGCATTTCCCTGCAACGTTCTCCATGTACCGATAGTGTGTGACCAACTTCATCTTGAAAAACATTAACGCTTTCCTGCACACGTTGAATATTTTCAACGGATCTTGCTGTTCGCGGTCTTCCTGCCCTCCTTGCGTCTCCTACTGATCCTGTCTCTTCAAATTTGGCTACAAGTTGCAATATCGTATGATTAGAAGGAGCATATCTTACATTAAAATATCGTCGAAATTTTCTCTGAGTAGAAATAATGCTTCTTCCGTTTTCCAAATAAAAAGATACGATCTTTATCGTTTCTGCAGGGGTGTATCGCTCCATATCGAAACTCCCAAGTATTTATTTTAATCTAACAAAGAGAAACTCAATAAATATTAGTTCCAGAAAGAATTGGTGAAATTTAAAATCGTGAAGGTACTTTTGCGCCACCCTGTATATATTATATGTACATATATTATTTATATGTATTCTCTATCTTTGTAGTATAAAGTAATTAACCAATTTCCCAAAAAAGTTGTCTTGAAACAGGTATTTAAAGCAAGTTTACAAGAACCAATTTTGAGACTCATCATGCTATATTAATATCGAATCACTTAGCAGGGATATTAGAGAAATGATCCTATAAATTTATAGAAAATTTATCAGCAAGCTAAGAATTTATACTTTAGTTGTCATGTAAGGGATTTTCAATGATTTCCAATGATTTATTTTAGTTAATATCGACGGCGAAAACGTCAAATCTAAGAATAGACTTACAGTCACTACAGGCAGATTTATGACTTCATTTTTTTATATACTTAGAACCAATATTTATTTGCAAGAAACGATTAACATTTTTCCTAAATCCCTTTTTATTTGTTTTTGGAAGATTTCACATAAAGCATGCTACCTAAAAAATTAATTTATTTTTCGTTTAGCAAATTGTGTATTTCCCGTTTATCCGTAAGAAAATTTCCTTGGCCTTCTGAAACTTCTATATTTTAATTTAAAAAAGCTCGAGGAAAAGATAACTTAGTGCCATTCAATTGTAATCCAAATAGGGATGTAGCTAATCATAAGTACGAGGATTTATCAAAATGCTGCCTAAAAAATAAAAAATAAATATTTTTCTTTTACTTGGATTTTCTTGGGATTAGTTGTACGCAGCTACCATCTTTAGCAAGTGATAAATCCTTCATTTCCCTATAGCTAGCCCTACCTACGTACGTTCTTTATTATCTGATTTTAATAACTTAGTAGCCTAGATATTTCCTCATTCAATTATGTTAGACCGCCATGTCTTAGATCATCTTGTATCTATTTTTCTGTAAAGTTTCCCAAATATCCTTTCTTTCCTTGAATTGATTCAGCAGTCTCTCATTATTTGTGATCCTTCCTAATTAACTTTCATCGTTCATCTGCATCTCGAATGCTTCTATGTACCGTTTTCTTCCTTCCAACACTCTCCAGACTGGTGTCAAAGCTTCACAGTGGCATACGGCAATGCTTCACATGTATATATCTTTTTACGAAATGCTTCTTAATTCCTATATTTGCTTATTGCTAGTTGCTTGGGAACAACTTCTTCTTCTTTGCTTACACTATTCTGCTACGTACATTACGCATGTTGTGATTGTTCTTTGTTATGATGCTGCCTAGTGAAACTTCATCTTGTCTGTCTCCTCCAAGTCTGGCGTTCACCGTTTCTTAAATAATCAGTTTCCTCATTTTATGAAATTCGTTGGCTTGGGCTGCCACGGTAGTAGAAGCCCATGCCAACCAATTTAGTTAATTAGCTTTGGTCAGTTATCTTTAAATTTGCGTGTGTATATATTTTGGTAGTGCCTCTCGCTCGCTTCTGTTGCTTCCTATTATGGGAGTAAGTCTAGCAAGCCATCCTTCATACCTAATTGAATTTTTAGAGTGCTTATCGTCGACTAATTTTCTTAAGAAAATTTCCATCCTTTCGTAGGAGAGGGGGAGTGGTTGGTGAAAAGGTAATATGCTTCCTATTACGTTCCCAGACTAAGCAGGAAAAGAAATACAGTCACCGAAAAAGAATGTTTGGCGGTGATTTGGGGCGTGAAGAACCTAAGGCATTATTTAGAAGGGGTACACTTTACGGTAGTGACTGACCATCCTTCCTTGCTGTGGTTACATAGACTCAAGAACAGGTGTGTTCTGACTTATCAAACAAGGTGTTGTTTGATAAGTTAGAACATACCTGTGCTCCTATTCTTAAGTTTAAGAGGACGTTCCCTCGTTGATGTTGCCAAGGTATGGAGACTACGATTGGCTGTTGCCTAGGAACATCACTGGTGAATGCGTTTCTCGATTTTGAGAATAGGGGCACTGATGTATTATTAGATTCCGCAACAAAACTGTACTAGACACCGATAAACAAAAAAATATTTCTTATTAAAAAACTAACGGTACACTAGGTACCGCAAAGACAAACCAAGCTGATGTCTTGTACATGTCTTTTCTATTTTTCCTTGGTTTATCAGAATCGTGATTGTATTTTTGAATAGACACTGTAGCAGAGTTTACAAGATCTTGATATTTCCCTCAACTTTCCTAAATTGACAAAGGAAATAAGTGGAAGAGAAGACATCTGTTTTACTTTTGAAAGTTTTGTTTATTTGTTCTGATGCAGCTTCCTTTTGCGGTTTCTTGGTTATAGTTGTTTAGTAATAAAAGCTTTTTTAGTTTAAAGGTTAAAACGAAATAAAATATTAAATTGGAAACTTTTTCCGCTGAGAAAGAGGTCTACAAGGGATATTATATACACATGGTTATTCACGTACTATATATATATATATATATATATATATATATATATATATATATATATATATATATATATATATATATATATATATATATATGCAAATAGATGAGTCACTCACCGTCAGACCTTAACCCCATCGCCTTTGCCCGAATTAGACTATTCTAAACGTTTCAATTTAAACGAATAGCCTTATTGAAGGTTCTTAAATTCTCGGATGTGGAATTTGTCCCACAAACCGCCAGTATAATTAAAAATTTAATCGATTAGCTATGGTTAACCATCGAATTATGACCAAGTTTAAATTGTTTTTGTGTGGTAAATTGTACTTGATCTGTTTCGAACAGCAGTTGATGATGAAAGTAAATTGTTTCAAAATTATGGAAACAATTACAATTGCAAACTTGCGCCGTCTCCACAAAATAGTTCAATATGATGTAATATAAAAAGTATTCATATAATTCTTGATTTGGAAAACAACACGTACGTTTAATTCACGTATTAGAAGATCTTAGAAACTCACAAGACATGTTTTGTTCTTTTGTTAAGACAAGTAGAACGATGAAGATGCAGTGGTACCAGGAGAGCAACTTTCGAATTTTAAATAGAACACCCTATAGGTACATTCTTGAATTCTATCAAAAATTCCGATCATATGAGGTAGGTACCGCATGCCAAAACTCGACTGCCTGCGGCTTAGTTTGATTATTTTTTTGAATAGAGAAACTAAGAGAAGGACATGTAAGCCGTTTATTTCTAAGATATACCATTAGTAATCGACAAGCTGAGAAATTTCAAAAAAACATTTTTGAAATGTCATTATCCCAAAAACAATTAGTTCTATTGGTTCCTCTATCATTTATGGCCATTTTGACTAGAAATCGAGTCAGCTCTAGTTTGATCTAGAAATTTTGAGTAGAAATCGCGGCTGAGCAGCGGTTTTTCTAAAGTCACAATTGAGGTACAGAGCAATTTTTTTTAATTGTGAGTATTACATTTTTAATTTGGGACTTATTATTATATTATACTATACTACTATATTATCATTTTCGGATTCAGCGAACAATTTTACTAAAGATAGGTGAGTTGGATGGCCAGTTTGGATTTTTTTTTAATTTTTGGGGGGAATTGAGGATGTATGGGGGGAATCCATAAATCAGAAATTGTTTTTTTATCATTTTCTGATTCAGCGGAAACTTTTACTAAAGATAGGTGGGTTGGATGGCCAGTTTAGATTTTTTGAACTTTTGGGGGAATTGAGGGTGTATGGGGGTAATCCATACGTCAGAAAATTTTATTTTTATCATTTTCGGATTCAGTGGAAAATTTTACTGAAAATAGGTAGGGTCACATCTCTAAAACATTTTTTTTTGTCGGCCTGTGTTATTGTTTCTTCTCTGGATTAATTTGGCAACGAGAGTTTTAATCTTGAAATTGGCTCTTGAAACAAAAAAGAAAAACCATAATTAAAAAGATGTAATAGAAACCCCCTTTAGCACAATGTATTACTTCCAAATTATAATCAAATAGCGTCGAATCGCCTTTACTTCATCAATATATACGATTTGTCAAAAAACTCACCAAAATTACCTTAAACACCATGTACTAGCTTCAAAGTACCTCCAAATGTCATCGAAACACCTGCACTTAAAAATGAAAACCTCGAAGTTGTCATTTTTAGCTGTCTCTTCGTTTCAATGACTCCAGATCCGACTATTAGTTCGAAATTACCATTATCATCATTCCATCAAAATCAGGTAGAACTTTTGCACCCACGAACATCAAAATGTTATAGCTCAAGTTCAGCGAGTTCGCCGAGTACTCCAAGTTATCATAATTCTTCACCATCAAAATGAGAAAAGGGAGATCTTTCGCCTGATGACGGAGATCAGGATTGCATCCTTACTGAAGAGAACAAGCAATCATCTAGTTGTAAATTAGGTGCTGAAGAAATGCCTTGCAAGAAATGATCAAAATTCTAAAATAAATCAAGGATATAACTGCACTGCTGATTTTATTCCCTAGAAGTATGGCGTTGTGGTGTAACAATAGGTGGCACAAATATATCAAATCTTAAATTTGCCGACGATACTACGCTTAAAGGTGCCAACGAAGATGACATTAGACTTTTCTTGGTTTGGCTGGAGAATATCAGTGCTCAGTACGGTATTCTTAGCATCAATCGCGATAAGAGTAAAAGTATAATTTATTGATAGAGAAAACAACAACAGACCAGCAGATATACAGCTAAATGGAGGTTGTTGCTTTGTTTATTTGGATGCTCTGATAGACACTGGAAGCTGTGAAGGTGAAATTAAACGTAGAATACAATTAGCAAAAGCCGCAATGTTACAACTTGCCAAAATTTGGCGTGATAGAAACATTACCAAAAAGATAAAAATAAGACTAGTTAACATCCTAGTATTTTCTATATTTCTCTACACATCGGAGCCTTGGTTGGTTAGGACGATTAATCGAAGAAGAGTAGGTGCATTTGAGATGTTAGTGTGGCGACAAATGCTGAGAATTTCCTGGACTGCTCTACACACTAACGTGTCTATAATTAATTAAATTCGACTATCAAGTATCAAGTACCGTATATATCAGAATCATTACATTCTGTGGCAACATACAACGTAAGGTTAATATGGAGAGACAGGGAACACCGAATGGCAATAGACGACGGTAGACGCTCACCTAAGCGATGGCTCGACATTACTAGAGAGCCAATGAGCACTGACTTCGGTGAGACTGTCCATTTTTCTAGATACCAAGAAAGATGGCGTATTCTAGTTAGAAAAGCCGTCACAATAATACATCTGCCAAGATGTTCATGACGAGGAAGAAAATCAAACGACTATAAATCGTAATCCGTAGCATAAAACTATCGTGAGCCATGGCTACTATATACATCAATAAAAAATTTAACAAAATGTAACAACCCATTTAAAAGTTATTAAGTTAAAATTATTGCATATTTGAATATTTGCATCAGTATATTAAAAGCTGTTTTTGTTTAATTTCCCATTGCAAATATCAAAATACCAACATTGTTAATGTCTTCCTATGCTATTTAGTTAATTTTTGTAAATGTCATTTTAATTTGGACAAAATTATAATATCATTTTCCTTATAATCGGCCCTAAAATATTCTTCTCAAAGTTTTATTAAACGGCGACGGATCTTACAAATTACTCGGGGAAACGCCAAGAGCCATTTGTGAGCTAAATTGCCAAAGATTTTATACTTTTCAGAGCTTTAAAGGATGATTGATTTTATCTTCGTTTCGCGATCAAGTTAAGATTAAACAAAACATTAAAAACTTAATTTTGTGATTTATGTGTTTTTGTCGGTTTCGGACACTGAAATTTAATGGCTAATAATATGTTTTGATCTTTATTGCCGGTCTGGACAGCGAATTTACCGACAACGTTGACTACAAATTCAAATTCAAAACTTTATTCGTGTTCTTAATTTTATTCAATATTTTACACTTACAAGAAATTAAACCAAATATTTAAATAGGTATACAAAAAATCTTTGAACAAGTCCTGAACCTTAACATTTCAATAGGATATCCCAAGAGAACAACTATAAAATTTAAGGAAAAAAGTAAAAAAGGCATGTTAAATAAAAAAGACATGTTACAATCAGCAGAGACTTCCTTAATCCTCCAACAAAAATTCCTCATAACTTCATAACCATAGAATGCCCGACCGATTAGGAAGTACTTCAATTTGCGAAGAAAAAACCTTTGTTATCGCATTATAAAACAGTGGGCCATAGCAGTTCATGTCACATGGCTGTGCTTCAATCTTAAAAAAATTATTTTTAAATCCCTTATACCCCTGGTATAATGATTATGAGTTTCACCAAGTGTTATATATTTACCTATATTTGATTGAACAAATTTTATACATAGATATATGTAGAGAAAAGAACGGTAAGCAATCCAGCAAAAACATAAATATACATCATCTCAAAAACCCCTGCCAAAAATTCTCCTGATTGCCTTTCTTTACAGACCAAAAACCCTCTCTGCATGACTCAAGTGATCCCATACCAACACGCCATAGCTGCAGTACTACTAGTTTGACAGCCATAATATTATCTTTTTTAGAAGGTAATTTTTTGGATCAAAGTCAGAACACAGATGATTCTGGGAATGATGAAGACATAGACATATTTATATCGCATATGGTGTTTATTTATAAGAGGTAGTAGTAGAAGAAGAAAATACAAACAACTGTGCTGCTCAAGAAGTAAAGTACCAGCTCGGTTTTGAGAAGATTTTGTACTGTCATTGTTGGTATGTCGTCATTAAAAACTTATGAGTTATAATATTCCTCAGACTTGCTTGGTTTTTGTGTCCTGGAAGTTGTTGCTAATAGCTATTTATGTAAAAATGCTTTACTATGTTTAACGAGTGGTATGTTTGATTTAGTTCCTATTATTTTCATGTTTTAAACCTGTACAGTTTTAATTCAAAGCATGGAGTTGTCACAGGAAAGAACCCTCCATTTAAATTACTCCAATTAGATACTCAAAGCCTGTTGGAGTCATTCTCGTAAAATTTTTGTAAATGCCACTAACTTTTTGAAATTTCAAATCACCAAGTAAGTGACCTCCGCCATAAATCGCTCTATTTGTATATAGCCGTTTTTGCCACAATCTTGCCCTTCTGATTCCTTCCTCTTATTATATAATCTATTACTATGTAGGCTACTGCAGCTCGTTGGGCTGTAGTAACTTCCATCTCGACACTTTACTTAAGCAGAACTGAATGAACAAAATGGAACGGCAGAATGTTTCGCGACAGTGTACGAATCGATGTTGCATTACGATGTTCTGTTGCATTTGTGGACGCACCTTTATACCTTAATTTAACCCTTTATTGACAAATTGATTGATAACCCTTCATTGTCAAATTTACTAGTCTTAGCAACAATGAATTTGGCCACTAATATAACGTCGAAATTTGAAAAAAGAATTTCTAACTTTTCTCTTTTTGCTCAACAAATAAATTTCAGGTAAAGAGTTTTTTTAACGACGGTCCATAAAAATAATTTTTTATTAGTTCACTTTATTTTCAAAACGACTTTATCTATAAAATAGCGAATTACGAACATCTAACTACAACAATATTTTTTAAGAGAGAATTTAATAAAAATTTAATTAAACAATAAAGTCACTTTACGTACGCAGAGGATAAGAAAATTAACTTTTTTCCTTTATAGAACAATAACCTCATAAAAGCCAGTGTTTTATAAAGACGCCATACTAGGAGCATTGGAGGAAAACAGACTAATTTTCATCTTAATAACAATATCCATAAAGGGCATTCCAGTGTGAAAAATAACAGTTTTTTTAATTGTATTATTCGCAGAGTTTGTTTTAATTACGAAGTCGGTGCCATATCTGTAAAAATATTTGATCAAATGGATGTTTTATAAAAGAAATGTAATTTTTATACTTATTAAAGAGGTTTCTTCATTTGAATCATTATCATCATCATCATCATCATCATTATTATGAAAATTATTAGTTTAACCGTTTTTAAGGAAAATTAATTTTTTCTATTATTGTATGAGTCAAACAGTTTTTAACCTAAGAGCAGAAAGTAGGTACACTTAATATTTAAGGTTTGTTAAATAAAGAAAAATCTATAGATTCGTTTTGCCGTAGCTGGAAATTGAGATATTAGAGTCCAAGGAGCGAATTTCTTGAGCTTTGGTAACATATTTCTGAATAACTAGAATAAAACAATTAATATTATGATATGGGATAATGCAAAATCTAATTTACCAAACCAATGTGCTTGATAAAGTGATGAAGTCAAATAATAGTTACCTTTCGGAAAAAGTTTAAATTTGTTTTACCTTTGTCTTAAATTACAGTTAATAACAGAAAATAAATTATTCTTAAAGATTTATAATATGTCTGGCAACGTTACAATAAATTAAATTGTTTTTAGCCCCGCGCAATTTTCTGCTAAGCGAACACATCGGTTAGCCAGGTGCGGCGAACATGGACTAGTTTCAAGCTGTTTTTGAAAATTTTTAAAATATTCGATTTAAGAAAAAAAAGTATTGGGTATGTCTGTAGACTACCCCAGGAGTCACTAATTTCAATTTATGCAGTGAATTTCATAACAACCTGTATAATTCTTTATATTAAACAATGAAAACTATTACAAAACTACCCTATAAATATTTTATTGTGCCAATGTGCAAAAATACCACTGCAAGTTGCCTGAAAACCTCAAATTTCACGTGATCGGAATAGCCGCTGTTGGAGGACAGTACATACATAGTGCAAAATTAATCACAAATTGTCCATAAACAGGAATCATCAAATTTTAAAGATAAATAAGCGGCCATCCATCATACAAGCATCAACTCAACAAATTATTTGAATGTCCTTGCACAAATTTTGCTCTGGTCATGGTTAAACATTCTTTTTATGCAAATGTTTGTTTCTTGTCCTCGAAATTTCCTAACCTCTGGGAAATAATCAAAAAAATAACGTCACAACCAATAGTATCGCGTTTCGAATTTTGTATGAAAATTTGTAAAGTATATTCACATATTAAATACGCCCGATGTATACAATTATCAGCGCATGCTAGCCTAGTGATCGGCAATTTACGCAACGCTGCAAATATTTTTGCAGGGTTGTATTCAGTTAGTTGGCTGAGTCACAGATTACTCCTACCAGATGCGAATCTCTTAATAAATTTCCTATATCAAGATTCCGCCGTCTTGGCGATACGGACAGTGCAGCCAGTCGCTTCGAGCGTCGATGCCGAGAATGGAATTTTCCACGCGTTGGGTAGGTTTTAATTCAAAGAAATTATGGATTATATTTTAAAATATTAAAACATGATATTGTGTGGCATTTTATATAAAATTATATCATTAACAAATACAAAAACGTATATCGTTTATTAAAATTACACTACAACCTAGTACAACCACAATAAAATTTAATCCATAAAATTAACGCAACAAAACTGATGTAATAACATTTGCCTGCTATCTATTCCATCAAGCCGTTCGCACACGCTCGCACCGACAAATTCAACGTTTGGCAACAGATTAAATACGGTGGCGGTAGGCACCTTACAAGTTCTCTAAATCGGGTCACCGTCGAAAGCATAAGATTCGCATCTGGTAGGAGTAAATCGGAGTAATCCGTGGCTGAGTCACAACTATTATAATCTGCGTTTTGTCCGTATTTGAAATGTGAATACACATTAGTAGAAAATCTTTGTTTTTATTAATAAAGACTAAAATAAATGGACAACAGCAACCATCATAAATATTTAGTTTATGTAGAGAATGCAAAATAGTATATTGTACAACGAGCATGGAATGACATGCATTTCCTACGAGTATGACGTTTGCAGCATGAGCCGCAGGCGAATGCTGCAAATCATACGAGTAGGAAATGGTCATTCCATGCGAGTTTTACACTATACTTTTTCTACGAATGTTACTGTTACATAAAATGGGATTAGTAATATTTTTCCTTTTAAGATGTCAAAAAATGTCAATCTGACATTCCACAAATAAAAATTATAAAGATTTTGGATGTCAACGCCACCTTTGTAAAAAATACCCGTGCACAATGGGAACTTTGTAGTTCAATCACCATGGTGATTGAAGCACAATGAAAATGTGTAAAACACAATGCACCATGTTCCGAAATTACTATTGAACATACAATAAACGTTTTTATTGACATTCGTAGAAAAATTATATTTCAGGTTTATTTGGATTATATGTATATTCCCTATTTCGGAAATGATTTGTTTCCGAGATATAGAGTGGGCAAAATTTTGTCGATAGTTTTAGACCACCCTGTATAATGCGATTTTACTATCTTATATTTTCCTCTCGTTCTAAATAACTTAGAGTTGCTTCTTGGTTTTTAATTCTCTCTGAAAGTCACCCTTCCTTGGTTTCAACCTCAGTGCTATCACTGCTATCTTATTTATAGATAATACACCATATTCATGCAGTTTTACTTTACAGAAATTACAACTCTCCCCTACGGCATTACATAAAACTATAAATATTTTATAGCCACGAAATTGATGCAGGGGAGAACTCCTGCAGTGTGATAAAAGTGCAGAAATTGTATGCCGTTAAATTGACAAGGAAAATGGATCGAGATTTTAGCAATAAAAATAAGGATTGCTGCAACGGAGGGGAATGGATGTAATATATTAATGGACTTGCGAAAATTTGTGTGTAAAGTGCGTAAAATTGGTCATTTTATAAAAAGCAAGTTAATTTTGGTACTCTACTACTGCCCTGTTGAATTGCCAAGAATTTTAATACAGAAATGTATGTTATTTCTTTAGAATTATTATTTGATTTGGGATTTGTTTGTGTTGTTTAAGTATATTTAATTTTTTATTAAATAAATTCTAATATTTATATCGGATTTGTTATTTATTTTACTTTCCAATCTTAATTTATGAAAATTCTTTTCAAAAGTAATGTACATCGATGTTACTTGAACATCGATGTTTTAACAACGATGTTTTATCGACATCGATGCCTGCTTTCGATGTCAACATCGATACCAAACATCGACGTATCGAATCGATGTCCCAGCACTACTTCTTGAGGACGAAATTGACAAAGATGCCAAATAATGCAATAATGAAGACAAAGACGAAAATAAAACATTCTTCCAACAGAAAGAGATGGACAAGAGGCAAGAGCGAGATAAGAAATAAGATGTATTTCGTTGTTGTTAAATCAAAAACATGTGTGGCGAAGAAGTTCTTTGATGATGTTGGTAATTTTTTACGTTTTAGTGTCCTATATTGTGTTATGAATTGTTGAAAACCGTTTGTTGATGCGAATAATAATATCGAAAGCAGAAACCTACCAAAAATTAAGTTAATAAATGGGTTATTTAACTCTTTTTGTGGTACAGTCAAATTTTAAAGCGTCGCGCTGAAAGACCTTTCACGAAGATTGTTTTAAACTCGGTTATAAATAATTTATTGTTTGATTTTTAGGCAGAAAGTTTAGGCGCTAGTAGAAATTATGCTCATCTCATTAATAAAATTAAATATCATTATAGGTAAGTGACTATTCTTTGTGTTAATGGTAAGTACAACATAGCCTATTTACAATAAGTGAAATTAATAAACATTAAAAAAAGTATTTCTAACTTTAAAAAAATGAATTCACGAAAAGTACTCTACATCGCGTGTTAAAGAGATAGTGAAACGTTATAAAAAACATTTTACACTTTACAAAAAAAGAATGCACAAACAATAATTTCTGGCACTTTTGAAAGAAAAAATGCCCGATGAAAAATTAACATAAACTTCTATATAATAATGTTATATCTGAACCGAAAATATTCACCTTTCAAATGGTTTCAACACTCTTTCAGAAAATCTACTCGCACTAATAGGTAAATGATACACTTTGAAACGTGCCGCCAATGAGGGAATATTACCGCCGAGCGTGCACGAGTGGCAACATTACTATTTGTAAAAGGTTAGAATTAGCGATTCACGATCTAAATCGAGATTTTGGAAAGATCGATTTTTCCAAATGAAAATCGATTTTTAAAAATCTTGTACCCTTCAATCCTGCAAGGATATCGGCGATTTTTCCCAGAATCGATTCAAATTATGTTATTACATAGTTTTAATGATTACCTTATTTTTTTATTTAAATGTTTACTACTTTATTAGTTTTGAATAAATTAGTAGGTATGCTTTCATGACAGTATTTTAAATTAAATATTTATCCCTCCATACCCTTCTATAATTTAAAAGTAAACATAAAAAATCTATAATTTAAATATTTTTCTTTTTTTTTTAACAACTGTGAAACTCATATTTAACACGTTAAGCTCCGGGCTATTATCATACAAGTTTTTCCACAGACCAAATCACTTTTTTTACAATTTCGAATTAAGACAATAGAAGTGTTCACTTCTTAAGCTAAATTAAGTGACGTTGGTAGTTTTTTTTTGTAAAAAAAAGTGTGGTACAGATGTGGTACACACAATGAGGTACCCACGGTCTGTTTAATAGATTTTTTAAAATATGTTTTGGTTTGGACTATGTGTACCATATTGTGCCACATTTAGTTGACATCTTAGCATTCTTAGCCTTCTTCTTTGGTCTTTGAATTTCAAAACTGCTACTGTCTGAGTTTGTATCATTTATTTAAAAGCTGAATTCGCGTCAGAATCGTAAAAGGTACTTTCGGGTTCACTAAAGCTGTGTGTCTTCGGAAATTTTCCGAAGCTGTTAACCCTTTTTGTGACATTTTTCTAGTAATATATACACGCTCGTTTTACAATAACTAAGAGCTATTCAGCGTAACCCAACGAATTTGCTTACGCTGAGTAGCTCTTAGTTATTGTGAAGAAACTCAACTGAAAATCTAACCTAAAATCTTTGACAAGATAATTTTTAACGGACCAAGCTAGATTTTTGTTTACCACAGACCGGACGAATCCAATGCACCATAAGAAAGCATAATAACTGTGGGCCTACACTAGCCGCAGCGATCAGAACATGACTCTCTACTGTGTCCAAATTGGGAACACGCGGTCCCTGATAAAACATCGTTGTGTACCTATATGGTACACATGGGAGTCAACGTGTTAAAAAGTTTTAAATAGCATTGATTTGGAATGGACTCTATCTACTCTTCCGGCTCCCCTATCCCACGCCCAAATCTTTCCAAAGATCGATTTTTTAAAAGGTCGATCTTTTAAGGCGATCTAAATAGTGAATCGATTTCTATTATCACGATCTAAGATCGATACGAAATATCGATTTTTTTAGATTTGGTTAATCCCTAAATTTTATGTTTTATTTTTCTATTATTTTAGTATAGAAAAGCATATATTTATATGCTACGGACAGTCATGCAGATTGGACAATGATGATATTGGCCGGCCAATCTTAAGCACGCTGTGCAGGTTTGGTCAGGATTCTTTCCTGTCTTTTTTGTTATATCATAAACAAAAACTGACCAACTAATACTGAGCAAACCTAAGTAAACCTCCACAGTATTCCACAATAGTGTGTAAGGTAAAAGTTTAAATATACATCATCCAAAGTGCTAATCTATTATGTTATGGTGGGCGAGCGCAGAGTTTAAACACACTTTATTCAAATTGCGAATCTGTCATTTTATAGGTGCAAATCTTAAAGTTTGAATGTGCCTTACTCAAAGTGCGAATATTCCATTTTATAGTTCATTAACCCAAAGTTAGGAACATTTTCCCAAAGTGCTACTATACAGGGTCCTGCAATAGTGCGTCAGGCTTCCATAGCTCCTACACGAATTAAGTTAGGAATTTCATTCATATGGTGACTTATACTGTATTACAGGCTGCATTTTAGGAAAATATTTTCGCATATACAGGGCGGACCAAGAAAGTGTGATAACATAAAGTTGTATTTTTTTTAATGGGACACCCCGTGTTTTCTTGCATATTTAGGTTTGTATTAGTGTCCTTCATAATTGCCTAAAATTTTATTTAATTTGCTTCGGTACTTTAAGAGCAATAAATTAAAAACTAAAAAAAAAGTTTTGCAGCCCTGGAAAAAAAGATAAAAAAAAAACAATCTACAAGCATTTTTTTACCACGGCATTGTGTGAGATTTATAACAAGGGGGCTAGAAACACCATGAATTAAATAGTTTTTACCTATTTCATACAGGGTGTTCACAATAAGATTTTAAAAATGACACATTTTAAACTAATTTTTCTCAAGTTTTTTAAACGGAACACCCTGTATATTATTTTACCATTTGATGGAGAATTTCAAAACAAATATTTTTTGTAATTACAATTTATTTCAAATTCCAAACCGTTTTCAAAATATTTATCAAAAATCATAAATGTCACTATTCGTAATAAAGTTTTATAAACAAAATAGTTAGGCGGCCATGGAAAAACAAGTATGTTTAGCAATTAAATACTTTTTGACATTATTTGTCAGAAATAAGTAGGTGTACTTAAACGAATAATATTTTGTTCAAAAAATTAATTTTTCAAGGGAAGAGCTTATTGATATGGTTTTTGTATTGGGTGAGAGTGAGAAAAACTGTTTCCTCGCTAGTAGAAATTATGCAGCTCGGTTTCCGGAAAGGCGACACCCAGAAGCGTTAAGTTTTAGAAGACTTCTTGAGCGCTTTATTGAAACGGGAACCGTAGACTACAAAAAGGTGGAAAGAACAAGGCTGCACTAAATGAGGAAAATCAGTTAGCAGTTTTATTGTCAGTTATTGAAAAGCCAAATATTAATCAAGAATGTGTGGGACAAGAAGTTGGAATAAGTGAGAGGTCAGTCTAAAGAATTTTGAAAAAACATCATTTTCATGCATACCACATTCAATTGCTTCAGGCTCTGGGTGAAAATGATTTTCAGCGAAGGGCAGAGTTTTGTGCCTGGGCACAATTGCGCCTCCAAGAAAATCTTTTTTTCTTTATGAGCGTCCTTTTTTCCGACGAAGCAACTTTCCACAACACTGGATGTGTCAACAGACATAATTTTCATTATTATTCTGTCGAAAATCCAAGAATATTTCGACAAATAGATCGCCAACAACGTTGATCAATAAACGTTTGGGGAGGTATCTTGACTGGCTTTTAAATCTTATTGTGAACACCCTGTATGAAATAGGTAAAAACTATTTCATTCATCGTGTTTCTAGCCCCCTCGTTATAAATCTCACACAATGCCGTGGTAAAAAAATGCTTTTAGATTGTTTTTTTTATCTTTTTTTCCAGGGCTGCAAAACTTTTTTTTTAGTTTTTAATTTATTGCTCTTAAAGTACCGAAGCAAATTAAATAAAATTTTAGGCAATTATGAAGGACACTAATACAAACCTAAATATGCAAAAAAATACGGGGTGTCCCATTAAAAAAAATACAACTTTATGTTATCACAGTTTCTTGGTCCGCCCTGTATATGCGAAAATATTTTCCTAAAATGCAGCCTGTAATACAGTATAAGTCACCATATGAATGAAATTCCTAACTTAATTCGTGTAGGACCTATGGAAGCCTGACGCACTATTGCAGGACCCTGTATATTCCACTTTAAACAAATTAACACCCTGTATCTTTAAAACAAAGCATCTGCGGACCCACGTTCATATGCACTTTTCACCTCTCCCTTTCAGCGATGGCCCATGTTTTTTGAAACACCATGAATATTTTATTTTTAAAGTGAAAATCTAATTTGAAATTATATTTCCAGTTAAAAAGGCATTTAATTCTTTATCAGAGCTTGAAAATTTTATCGTTATAATCCTAGTCAATCGGATAATATTTTTTCCTGTAATATTTTTTCATAAAAATCGGATTAGCTTCTACTAAATACTTGTCAATTTGACTGACGGCAGATACAAACAGTCACAATAGATTAGTATAGTACTGCATAATATGTTGATATTTTTTTTTGTAAATGAACGTAGTTTAATCACGTTTTACTAGTTTTTGTGTTAATTTGTTCACGTTTCATGCAAAACTGAAAATTTGATAACAGATTCCGTTGCCACTAAGTTCAAAATATAAAAAGTATTGCTACTATTTTGATATTTAACATTGCTGTTGCTCAGTTATGTGCTATCAGAAACTAATATCCCACTGGTAGACACATAAAAAGACAAAATATAGGGGGTTAGTAAAGATGGTGCCTCATATACGTATTACTACTAATATTGTTAGCATCCAATGTACCCGTTGTTAAAATTTGAAGCAAAGATAAAATCTCCTTTTCATTTGATTTGTACCACGTGATGTATCAGCACTTTTGACGGAACTGTCACTGTCAGTTCTGACATCAGTTTAAAATGTGAGCTTGTCGGTTTCCTTTTCGTCTTTTTACCTTTCAAAAGTAAAGATAAATGTGTTTTTATTTGTGAAAAGTGGATTAAAAGTTAATTGTTATCCTATTTACGATATTGATATAGCTAATGTACCAATAATGCCAGTGTTAAGCAGCAAGAAGTGAAGAAATTACTTGTAGTTTTAGCGGCGGATATTCTTCACAAGAATGTAAACTGAAGAGTGTATACATCATTTTTAATTTTTAATTTGAAATTTTGGGGCAAAACGGGTAAGAACATTATGTAAATAAAGGTAGGCATCGTTTGGAAATCTAAAAAAAATACATTGTTTAAGCTCGAATTAAAACTCAAAATACGTAAGTATAATAATAATTTATTGTAATCATTAATTTTTGTATAAAACATTATAATTAGAATCAAAATCTTCTTAAATAATTAATTACCTACCTATGCAAAATCACTTTGTCTTTCTCAACTGACCGTCGACATGCGAAACAAGATCTCATTTTCTATCTAAAATATTATTAACTCTGTTTCGATATTGTGCTTTAAAGTGTATAATAATTTATACTTACTGGTTTTTCTGATATTTTATTATAAATTAAACTAAATATTCACAAAATAGCGCTACGGCGAAATCGAAGGCTTGTCAGAATCAAAGTGGAACTTTTGAATATGACAGGCGCGAGCGGCCATGTTGTCATATTTGATGTTTTGATTAGCGGACAGTATGTAGTATAGAGTTCACTGGCTGGGCAAATCACGTGATTATATTTTATGACGGATGTTCAGTACATCACGTGACTGGTTAGCAATTGTTTCCAAAGGCTACGTCTTTGCTTCAACGTGTTTTCGTCGTTCGCTATATAGTAGTAATACGTATATGTGGTGCCTGACCATGGGACCGTAAATAAGGTATATAAAAGTAAGAGATAAATTGCCTAATACTAAAAAATACTTACCCAGTAAATTTGTGTACGGTGGTTACTACCATATTTTTTATGGATTCACCAGTACAGCTCTGAAGTCCTTGACTGGCTTTTAAATGGCGAGATGACGGTCTTCGTGGATTTAATGTTCGAACTATAACATTCACCCCGAAGTTTTTCTTTAAATCCGTTGATCCATCATGGTCAGCCACAATTTTTTACTGGTTATTTCACGCCAAATAGCATTTTCCATTCGTTCGTGTAAACGTGGTAGATAATTTCGCAATGTTGCTTCGCATGGCAAGAATTGCCAGTTGGGATTATATTTTGCCCAAAACTTACGAAACGTTTTTTTCTCAATTGTATAAAAAGGCTTATTACAAGTACTCATCAGAAATATCAAATCTAGTATAAATTCGGCATAGGGTTTTTGACTCCTCTTTTATATTTATGATTTGTACTATTAACATGGATTTGACACTGTGATCGTTTCCAACACAATAAGTCCCTAGTGCATACCAAATACCACACCCGATACCCGTCATATTTTAGGGTCTGGCACTTTGATTTACAAACCCTAATAATATATTAAAGGTATCAACGTTTTATCTAGCACTTTTATTTAACTTCACAAGAGGAGGTTCTCAATTCGACCCGTATGTGTGTTTTTTATCGAGCATTATTCCTGATCGGATTTACAGACTTCGGTGTTTTTTTTCTAACACTCTTTTTTTCTACACTCCAAGGAATATTAGAAATTTATTGGATTTCAATAGTATTTTGGTCATTGAAATAATGGTAATATAGTTTTCAAAGAAGTAGGTATACTTTTGAAGTCCAATAATAAGTCTATATTTAAAGCAATATTTTTTTTTGATTATTTCAATGATGTTTTATTGAGACAATATTAACTTTAATATAATTAATGTGACAGTGGTCAAAAACAGTACTATTATTTAGAATAGCATAGCAGTTTTTTCTGTGTACCTTTTAACTAAAGTTGTCACATTAATTGGGATGGCAGGCGCCTGCCGCCGTGAAGAATTAACTTATTTGACCCTAGACAACATTACAAACCAAGAATCCTTGATGCAAGTGACAATTCCTCATAATAAAACCAATCAACGCAGAAGCTTTGTACTAAGCAGGAAACGAAATTTAAACTTAATAAAAAGTATGCATTGCTACGAGCACAAATTGTACCCAAAACGGAAAATTGCCTGTCCAATGTGTTCAAAGTAACAAAATTGGCAAGATGGCCATGGACGTGGCTGGATACCTGAAACTGCAACATCCCTAGCTCTACAGTGGTCATTGTTTTAAGCGGTCTTCAGCCACTCTGCTAATAGACTGTGGAGTAGACATCACGAATCTTAGCGCCATGGCGGATGGAAGTCCACAAAAGTTGCTGAAAATATGTGCACGAGTCTTTACAAGACAAAACGCAAAATGCACATCAGATTCTCCAAAACCAGGCTACCACTTCCAAATCGCAGCAACCAGCAGCCATTGCCCTTTTAGCCACCTCACGTTGAACATACACAATACCTAAATAATTTTAGAATGGCAAGAAATCCTTTTATACCAGTCAAGAACCTGTTACCTTCGGCCATAAATTTAACAAATGCAAGTAACTGATCTTTTACCATTAATATTGTTAAAAATAAATGAAAATAATATAAGTTTGAATGCTAAAATTGTATTTTCAGTTTGACGTCTATGCGGATATAAAATATTTAAAAAATACCAAAACTAGAACATTTTCCTCACTCTCGTGGAAAAAACATTGTACCCAACACGTGCCGAAAGTGTCTTCCGCACTGCAGTCGCGTGCGGAAAAGTATCACTTTCCGCACTTTTTAGGTAAATAGCTATTTTGTGGAACCATAAAAAATATGAATAGGCTGACATTATTATTGTGCAAGCTGTCAAATTATTTTTCCATTAATAAAGATAAGACTGTAGTATAAAATAATTTTCGTAAATAATATAATTATTTTAGATGAACCAAAAATGGTCGGATTAACAATGGTAAAAATAACTTCAGTTTCTCACACAATCATATCACGGACAATATTTTAATTAATAAACTAAAATTCTTAAGCTTGTTCTCACGAAGCTGTAGAAAATTAGTTTTATAAAACGTAAAGTGTAACACCCGTTTTACTTGGTAAATTATGGTACAGGTGACATAGCGTTCTCCTTTGTTTCATGGGATCACTAAAAAGCATTTTTTTTAATAGTCCTTCTCGACCTAATTCCGTTTTAGTTTTGTTTAAGAAATTCCGAATATGTTTATCATGCCCTTCCATTTTTTATTTCAATGGACTGTTTCACTTTAAACTAATTTTAATATTGATATTTGAAAAAATTTCGGACTTGTGTTTAAAATATATTGTACATCCTTCTTTTCTAATTATCTTTGTTTTAACTATATTTATAAGCTTCCAAAAAGTTATTTCTATAATAACTTTTTGAAAAATAAGTGACTATATATTACACAGAATTTACAGCATATCATATTATTTGTGATAGTTGTTACTTAGTTTTCATATATTGCAACGCAAATATTTACTTCTGCTCAGTTATGCCATTTCATAAATAATAATTTCTTTCAAATCGGTCATTACCGCAACTTGAAGCATATTATGTAGGATTAGCAAGTGTATTGCTGACTTTTTACTATTAAACACCTGCAAAGCAAATCTTAAGCAAACTTTACACTTTGAAATATTCATAGGTTTACTCACAGAGAGAATATTGAACTAAGTATACATACTCAATAATTTTAACACACACTTCAAACTGTTTACCAACTACATAAACTAAATTAAAGTCCATGCGGTAACCCACACGGTTCACCAAAATTGTGCCTGCACTTGTACATAAATATTTGTGCAGGAATATTACTTAAACCCTCTTCTGGGTGATGATTTATACGAAAATTATTCTGCAGTGGTTAAACGATACAGTCTGTGGATCGACGCAACGATTACATCCATATTTAAAATATTTTTTAAGCTGGCGTTATAAGATGTAGGTCCGTTTTTAGAGGACCAGATTTATGATGAATAAAAATGTCGGTAATAGTAGCATCGAAATATCTAGTGATATTTGCATTTGCTAACCATTAATGATAGAAATAAATTTATCCAACCCTCAAGAAATCAACAAAACATCATTTTACACGCAAAACGGAAAACAGAACACCAAGACAAAAAAAAGGATGTTTTAATACAGAAAAAATCGCTATGTTATTTCCAATAATAGTATATTATTCTTGACCACTGTCACATTAGTTATATTAAAGTTAATATTGTCTCAACAAAACATCATGGAAATAATCAAAAAAAAAATATTGCTTTAAATATAGACTTATTATCAGAGTTCAAAAGTAGTCTTACTTCTTTGAAAACTATATTAACATTTTTTCAATTACAAAAATACTATTGGAAACATTACATAATTACATTAAATACATAATAAATAATAGATTTAAAAATTAGAATTTTGATTTCAAAATTTGCATTTAGGCTTTGTTTTAGATTACAAACAACTTTGTTTTCGAAGATTTTATTTGAAATAATAAATAATAGTACTTCCCTGCAACGGCATTTTCATTTTTCTTAATTTATTAACACACTGTACATCTGATCTGAGACTTTTATATTTAAACTTATTTTTTCGACAAGCAGAATTTTTTATAAAGAATTACTTTCGGTAGTAAAATTAATAAGATTTTTTCCTCTTGTCAAGTGCATCCGTGGACAGTGGACACATTGTATATTTCAATAAAAAGCACCGTTTACTCTGTTGGTAAAGCAGGTTTTCAAAAATTTGTTCCCAATAATAATGATTTCTTTGTTTTTTAAGTTTGATGCGAGTGATCATTAAAGCAAGCTTGGGCGTACAGTCCAAGGATGGCGCTCAACAACAGTTTTAGAAAAGAGATGTGGTATTCAGTTTCTTGTCTATATACTTTGTTAGCCTATGGTGAGGACTGGATTATTGACGATTCGTATGACTCTCTTTTGGATAGAATCAAGGATGTTAGGTGTCGAGGGTAAAGCCGCTCCCCAGATGTGGTACAGTACTATGTCATATTTAGTCAGGAAACATAGAGAGTGTGTAAGTTGGAAGGGGAGAAGTATTTTCTGGCTCGAAAGAGAAAGCTTTTTAGCTGCCGATGTGACTACTGAAGTAATGTGTTTGTGCCAGCTGAGAGCACGTTCGAAAGCGATGTCAACAAGATTGAACGTATCATTTTTCTGTAGGGCTTGGCAATTCGTGTGGATGGGGGGTAATCGTTGCCGTTGCCGTTGCACCCCAGTCTAAGATTAATTGAAGATCCTGGGAAAGCGATAGGTGCATAAATTTGCATCTATAGCTCTTGATTCAGGACTTGTCTGGAAAAATGAATGTTGGAGTGAAGAGTACTATCGTCAGCATAACTGTGGATGGGATTGGGAGTTGAAGACAACAGTTTATTAATGTGAAGAAGAAGTAGGGTTGGTGCCAGGACTGAACCTTGGGGTTCGTCAGCATTGATAGGATGAAAGTTATTCGCCGGTTACAAATGAAGCTGTGATCCAGGTACATAGTTTGTGAATAGGATCGTAAGACCGAAGTTTGTTGAGGAGTCCGTCATGCGACACTTGGTCAAAGGCCTCGGAAATATCAAGAGGAAGAATCTGAGAATGCCATGAAATTGGAGAGACTTGTTCCAGTTATGGGTAACAAAGCTTATCCGTACTGTCTGTCATGGATCATTTTTTTTTCTAGATATTTTAGAATTTCCAAGCTGATCATTTTCTCCATAACTATGCACACAACAGAAAGAAGAGAGATGGGTCTATAATTGGATAGAAGGGACTTGGAACCTTTCTTCGGGGCAGGCTGCACACGAGCATTCTTCCGCGGATATGCAAGTATGCGGTATACGTAAGTAGAGCGTTTTATTCTTGACTATAAAATCCTTGTCTGCATGTAGGCGTGTGTTTTAACGCGATTCTTTCTGCAGACGAAAATAAATAATTTAATTTACATCTAGTACCGCATATATTCCCTAACAAAGATGAATCATTAAAACCATAAAACCATTGTATTCTTATTTGGATACGAAGAAATAATTCTTTGGCTTCCAAAATTAATCACCCTCTTTATGAATGCCCACTGTTACGAATTTAGCAAAGTTCAGTGCATAAACCAGGCGTTTTTGGTCGCGTAAATCATCCAAAAAGCAGATTTATGAAACATTACGCGTGATGCTTAATTATACGAATAAATCATTTGATGAACGGCCTCTTAAGACTGCGCTAGTCATTCGATGAGCTTCTTTTGCACGTATTTGTTCTGATTTATTCCGTAAACATGGTAAAATATGTGTAAGACATAATACAGCTTATCATAAAAGTTGCAATATATTTTGAGGGATACCGTGTAAATTTTAAACGAAAGAGCTTGAGCAATGAGCAGGTTTATGTCCTGCTGAGTAATTTTAGCCAAGGTTAGGCCGGTTTATCTTTGGGTCACTAGGAGCTCCTAAGCAAGAATTTACGTTAATCGGTTTAGTTGTTTCTTTGTTCCTTTCAAACCAATGATTTAGAAACAAGGGCGAGAAACCATTATTTACATGTTAGAGCGATTAGAGATTCCAAAGTTATTAATAACCCAGCCAACTATGTGATCCCCCACCTACTTCTTGAGAATGGCTGTTGCCAGGCGTTCAGTTACGTAGCATATTTTCAGATTGATACACCGTACTAAAATAGCGCAATAACTAAGTTAATATGCAATGCAATTCTAAATATCATAGGCTAACGTATGCAACAAAACTTTTTTCTTCTGCAGTATAGAAAAAACAAATCATTGTTTTGAAATAATTGATTTTGGAACTTAAAACATTATATTTGTTTAATAGAAAACATAAATCAAATTATATTTAAAAGTCCATTATCTTCAATGCCACGTAATTTTGTTTTAACCTGTTGCATCATCTTCTGGACGGTCATGTTGTCTATTTCGCCAATTTTTTGAAATATTCTGTCATAACACTTGTTCATTTTCGGCTTCCCAACCACTGTCGTAAACCTTTCTGCTCAATATTTCCCAAAAATCTTCAATAGGTCTTGCTTCAGGAACATTTGGGGGATTTACGAATGGGATAGTTATCCCATTCATACCAAAAAATGACAATCCCCCAAATGTTCCTCAAGCAAGACCTATTGAAGGTTTTTGGGCAATATTAAGCAGAAAAGTTTAGGACAGTGGTTGGGAAGCCGAACATGAACAAGTGTTATGACGCAGAATATTTCAAAAAATTCGCGAAATAGAAAACATGACCGTCCAGAACATGGTGCGACAGGTTAAAACAAAATTACGTGCTATTAACATTAATGGACTTTCAAGTATAATTTGATTTGTGTTTTCTGTTAAGCAAATACATTGATTTAAGTTCCAAAGTAAATTATTTCAAAACAATAATTTGTTTTTTCTATACTGCAGAAGAAAAAAGTTCCGAAAACTTTTGTTACATACGTTAAGCTAAACATATGGCTAAGATTAATAAGATATACCAGTGATCATGTCATAATAAAGTTTTTCGTAATTAATTTCCATTGCATGGTGAATAAATTTAGAGTGAGATTGGCAACGTCGCCTCACGTGGCGTCGACTGGTTCATTGATGAATCTGATAATTTAAAGGCGTAATTTTGTGTGTGTACGTTCCAGGCAGGACGGAATATACGTGTGTAGTGAAAGCTCAAGGTATTTTTGGTTTTTCCTCAAAGGACTAAGGACATAAACCTCAGAAATGGTGTGTTAGTGTCAAGTGGGTGTAAAAATGTATCCTTTTTATCCGGAACCGTCTTTTAAGAGGTTTGTTGGGTGGAATAGAGAATACAGGAAAGCCATTATGGTGGCTTGCGGAGTCGGAATTATAGCGGCTGTTCTTTGTCCTATATACGGACATTGTATGAAACAAATGAACGGTTGCATCTTGTCCATTGATTTCTAATATGAATAAGCAAACAATAATCGCGAAAGTGGCAAATTTCTGGCCTCGCGCATGTAAACAAAGCTGATCGGCCATGGGCATGCGCACTGCAAAATTTGTCAGCTGTGATGGTTGATCTCACTCTGATTGTCAAGGAACATAAAAAGGTTTGCTGATTGTTTTCCAGCTGGTTATGCAAACCGTGTAGCAGATGACAACAAGCGAGTTGTGCGCATGCCCCTCGCCGATCTGGCTCGAGAAATACGATCGGTGGTCGTGCGTACAAACACACTATTTCACCCTGGTAACTTAACTTTTGTTTGCGCACCGCGTCAGTTGTACGGGTCTATATATAAAAGTCCATGGTCTTGTCTTGCTGAAGGTAAACGTTTGGAACATAGGGGGGATGTGTAAAGCACATTAATCACATTTTCATTAAACTGTTTTTAAATTACCAATGGAAGTTTGCTGAAATTAATTTTAGAGTTTTTAAATTCATTATATTTTTTTATTATACTTTATTGGCATAAAGTTCCATTCTCTGACCATTTGGACATCAAAAGTAGTGAGATTTGATATAGACTAAACTTTAGAGAAACTCTTAAAAAACAGTTTCAGGCCAAGTAAGTAATAATGCTGTTGAAAATAGCTCTACATACATCAGATCTAACTACTTTTGACAGCCGAGCAGTCACGACAACATGGCTCCGTTTTACAGTAATGTTTGTGTTGGGATATATCACTTTTCTTACACATCACAGCATACTTGTAGGATATGTTTGAAAAGTTAAGACTAATATAAATTACGATACAATAACGTAAACATTAGTATATTTATTTTGACCATATTCTATAATATGGTCTACAACTACACGTAAATCTTTAAAACAATTTGAATATAAAATAACTCGTCACAAAATAATTATTCGAAATTGGAACAAAATAACGGCCCGTTATACGCACGTAGTTTTGGATAGTTGTAGTTGTTACATTCCAACTAATCCAGTAGATTTTGTTGCAAAGTATCTCCATAATATATTAACCGAAATAGTTGAATTGCTCTGTTTAAATTCTCGAAATTTAGGGGTGGATATTCGTCTGGAAAACTATTTAATTCTGAAAATCACGCCCCTGTAATTGTAAGAAAAAAACAATGTGCGCATCATTTTTTTAGAATTCTGCGGCATTGACAAAATAAAGGCTACACAAAGAGTAATTTTTTTATTTATTTATGTAGTTGTAGCTCTTGAGCTATCCGAATTTTATGTTGTTAATAGTTATACCTTTTTCGACTTAATTATTTCACCTTTTATGCTTGATGTATAAAAAGTAAAGAATTAATGAAACATATTCCAAAACTACTCTAACTCTAATCATATATGTTATTTACCAACAGTTGCTATATATTTTCCTCTTTTCACCAACATACGTAGTATATTTATTAGTGAATCTGCCTGTCTTTCCCCTAATGCCTTATCAGAGGTCTATCACCCTTTGACGCACTGAAAAATAATTTGTCATTGCATGATTCAATTATTGTCGCTTCATTCTCTCTGACAGGTCAATACACTTGCTTTTTTAATCTTACAGCAGTAAAATTGTTTTAAAAAAAATATGTCTAGCTCATTGTTCTCTGCAGTGACGGCCCTAGAACGTTTTCTAGGTGGTGCGAGATATCCTAGTTGCGCCCCCACACTATAAATTTCGAGAAATATTTGGACATGCGATCTGGTGTTAAAAAACTAAAATAAATCACATATTCACCTAAGTCGTTTGGTAATGTTTACTATTGATGTTTAGTAAAAATTACACCAACTAAATGTACAAGCAGCTGTTTTCTCCGTCCAGTATTTGATTTCGCCCCCCCCCCCCCCCCCCCAAGTCAGCAACCGGTGCGGTCGCACTGCTTGCACCGCCCTAGGTCCACCGCTGGTTGTCTAATATTAGTACATCTAGACACTTTCCAAAACAAAAACCCTATTGATTTAATCGTAGGTTTAAAGTGACTTATTTTGCAGAAAAATGACGGTGTACCAACATATCTACATAAACCGTCCATGTCCAAGCATTTTAAAGTATTTTTAGCGTACAAAAAATTTTATTATGGTTATCCGGTCATTCCCGTCACTGCTCTGGCAGAATGACCACCCAGTACTCCGACCTAGCTCCTGAAGCAATTTGATAAAGTGTGCTGAACACAACCAAATCTGCCCGAAAAGTCTGGGTAAATATATTTACAATTATAAAAGATAGATACCCCAAATTGTTGGTGTATCATATTAATTAATGAATCTGTTCTTTTTATGTATTTTAACTTTTTCAACCCCCTCAAGGGGTGACGCTAGGAACAGGGAGTTAATTGTAACAAAATGCTAATTGTAAATGCAACCCTATGCCGCGGCCATGTGGTACCTCATTTTAAAGGTCTTCAAAAAAGAAACATTTTACCGTGAACCTGATGGCCGTATCTTAATTCGGTTTTATATGGCAAGCCTATAAAAATTGCGGAAAAAACTTAAAAGGGTGACATTGACGATGCAAAGTATGCTATCGTCGCATAGCACATAGGTACCTTGTATAATCGTCATAAGGGGTTGCCAAATTTTAGTGTTATATAGAAAAAGCAAATCTTTGTGATGAGACCCTATTAAATGAAAACATACTGATGAAATTGTGCCAATTTTGGCAATGCTGCTACTAAATATACATATAATACACTCGACGGCTTACAGTGACTGTGAGGTAATGTTGGCAGCAAAACAGATGTAAATATGGGTATCTGTTCTTACATAATCTAAGGTTTTAAATATATTCACCTATAATGATAGAACACTAAAGTACCTACTTAGAACCATCCATTCGATGTTATTAATTAAATATATCTATTAGGTGATTTATTTTTATATTATTTAAATGAAAGACACTCTGACAAACGCTATTATTTACAGCTAATAAATATCTTTTAAACCCATTTATAATTTTTACAAGTTTACTTTTCTAACTGTTTTCACAACTTTTTACCTATTAGGAACTACATTATTCCCAGCAAAACAATGTAAATTTTTTTGACAACTCACATTGAATAAATCATTTTAAATAGATATTGGGAAGTACCACACACATTACAATATCAAAAGCTTAAACTAACTGTAAAAATATGCAGATGCTTAATATTTTATTGCTCAATAGGTTGTAATAATGTGCTTATGAATTTGGGTGATTAATTACACTACAAGTAGATATTTCTAATAGCCAAATTGCTTTTATTTAGTTAACAAAACCAATAATTTCATAAAAATCAACGTCTAAAATTGCAAAATAAAATATTTACAATATACTACTTATCATCAAGGTTGCAGCACATAGAAATAATGGATCAACCTCAACCAAATTGGTATATACAGGGTGTTTGAAAAGACATGTGCCATCGCTTAAAGGAAAATTGTTTGAAAGAGACTAAAGCATAAAAATCACATGAACATGGGTTCGCAGTTGCTTTGTTTCAAAGATACAGGGTGGTAAATTTGAATTTTTTTTGCAGTTTTTAAAAATATTTTCAAAATGGCTTCAGAAATTTTGATAAAATTTACTTTGTGTGAAGTACCTTAATGAAACGTAAGTCTAACCATGAAAAGACTTTGACAGGTCCTCCAGGGGCGAGCAAATGAAAAGTCGGTAAAATATGTTTTTAATAAAAAAATATACGTCATTGATTCTTTCACATTTTCATCTCAATTAATCAAATATAATATATAAAATTCTTAGCAAAACTTATCTCTTTATATTTTTTTATAATCACAAAGTCCTGATAAGAAAACTCCCTTCTCTCACTCATCGCCGCGCTGTTAAGGATTTAGCCCTTTTCTACCGATACTTCTAAGGATTTTGCTCTGAGGTACTATCCGCTATAATTCTTCCCTTAACTATTTCTAACAGAACAACAAGAGGCGCGTTACGTATTTTACTGTCCAGATACAAAACCCTAAAACATCCCACTCTCTACATAAATTGAATGTTTATGGCGGTTGCTGTTATCCATTCTTTTTGGTCTTTATTAACAAAAAAAAACTTTCTACATCAAATTTTCACGCGAATTTCGAAACTTGTAAAACGTGATCCCATTATCTGTGTCGTCAAAAGTGTTTGTATGACTCATAATGAGTACATGGCGAATTCCAGTATTGTAAGGTCATCAAAAAATCAACAAAAATGGCCTTTAATGCTTAACTCATCCAATGAAATATCCCTGCACTTAAAGTAGAAGGTTCCTACAATCTTATTAATGTATATTTCAAACCAAAGTCGGTCCAGAAATCTTTCAATTTTGCAACAAAAACTGTAATTTTTGCGTAATTTTGACACATCATATCCTAGTAATTTCGAGTAAATAAACTGCAACTGTTTTCGTGGCAATCTTCGAAAATTCATAAATTTTCAAATTTTGCATCTCCCCGAACTCTCGCCCATTCATACCTAGGGTCTCCAGATTATGGAATAAATTACCTGCAGATGTTTTCCCTTCCCCTCCCAACTTCTGTTAATCCCGAGTCAACAGATTACATTTCCCTTCTTTTCAGACGCCCACGGTATGTTAGTACTTATGCTTGAAGGCTACGTGGGCTGTCTCAGATAAAAAAAGTAACTATACGTGGACTCTACACAGCGCACCGATTCAATCGAGACTACGAAATCAGTTGTTATGCTATTGCGCGTTCGATTGGCAACGCGACGCGACGCCGTCAATGGATTGTAGAATATTTCACCACACTTACTAATCAATACCCAACATCCCTATTCAAAAAATCTATGTAAAAACATATCTATCATGATGGGCCCAGCATGCAAAAGGGGAAAAAGCCCCTAAATACCAGAAATTAAGCGTAAAATTTCATTTAGCTTGGCGAATTGTGAAACGCTCCGTCCGAGAGGATTTTTTACTTAGTTCTCATGACTTGTGGAATCAGCTAAATTGACTTTTTGTTAACTGTTTCCGTGCTTCTAATTTGATGTTTTGGTAATTTATTTAATGGCTATCCCAGATTTAAGAGGACGACAGTGAAACTTAAATTAGAAAAGTGTTTTTGTCGTTTCAAGAAGATTTATTCGTCTTATCAGTTTTGTGCGATATTCGAAGATACATATTTTTCTCTAAAGCAAGTAATGCACGGTATGCCTCGATTAAGTATAACCTAAAGGTCTTCCCACTTCCACTTTTTTTCAGATTTTATTAAAGTGGTGTGGCCTAAATAATTTAAGCCCAAAATGAAAATCCTAGATCAATAGTTTGAAAACAAAACTTGATTTTCCTTTTTTTTAGGTTAAGCTGCTTATTTTATGAAAAAGAGTAACATCCAAATTTTTTAAGGCATATAATCTTCTTTCTAGTCCTGAAAACGAAATCTTCTTAGTGGAAATACTTAACGATTTTAAATAGCTTTGATAATCCTGAAAAAAAGTGGAAAAATAAGTTCTTCGTCAGTTTTTCATACCTATCTTTTAAATGTTACGTTCAAATACAATGGTTTATGGATTTATTTTAAAGATAATGCAATTATCTACAAATTCAAAGAAATTGCCTCTCTGTCTACATCTGTTCAGAAGATATAGATAATGGAGGGTTTAAAAATTGGAACAAAAAAATTATGGAATCAGAATGTAGTGATATAACTCAATAATTATAAGTTATGGTTACAACTGTAGGTACATCTTTTTCAAAAAGTTGACTCAATTTCAAGCAAAATGAAAAAAAATCATCTTTTATCTGGAATAAATCCAAAGATAGGATTGTCGGGAACTGTATGTCCGCGCCGACGCGACGGTGTTGACAGGGCCGACCGCGTAGAGCGCTATGACGAAATACGTTTAAGAGGTGTAATAGGTGTTTTTTCCGAATTTTACCTACCATCCGAAGACAATAGCGCGACTCGTCTGTAAATAAAATTCATGAACATTGTTCTGCTCCCCAATTTACGTGCTCTTGAGCAAAATTTAATCGTTGAGTACGGTAGACTCGAAGCAGAGCTGGACAAACGGCTGGCATTTTTGACTTCAGCTCGGCATTCGGTAATCTGCGGCGGATTATTATATCAGAAATTCTTGTTTCACGGGTATTTGCAATCTGAACTGGAATAATCGTTGATGGTAAACCACGGTCTCTCAAGGCGTTTAAAGTAATGAAGCGATAATCGTGCGGGTTTGTATTTCGTGGTCCACCTGATGCTGGACGACGCGACGTCCATACTCACCAGTCTGGCGAAACCGATTTATAGCATCTTAAACAGTGCTCTCTGCTTTGCCCAACACATCAGCAATATATCTTATATTACATCCGTCATCATTCAGTGAAACAGCACGTGCTACTTCTGGTCGCATGTTTTAGAAAGAAATGTGAGTTAAGTAATGTCAATATAATGACACTTAAATATGCGAAAAGCTTACAGGTATTATCATTATTATTTTATATATATTATTTAATATTATTTTAAGAAATCGGAAGGTTTCCTTTAAAAATTTATACTTCCTTTGAGAAAATACATCGAAATAAATCGTAAAAGATAATATTAAGAAAAGATGGGGCTTCAAAATTAGACATATGAAACTCAATGACCTGCCCAATTTATCCACAGGGTGTTTAGAAGTCAGGTCTAAAAACATTACTTTTGTTCCTCCTTGTATAGTAGCAAAACGAAAACCGGAATACATCGCGCAAACCCAATGAATGTGTCTTTATTCTGTCGAAAATATTATCAACATCTAACTTAGATTTTAAAAGTTATTGATCATTAAACTTAACTAGTATTTTTCTTGTCCTGTTTCATTTGACCGGCAGGGTATATTTTAGTACAAAATTTTGTTTTATTGCATATAATTTAAAAATTGTAACAACCAGCTCCGGTGTCTCCTACTTTTTACAATTTTTTGGTATATTTCGTTTCTGTGTACGGCTAATTTGCGGTCTATGAATCCACATGTTTCCTTTGGTGTTAGGAGTTTAAAGGTAAGTACAAGAGTGTTTTTACGATTATAAACTTCTAAAACGTATTTTTTGTACACAGTTGCACGTATGGATTACGAAAGAGAGCAGGAAACCTAAAAAACTTTATATTGAGGTTAAAACCGATTCTGAGCCCGAGATTAAACCAGATAATGACGATAACAATTTAGGAAAAAAAATGCTGAAAAACAAGACTATGCCACTGACATAGAACAAGACACTAACGATTTTCCAGTGAAAATATCAAATTGATTCCATTTAATTTAATTTCTTTTAAATTAATTATTTTTAATGTATCATTCTATATACAAAATGATACACTGAAAATAATTCATCTAAATGAAAGTAAATTAAAATAAATCAATTCTATATTATCACTTAGTAAGTAAAACTCGAAAACAAACCTTAATAATACAGCTATTAAATGCATTTCGTCATAGCGCTCTATGCGATAGACACTGTCAACACCATCGCGTCGGAGCAGACATACAGTTTCCGACGAATTTTTTGTATTTTGCTTCAAACTGAGCTAGCTTTTTGAAAATGATGAACAGTTTTAACCATAACTTATAATTATTGAGATATATCACAACATTCTGATTCCATAAATTTTTAGTTCGAATTTTTCAACCTTCTATCATCTATATCTTTTGAGCCGATGTAGCTAAAGAGGCAATTTTCTTTGATTTGTAAATAATTGCGTTATTGTTCAAATGAATTCATAAACCATTGTATTTGAATGTACCATTTAAGAGATAGGTACCAAAAACTGACTCAAACTCACGGGAGCGACCTACGGGCTAGAACCAATATATTTCAGGAGATTAACAACTCCCCCAAGTGCTCACCAATGTTTTCGATTTGGAAGTAGAAGGTGGGCGTTTCACGTTCAGTTTAAATTTATAATTTTTAAGTTCTTTGTTGTAGCTATATGTTTTTTTTTTAGTTCTGTGTTATGCAATGACAATAACAATGCGAAAATTCCCCAAGAAAGAATGATGCCAACCATCGTCGAAAGATATCCAAGCTTGCTCCTGACTGGGGCGTATTTTAAATTGGCCTCATAGGTTTATATGGAAAATATAAATGCATTAAAACTAAGAGAGAAACAGACATATCTGTTTTAGGAAGTTAAAATGAGGCAAAATTTGTCGACGGCCCACCAATAATATCGCGCCATTCCCACTATAAAAATACACTCGAAGCGCCCCGTGAAACATACTCTTTCAAATCATTTGGGTTGGACAAAGAAAAACTAATTAGGTACCTAATATACGCATTGTATTTGCATTGTATTAATGTATTATTAATTAGCGGCTAAACATAGAAATACGATCTCTCAGCCACGCCAATGTTAGTCATCAAATGTAATGGCATCGGCACGGGTTTTCTCATATTAGCAACGTGGCCCAGAGGTAGAGTCTCAGCTAGTGAACCAAGAGGTCGTGGGGTCGTGGCTGTGTTCGGGTAGACTTTTTTTAAATTTTTGATATTTAAAAACCTCATTTTTTAATTTTTTTTAGGGTTATCAAAGTTACTTCAAAATATTAAATATTTTCACTAAGAAGATATCGTTTACAGGGCTTGAACGAAGATTATACGTCCTAAAAAAAATATTACTATTTTCCATAAAATAAAGCCGCGGTACCTAAAAACAAAATAGTAAAATCAAGTTTTCTTTTCAAACTATTGATCTGGGATTTTCATTTTGGGCTTGAATTACTGAGGACATGCCATTTTAACAAAATCTGAAAAAATGGAAGTGGGAAGGCCTTTGGGTTAAACTTAGTCGAGGAACACCGCGCACTGAAGCCATTATGGCGTAATGTCTAGTATGCGAAATAATTTTCTGTTTATTTTTTTTTGTATTCTTATCAAATTCTTCATTTGTGTTTCCGTCGTATTTATCATTTTTGTCCCTGAAAAATAATAATCTTTATCAAATTTCCATAAATGCAGTATGTAAAATAACATATTTGCTCCCTCATTAAACCAGATTTCTAGGCACCAATGTTGCAATGTGACATTTATTGTGTTGTAGTTAACTGATATCGCTGTTGGCTAATTGGCAGTAATTGTATTCTAGTTATTTGCATATTTCAATAATACGATCAGCGCTACAGGTCACTTTTTAAAAATAAATATGCTATTTTATTTAATCGTAATTATACGGTTCAGGTTTTTGCCTGGCTTCCTATATCTAATTAAATGATATTTTTGTAAATGTAACAACATAATTGTAGCTGTAAATGAAATTAATATTAATTGCAATTTTGATGACAGAAATAATCGTCCAGATTCAGTGTTGCCAATACTGATCTAATTAGGTATAATCAAGAGTCTAAATGGACAAGTCTAAGAATAAGTCAACTAAGTTGTGTACTATGATTTATTTTTTGGGCTTTCTGATATCCTTATGGGGAAACGGGAAATGGAAGTATGTATTTTCTGCACTGACAGAACTTTAATTAACACCACTTTAGAATAAAAATCTTTTAGAAACCAAGCAAATCGCAGAAATAATAGAATTAGTGATGGGAATAACCAAATAATTTTAATAACTGTAATATCTGTATTCGAATGATATTAATAAACGAATGTTCATTTTTTGTCTAGACAGACTTTTATAAAAGTCCGCTTAGTTTCTCCTAGAACAACTTATGATCGCCTCCAACATCCTCTTTTTATTCTTAACAATTATAATTTTCCTCTACTCATCTTTTTCTCTTTTTTCTTTCTTTCCTTTGTATTCCTCGTGGGCATTAACTTCTCCACACTCTCAGTCCTTTCTAAAAAAGGTAAAACGATGTTTGGTCTCTAACAAATTATTTGTTTTTCCCGACTTTCACTATTTAAAATTTACTGCCCATCGATTGTTATTTCGCCTGCCACGTAGTCATCTCACTGCCCTTTTAGCAAAAATTTAATTTTTTTTCGCAAATTACAAAATAATTTTTTCTTTGCCAAAACATTCCTAGTAGGCACACTATCAAAACCCCTGAATTTGGTATGGGTACCTACCGTAAGTAGCAACAGAGATATACAGATTTAAAATTTCTGTGGGTGCCCATGCAGTGTCGAGTGATGATGTAGTTTATCGAGACGCGTAGCGTCGAGATAAACTTAAATCTCGAGCCAGTAATCAAATTTCTTGTCGACGATAGCATACGATTTTATTTTCAACCATAATTTCTGAAGATTTATAATTCTTATAATCTGTCATTATCATGAATTTTCATGAAAAAAAATTGGAAAAGACCTGCTATATTGTACTTACGCAAAAATCAAGATAAGCATTTTTAATGGTTGCTATGTTATATAAACAAAAATCATCAAAATCAGCAAAGCATCTTGGCAATTCCTTTGCACAATTCAAAGAGGGTATAAAAATTTCTATAAACGCCGATAATAACGCAAATCAAGTTATTAATTTTAACAAGTAAATTTCCTATTTTAGAAAAAATAGATAAGTAACTGTTGTAAATATGTCTTTATTTTAAAATTTTGTGGTTGATGAATATTTTTTTTTGGTCTTAAATATCGGTGAAAACTCAAAAGTTTTTAATGACTTATTAACAATGACGGAATAAAAACCTGTCAAAACCTAATTGATTAACTAGATCTTAATTTAAATCAGTACTAAATCTTAAACCTTTTCGCTGAATCGGAAGTTTTTATTAACATCTCTATAGGAATATAAATAAACAGTCAAATTGGTCTCGGCTCTTAACAGGAACAAACATTTTTAAAAGGAGTTTCACCTAATGGCTTTTCTTTAGAAAAAATATTAATGTATCATTTAAAACTGATCGTCAGCGGCCATAGAAAAACTTACGACTGCAAAAACTAATTAAATTTAATTAAATTAAAATTCATTTTAGCGTCACACCAGCTATCGAATTTACCAGAAAAAAAAGTATCCCTAATTTATTAAAGTGTTTAAGTTAGTAATGACAAATACTTCAACGCCATTTATATAAATTATCCATAGCAAGCTGAAATCCTTTCATATAGAATATCTAGTTGAGCTATTGAAAAAATGCCAGAACGCAAGAGATTCTTAGTAAAAGTCAATTAACAAAATAAGTATTAACAATTGAATTCAGAAAACTGCTTTGAAATATTATTTGACGAAAAATATGCGTTTCAACAATTCACAATCATAATAGCCTAGGCATGAAACTTTCTTAACCTTCTCCAATCCGCTTTAACCAAACACAATAACACACGTACCATTCTTTTAAAAGACAATATACCATATATTACAACCTGACAGTACTACACCATTCATTGTTTTTTAAATTAAGTATTGTAAAATGTTAAGTCTTCGATTGCTTTCTTGTATAGATATAACTTAAGACAAGTTATTGTATATCTGGTGCTTTAATGATAAAAACTGGGATAGTAAAAATAGTACAGGGTGTCCCAATAGTTACTTCGTTTTAAATTAAATCAACAATTTTAGAAAAATAGCATGCTTGTTTATTTTATCAAAAAGTAGAGGCATGACAGTTTTGTTTTAAAAATAATATTCTCCAAATGTATGCTTCGGCTAGGTCTATAGATGTCCATTCTTTATTTAAAATTGAGACCGTCGGCGCAAAAGTGGCCTAAACCCAGTAATTTTATTATGAAAATAACGTACATTAAATCAAAACTAAAATTAAAAACTTTAGTGCAAATGTTCATTTTAGCTCCATCTCTTAGAGTAGTAAAATATTACGGCTACGCCGCTATGTATTTGAAAAGATATTTGTTTTAAAATTTTTCGTGTGCCTATCTAAAAAGCATAAAAAAATGTGGGATATGCCACTTTTGCACTGACGGCCTCAATCGTCAGTAACATTTTGGCACAATGGGTCTGTTGCACTCAATCGAATTTTTTTTTTGTACCAAAATAAAATCAGATTTTTCTTAAAGCAAGTCTACGGCAATATATTGAAGGCGAAAGTTTGGATCTGAGTCACTGTAACCAATTATTTGAAACTGAATGTCAGAATTCTTACTATATACAATACCATAATTTTTTGTATATGATAACTCAATGATAAGTATCGCATAATCCTTTTCACATTGCCTATATCCATACTTGATGAATTTTCTATACTTCGACCTCCAAAGTTTAGTGAATCAGCAAAATCTAGTCTTGTTTTGTTGGATAAGTACAAAAGGGTTCCTATGGCTTCTCTATATGGAAAATTCACTTCAGCCTTCTGCTTTATATTATTTTTGTTACTACTTATTATTGGAGTCCCTGCTATCTTTGCATTTTCCATATTAAACTTTTCCAAAAGTGTTTCTGTATAAGAATTTTGTTCGAGCTTTATCCATTCTAAACCTCTGGTAATTTTTATTCCCAAAAGCATGTCAACATAATTAGACTTTGTCATTTCATACTTTTCTTCAAGAATTTTTGAATAAATCATCAATTTCATTTTCATTTTCCTCAACAATCAAACCATCATCAGCGTATATTGCTAAGAACATTGAACCTTTTTCATTTTTAAATATGCATTGGTCATCATTCAATGGAAACATTCATTTTTGTTTCAGGAAACTTGTAAAATGTTCATTCCAGCGTAAAAGTGCCTGTTTTAAACCATATACTGCCTTTTTAAGACGACAAATTTTTTTATCTTGCTTTTCATAGCCATCGGGTATTGACATATAGATCTCATCAGGCAAGTCACCATAAAGAAAAGCAGTTGTTATGTCAAACTTTTTAAGAGCATAATCATTTTGTACTGATAATATCAATAACAAACGTAAAGAGGTTATATTTACCATTGAACTAAAAACTTCTTCATAATCAAAACCTTTTTCTTGCTGAAAACCTCGAGCTACCAATCTGGCTTTATATCTGCCGTCATCTTTGATTTTAAAAACCCATTTGCTGGCCAAATTTTTTTTTACATTAGCTTGTTCTAAATTTATGTAATCCCATATTTCATTTTTATTTAACGAATCTTTCTCATCTTCAATTGCTTGTTTCCACATCTCTTTTTCTGGTCCTGTCACTGCCTACTCAAAAGTTACTTGCCTGTGACGCTTACATAAAGAAGTGTAACCTATTAAGTTACAGTATAATCAGGTAGTAGTCATATCAGTGTCTTTTTCATGTTTGAAATTAAAAAACTGCTGTAACAAATTACACTTTTCATCTTCACTGTTTTTTTCAAAAACCTTACGTTTTTATACATTTCACTGGAGTTTTTACAGTTTATAACATGCATTATCATTTTCTCTTCAATAGACGTAACAATAAACTTTTGAGCTTTTGCATCCTTTCTATTCCAATCAGCCTTTTCTTCATTTTTCGTTAACGCTGACAACAGCTTTTCTCCATTTACAATTTCCCATAAACCATATGCTTGGGTTTATTTATATTAAACTCTCATTGGTTTGCAATGGCAGGCATTATTTGGGGCAAAATAATATATACTTAAACACTACTGGTTTTCAATTTAAATGCTGTACAGTTCTGAGTGTATAGTTAAAGCGTACAGTTTAAACTGAAGGTGTGTTTGTATGATCCGCTGTAAAATTTAGTTCAAAATAAAATCTATTTAATTTTCCATTCTAGACTCCCATGAACAGTATGTCATCTAAAATTTCATTCGCCCTACGTCAAATTTCAAATTCCATTAAAAGATATGCAGCGCTGTTCGTAGTATAATAGAAATAATGGGAGAATAATACTAACTCTAAATATAAATTGTTTGTGTCATTCCTTTTATCTAAAATAGACTGTGTCTCTTTGGAGCTGATAAAAATCTCAATGCTCCCTGCATAAAGTCTGATGGCCCCTTTTAAGTGTTAAAACAGTTTGAATTCTCACATTCTATTTATTTTGCTTATCAGTGGTAGAAATAGCAATATTTCTAATTGTTCTTGTATAACGGTTGTAAGAGGATTATTCAACGTCCAATACTACTATTTCGGTTCTTTTCGAATTGTTGTTACTCAGATATTTCCGACAAAAAAAATCAATAATTTTCAGGTGTAGATACATAAAATAGTCATACGAAGAGAATGCAAAATTTTATTTTATACCTGCAGAAATCCGACAAGTTTATTGAATTTTTCCGATATACGGAACAAACCAGAAAATAAAATTTTGACTTTTGTTAATGAATTATATATCTGGTTTTATGTCCCCAGCCTTCTAATAAGACTGATTAGTGATTATCATGCCGGGGGAGATTTCTTGAAAGTCCTCTGGCAGTATATCCTTACCTTGGGAACCTGATCTAGCAGCTGCAGGGCACACGGCTGTTCCATTATGTTCCATTCACACCCTGCGCTCAGCGTCCTGAGGTAGGACAATTATATTTAGGTAATGTGTTGTTCTGCAGTGACCTGTAAGAAAACCTACAAAGACTTTAAGGTGTAACCTATTAAGTTACAGCAGCTTTTTAGTTGAACGTTGATTCCGAAGACATACTACGAATGCTTTTGAAAGGACTAGGCTGGTATCCAGTGCCGAAGCCTATTCTCGTCAACCCAAGCTGTAATCGCACGCTTGGCCACACTATTGGATATACTGGTTCTAGCCCCATGACCTTTGATTCTGCTCCCCTTCTAGCAACAAGGTCAGCAGACTCATTTCCTTCCAGTCCTGGACACACGTCCAGATAGTAACAAGAATAAATAATTAACATGGAATACACTTCATACTTTTGTTACCTTGGAAGATGTGAGTTATGGCTTTGAGTGTACTTAATTAGTTAAATCAGCGACCTTTATTTTGGTTTACTTTGTCGGGTTTTTTGTTTGCAGAAATATTTTTGAAAAAGTTTGAAGTGGCATAAGAAAATCCTAGTGCAGGAGTTAAGATACAATGTGAAAAAATGCCACTAATTAGATTTGCAAATGATCTAGCCATCGTAGCAGAAAATGAATAGAATCTACAAAATACCTTGAGTCAAATGGAAGAACTGATATTAGGACACAAAATAAAAGTAAGGGGGAAACTGAATGAATGTAATGAAATGCTTTTAAACAGACAATAGAAGAAGCATAATACTTTTTTATCTGATACAGCCAGACTTCAAGCCTAAGTACTAAAATACCGTGGGCGTCTCAAGCGAAGGGAAATGTAATCTAGTGAAACGGTATTTAAAGGATTAGAGGTTGGAAGGGAAGAGAAAATATCTGAATGCAATTTGTTGCGTAATCTGGAGGCCCTAGGTATGTATGAGCGAGAGAAGTGGAATGTTTTAGGCTTTTGAAGCTGGACAGTAAAGGAGATGCATATATAACGGGTCAGTTGTTGTTCTTTTAGAAACAGTCGAGCGGGGAATTATAGCGGCTAGATCTTCAAAGCAAGATCACTGGAAATATCGGTAGATTTTGGGCCAAATTCCTAACAGCGCGGCGCGGCGATGAGCGAGAGAAGTTGAGACTGTTCTCGATATAATCAAGGATGTTAAGTATCGAAGGTGATGCAGCTCTCCAGATGTGCGAACAGTACTTTTGTGAAGGTTTTAAATTTGGAAATACTTATGTTGTATATTATTTCCTAAAAGAGAAATTTCATCTGGAAAAGGAATTGTTGCTGGATTGTTTTGACGATGGTTTCTTTTATTTGCTGTAAGTAGAGATACGCCATTTTGTAGATACCTCATGCTAAGAATTTGTCTCGTCTCTTTGGGTTCTCTGAAATTATTAATTATGATTGGAAACGCATTTTTGTGGCCTTTGATGACATGTCAGAAGTCCAATATGAATTTAGCTTTATGGTTCCCTCGTAACTCGAGGTAAATTTTCTTTATCCCAGCCTTCCGCACCATAGCTTTTATCGTGTGACATTATAGGGTTATAAATTCATTTTAAGGTCCACCTTTGGGATTCACCACCTTTGAGACCCCCTTTTGAGATCTCCCTTAAGATCCACCCTTGAGATCCACTTTTCGGATTCATCATTGGGAACCACCATTTGGATCCACCTTACCGACTCACCATCTATACTACATTGTAGTTTTGTCTACTGAGACATGTAGTAGCATGAAATCTTAGAGAAGCAGCATGTCCGTGCTCTGATATCAGTTTGATCAAGAAGAACAACAGCTTAAGGCCAGTTTATTTCATTTTAGTTTTCAATTATTTAAACATACAATTTCACAATTTTATCTGATAACCTTAGAAATGTTGCTATCATTCATTATGTAATGGCATATTTTTGCGCTGTATTTTTCTCATTTTAGTCAAAGACTTAAGGACCTTATACTTAAGGATTCTATCATTGAAACGATCCAGTTCATTCTGAAATATTTTTAGAACCATCTTAATTGTTGTGTAAATATGTAATAAATATAAATGATGTACAAATTATAAAAAGTTAAAAGTGGGTCAGGTATTCCTGAAATAAAAGTTTATTTAGGTAACTTCCACAAACGGTTTCTGACTTCACCAGAAACAACATCTTCAAGCAAGTCAGTGGCGCTCAAATTTAAAACATCACAATTTGTTATCTACCACACAGCAAGCAAAGTAGTTGGTCGAACCCACGGGAACTTCAACTCTCCGAAAGCTGGCTAGGACTTATGACATTACGGAAGTAATATTGTAATAGTACTCGTACTCGTATATGGAACGAAGAAAAGAAGAGGCATGATCTTAAGACATGGAGCTCTTGCGCTATTAATCGTCGAGGGAACACCCGAATGTAAAAGAGCTAAAGGCTGACGGACCCACATTATAGCATAAATACTGAGATGTTGCATCTGAGTAGCTATAGGGAAGTAGAGAACCTCGTGTAAGATCGGCCAAGGTGGAGAGCTATTCGTATTGTTTTAGAAGGTTTGAGCAACAAGTTTATTTCAAGGTGTACCTACTATACACGGCAGAAAAATAAAAATGTATAAAGATACTATATTTTAACTTTCTTCCTGTTAATTAAATTCCTCTTATAAGATTATCTCAGTCAACAATTTTAGTATCTTAAATGTCCGTAATTAACAGGTATTCGCACTTAGAACGCGGGGATAATCTTTACAATTGATGGCAGTTCGCATAGGCTTACAACTTAGCCGCGCCACTCCTAAGAATGTCGAAGTTTAGAACAGTCGGATAATATTTAGGGAAGGCATTAATTTGTTTTGGATTATGTAAACTATGAGATTGCTTGAGGAACTAAGATATCAGGGGATATATAAATTATTGCGAATGATTGTTACCAGGCTTCACGGAAATTTTGACTGTTGGAGAGTTTGAGTTAATACAAGTATCATTCAGCTGCTAACAATAAAAGTTGTATCTTGTTATGTGCGATAAAGACCAGTATTAATTATAAATTAATATGGATTTACTTTTCACAGTAGTAGATCAGGTTGAAGGTAACAAATCATTTTATTGATTTTAATTAACTAATAACTAAATGATCAAAGGGTTCGCAAACTTGACTCTTCTTTAGTAAAGCTGAATTTGGTAACAATTATTTAGGAGATATTAAGTAATTCTAATTATTTTTTGCAATAATAGAAGTTTAGATGTCGTCATGGTCCAAGCAAAGTATCGTATGCGTCACTTATGCAATTTTACAGGAAATGCAGAAAACTGATTTGTCCTATATCTTTTTACCAATTACTATAAGTTTTATTCATTTTATGTTACATAAAGCAATATTTTCTGGTTCCAACTTTAATTACATAATTTTTTTTTATTTTAGCTGTAATAAGTGGCGCTTGCGAAATTTTAAAATTGTCTTTTAAAGTTCTTTTGAAAGTTATTATATTTTTGCTGTTGCTTACAATATCTAAAATTGTAAGTTCCACGATGACTTACGCAGGCGTAGACAAGAAAAGACAGCCATGTATGATGTTTTAATAAATCGGGCATAGTCGAGTTCAGTCCCGGGTCCAAAGTCTATAATCCTAATCCCATCTAAAATGTATGAATAACATGCAAGCGCTGAGGAAGGAACACATCAAACCGGACTGAACTTGGCAATCCCGAATAAATCATAGAGACGATTGTGACAATTATCGGGAGCGCGCATACGATGTAAAATGTTTTTTAAGATTTTACTTCTAAATAATTTTTGGAACTTTCCATTTTAGTTGTTCGATGTGTCTGTCCGAGACGGTTCCAACGATACTAAACTCATTTTGGAAAAAAACGGCGCTTATGACTCTTTGCCTGGACAGAGACGATGTAGGGATTAGTGAGCGTTTCCAAGCAACATATGTGTCAAGAGCCTCTTAGAAGTGTGAAGCTGGGACACCAGGGAAGAAAAACACCACAGAAGCATTCGAGATGTGTTGCTACAAAACAATGATGTAAGTCAATTAGGTAAACAGGGCCGCAAATGAGGAAGTGCTGAGTCAAGTCAATGAAGAAGGCCATTGGGAGAAAGGTACAGAAAGGAAGAGACCGGATAAATAGAAACATTCTGAGATATAGCGGTCTAACACATATTGTGGCGGGAATGACAGATGATAGGGCAAAGTTATTTAAATCAAATAGTAAATCAGATAGGCAAGGCTAGGGAAACGAAAGTGGTATAACAGAGTCATCAAAGATTGACAGTTTCATCGAACCAATCCCAAGATTGAAGTCTCCAGGGAAAAGAAAAGGTAAAATAATAATTACACTAGTCAGGAACAAACAAGGTCGATAATAAAAGTAGATCAGTCTTATAGATTTTGACTTGCTCGTCACAAATCCGGCGGCCATAATATTTGCGGAGGTCTGATTTTGATGATACAGGCAGTACCTGTTTTCATAATGGTAATAAACATTTATCATTAGATAGGCCTGTCTAGACGGAAGAAAAGTGATAAGTGGATTAATGAGAATAATCGTTTAGTAGTAATTATTATAATAGTTCATGGAAAGCCGGAATATTAATAAAAAATGACGTTTATAATATACTTCTTAAAATTGTCAAATGGTGTGTGTGTACAATACATGGTACCTACTAATTTGTGCTCCTATTTTTTACGTACGACCTCGGAAATTTTTCAAAAAACATTTTGGGTCTATGTCAGTCATATACAATCAAAAAATCCTGTGTTTGCCTAGGACCTTTAAAAAAACTTTAAATTTGTTTCCTAGTGCTATCTATACTAATATATAAGAGTAAATTGACTGATTGACTGACTGACAAACTCATTCATCAACACCCAGCCAAAACTACTAATGCTAAAAAGTTGAAATGTTGCACACAGTTTTATTTTACGCCGTAGGCGGCCACCAAGAAAGGATTTTCCAAAACTCGCCCTCTACGGGGGTAAAAGCAACCCCTAATTATTAAATTATTTTTTATTTTGAAAAACTATTAAGTTTTAAGGAAAACGCCAAAACATGTCAATTTTATTTTATTTTTTACATAGGACTACTATTCTTCGTGTTAAAAGTTTACCCCCAGGGGGTTAAAACACAACCCTATCACTGATTTAGCAAGGCACGACCCTAACTATCGAAGGTTGAAAGTTGAAATTTTGCATTCAGCTTAAGTTTAGACCCCAGTCGTCTAGCAAGAAACGATATTGTAAAAGTCAAATTACAAGATGGTAAAATCAACCCCTAAAAATTAAATAATTATTCAAGCTCAAACCGCTTGATATAGAAAGCTAAATTTTGGCACACATGTTTATTTTAGGGTGTAGGGTTTCGATAAGAAGGGATTTTTTTAAACTCAAATTCCAAGCAAACCCCCTAAAAATGGAAATCATTTTTGTCTCAAAAAGTATTTGTTAATTAAAAAAAACTACGTCAATTTTATTTTATTTTTTTTACGTATTATCCCATTTTTTTATGTTCGATAAGTAGTATACAGGGTGTCACGATAACGAAAGTGAACATTGGACTATTACTTGAAAACTGGACAATCCATAAATGCAGTTACGAAATTATGTCAATAAATTCAAAGTGTGCTAACTTTTCCTTAACAGAATTTTATATACGGGGTCTGCCACAATACGCAGAAAACACTATGTATGCGACACAGGTGCATAAATGTTTTGTCAAGATTTCTTCACTGTAGGAAAATAGTAACACTTTACACTATTATTGTGTATACGTCATATTATACAGGGTGTGTCACGGCTATATGTTGTATTATGCTTAATTTTTCATGATAAGATACAGGGTACGACACAAACGTGAGTGTTCAATAATACATACATAAAGGAAATAACTTATACGCGTGCGAAGCCGCGGGTAGGTAAAGGCTATCTATATTATATAGTTTTAAACATGAAATATATTTTTAGAATATACAGGGTGAATCGGGAGGAACGCACCAAATCCTAGGAGTGTATTCTACACATAAATATATGTAAGTCAAAAAACCAAAAAGTTGTAACTCAATTTTTTTTCGCCTATTCACCAACAAAAAAAATGAAAATAAAAGAAGGCCATTGGGAGAAAGGTACAGAAAGGAAGAGACCGGATAAATAGAAACATTCTGAGATATAGCGGTCTAACACATATTGTGGCGGGAATGACAGATGATAGGGCAAAGTTATTTAAATCAAATAGTAAATCAGATAGGCAAGGCTAGGGAAACGAAAGTGGTATAACAGAGTCATCAAAGATTGACAGTTTCATCGAACCAATCCCAAGATTGAAGTCTCCAGGGAAAAGAAAAGGTAAAATAATAATTACACTAGTCAGGAACAAACAAGGTCGATAATAAAAGTAGATCAGTCTTATAGATTTTGACTTGCTCGTCACAAATCCGGCGGCCATAATATTTGCGGAGGTCTGATTTTGATGATACAGGCAGTACCTGTTTTCATAATGGTAATAAACATTTATCATTAGATAGGCCTGTCTAGACGGAAGAAAAGTGATAAGTGGATTAATGAGAATAATCGTTTAGTAGTAATTATTATAATAGTTCATGGAAAGCCGGAATATTAATAAAAAATGACGTTTATAATATACTTCTTAAAATTGTCAAATGGTGTGTGTGTACAATACATGGTACCTACTAATTTGTGCTCCTATTTTTTACGTACGACCTCGGAAATTTTTCAAAAAACATTTTGGGTCTATGTCAGTCATATACAATCAAAAAATCCTGTGTTTGCCTAGGACCTTTAAAAAAACTTTAAATTTGTTTCCTAGTGCTATCTATACTAATATATAAGAGTAAATTGACTGATTGACTGACTGACAAACTCATTCATCAACACCCAGCCAAAACTACTAATGCTAAAAAGTTGAAATGTTGCACACAGTTTTATTTTACGCCGTAGGCGGCCACCAAGAAAGGATTTTCCAAAACTCGCCCTCTACGGGGGTAAAAGCAACCCCTAATTATTAAATTATTTTTTATTTTGAAAAACTATTAAGTTTTAAGGAAAACGCCAAAACATGTCAATTTTATTTTATTTTTTACATAGGACTACTATTCTTCGTGTTAAAAGTTTACCCCCAGGGGGTTAAAACACAACCCTATCACTGATTTAGCAAGGCACGACCCTAACTATCGAAGGTTGAAAGTTGAAATTTTGCATTCAGCTTAAGTTTAGACCCCAGTCGTCTAGCAAGAAACGATATTGTAAAAGTCAAATTACAAGATGGTAAAATCAACCCCTAAAAATTAAATAATTATTCAAGCTCAAACCGCTTGATATAGAAAGCTAAATTTTGGCACACATGTTTATTTTAGGGTGTAGGGTTTCGATAAGAAGGGATTTTTTTAAACTCAAATTCCAAGCAAACCCCCTAAAAATGGAAATCATTTTTGTCTCAAAAAGTATTTGTTAATTAAAAAAAACTACGTCAATTTTATTTTATTTTTTTTACGTATTATCCCATTTTTTTATGTTCGATAAGTAGTATACAGGGTGTCACGATAACGAAAGTGAACATTGGACTATTACTTGAAAACTGGACAATCCATAAATGCAGTTACGAAATTATGTCAATAAATTCAAAGTGTGCTAACTTTTCCTTAACAGAATTTTATATACGGGGTCTGCCACAATACGCAGAAAACACTATGTATGCGACACAGGTGCATAAATGTTTTGTCAAGATTTCTTCACTGTAGGAAAATAGTAACACTTTACACTATTATTGTGTATACGTCATATTATACAGGGTGTGTCACGGCTATATGTTGTATTATGCTTAATTTTTCATGATAAGATACAGGGTACGACACAAACGTGAGTGTTCAATAATACATACATAAAGGAAATAACTTATACGCGTGCGAAGCCGCGGGTAGGTAAAGGCTATCTATATTATATAGTTTTAAACATGAAATATATTTTTAGAATATACAGGGTGAATCGGGAGGAACGCACCAAATCCTAGGAGTGTATTCTACACATAAATATATGTAAGTCAAAAAACCAAAAAGTTGTAACTCAATTTTTTTTCGCCTATTCACCAACAAAAAAAATGAAAATAAATCGTTTTTATTATTTTTTTAAAACGTTGTATTTTGAAAACAAATAAAAATCGGATTACAACTTTTGGGTTTTTTTGACTTATATATATATATATATATATATATATATATATATATATATATATATATATATATATATATATATATATATATATATATATATATATATACTGGGTCTCCCAAAAGTCCCGCATAAAATTAATATCAATTAAAGGAAAAAGATCTAGGAAAAATGCTCGGACCCGTAAATTCTTATTTTTAATTGTGCATTTTTTGACATAAAAAAATATTATACAGGGTGTCTCTTAGAACAGTTGTCACGTCTTTGACAATTTTTTTAAATGAAATGCGGAATTTTTTATTAGGTTTTCAAATTCTACGAAAAATTCTAAATATTTTTTATGTAGGACTTGCTATCCCCATTTTCAGCTGTTTCCAAGATATTGACATTTAATTTGAAAAGTAAAACAAAAAGATTATCCATAATAAATTTTTATTTTTTACTAAAATGAAAATTCTAAAAGCGCAACAAATGCTGGAAATGTCCACTGCCTTCTACCTGACACGCCCCTAGGCGATGGTAAAATCCGTTTACTGCATTCCTTATAAAATCAGGGGGTATTCTATTTGTTTCTGTCCTTATTCTTTCTTTGAGATCTTCAATGTTGTTAGGTCTGTTTCGGTACACTCTTTCCTTTAAATAACCCCAAAGAAAATAATCCAGCGGTGTTAAATCCGGCGACCTAGGTGGCCACTCAATACCCCTACGACCAATCCAACGGTTTGTAAAGGTTTCATGTAGGTACCTTCGGACCTCCACGCCAAAGTGTGGAGGGGCACCATCTTGTTGAAACCATAACATCTCATTTGGAATATCTGGATCCATCTGGTTAGGAAAAAGAATTGCTAATGCCGGAATTAAATCAAATGTTAAAAAATCCAAATAACGTTCAGCGCTAAGGTTCTCTTCAAAAAAATATGGTCCCAAAATTCTGTTATTTATTATGCCTGCCCAGATATTAACTTTACCAGCATATTGAGTGTGCGTCTCAAGTAACCATCGCGGATTATCATGAGACCAGAATCGATAATTTTGCCTATTAACTTGCCCGTTCAGGCAAAATGTAGCTTCATCAGAAAATAAAATATTACTTGAAAAGGCATTATTAGTATCAATCCTTGCCATCATTTCTTCGCAAAATTCAAGCCGTCTATCATAGTCATCTTCTAGTAGTTCCTGTACAAGAATGGGTTTATAAGGATGTAATTTTTCGCTCTTAAAAAATCGATGTACTGTACTACAAGTAGCTTCATTATCTAACGCGAAAGCAACAACTGAAGAGTGAGGGTTTTCAGTAAGCGATAACATTAAATCGATTTTTTTATCCTCGGTTAGAACGAGTGGTCGACCGCTTCTAGGTAAATCTCTAACTGTACCATGCTTCTCAAATTTATGGAATACCCTACTTACAGTCGACTGAGTAATCTGGTTTTCTGGATACTTTTCGTTAAACAAAGTACAAGCCTCAGCTTGAGTTCTTATTTTGTCCCCACACCCCAACATAATTAAAATTTCGATGCGCTGCTTTTCTGTTAACATTTTTAGGTAATTGACAAATTACTTATTAAGTCAAAGTCAGGGTAATTATGTAGTATACGGTTTTCAGCTATTTTTGCGTTTTTTGGGAAAATTCTTTTATGGTCACATTCTACTGTCTTTCCTGATTGCAAATATAAGTGCGCACATAATAAATTATGAGCAAACCTGACCACCTTTGTGCTCACCAACCTGAGCAAAAAGGTGGTCAGGTTTGCTCAGTTTTCATTGATATAGATACATATTATGTATCTATATCAAAACTGAGCAAACCTGACCACCTTTTTGCTCAGGTTGGTGAGCACAAAGGTGGTCAGGTTTGCTCATAATTTATTATGTGCGCACTTATATTTGCAATCAGGAAAGACAGTAGAATGTGACAATAAAAGAATTTTCCCAAAAAACGCAAAAATAGCTGAAAACCGTATACTACATAATTACCAAAGTCAGTATTGACATAATTAAGGACAGTTGATGACAGTAAGATACCTGATTTATTTAACATGTTCTAATAAATACAATTTGAACTAAAAGTATTACCTTTAATAAAAAAAACTTTAAATGTCAATATCTTGGAAACAGCTGAAAATGGGGATAGCAAGTCCTACATCAAAAATATTTAGAATTTTTCGTAGAATTTGGAAACCTAATAAAAAATTCGGCATTTCATTTAAAAAAATTGTCAAAGACGTGACAACTGTTTTATGGGACACCCTGTATATATATATATATATATATATATATATATATATATATATATATATATATATATATATATATATTTACACTCCTAGAATTTGGTGCGTTCCTCCCGACTCACGCTGTATATTTTATTTCATGTTTAAAATTCGCTGGCGAAGCCCGCGGGTACCAGCCAGTACTTAATTAATAAAATTTTAGGTCGAAGCAGTAAAAACACCTAAGGAATTTTAAAATATATTTTAGGGCTACTCCTTTAAGATGTTTAAATGGCATCTAAAACTCCCTATTGTAATTTCTCTATATATTTTTCACTAACAGTGATGATTGAGAGTCTTGCTGTATTGCCACTAGTGATAGATTCTGTTTCGTCTATATAACTTTTTTATCGGTATTATTTCTGCTGTTGTAGACTGGTGTACCAATTTGTAACTAAAATTGTATCAACAACTGAATTTCACAGTTTTTACCTTCTATTTTAGCCAGATCAGATTTGTCGATTCACAACTTGTTAAGTTCCTTAATTCTCATCTCTGATGTGATCTCACCTTCCGAGGGTATATGTATGCTCCTGTGAAAGTTATGAGAGAATGGAGAGATCAAAATTAAATAATCTACAGAAAAACATTAACAGCTAGATTCACTATTGCTCAGACGGATCTAATAAGAGAGTCAAAGGTTTAAATTGGTTTAAAGTGACAAACGACAACCAAATTCTACACTATGAATTTACTTTATCGCAAATTTGAAATGAAAAGGACAACTCATGTATATATTTTCCAAAAATGATTGGACGAAATTAATTTTGGCGACAAATTTCCCTATAAAGATCATTTGGAATCCAAGGATAAAATTAATAATTCGATCACTTATAAGTTTTTAATGACGAATCATTAACAATGACAGGGGAAGCAGGTCAAAACTTAACTGATCAACTAAAAGATCTAAATTTAAATTCGTAGAAGGTGTGAATCTTTTTGTTTAATCCCTGGGTAATGTTTTGAAAATCAGACAAAGGAATTAATGTTATGCGGATACAAATCTGGTTTTTGATCATTAAAATCTTTCATGGTATTTAGAGCTTTTCATAATGTAAGAATTAATTTTACGGCACAAGATCAGTACAGAAGGTATATAACAGCGTTTACCAACACCATTAACCATCCATAAACAAAGTGGAGCATCTTATTACCATTTTACTTAAAGCCCGATTACTGTACAAGTGAACTTTATGGGATTAGGCTTTGAACGTACATTTCGGCTATTAAGATAAACCAACATATTTTGGTATTACTGAAGGTACAGTTTTGGCATGAGAAGTGGGAAATTATAGTATTACAGTGTATTTATTTTATTTAAAACTAAGAAAAGAGTCGCTTTTGTGAAAATAGAATATATATATATATATATATATATATATATACATATATATATATATATATATATATATATATATATATATATATATATATAAATTGTTATATAATTCACTGCATATATTTGAATGAGTGACCCCTGGGGTAGTCTACAGACATACCCAATACTTTTTTCCCCTCAAATCGCACATTTTTTTTATTTTAAAAAATGCCCATATACCGGCCCTTATCCGACGCATCTGAAGAGCCTGACGTCGCGGGCTCTAATATTATAAAGAAACAACAAACGATCCAGTGTGACATCTCATTTTTTATCAGTCTTAGCGCAAACCGAAAATAATCAAAAGTATTTTTAATTCGACAGACGGATTTTACTAAAGATGTGTATTTCAATTTAATAGGTGGCAATTTTTTTACTTAATGTCGGAAAATATGGAACACTCGTGAATTCGGTTGAAATTGTAACCAGAACAAAATGGGCAATGTTGTACCATTAACACAAAGAATAGTCACTTACCTATTACGTTATTTATAATGTTTCATAGTAATATTTTCCAAATTGTTTGTAATATGAATACTTAGATAAATAAGAATTAAGATTCTTAGTAATGCAACCTCGACTATACACCAAAGCTCCTTCCACTATCTTAATGCACCTGTTGGGGAGACAAACAGAACAAATATAAATAATTAACTTATCGAAACTACCGGCATTACCCGGGCTTCAATGGTTCTACAATTTAGAATAAGATATGGCTTGGGTTAGGTTCTTACCACCTTGCAGTGATATTTTATTTCTTAAGTTAACCAGTTGGGCGGTTGTTATTTTCAGATCTAAGAGGATAAATATTTCGTGGCTAAGGATTTACTCGCTGTCAGCTTCATATGTGCTACATTTATTTCATTTATAGTTTCGTGGCCTAAAAGCTTGCTGTATGTTGTGCATCAAATTTAGCTAATAATTAATTAATTAATATGGAGTTGCACTTTAAATTAATAAAATAGGGAACACTTTTTCTTTCACCTGAGCCGGTAATTTGTAACTAAAATAAGAATAATGTGAATGTGGAAGAAGAAAAATAGCAAGGATACCATGCACTATTTTAATATATTAACTAAATAATAGAGTATTTTAAAAAATATGATATTTTACCAGAAAATCAATCAGGTTTTAGAGAAAATTTTAGTACTACTACTTTACTCTGTAAACTTAAAGATGATATTTTAGAAAATTGGGATTCAGGTTTTGTTACTAATATAGTCTTTCTCGATTTGGCTAAAGCCTTTGATTCTCTAAATCATGAAATGTTATTAGCAAAGCTTAAATATATAGGTTTTAGTCTAAAAACTTGCCAGTGGTTCAAACATTATTTATCTGACAGAAAACAAGTGACAAAAATTGCAAACGAATACATTTGTGGCATTTCAAATTCACTGCCTATTTCTAGAGGTGTTCCACAATGATCAGTATTAGGCCCTTTATTGTTTATTATATACACTTTTGATTTTCATTTATCTATTAAACACGGTAATCTTTTAGCTTTTGCAGATGATACTCAAATATACCACTCAATCAAGTACACAGATTTAAAAAATAGTATTTCCTTAATCAATAAGGATATTTTAAATATTTCAAAAACTATAACTGATCACGGATTAAAAATAAATGAAAATAAAACTAACTTAATTTTAACTGGTCCTAAAACACTAATCACTAAAATGAAAAATAATTCTGATTTCAAAATTGTTCTTAACAATAGTTTTAAGATACCGTCAATCGAATTTGGCAAAAATCTTGGAGTAATTTTTGATCAGCATCTTAATTTTCATGAACATATAAAAAATATAATTAAAAAAAACATACTACAAACTAAGAATTTTATATAACTTTAAGGACTACTTAAATACCGATACTAAACTTAGACTGGTTGATTCAATTATTCTAAGTGGATTAGATTACTGTGATATCATTTATCACAAAAATATCAGTAACGAAGATAAACAGAAATTACAAATTCTTCAAAATAACTGTGTTCGTTTTTCAATAGGGCTAAAAAAGTATGATCACGTATCACCTAGTTTTGACCAGCATAATTTAATTAAATTAGAAAAAAGACGCGAAATCCACATATCCTGTTTTATTTATAAAATAATTTTAACTCAGAAATCAGGATATTTATTTGAAAAAATTGAATTCAGGAATAATATTCATAATGTTAATACTAGAAATCAGAACGCAATAGAAATACCTAAACATCATACTGAAAAATATAAGTCTTCGTTTAAATATACCTCTTCTGTAATTTATAATAATATTCCTTCTAGTCTGAGGGGCTTAAGTTATATAACTTTCAAAAAAAATATAAAAAATTATTTAGTAAGGGTAGGATTGGAAGAATGATTTTTTATAAATCAAAACCCTACCTATTTATGCCAACTAGTATACTACTGTCATTTTTTGGTTTTCTTTTTTAGTTTATCATTTTTATATTTATATTTTTAATTGTTTTATTGGCATAAATAAACATCTTTATTATTATTATTATTATGAAATACCGAAATAATTCCGTATTGTAGACCAGAACTAAGTTATAATAAAATGCATTTTCAAAAAACTATTTATAAAAGAACTTTTCAAATAAATCTAGGTTCGAAATATGCGGTTTTAGAATTAAAAAAATATTCGAAAAATTGTTTGTTGGAAAACCATTTTTGAAAAGTTTCCTAGATCCAAGAGAAGCATATTATTTTGAACTTTTCGAACTTTTTGAACTTTCGTCCTTTTTTTTTATCTTCTGACAGCCCACGAAGACCGAAGTCTAAGTACTATGTACCGTGGGTGTACTGGGGGATCCACTCAAACATCCAGAGCTGGAAACATCCGTAGGGATTTCACCAGCCCTTTAGGAGGATGTGTGGGGTGGTATTACCTCGGTCGAGGACAGTGGCGGCTGGTGAAATTTCAAAGTTGTATATCTCTGTTCCTACTTACAGGACCCGTACCAAATTTAGGGGTTTCAATAGTGAGCCCACTGGGAATGTATTGGTAAAGAAAAAAACATTTTGTAATTTGCGAAAAAAAGTTAAATTTTTGGTGTGGTAAGAAAAAAATGAACACGTCTAGGTACTTTATTTATTATTTCTTCTGAACAAATTTTACATCATTTTGTCGACAATTTTTAAATTTTTAGAGAAAAAAATGTGTTAGTAGAAAGTTATAGTCATTTGAATTTTTTTAAGTCTAAAATATAATTTTAAGAAAAATTCAAATGACTAGAACTTTCTACTAACACACTTTTTTCTCTCAAAATGTAAAAACTGTCGACAAAATAAAGTAAAATTTGTTTAGAAAAAACAATATCTAAAATACCTAGAAGTGTTCATTTTTTTCTTAGGAGGGGCACACCAAAAATTTAACTTTTTTTCGCAAATTACAAAATGTTTTTTTTCTTTACCAAAACATTCCCAGTGGGCTCACTATTAAAACTCCTAAATTTGGTACGGGTCCTGTAAGCAGGAACAGAGATACACAACTTTGAAATTTCACCAGCCGCCGCTGGTCGAGGAAGAATTCCTCTACCACCTTCCTTCCGTCCTTGTCAGCTAATTGGTAAAATTTCGTTTTAGATACAAGTTTAGGCTGTTTTTAACTAAGTGGAGAGTTTGATCAAATCCATACAGAATTCTTACAAAATGTGTTTTCTTAGCTAGTTATTTTTTTCTTTCGTGAGAAAACAATATTGTTTTTACAGCACATATACCAAGGTGACAATAATTTCGTTGCCAAAACTTAACTGGTCGACTGAAATCTTTAAATACCCTGTTATGATATAAGCTCCTTATACACCTTATATACATACATATAAGCATAATCGTTCAGATTCACTAAAAAGGTTTACGATTGAGTACTTGTTTAAATTAAGAGCTTCTAGTTGATCAGTGACGTTTTGCCAGGTTTTGTCCGGTCATTGTTAATAAGTAGTTACTAAAAACGTAAGAGATATTTTAATATTTCAGCGATTTGTTTGGTTTCCAAATGATTTTCCTCTTGTAACGTGTTGCTACAATGAATTTAGTTCTATTATTATGAAAAGTGCGTACTAAAATTGCCCTTTTTTATAAACTTGGGAAAAAACTTAGAAACAAATTCATAGTATAAATACTTAGTTGTCTTATTCTTGAACCTGTCAGTTTAAAACTTTTGATTGTCAAATTCGACCAGTCTAGCATTGGAGAATCTGGCCGAATATGTCGAGCATATTTTAAAAATCAAAAATTATGATACATACTAGCTATTAATAACAAGATTTGTTTTTGTAGAATTAAATAAAATACATGTTTGATTCATTTATGAAAAATAACGCAGCCTAAATATGTTCCCTCTGGGCGCTCCTCCAAATTTAATCTAAAAAGCCGAATCATAATCTGGCACGGCCTTAATTTCTTTGGTGCTTTTCTGAGTCTCTATTAACTTGTAAATTAGGTGAAACATAAATATACACCTCTGCCTGGAGGTATCCCTACAAAAAAATGAAAAGGTATTAATTCTGGACTTCTCGGAGGCCAGTTGATTTCGTCTCTTTTTGAGCTTTATAATGTCAAGGAGCTTTTGAGGTTAAATTTGGATGAGTGCCAGCTTCAACAGGAAAGATATTAGGTTATTTTTCATGAATACATTTCTAAAACATGAGTTTTAATTTTACCAAAATATGCGCAGCATTTTAAAACCCTGTATTTATTTAAATATCTTAACGTCTCTAAGCTTCGTAGAAGAAAAAGCACGGTTGGGACCCAAAGATGGATAATCAAAGGAAATAGTCATTAAACGTAAAAAAGAATTACATTCTTCCTTTTAATTCAATTAGCAACAAACTTTTTACACTATTTACACGACCCAAATACAGTAAAAGCGTTTAATACGTACAGAAGTAAAAAACATACGATGCGATTTCTCACCGTCTCGTCGAGTGCTACACTTGTAAAATTTTAGAGAATTCCGGTAAATGCAAAAGTAATTAAACATACTAACACATGAACAAATGAGTTTTTTAAATGATGTAAAATGTGTTTCTGTGGCATTCCGGCGTGTGTGGACAGCGAAATCAATTACATGGAATTCTTTGCAAATATACGGCAAACATCAGTTGGTGTCAGTTTTTTTCTACATATTGTATAAATCTTTTTACAAAATAGTACGTATCTTGGGGTTTTCAATTACCGGGTTATAGCACTGAAATTAAAATAGATTTTTTTTCAGAATAATAATAATTTACGTAAAATATATTAGTTCGCGGTATATTATAGTGACCAAATCTGATTGTATTGACGGTCAGCCAAATCCGAAAGATCGTATTGACTACAATACAGTACAGTACCACAAGAATAAATATAAACAATTCAATAAAAACCTAAACAAATCTGGTTAAACGTGTTTAATATTTGTCAGCTGATAAGTCTTTAGCAATATTCGAAATTTCCGCGATTTCCCTTGAAATCTGTTACAGGTTACAGGTCACAAAAGTGAATTAAATCTATGTAAATTTTCGGAAGTTGTAGAGGACAACCCAAGAAAACCCAAGCTTCAGAACCCTATTGAGACTGGAGAGGATCGGAAAATTGCAAGTAATTTTTTTGAATTTTTTTGGGTCGAAAAATGCCATTTGCAGACCCATCTTTGGTACCTAATAACTCGAAAACAAAACGTCGCATCGGATCGAAAAACGGATTCATAAGTGAAACATTAAAATCTCAAATACTCTATTTTTGCAATACATTTACCTAAACCTAAAATCACTGGAAAATGGATATATTTGGGAATAACTGGAAATTTCGATTTTTCTACATGTCAGTGTAAAGCCTAACCTAGTGGTGCTACATACCAACAAACTATGAATCGATATCTTCCGTTATATTCCGAAAGCAAGTGAGCATTATCTCGTAATATATCAATTGAATTACCAAACTAATTGTTATTATTTGTAATATTGTATGCTTAAAAGCTGCAAAATGTCAATCTATAAGATATAAAGTTGAGGAAGTTTGCTATGCAACACAAAAAACATGCACATTTCCTAGCGTCACAGAATATATCAGATTTATTTTTTACTCTTCGCAACACGACATCAACCAATCAGACAAGAAATTTAACTTCGGAAACAAAGATGTGCATTTAGACGAGTAGCATGTGAAGAGCCGTCTCATTTGCCCAGGCAGTAATAATTGTCGTTTCTGTTACGCTTGCTTTTTTATTACAGTGTAAATTGTGTACAATTTAAAATAAAATATATTGGTAAATTGCCTGCCAGTTGCATTATATGTAGGGGAACCAGGGGCAAGACGGGGACGCTAAGCATTTATATTAATAAAAATAAAACCAATCAATTAAAAAATAAAGTTTATTACAAAAATTCTTTGGACATCATCCATATCTCCTTTGGCATAAAAATATTTGGCTTAACTTACACCAAAAAACCAAAAAATATATTTATTTAAAAACAATCAAATATCCCATCTTGCCCCGTACCCGGGGTAAGATGGGGTTTATTTACAAATATCACATGTGTGGCTGATTTCTAAGGGGTCACCTTCGTCTACGACGGCACAAGAATTGTGGGACCGCTTTTGGCATATTTGACAAGCAACCCATTCTTCAGTGGACCCCGAATACCTGTCACCGCAGTATAAAGATTCCGTGTCATCTTCAGCTGTATTTAGAGGAACAGCATGTGTGCTGTTCGTTTTCTTTTGAGGCTGTCTTTTCTTCTCAATCACTTTTTGTTTTTTTTCCTACGGAGGGAGTATTCTTGGCATCTTCAAGTTCTCTTTTATAAGGCGTAGAAGTTAGGATTGCCGTCTACAAAAAAAATATTGGTTGGGGCAAGATGGGGTACCCGACAAATATAATACCCCATCATGCCCCAAATGGCATTTTTTTTAAAAAGTGTTTTCTTACCTTTTACAGTCGACTTTAAGAAATAAATGTTTTTGCCAAAAGATGCCTATATACTGGTGCACTGCAGAAAAAATAATGTATTTTGCTTTAACTTGATGTACACTTTTTGCCACAGGATGTTTTAAGCCACAAAATAAGATCCCTCACACGTAAAATTAAAAAATCGTTCCTAACTTCCGAACGGTGTGCTTTGAACGGATATTTTGCAAACACTGAGCGATGTTGTTGTCTAGCGGGTCAAAGGTTATGCAATTAAGCTATCCACACACGTTAGTTTTTGTAGTAACCAGGGTACCCCATCTTACCTCATGACCCCGTCTTGCCCCTGGTTCCTCTATTTATTTAAGTGAAAAGAAAAGGCAAATAATTTTATAAAATAAAACTATGCCGAATAATTAAGATAATAATTTTTATTTAGAGGCATATTCCTATTAAAATATATCCCGACAGAGTCTTCCGAAAATATGTTATAAATAAGAATTTTGTTTATGCCTATAATTCGTCAAATATTTTTTGCGGTGAATAACATATGTATGTTTGCGACGGAAACATGTTTTTTAGGATAGTTTTTTTTTATTTTTTACACTTTAAATAGTAAATTTTTAAAAATTATTGTATTTTTGTATTCTTTGATTTTTCAAATTTAAAAAAATCTTAAAATGCCAAAAATTATTCTAAACAAGACAAAAATATCTAAATTATGAAATTAGGTAAAACAAGAAATTTTTTAAGAAAATAGCCTTTTTTCCAGTTTCTTTGTCGTATTTTCTTGATTAAAGTCTTCTTGCTAACACTTCATGTTTCTTTATTTTTGGGGAAGCCGAAAACTTTAATATCGGGAATAAAGCCCTTGCATTGATTGTCCACATCACAACCATACACAACACCCCTCATTTTCACTTTTAAACTCTTAAAAGTGATATAAAAACGCCAAAAAATAAATTTAAAACACAATGCGATCTTAACAAAGACGTGTCTCGTTTACAAAATATGGCGGAAGTACTCACAGCGTGCCGTACATGGCCATGCCTACCTGCGCGGTATCATATCTTCTTTTATTTGTATCATGGATTATATGAATATTCCCTATTATTGTGTTGTTTTTGTCGTTCTAATTTCACTAAATTCAGTCGTTTCTAATACCCCAAAAAATCCATTTACCGAAAAAAAAGTTTCGTTTCAAAGAGCGATAGGCGACCCTAGGTCGTAACTGTTATTTGGTAATAAAAAAACCATAAATATACTAAAAAAACTCTCTTTAGCTGTCCTGTGTAAACCTCAAACCATTGTAAACACAAAATACTCAACAAGAATAATTAATTGCTCCGGAAAATAAACGGGATCTGGTAAAAACGTTGAAACAACAAAACGATAAAGTGATCTATGCGGTTGCCCACATCAAAGAACGTTTTTATCCATTTAACATCTGTGCGATGGTTTATTTGGAATATTACCAAAATTTTGTCTTGTGTATCTCTTTTTAACGAAAACAAAAATTGGGACAAAGTAAATATTTGGTAAGTTGAAATATTTTTATATGTTTTGTTGGCGTTTTCGTGATGTGTTTATTGAAGCAGAATATGATTTTCGCACAAATTGTGTTTATGAAGAAAATATAAGCCAGACGGCTAAATAAGGAAAAATTCTTTTTGTTCCTTATCATAAAGAAGCATTTAATGTGGAGCAATTTTTAAATCTTCATTTTATATATTGTATGGTCTGATCCATTGATTTCGAATTAGGTATAGGTACTATTTTCATTTTAGAGCAATCAGGGTTTCCCAAATTATTTTTTTTTTGGCAGAATGCAAAACATGGAGGAGTTTGTCTATTCTTGAAAGATGATATTAACTATAAACAAATACATGATGATGATGAATCAGGAGTTCTGCTGTAAGTTTGGTATCACTGAGGTAACATCTCTCAAAGTAGTGATAATTGTAGTGCAACTTCAGTGCTTGTTCAATGTCCTTCGGGCTGTCTGCTACTGTTAGAAGTTTCACTAGGGTGAGTGGTGAGTATCACGTCAGCGACATGCATAGATAATATTTATAAACCTGTATTACGCAAAATTTTTACCAATACAGCACTTAACCGCTTTGGAACTGCATTTCAAGATGTCTGTTGGACTGATTTTTACAACTTGTATAATGTTCAGGATGTTGATGGGATGTCTGAGTGGATGATTGGTAATTTTAGTACTTTGGTGCAGCGGTATTTTCCACCGAGGAGTTGCCGAGCAAGTGCGCCGCATCCTGCCCACTGGGTTACTCCGGAGCTGGCTGGTAGGAGGGATATCCTGAGCTCTGTAAAAATGCATTTAAAATTGTGACAATCTGGTTTTAAATGTAAATATTAGAAAATGTGTGTCATCCTTACTTGGTACGAAAAGGCTGTGAAAAATTAATTCTTGTTAAAAAATAAATGCATATTTTATTTACTTCCTAGAGCTTTTTGGCATAATTGGAAAATTAACATAATCTCAAGACTCTGAAATTTACCTATGTGAAGTTTTATCTCTCTACTCGTAACATGTCTATGATGGGATTAAAAATTTAACATGTCAAACCCTATGGTACGCTTTAAAAATGCACTGTATCAGTGGCGGCTGACCGGGTGAAGCAAACTTTCACCATAAAATATTGTATTAAATAAACAGCAAACTCAATCATTTCATTAAATTTTCTCCTAGAGTATTATGATTATTAATAATTGCATCTTTCACAATTATTTATTATAACAAGCTACCTTAAAAATTCCGTGCTCCAACCCTGTCATTTTTAGTTGCGTCGCCACACTGTGTGAGTGAAGCAGAATTCAACGCTACATTTGTAATTTTCTTGCTTGCTACGCCCAATCGAGTCCTTGTGTCGTCTCGAGCGTCGGCGTTCGAATCGTATTGGAGAGGTTATTTAGTCCGTCATGAAGCAGAAATTTAATTAGTTTAATACTGCGACCTCGCATAAATTATTACAAAATATGCACCTTAAAAAAATTGTCAGCAGCGCTTTTCACCTCGTGTTATTGTTTTGCTTCACCGTCACAAATGACCACCAGCTGCCTCTGCTAATTTTAAAAAGGAGAATGTCATATTAAGTCTAGGAGCAACAAATAAATCACTTAAAATATCAGCGATAAACTGTTCACTGACTCCTGGTCTGTAAGAAGCCAATTGGTTTAACTATATTATTACTGGTTGGACATCTATTAAATTTTAATAAGTAGTCTCACTTCCTAAAAGATCTGCATACATAGAAAATTTTCAAAACCGAGATATTATCGAATGAAAATACAGGATTATTCTAAATGTAAAAGGCTTTTAATTTATTTTTAATTTTATTTTAATGAAGTTGTTATGCTTTTCTATCTTTTTGATCTTTAGGACTAAAATTTAAGCCGCTACTTAGGATAATTAAAGGAACTTTTCTGGTTTGGGTACGATTTCAGTTAGGTATTTAAAATAATAATTAACAAGTAGGATTAAAATAACAAGTAGAAGAAGAAACTAATATGCACACCTTGAAGAATAGTGAGATATAGTTAATAAAATGTTCAATAAATAAAATGTTTAATGATTACTTACTAGATGTGAGAATATAAAGTATCATGATGGCAATGTGTAGCAAGTGAATAGGAAATGTGCATTGTGCATATACAAGTTACAAGATACTTCATTATCCTTTGGTAAATCCTTGCGAATAGTAGATGACGTGCAAAAAGTGCTACAGAATTTAAATGACGAGACAGGTATTTGTGTTAGGGAAAAATTTTACAGTGTAATTAATAAGAAAAAATCCAGATTTTGCAGACTAAGACATATTTATAGTAACAGTGCTAATACGAACCCGTTAAAGAAGTTGATAGCCTATTTCACCTACGCAAATATACCATGTGTAGATGTCGATCGGTCCTTTTCGTTACATAAAAATATTTTTTCGCCGCATCGGACATCTCGTACGGAAGAGAATTTTCGACATGCGCCATGCTGCAAATGATTAGCCGAGCCATTTCGGATTTTTAATGCTAACTAAGTATTACGTAATAATATTATATGAAGTATTATTATCATTTATACGTAGATTCTTATATACGGCGGCGACACTGGTGTGGTATTCAAGTGGGCAGCTTTATTGATATCAAATCAAATAAACGAAAAAATTTAATCATTTATACGTAGTTGCTTATACAGGATGTTACAAAAAGACGTTAAGAAATTTTAAGGGCAGATTCTACATCTAAAAATTTGAAACTAAGTTTATATAAACATGGGTTCTCAAACGCTTCTTTTTCGAGATACAGGTTGTTTACTATTTTCTTTTTAAATGCTTTTTTTCAATTTCTTGAAAATGCGTTAAGATATGGACATGAATTTAGGTATACGCCAGTATGTAATCAAAGGGTACCTTTACGTGTAAAAATTTGCTTCCATCAGTGGCGTGCGTGCGTTTAAGTCTTTATTTTTAGCGAAAAAATGACACGCCACTGTTTTTTGCAAAATTGATCTTGTTTTCTTGAAGCCCAATTAATTTTGCGTGAAAACTGTCTCCTAAGCTTTTTTGTTCTGATGCCCCGTTTTCGAGATAAAATTAATTTCTTTCTCATAATAAAAACAAGTAATAAAAATTTTTTTTTTTAAATATTTTTTGTTCAGGAAACACTGCATTTTGATTTAAGTTTATAGTAGATGCTGACAATGGCTTCTCCGTGCTTCAATACATGCTCTAAATTGTCTTCGCATATTTCTCCTGACTCTTCGGAATACTTGAGGTGTGAAAATATTAAACACCCTGTATCTCGCAAAAGAAGCGTTTAAGGATCTATGTCTATTAGAACTTATTTTCATATTTTTAGATGTAGAATCTGCCCTTAAAATTTCTTAACATCTTTTTGTAAAAACCTGTATAGCGGCGCCGCGCCGTTACTGGTGTGATATTCAATTGGGCAGCTTTATTGATAACAAACCAAATAACCGAAAAAATTTTATATAAATTTAAAAAAAAAAATGTACATTTTTTGCCTGACTGCCTTTAACTTCTCATCAATTGTACTTCTGCTAGACATAAACATGTATTCCTATTTTAGCTGAGATTAATTCAGTATTTTTAAGTATTGCAATTTTTATGGCAAGTAGTATGTTTTTAAAACTAAGAAGCAATCCTTCGATTATAATCCATCGATCATATTTAGATATGTGTTAATTACTTTGAAGGGCGGTCTTATTGATCAAAGGATAAATTGCTTCTCTTGGGCGTCGAGTATATTTAAACCTCCAAACTAGTTACTTGGAGCTTAACATATACGTTTAGGTAGGATAGTTCAAACATTAATACCAACGAAGTTAAACAATACAAAGCCAAGAGATGGACATAAGTCGGTATTAAAGAGTTTTCGCAGGTACAAAAATATTTTATAAAGTGACAAGGAACACAAATAAGGTACCTAACCAAGATGCATCATGGTATGTTTTTACCATTGAAGGCATTTTCGCGTTCTTTATTGAACCACTAGGTACAATCAAACTAGTCATGTTCTTGAAAAGCTACTACTATTATTAATAAAGCATTACTGGAATGACCGAAAATGCAATTTGTAATTGAATCGGACTGGAAACGGTCTCATTGCGTTAAACAAGGAAATGGATAGAGAAGGTCTTTCTCGGCCGACCAAATCACCAACTCAATTAAAGTGTTGGAAAAATCGCTACGTATGTTTTTAGTTTTGGATGTGTAAGTTGAACTTTTCTAGGTACACCCACGATACATGTTATCGTGGGCCTTTGCGTGCGATTAAAATATCTGATAATTAAAATAGCGCTATAAACGAGGCTTCGGTCTTCGTGGGCCGCCAGAAGATAAAAAAAAATAGGTGAAATGAAGCCGTGTGAGAAGTAGACAATCTACTTCTTTTTAGAGAGATGTGGTCTGAGACAATGAAGTTCGCCGAATTCGATCAAGATTGTGATCATTTTCAAACTATAGCAGAAAGAAACCTATTGTTACCCTAATTTCGCATTTTTACGTTAAACTGATATTGGAGTTTTTCAATTTTTGATTTGCCTAAAGGTGAAAATTAAAGTTTGCACTCTAATAAGGCGATGACATATGCGAAAACTCTACTAAGTTAAGGTGCTTCCTGACCGGTCGATCCTACATATATCCGGTTAGTAATCCGGATTAATCTCTTGCCTTTATAATTATTTCCTTTTCTAACAATATAAGATTTTAAGGCTAAAGCAGATTGGCTGACTTTAGCTTATTGACTATTTCTATATTTAATGTAGCTTTCTATTTTGTGCCTTTTTTAAAAGCAGAAGTTTTGGAGTCTACTTAAAATAATAGACAATCTAGGATTTGCCACGAAATTCTAGAGACTTGTTCCAGTTATGTGTGACAAAGATAAGAGGATGGTTTGTGGATCTGTGTGATGAAATCCGTAGTGTCTGTCATGGATGATTTTGTGTTTTTCTGAATATTTTAGAATTTGATACCTATAACTTTACTGACAACAAAGAGATGTCTCGATAATTGGGCGAAAGGGAGTTTTAACCTTTCTTCGGGACAGGCTGCACACGAGCAGTCTTCAAGGGAGATACCCTTGTCATATAGGAGATCTGGACAAGACGAGTTAAGATGGGTGAAAGTTTTGGAGAGCGTTTTTTTAGGACAATTGGTGGTATGCCATTCAGACCGGAGGAGTTTTTGGTGTCAAGCGATAAAAGAAGGTTTTGAATTTGTTTGACACTAAGTATTATGTCGCACATTTTGTGGGGTACAGACGTAGCAGTTGAAGGAGCGAAATTGGCAGGAGGAATAAGGGTGGAATTGACAGCGAATTGTTTGGCAAATAATTCAGCTTTCCCTTTACAGGAGGAAATAATCTCGTTGTGAGAGGTCAGGGGAAGAGAAGTGCTTTTATTTTAGAATAAAGCAAAAAATGTCATATAACTGAAAAAGCTTCTTAAGTCTTTCTTAAAAAGTATGTGGGGGTGGGGGACCATGTAGTTGACCAGATTAAAAGTAACCCTGGAATATCTGATTGCTCTAAAATGTAAACAATAGTATCTATTTTTTGTATCTAAATCAACTATATGTCCACACCGGAAAATCATTGGTGTTTAATAGCCAAAAGTAAATGGGAAGTCTTTAATAATTTCCTATTATTCTGCTTCAGGCCATCTTGTATTTAGCTGCTTTTAAATTTATACGTCTTATGTAACCAAAATCATCCAAAAAATCCATTTTTCAAATTTTTTTAAATGGAAATATCGGAAACAATTATTTGCTGTGCAGATTTTTTACATTCATGTTAAAAGAATGTTTAGTTTCTGCCACTTTTGTTACAGCAAGCAGACATCCTTCTTCCAGCGTAGTCAAACATTTAAAAGCAAACAGTTCCTCAAGTTTCTTTTGTGCCCCAAACAAACAAGCTCGTAGTTTAGTAGTCGCTAAGATGTATTCCAATATTTGTTATTCAATTAGTTTGTCTACAAAAACAGGGACCACCCGACAATTCTCGACACTTAATACTTTTTTTGTTTTAAAAGCATACCAGGTATTGTTTAAAGTTGTAGAAGCAAATTGTCGTATTTACCAGGATACAAGTTGTCTAAATTAAGAAAACGTTAAAATTATGTATGTGAAGTTTAGGAGTAGGTCTAGTTTAACGTGAAAAAATGCAAACGAATGAGGAAATCTACGAATAATATAAGAATGGGCCAAAAACTACGTGGAGCTACTAATGTTTCAGACTTTTGTGTGACATTCTGGAAAAATCACACCTTCAGACAGTCAGATGTTAAATTCCAGATCGCTGCGTGCATTAGTTTCGTTTTAAGACTGTTTCTACTGCTACCTAGCCGATTTCTTTCTTCTGTCCACTGACTTGTGTGATTTCTGCTCCAAATTTTGCTTGGGTCGTCAAATATAAAATTGAATCTTCAATTTCCATCCATTCAAGAGGATGATTTAGAGATTGTCAATCAAAGACAACAAATTTTTGAGCAAATGTGAGTATTTTTCCAAATGTTCAACGGCGGAGTGAAAATTTTCATTTTGTTTCCAATTTCAGGACAATCTTTTCTCAGGCAATTTATGAAATACCAATGAATTTGGATTTTCTTCTTTCTGCCATGGATTTTTGTTTCTGCTAACACTTCACTTCACTTCAATAATTATGGTAATGTTCGATTTCTTAATCTTTTTAATTTGATCCTCGAATGAGAATAACTAAGAATGCAGGAAACAAAAAAAAATAAGCCTTTTTTAAAAATATTTTTACTTGATAGCATTGAAATACGGGACAAAATGGGACGTAACGAAATACGGGATATAATCCTCCAGTATATACGGTGGTAGTCCCGTAGACGGGACTTATGGCAACCCTATATATTACTGATCGAATATTGATTATGTAAAATAAAATTATACCTGTATCAATAGATTACATTTCCCTTGTCTTCAGACGTCCTCGCTACGTTGGTACTTAGGCGTGAAGTCTACCTGGGCTATCTGAGATAAAAAACATTAAGCCAACAAGCTAAAAAGCCAAGAACTTCAAGATAAATACAACAGAAGAACTAATTTAGACAAAGGTAATAAGCATATGGGAATTTTAATTATCTTAAATGATCATGTTGGTAAAACGTATTCAGTCAAGCATCAAGTCACATAATTCGTATAATGAGAGAAGCATTACCAATCGACTGACCTGTTTTGCCTAACTATAGACTATGATCAAATTAGAGCCCATAAAGATCATTTTGTTTGTTTTTCTCTACCAGGATAATCGTGCTCGCATCGAAACCCGAAACCGTTTAGCCTCCTCGACTCTAGATGATAATTATCTCGAAATTTATTATTCCGCAGTTCATCACTGGGCTGACCAAAAGTTGATGATATACTACTAGAGACATTGGCGTGCAAAAATGTTTCACAGGATTATATTTTGCATTTATAAACTATGTTAATTTCTGTAGAGTTGTAGGCAATTTAGAATAGCTGGGTACACGTTTACTATAATATCATAAAGATCAAAATCTGTTTCCTTATTTTAGGTTCTGCGCTTTACTTTTACAAATAGTTTAGAGCGACGTTGTGTCCAAGATTCATATAAGGCGACGCTCCACACCTTCGCTTTTAGGCAGCTGTTCTTACAAGCATATTTCTGGAGGGTTGCCTTAGATACGCGTGTGAAGGTTGGCCGCAAAGGAAAAAGAAAACGGCACATAGAGAAATGAAAAATGTAAGTTAGGTAAACAGGGTCACAAATGAGGAACTGCTTAATTAAGTCAAGGAAAGAAGAAGTATTTGGAGAACGTTACAGCAAAGAAGTGATCAGATGATCGGACATATTTTCAAACATGGCCATCTAATACAATTGATTGTGGAAAAAATAGCAGAGGGTAGACAAGGCAGAGATAGTCCTAGACTAAAGTATTTTGACGGAATGGATTGTCGAATAAAAACTTTTAATATTCTTTTTAAATTTCTTTACAGACAGTACTGCTGTCTCTATAATATCCTGTTAAAGCATTATATCTTGTAACTGTGATACAGGAACGTGTTCTGTGTCCTAGAGAGCCTGAACCTTGGACATCTTAAGATGTCTGCATTTCTGGACCGATAACCATGGACTTTACCCTTAGTTTCTATGGTTTCGTCGCGCAACCTATTACTCATAAAAAGCAAGTACCTAAAACTATAGCATGCTGGCATGCCCAACCTTTGAAGCAATGGTTAGCAATGCTCAATGAATCCGACCCTGTCAAGGACACGTATGACCCTTTTCTGGTGTATAAATATCTGCTAAGAATGACACGAGCCCCCCCCCCCCCCGCACACATCAAGACTGAGTATGTCAACTTGCCATGAAAAACCTCAAGATACACCATCCTAATACGTTGTTAACCTTCACAATTTGGTAGCAATCAGACAACTGGGATCTCAAAAGCTTAGGTGGACCCCCCCGAATCCCGTAATATTCCATTTTTTAAAAATAATGTCATGACGAACGGTGTCAAAAGCTTTCGACAAATCATAAAAAACCAGTCTCACTATAGTTTACCTTCAAACGCCTCTGAAATGAATGTAACGACGTTGCGTATTACGTCATGCGTAGAACTAACTGCTCGATAATCAAACTGCGACGGATTGAAGATCATCTGTCTGTTCTTTAGCAGTATTTAAAAAAATTTCCCAATGACAGGTACGACAGAAGTAGGCCTAAAATCAGCCGGATCATTACTGTTACTTTTTTTGGGATCAGAGTTATTGTAGTTGAATTGAATTCACTAAAGAATATTCCACTGTCAATGCACATGTTAGTAAGAATTGACACGGGTTTAAAGTACTGGAAGTTGGAAGAGGAAGGGAAAATATCTGCAGGCAATTTGTTCCATAATCGAAAGACCATAGATATAAAGGAGCGAGAGCAGTGGGATGTTCTAGGCTTTTGTAGCTGGTCAGTATAACGGAATCCATACGTAACGCGCCTCTTGGTGTTCTATGAGGAACAGTCAAGAGGGGTTAGTTCTCCTGTGCAAGGTCCGTAAGGACATTGGTAGAAAAAGATCCCTAACAGCGCGGCGATGAGCTAGACAAGGGTTCTGTATCATTTCAATTATGTCAACTAATAAAGTAATAGAAAAAATCATTCTCATTAAATTTCCATAATTTCCGGCACGTCAATGGCTATCTTAAGTAGAACCTCGTTTCGAAAAGAGTGATCGCTTACTAAACATAGGTTCTCAGGATTCAGATTTCAAAAATATGCCCAAGCGTTATTATTTTCGTAACCCATAATTACGGACCACCGCGGAGTCGTCGGAATGTCTTCTTTTCTCCATGTTCGGGCCTCGCGTGTGCCTCTTGTTGGTTTTTCGCAAAGTAAAAGAAAATACGTGGCGCCTTATTGCTAAATAATTTGCTGATTTGAAATACTGACACTTTTTTGGATATGCGAAAATTTTTCGAAAATATTTATTTTAGAAATGTGTTTCTTGGAAAACACATTTTTTCCACAAACACTTCTTTAGAATATACATTTTTTCGAAAGACACCGTTTCGAAAATTTATTTATTCAAAAATGCATTGTATAATGACGTAGTTATGGTGTACTCGCCAAATTAAATGTGTTCAGAATATACTGGTAGGGTTATATCGCTGACTATATTTTTGTATAGATATCAGACTTGAACTGTCAGATTCTCCAAGGCTAGACCGGTCTAATTTCACAACCTGAAGTTTTAAACTGACAAGAGTAAGACAACTAAGTTTAACACTATAAATTTATTTCTGAGTTCTTTCGCAAATTTATAAAGAAAGGGGCAATTTTAGAATATACTTTCTACAATAATGAAAGCAAGTTCATTCTAGCAAGACTTCCCAAAATAAAAATTATTTGGGCACCAAGCAAATCGCTGAAATATTGAAAAAGCAAGTTTTTAATGACGACTTATCAACAATGACAGGACAATGTCTAAGCATAACTGATCAACTAGTAGTTCTTAATTTAAACCGGCACCAACTAACTCTTAAACCTTTTTAGTGAATCTGAACATAAAAGTTTAGGCAGTATTGGTAAAAAAGACGGGAATAAATCTGAGCGTACCTTGTAACAACCAGGGCCGTAGCCAGAACCAGGTTTTAGGAAGGGCTCATGGTTTTTTTACCAGGACCAATACTTTATATTCTTATTTTATTCACCAAGGATGCAGCCAATATATGTTAAGACATGTATAATATGGTAATAATCATAATGTCACTATTTTTCTTATTTGGTGCTCTGGACGAATGAAAACTACAACTTGGGCATACAGCAAAAATTTTCATAAACTTGAAGCAATTTTATTTTTTGTCACGCGCTCCGATACAAATAACATATTGAAATAATATATAAACGAAATAAACCCAACCTAAAACAAAAGGTTCCAAAAAATATGAGATATTTTTGTATTATACAGAGTATCCGAAAAATCTTAGTATGGACAATTATCTTTGCTATTAGAAAAGATAGAGACACCAAAATTTAGGTGTATCTTATTGGTTAATAAATCTACTTTTTTATGTAATTTAACTTATTCGGCTCCTAGAGGGGTGACGCCAGGGAGTTTAGGTAAAAATTTTTAAGTGCCATGTGGTACTTCCTTTTAAAGGCCTTCGAAAAACTCATTTTGCCGCAAACCCGAGGTATGCATCTTAATTAGTTTTAAAATGGCAAGCATATAAAAGTTAAAAATAGGGATAAAAAATTTAAAATTGAAGTACCTTCATTCCTCTTATTACTTCAAAAGTTGTTGAAAATGGTCACCATAAACTCCTTGGCAGTAATAAAGTCGATTTTGGAACTCCACCAAGAAGTAACACCTGCCATTCTCGAAAATGTGAGGAATAAGGTCCAAAATCGACTTTATTACTGCCAAGAAGTTCATGGTGGTTATTTTGAACAACTCCTAAGTCCTAAGACAATAGCTATGATATTTTGCTTATACCTAAGGTTATGCAGGGTGAATTTTGTAAAGTGTTACCAGGCGATATCTCGAAAATGGTTTAAAACATTTTTATGAAATATTGGATTGTTAATAGGAAGATGCGCGGACATATTTAAACATATTTTTGACATTTACCCCCTCTCTCTGTTTTGAGGGGTGAGGAATTTTAAATGGGATGATGTACTTTTGTTTATAAAATTTGAATCTACGTAAAAATAATATATAATTTTGTTTCGTTTGCTCTTTCGATTACGGAAGTATGATATACCAGCTACCGCCCACGACTTCGTCCGCGTGATATAGGTGATAATAGTGTAGTTTTGATGTCTTGATTATGAATACATGAAACATGAATCATGTTAGATCAGGTTAGTTATATCTAGAGATCGGATTTCAATATTACATGGCTCAAAAATCGGGTCGGACTCAGGTAACTGATAGGAAAGGTAAATGAAATGAAATTAATATCAGATTTTGTCAGGTTGTATTTATGAATTATTACTCCATAATTTTTTTTTTTTTCAAAAAAATGAATCAACTTCACAAAAGGAAAAGCACTGGAAAATATGAAATACTATTGGTAGTTTCTTGCAGTCAAACCAAGTATTTTGTTTTCTAACAGTGTTAGTCAAAATACGGCAAATTTTGGTATGTAATCCAGGGCTCGGAGGGGCATATAGCCCGGAGAATAGCTGTTTTACCATGATTTGTTCAAACCCTTATAGTATAAGGAATTTTCAGGTGGTTTAGAGAAATTATTCTCAATTTTACGTATTTATTTATATGTACCCCTGACAAGTAGACTTCTTTCATTGCTTTAATAATTTTACCTCACGGTAAATTCTACTGCGACTGCTTGAAACTGCTAATGGATGGCGCTGCCTGTGTTATACTGCTTATGCAGTTCGACAGAGTTAGCTTTAAGGATATGCTGTTTCGGAAGGTGGTGTGTTCGTTTATCCTGTACTGATGAGAACTAAGAGTTCGAAACCGGTATGCAGGTAACGACATCCTAACTAAAGAAAAAGCTTCCTTCTTCCTGGTAGTTTCTTGCAGTCAAACCAAGTATTTTATTGTCTAACAGTGTTAGTCAAAATACGGCAAATTTTGGTATGTAATCCAGCGCTCGGAGGGGCATATAGCCCGGAGAATAGCTGTTTTACCATGATTTGTTCAAACCCTTATAGTATAAGGAATTTTCAGGTGGTTTAGAGAAATTATTCTCAATTTCACGTATTTATGAAATACTATTGCTAAGTATTTAATACTGCGGTTAATGGTCAACTTCAATTTGTTCATTTTTATAAGAAAATGTTTATTTTTTCTTTTAATTGCTCCTATTCTCCTCCCCCCCTCTTTCATCTTAACTCCCTCTCTTTAAATTTGTAATGTCCATACAGACTGTAACAAACATTCGATGAAGCTATAGTGTAGTGAAACGCGTCATGTTATAAGGTATTAAATAAAAGTGGAAATTTGGCTAAAGTTGCCTATCAATAATAATGTAATAATAATGTGTAATGGATTTCTATCAAGTAAAGGCCAACACCATTCAAATTATACTATTATTAACAATAAAGTTGTTTGACATTTACTGTATTACTTGTATGCCAACCTTTTACATATGTTTTTATTAATCAAGAATTAACTACAATAACAATCTAAAAAACCAATATAAGTGGTCGAAATCATGCTCTCGCCTTTAAAATTAATAGGCTTTGACTATAAAATTGTCCGTTATTAAGCCCCAATAATGATAAGTTAGCGAACTATAAGTTTTTGTACCGTTTTTACTAAAGATCGTTATCGATATAAATTATATCCTGGTATTGGATATTTTGCAAGTTGTTTACTTTAGTTTATTATATATGTAATTAGTGAATTAATTTAATATAATAAGAAAATCATTAACGTTGTAGTAACCGCAGTAAACTATTGCAATTTATACAGCATTCTAACTGTCACAATATTTTAGTCATTAAGAAGGTAATTTTGAAATTAAAATTAAATTTAAATAAAATTCGGCAGAATAAATACCGAAGACCAGATTCACTATGGCTAAGGCCGGTCTTATTTGGCAGCACAGGGTTTAAGTTGACACAAGTGTAAAAATAATACAATTAAATTTGGCACTGTGGATTTTTTTCTGATTTTTTTTTTGAAAATTTATAAAATAAATAATGGAAATATGCATTTTCCACAATAATAGAACTAGATTAATTTTAGCAACAACAGTTCCAAGGTAAAAATTATTTGGAAACTGGGAAATCGCCGAAATTCTAGAATAACTCATAGGTTTTCGTTCACAACAACAGAAAAAAAGAACCAACCTAACTGAAAACCCTGAAGATCTAAGTTTAAACAAGCACTAATTTTAAGTCTTCAAACCTTTTTAGTGAATTTTATTATTGGTAAGATATTTTAGACGCCAAAAGAAGTCGACTTTTTAGATAAAATTATTAAGGTTCAATTCTATCAAAAAATATTATACTATTATGTAAATCTAGAATCCTAAAGAAACCTATAACCCTAATTTTGTCTGAATATCCACATATAAGGATTTTAGAGAACAAACATGGCTATCAACAAATTTCCTTTTTACTGTCGACTTTATAAGCTCCCATGCCCATACCTAAATCTACAGGTTCTTGCCATTTAAGGAACTTATTTCGTTGTAGACGGTCTAAACTCTAACTCAGTAATTCTCAAACAAGCGACAACAAAATTTGGGGGTCCACGGTCCACGAGATATAAATGGGGGTCCACCTACAGTCGCCTTCATACTTCATGGAAAGGGGTTCTAGTGGGTAACCAATCTTCTTGAAAAAAAAAAGAACCGTTTGCAAATAACTGAACGTGGAGATTTGAGGCTATAAGTACCTCACTCATTTGAAGCCAAATATTGAACAATTACCATCAGAGCATTAGGTTCATGCCTCCCATTAACAGCATTATTTATTTGTATTTTTATTTTGAAGCTTAATGTTTTATTTCATGTAAACTGTAAGAATTTTATTTCAGTTCTGATTTGTCTCGTCCAAAATTCAAATATTCACTTGCTTTTTTGTTGAATTTTAAGAATTTTATAATTTAATTAACGATTTTTTTAAATTTTCAGCATTTACGTTTGATTTTATTACAATTCCATTACTGGCTTATTCCACAAAAATATTCAGAATGTTGTTGTGATCAAGTTTTTGCAACAAACATAAAATTTAGATTTTTAATTCGAACGTTTCAATAAAGGTCTGAATAAAAATTGTAAGTAGACTTGTAACGCTGTAAGTTCGACACCGCAACGTCACCACTCGACCACGGCAGTAAGTTCTCGGGGCTTGACGTTGCGGTGTTTAACTAACAGCGTTACTACTCTACTTGTTTTTCTTTTTTTACAACAGTCCACTATACAAAAAACCCTATCACAGTGAGCAGCACTATGTCAGCTGTGAATAAACACATTTGACGTTATAAAGTTTTGAAAAATGAATATTAGATAGGCAGGGGGTTTGCGGAAAAAATTAATTCGGCACGCGGCCTACAGGGAAAAAAAATTGGGGACCTCTGGTCTAAATCATTTAACCTCTACTGGCCTCAACTCTAATTCGCTTGCACACAATGACTGGTCTATTGAATTCGAGCTGTTCTTAAATTTCCGCTTTATAGCATCTGCTTCTTAATTATAGGAGAACGGAAAACTTACGACAGCCCGACTTTACCAGTTTTGATGAAGAAATCTCTTTTTACCCATTGATTTCGAATCAAGCATAGATACCATTATTTTCACTTTAGAACAATAAGGTATCCCCAATTTATTTATAACCTGGAAAACGATAATGGTCTCCCACCGAGGAAGAATGGCTGTTGCTAGGCTTTCAGTTATGTAGAATAATTGCAGATTGACTATACTAAAATAGCCCAATTACTGTGGGTTAATACTTATGTATAATCATAAATACCACAGGCTAAAGCATATGACTAATAATTAATAAAATATATCCATTTTTGAGACAATAACTTTTTAGTAATTTGTTTCCCTTGCATGGTGACGAAATTTTGAGTGCGAGCGGCAACGCCGCGTCGCTTCACTGATCGTCGTCTGGTTCATTGAGACATGAGACAAATCTGTGAGGCGTAATTTCCAGGCAGGTCGAAATATATGTGTGTAGTTATATATTACGTAATTTTTATTTTTCCTGACATAACTTTATCCATAAATTTTGCGGAATGATGCGTCAGTGCCAACTGTGTGGAAAAATGGATTCTCTTCATCCGGAACTGTCTTTTAAGAGGTCTGCTCGGTGGAATACAGAATTCAGAATAGCCATTACGGTGGCGCGCCGGGACGGAACTATAACGGTTGGTCTTTGTCCGACACACGCACAAAGTATGAAGCAAACAAAAGGCTAGTTACGAATGAACGGCTGCGTCTCGTCTTGCTGAAGGTCAATGTTTTCACCCCAACATCCATATCCCGAAGCAACTTCCAAAGCTTGAACTCGATAACAGGCACAGGTCTGTGCACATTGCACATATCGCTTTCGCAGGATCTCAAATAAATTTTTGGAACTGGAAACCGAGCTCACTCTGGCTGTCAAATCTTGCCGTTAAATATGGCTGTCAAATCTGGCCGTCAAATTTTATTGAGCGAATTTTTATAATCAAAAATGTAACCATTTTTCAGGTCAAAATAGAAAATGCATCTTCAAGGAGTCTATTAAAAATATCTAAAAAACCTGAAGTTAACAAAGGATTAGAAATGAGAACAGTGTAAGATTAAATATTTTGTTCCATTTTTCATTCAGTATCAAAAGCCGAGCTTAATATTATGACACCCGGTCCTAAGGCATCTTAAAGGTGTAGTTATTTATGACATCACAAAAAAGGTGTCGGACACTTTAAATCGTTTTGTTAAAAAGATAGGGCAAACTGGTTTGACTTAATATATTGACCACTGGGAGGCGTTGTAAGTTTTGTGTATTTGAACTTAAGAAAACCAATATCCCTATCTGTCCTGAGAGAGTCATTTGTCTTTTCGGTGATAAGTATCTTTATGAGATGATTTTCTTATACGAGGTTTTTTTAATAAGAACCAAGCATACGTTTATTCAGAATGCCACCAAATGTTTCGATTCTTATCCGAATTTGAAATAAATTACTTTGATTTTAACTAAAAATAATAAAAATATGATATCTGATTTAACGTATATAATATAAATTCTGGCCACCAATAGGTAATGGCACAGAACATCCTAGAAGTTGGAGATTATGTGAATGTATTTACACAAGGTGTCTTATGTGCCATCTTCTGTAAGGAAATTCTTCATCCAAAAATAAGACAAATAGTTTCTATCAGCATAGGTATGCTCTTACTTTATCTCTGTTATACAGGGTGTTACAAAAAGATGGTAAGATATTTTAAAGGCAGATGCTACATCTACAAATATGAAAATAAGTTTATATAAACATGGATCCTCAAATGCTTCCTTGTCGAGATTCGAGAGTTTAATATTTTCAGACCTCAAGTATTCCGAAGAGTTAGGAAGAATATGCGAAGATGATTTAGAGCATGTATTGAAGCACGGAGAAGCCATTTCTAGCATCTACCATAAACATTAATCAAAGAGCACCGTTTTCTGAACAAAAAATATTTGTAAAAAAAATTATTTTCATTATTTGTTATTATTGTAACGGTGCGTCAGAACAAAAAAGCCGAAGAGACACTTTTCATGCAGAATTAATTGGGCTTAAAGAAAAAGATATCAATTTGGCAAAAAATCAGTGGCGTGCAATTTTTTTCGCTAAAAATAAATACTTACCCGTATTTTTGCACGTAAAGGTACCCTTTGATTACATATTGTCGTGCATCAAAATTCATGCCAATATCTTCGCATTTTCGAGAAATTAAAAAGAAACATTTAAAAAAGAAAATATTAAACACTTGTCTGTATCTCGAAAATGAAGAGTTTAAGGATTCATGTTCATATAAACTTATTTTCATATTTTTAGATGTAGAATCTGCCTTTAAAATTTCTTAACATCTTTTTTCAACACCCTGTAAGGTGCTAAAGTTCTTTTTTTACTTTTGTTTTTCAAAAGATCATCGAAAGCACATTAACGATTTGAACGATATTTGGGTTGTGGAATTATTTATAATGGTATATTTTAGCATTTAAGATATGTGGACAGCTTCACCAGGGCACAGAAAACATAGCTACGCGTAGCTATGTTTTCTGTGACCAGGGGCATTTGGGCGGACTAGCACAGTTACACAGGGTGTAAAGAATTAGTGTTCCGGACTTTGGAGGGTAACAGTACTCATAAAAATAAGAAAGTTCGTATAAAGTATGCCCTAAAATGCTTCCTCAGAGAGTTACAGCTCTTTAAATGGTAGACAAATAATTTTGATTGATAATTTTTAATTGTTGACCAGTTTTTTTTGAAAATTGAAGTTCTGCCATAAATATTTATGCCGAAGCCAACGGTGATATTCAGAAAAGACATAACAGTTCAAAAGGAGTAGTTTTTGTACGGGTACCTGTGGGTTATTTTTCACAAAACTTTTTTATGTACCTAGATACGGAAATTTTAACATGATATATAAAAAAATTGAATTTTTTTAGGTTAAAAAGGTACTCGTATATTTAACTCGCTAGAGTGAACGGTTTTCTAGTAATTTTTTAGAAGAGCTTATTTTATATTTGATCCTATTTAAAATGATTTATTTAGCAATGTATGCTACAATATAAACATTATTTCTTAAACAATAACAATTAATTAGAATTTTTAAAAAATTTTAAGAATTTTAAGTGAGCTGTTGACCTATATTACCTTCAACTTGATTAGTAAACAAATATATTTTTAATTCTTTTTTAAATTTCCTTACATTATATTGATTTTTAATACAATAGGTAATTGTTTAGACTATTAAATTCTTATATTGCTTTATGAAAAACTGCTTTAAAAAAATATTGCATGAAACACTATTTAAAACAAATTTTGTTTGTTTCTTGTATTATTTATGTTGATGATTATCTAAGTTTTATGATAAAAATTCCGAAATATTAATTTTAATTTTAAAAATAAAAACAAAAAGGCAAAAAAGAATAAAATGCTAGACGTCTAACCATTTTAATTTAATTGGCATATATTGATCTATATTCAAAATTATTCTCATTGCTTTATTTCCTAGTACCTACTTGTAATTTATTTAAACGTTCTCTTCATTTGCAGTGTATAATATTGTTGAATAGTATAAAAAATGAGGTAAACTAATAAAAAAATATACAGTCTTTTTAGAGAAAAATGATAAATTTGAACTTATTCTTTTTAAATAAATTCATTTTGGCGGCTATCTTTAATACATTTTGATTATAATGTATAATGATTATTAAATTTTAATTTTTGATCTATGTATTATCCGCAAATATTTGAAAGTATTTACAATTTGTACTTTTTTACCCTCTATTTCAGTATTAACCTGTGGCGCATTTTTTTTTTGCTTGTATTAGCATAAATTTTGTTTTAAGAACATTTAATTTTAATTTATAGCTTACAGAAAAGTGCTTGCTTTTTATAGAATGTTTAAAAATTATTTCTTAAAAAAGAATAAAGCAACAGATTTTGCTTACTTTATTTTAAAGGCTTTATTTTGACAATCAAAGACAAATATTTTACAAATACCTTGCTTACCTACCAAGGTATTTAAGACATTATATTTGGTATTGGAGGAATCTTGAAATTACCCTAATTATTTTGAAAGAAGTTTACGCAACCACAAACAAAACATATTCTTTAAAATAGAAAAACTAGATGTTTTTGAGTAGTGGGATATTAGATGGTTAATCCGTATTTTTAACACAGAAGACAAATTTGAAAATTATGAAAGGATGTTTGAATTTGACAAAAATGAGAATGTTAAGATTGATGAGAGAGGTAACAATGAGAGATTAGGAATGGAAGAATAAACAACGAAAGGTGTGGAACTATCTAAAAAAACTTTGGAAGAAAGACTACAGTGGTGTACCAGCATCTGATGAAAAGAGATAATTATGCTGATAGAAGGGTAATACGACGATAGTACTCTTCACTCCAATATTCATTTTTCAAGACAAGTTTCGAATCAAGAGTTGGATAAAAGACGCAGATCTATGTACCTATCCCTTTCCCAAGATCTCCAATTAATCTTAGACTGGGGTACGAAGAACCTTGTTCAGTTCAACTCCTCCAAAACCCAAATCTGGCAACGCTTACCCCATCCACATGAATGGCCAGGCTCTACAAAACAATGAAATATTGGATCTTGTTGGCGTCGCCTTTGAACATGATCTCAGCTGGCACAAACACATTACTTCAGTAGCCACGTCGGCAGCTAAAAAGCTTGGTTTTCTCTTTCGAGCCAGAAATACTTCTCCCCTTCCAACTTACACGCTCTCTATGTTTCCCAAATAAGACCTAACCTAGAGTACCGCTCTCACATCTGGGGAGCGGCATCACATTCGACACTTAACATCCTTGATTCTATCCAAAAGAGAGCCATTCGACTTATCAATGACCCAGCCCTCACGAGAAAAGTCCCTCCTCTCGCTCATCGCCGCGCTGTTGGGGATTTATCCCTTTTCTACCGCTACTTCCACTGATTTTGCTCTGAAGAACTAGCCGGTATTATTTCCCCCTTGACTGTTCCTAACAGAACAACAAGAGGCGCATTGCGTATGCATCCCTTTACTGTCCAGCTACAAAAGCCTAGAACAGACCACTTCTCTCGCTCATTCATACCTAGGGTTTCCAAATTGTGTAACAAATTGCCTGCAGATGTTTTCCCTTCCCGTCCCAATCTCCAATTCTTCAAATCCCGTGTCAATAGACTCAATTTCCCTTCCCTTCAGACGCCCACGGTACGTTAGTACTTAGACTTGAAGTCTACGTGGGATGTCTTAGATAAAAAAAAAACAATATCAATTAAAGTGTATGGAAGAAGAAGTAGAGGAAGGCCATAGCGAAGATGGGTGAATGGAGTCAAGAATGATTTAGGGAAAAAAGGTTTAACAGAGAAAGAAAATCAGGACAAGGCGTTGTCGAGACGACTAACCAGAAACGTTTACGATAGGTATAAAATTGGGAATGACGAAAAATGAAGAAAAAGATGTAAATTTAAATGACAAGTAAATAAAAAAGTAATGGCAGAATCCAATGGAACAACTAGAAGATTTTGTTGTCGGGGCATTGTCAAATTTATCTTCAGATATGGTTCTTAACAAACGCGGACACCCTGTACCTAGATACGTTATTAAAATTAAGTAAACTTTCTTTGCAAGCTCATGATTCCGACACCAAGAATAATCTCTCAGAAATAACAACTTAGGTGCCTGTATTATTCACTCTTTTAACCAGACATATTTAAATTTAATAGTGACTTACCTTAAGTGTGTATGTCTGTCGGGACTTATCCAAATTGACTTTTCGTAAATTCGATTAGCAACTCTACCACCAACCGAGCAAACTTTTATAAGATTATTAAATGAACATGATTTATAACTTGAAAACGACATTCGAAAACTGGCTGCACTGGGTTGCAATAAATCAGAATCCAAATTTACTTTTGGAAGCGCATAAATCAGTAAAATTAAACAATTTACAAATTCGTCTTTTTTATTGGGTAAAATTTATGGATATAAAAAATTAATCTATTGAATACCTACAGCGGAGAAGCGACTATAAAATGCAGACAGTCATATGGTCAATTGAAAGGGCTGGCTGCTGGATATTTTTTTTAGTAGTTAGCTAAATTACTATTTTGTTTTTTATTTAATTTTTATAACTATGGTTTTAAATGGTATTATAAATTAAGTATCTGAAGTTCTTCTTTTATTTCAGGTCGAGTTTTCATGGATTATGGTAATTTGGTAACCCTAAGGAAAACTAAAGTATATTCCTGATATTTTCGATACTTTTCGATATTTCCTGTAACTTCTTGTATATGAAAAGCGTTCCTATTAATAGGCCAAAAGAACCATATCTTATGAACGTATTTTTAAAGAATTTATGTCAGGTTTATGCTTGGTTTTTGGTAAAAGACACTCTAAAATCTTAACAAATCAAAATGTTTAAAAATTATTTAAATTGTAAATTACCATGATTTACGCACTTTGTAGTCAAAATTAAGACACATTAAATTTTTATTTCCATTATTGTAAAAATTTTAATTTAAAATCGATTTTTCGGGGTTATTCCTCGGTTATTATTTTATTTAGAGTTTTTTAAATTTATCTGACCTTAGTTTGAATTAAAAAATAGATCCATTAAAATTGTTTGCGAATGTTCATGGAAATTAGCATAAAACAAAACGGTAAAAGACAAAGCCAAAGCTATTTAAGCTTCATAAATATATGGCAGTCACTGGAAACTTATATACAATATTTTATCAAGCGGATGAGTTAGTGTGATCATATGCGATACCCACATATTATATTAGGCCTAAAGCGATATCTACAACTTATAGGAAACTATAATATATGACGGATATTTTATGTTTTAGGTTATAAAATATGATGATTTATTATGAATTTAATTGTTGCAAATAAGGTAGTTATTAATTCATGTAGATGAAGTCATTATTTCATTGTGTATTTTAATAGGACAATTATGTTTTTAAGATCAGTATTATAACAGGTAGTTAAAAATCGCCTATGGTGAGGAAAAAATGGTAAAAATTTTAATAATCCATTTAAATTTATAAAATGACTTTGATTTGAAGTTTGAAAAAGCTACACTTAAATACCCGTCCCCCTGATCTGCAATAGCCTTTGAACGAAATTTCGAAAATTTTCAATGCTGACGTCTGAAGCATTCGGTATCGTCCTTTAGGATATGGCAGCATATTTTTGAAAAAGTATATTATCGAAAAAATTTGCTTTCAAAAATCCATTTCTAAAAAAAAATTAAAAAATTGCTTGTCGAGGACTTTTCGTAGAGCCTTTTCTTTCTACTGATGGGAACTGTTGAAATAACGAAAAATAAAGACATGATCGGGAAATCACTGACCTAGAAGAACTCATATCAGTAGAAGGATATCTTTAAAACCAAGAGACTACCAACATTGTTCAGGATGAGGTTGCCAACGAACTGGAAACTCCTAAATTTAGAGGCTAGTAACTTGTTGTTTGTAGGATTAATCAGAGAGCCGCAACTCACAAATAACCAAAACTGTCCTAACATAACATTCTTTGCACCTTTTTTCTCTTTGACTCTGTTTCTTCTAACTTTAATTGCGGAACCGACATCCCTGTTCATCTCCACAACGCCAGGTCATAGGTTTATTTTACTTTCACCTTATTTACAATCCTTCTTGACTACATTCACTCAACTCTGGTTTAGTATTCCTCTACTTCTCCTCTCATAAACTTTCCCTGGCCATAATACTGTAGGTCTCTTTCCTGTTTCTGTATTATTTCCACAAACTCGGTTTTCTCACTCATTCGTTTATTCCTAACCGTGCCTGTCATTGTTACCTCAGAATCTCAGCTCTTGTCCATGCACTCTCTTAACGGACAATGTTTCTTTTCCGTACACCATTGCAGGTCTGAGTTATTTATAACCCCGTAAAGTAAAAATAATTTGAACCATTTTCACTGTCATTATTTCAATCTCACATACACCGTTAACATATCCGCAATGCACTGATTGCTTTATCAACTAAATCGTAGCAAAACGTACACGCCAATTTATGTTATTTTAATAAACATAAAACGACACAACGACTGCGGTTGTTGCAAAAATATTATTACTTGTGTTGATTTTAGTTAATTAATTTCGTTTAGGTTAGGCAAACATCAATAATTAAAATGTAATTTGCTCCGTATTTGCTCGGTGTTCATGGTTTTCCGTCATTTGGCCTCATATAAATATCATTTTGTGGATTTTGGATCAACGATCATGGTGATTGTTTTACTAAATATATTATGTATATATTAATTACATTTCAAATAGTATTAATACATTACGAGTATATTAATAATTAATGGAAATGGCTTCAAACTGGAAGGAAAAGGAAATGTATGAGATAAAATATTTTTTTCTAAAAACATTTTGTTCGACGACACCTTCTTTCGAAAAATATCGTTTTTATAAATATACCTTTTTTTTCAAAAAAATAAAATATATTCTTCTATCGACGTCTCATTTCGGCGGCCGCACCTTCCCGTCCGTCCACTGCTAACATTCAGCTGCTTTTTCGTAATGCTTTTTCCAGCGAATATGAATAGGTTTGTTATCAACAAGCCAACATTAGCAACTCTAAATAAAAATTAAAATCATTTAAGTATCGCAAATTAAGTTCCCTGATACCCTTTGAAAAATGCCTAGCATGGGCCAAGATCAGCCAAAGTCGTGCTATAGCTGGCTCTGCTGTCCTAGTTTTCCTTCACATTAATGACCTGCTTAGAGGTGGAACATTCTCGAGAATTTATTTTTAGGAAATATTTTCCGAGAACAATGAGAATTTATAGGAAATTTTGGAGAATTTATTTTATATTTTAGATAATTTTTTATTTTGACTGCTTACTGAAAGAACATATTTTTGTTACCAAAAGTAGTTTTTACAATAATTTTATCTGAAAAAATAAAGAGATGTAGAGGTCGAACATTCTCGAGAATTTATTTTTGGGAAATATTCTCCGAGAAAAATGAGAATTTATCAGAAATTTTGGAGAATTTATTTTATATGTTGGAGAATTTTATGTTTTCTTTCACTGCATAAATTGGCAGAACATATCTTATTGTTGTTTCTACAATAATTTTATTTGAAAAAATAAAGAGATAGCACTGCACAATACCTAATTTAGAAAATATTTAAATTGTAAATTACCATGATTTACGCACTTTGTTGTCAAAATTAAGACACATTAAATTTTTATTTCCATTATTTGACTTACTATATTTATAAAACACAACTTAGAAATGCATTGTATTAAATAACATGTCTAAACAAGTTGTTTAAAACAATTCAGAAATCAAATAAAGATAAAAATGCTCCAAGCTCCATCTATGATACAATAGCGGAATTAAAATAAATTACCTTAACGAGAATATAAATTTTCTTGAGAACATTCTCGTTCTCGGAAATATTCTCAGTAATTTATATTTTTTTCTAAAATCATAAATTCTCGATAATTTATGTTGGGAAATATTCTCGGTAATTTACCGTTCTCCAGAAATATTTGCTTGAAAACATTCTCACGGCACCTGCTCTCTTCATCCCATTCGTCCCATCCACAGTTACACTGACGATACTCTTCACTCTAACATTCATTTTTCCAGACAAGTTTCGAATCAACCACATTCCCAAGATTTTCAATTAATCTGAGACTGGGGTGCCAAAAACTTTGTTTAGTTCTACGACTCCAAATCCCAGTCTTGCTCCATGTCACGCAAAAAATCCTACAACACTTAACCCTTCCATATGAATTGCCAAGCCCTACACAACAATAACACGTTCGATCTTGTTGGCTGTACTTTCGAACATGATCTCAGCTGGCACAAACAAAATACTTCAATAGCCACATCAGCTGCTAAAAGCTTGGTTTTTTCTGTTTCGAGCTTTCGAGCTAAGAAATACTTCTCCCCTTCCAACTAACACGCTCTCTGTGTTTCCCAAATAATACCTAACAGTACTGCTCCCACATTTGGAGAGCGGCATCATCTTCGAGACATAACATCCTTGATTTTATGTCAAAGATAGTCATTCGGCTCATTAATGCCCAGTCCTCACAAGAAAATTCCCATCTCTTGCTCCTCGCCGCTCTATTGGGGATTTATCCCTTTTTTGCTAAAGATTTTTGTTTTTTGAAAATATAATCGCAAATAAATATTTTTAAAAACGAAGTAATTTTTAAGCTCAGCCATGACAGTTCTACCAACCTCAAGAAGTTAAACAAACGAAAACTGGATGAGTAAGACATTAATGACATGAATATCCCTTATCTTAAAAAAATGGTTAAACATCTTATTTTATGTTGTTATGTCGAATTTATGAGGAAGAAAACAGTGCCGATTGACTTCCAATGCAAAAAAAGTTTAGCGGAAACTATTTATAGGACAAAAAGCTTACTACCTCAACATTATGAGAGAAATCTATGAGAAGAGTTTTATAAAATCATTTGATCAATTTTATTATTTAATAGGGCATCTGTTATATTCTATAAAAAAACTCACATTTTGTTTAGTAAAAAACATGAACCTTTGTTTTTATCTCAATATATATATAAAAGACATGAATAAGACTAATCAAGCAAGGGCCTAACGAGATAAGAACAAAAACAACACCCATACGTCTAGACCCTTAATTGTTAAAGATTTATATTCAACACCTTTTGTCATTAACATTTATAAGAAAGATCTTCCATTAAGATCTGTGGATAGTTTTTAATTTGATAGAGGCTTGTTCTCGTTTTTGTGTTCTGGAGAAAATTAAATTTGGATGTTATCAATCAATGTTTTGTTTAAGGGCCGTCTGAAAGCACGCGAACGGTAAAAAATATATCGAGTTTTAGGAAAGGACATACCCAATAACTATTTTTGTTCCAAGGGCGTCGGACATAAAGTGAAAGTTATTCAGGACCGAAATTCACGGGATTAAAAATTTTGTAAGGGGATAAATGAGAACTTATCGCTATGCCAGTAGGTGTTACATATTTTTTTTACAGGTTTGAAAATGGACAATAGTCAAATCGTTTCCTAACTTTGGTTTCAATACAAAAATCATGTCTTAGTTCCGAATTCCAAATAATAGTTAATTAACAAAAAATTTCCATTCCATCGGTTTATAAATATAAATGCAAGGAATATTTAAATTTCTTCGCTAGGTTAATATACGACCGTCAATTATCCCAAAAGACAAGGACAATTTTAGATTCTTGTCCGGGTGACCTGCTGCTGTCACGATTTCTAGGCCCTTACCCTTTACCAGGCCGGCTTATACCCAAGGTGGCTGAGGAAAAGACCTAGTGTTATTTGGAATTAAAATTAATTCTTATAAGGATCAATCAATACTTAAAAGGATTGGTTAATCCTGGGTCTAAGCCTGCCTGATGAAGGGTAAGGGCCCAGAAATCGCGACAGCAACAAGGCAATCGAATCAAAATCAAATACATCCCCTTTCTTCTGAGTTATTTAACGGTCTTGTATTGCATTAACGCAGAAATTATTGTTTTTTTCTTCAGTACATTTAATTATTATGAAAATGGATGGATTGTAATGGATTTCAATGTTTCTTCCTTCTCTTCTTCTTCATCTTCTTCCTGCTATTACACCCCGTAAGGGGTCATAGATAACCCTTCAGCAGAATGTTTCCAGTAGGGAAAACCGATAACAATAAAAAGGATATATTACATTTTTTAAAGATTTCAATTCTAGGGTTCTAAAAGAGCAATTCTCAAGTTGGTGATGGTTTCGGGAGTTGGTTGTCCTTGCCGAATTCGTCGTTCTAACATGTCCCAAATATGCTCAATGGGGTTAAGATCTTGGTTACGAGCTGGCCACTGTAACCGCTGAATGTTAACATGGTCCATATATTCGGATGCCACCAGTGCGACATGTGGATTTTTAAAAATTAACATATGTTTTTCATATGTCTGTACTGGAAAATTGTTGCTATTTTTTTTAATAACTATGAAACAGCAGTGTTAAAAACAAAACAAGATGGTAATAAACCCCGAGTACTGCTCTTAAACTGCCCCTCGTCGCTTTTGCAGTGTGATCTTCCGATGCCATTAAATAATATTCACTGCATTCATGCATTGTTTTTTTATATAATATATACATAACTATATCAAAACATTTTGACTTATAACTTCCTTCTCATTCACAAAAAAGAAATACATTCCTGATCATTTAATTTGGAACCGTGCCCCCATTATCCCTTTGTTAACCCGCCATTTTATACCCTCATATTAAATCCCATAAAAAATGCACCTTAACCTCTTTAAAAGAAAACAAAAGAGGCCGAAAGCAGCTGATTTATCATAAAATGTTAACTTGATTCGACAGGTGCATCTCAAATGGGCCTTCGGCTCTGCAGAGGCAGTTCTGTTGGTTTTTCAGATCTCCGGTATTTCAGTTTGCCTACTAATTTGGCTGAAGCGAAGAGAGAAAGGATGAATTTACTGAAGATATAAAATATACAGAGTGTATAGTTTAAGTGTAGGATCTTGATGGTGTAATGTTAGAGACTTAAGATAGAAAGTTTGTTTCTTTATCGTGGACAGCTCTTACCTATATTATATTATCCAACTCTTGATTCGAGACTTCTTTGGAATAATAAATATTGGAGTGAAGAGTACTATTGTCCGCGTACCTAACTGTGGATGGGATTGGTAGTTGAAGAGAGCAGATCATTAATGTGAATAAGAAATATGGTTGGCGTCAGGACTGAATCTTGGGGTAGGCCAGCATGGATAGGACGTAAGTTAGAAGACACCTACTACGTTACCCTACTACGGTTACTTTTCATTCAATTCCAGAAGTATCTTACGAGATGGAGCCGCCCTGAGTACCAAAATGGAAAGTAAAATGGTAAATTCTGAAAATCTTTCGGCATTCACTATTTTTATTTTTGTATTAATTTTTTTTATACTAGCCGCAATTTAGCACCTAGGGATAGAACATTCGTCAAATATGTCCCCCACAATCATTCTCTAATAAAAACTGCTGTAGATTTCCTCCCTACCAAAAATTACTTAATTATGGTTAGTAACTTGAACTCTCGTTCTTGAATTCCGTCGGCGATATTTGTTAATACCATTAACAAATTACGCCGACATAACAGCATGTGATTGCAAATCAGCTGTCTTCCCTCGCAAGAGCAGACACTAGCCGTCACTCATTGACAATGAGCATCCGATATCATTTTCTAGAGTTTTGAGATGGGAGGATAATATATTTAAACATATTTTGACATTTGTCACCCCTCTCTATTTTGAGAGGTGGGGCAACTTTGGAATTTTAAATGGGATGATGTACTTTTGTTTATAAAGTTTGAATCTACGTAAAAAGCTAGGTACATACGGGTACAAAATTTTTTTGATTTACTCTTTCGGTTACAGAATTATGACACAGATTACTCCTACCAGATGCGAATCTCTTAATAACTTTCCTATATCAGGATTCCGCGGTCTTGGCCCTACGGACAGAGCGGCCCGGTCGGTTCGAGCGTCGATGCCGTGAATGAAATTTTCCACGCGTTTGGTAGGTTTTAATTCAGAGAAATTATGGATTATATTTTAAAATATTAAAACATGATATTGTGTGGCATTTTATATAAAATTATATCGTTAACAAATACAAAAACGTATCTCGTTTATTAAAATTACACTACAACCTAGTACAACCACAATTTAAACCATAAAATCAACGCAACAAAACTGATGTAATAACATTAGCCTGCTCTCTATTCCACCGATACGCTCGCACACGCTAACAGCGAGGAATTCACCGTTCGGCGACAGACTAAATAATATGGTGCATCGCCACCTTATAATTTCTCTAAATTGAGCCACCGTCGAAAGCGTAAGATTCGCATCTGGTAGGATAATCTGTGATTATGATTCATTCGGTTATAAAATAAAAACATTATTTACCATTTAATTTCAACTTACTAATCGTCTGTCACGATTGAGAAGTTGTTCGAAATGTCCCCCTTCAACTTCCAAATACTTTCTCACTCTTTTTATAAATGAATTTCGTACCCTCCGTAACATTTCAAGTGTCATTTATAAGTAGGCAAAGCGCACTCGGTCTTTCATAATAATATCATCTAAAGTTGTAGGTGCAGTCGCCATCGCTTTGTCATTGATGAAACTCCACAAGAAAAATTCGAGGGGGTTCAAATCTGGGGACCCACCACCAATAACTGAGAAATAATCGTTAAAACGTCAAAATTCTTAACTGACTTAAGTAAAAATAATGCGTTTCCGCCAAAAAGAGTAATAATTCTGAAATAAGTGAACTGGATTTATTGGTAAAATTTATTTATTTCTTAAATTCAATCAAAATTTAGTTAACCATAATTCCTTAACCGCAAAAGCAAATCTATAAAAATTTTGTACGCATACGTAGTTGTCTACATAGATTAGAATTTTATAAACAAAAGTACATCATTATATTTGAAAATTCCAAAGTTACCCTCCACCACTCAAAATAGAGAGAGAGAGGGTAAATGTCACAATATGTTTAAATACGGCCCATCATCTTCCTATTAACTCACCAAAATTTCATGAAAATTTAAAACGTTTTCGAGATATCGCCTTGTAACACTTTAAAAAACTCACCTGGTATATGAAAATATTATATCAATGCATGGAGTTATTACCCTGTATATAGTCCATATATCTAAAATTACAGGCCTCGCGTGCTTGCTAGAAGGTTATGCCCGTACAAAAGACAAATTTTCAAGAAAAAAAATTGCCTAGAGCTGTGGTCTTATTTACCCAAGCAGCTGCTAACAAGGCATTGAGAGTTTCCTTCTTTTGGTAGCTAGCAATCATGTTTCAAATCATTATTAAAATAACTACAAATAATGATCTTTGACAAAATAATAGCGTTGGTTAGAGGCAATGTTTACTTTAGAATTTAATAGTATACAGGAAGAGGTCTGTTATAAATTATGATACAAAATATGTAGGTAAATGTACACTGTAAAAAAAAATGATTAAATTTTAAATCAAATTCAACCCAATTTTGACTAAATCCAGGTCCACGCCAGATTGATTGAAAAAATTAACACTGCATATTGATTAAATCGAAGGATCTGTGATTAAATTTTCTTATTCAAAATTGATTAACCTAACAATTAATTCTGATTACATCTAAATCAATTTTTATTAAAATTTTCTTCCATAGTGATTAAATTTCCATAATACTCTAATCATTTTTTATTAAATCTTAAATCCAATGTGATTGATATGCAATCATCAGTAGCACCGCCCTTCCCCTCTCCGCCCTATAAAGTACCTGATTAGGGCGTCGGTTTTATTTATTAAATGACAATACTATAATACATAAGAAAAGGGAACACATTAAAGAACAAACGGATGAAATTATATAAAAGATAGGTAATGCAAATTCCCAAAGCATGGGAATTGTTTGTCCCATATCATAAACAAAAATCCGGGGAGGTGAGGCGTGGACCTGGATTTAGTCAAAATTGGGTTGAATTTGATTTAAAATTTAATAATTTTTTTTTACAGTGTAAAAGTTGAAAATAATTATATGAAGTAAAATCACGAAAATTATTTACTCATCTGTAAATAAATACATAAAACACTAATGAAGACCTGGCATGACAAATCTTTTCTTTGAAAATACATGGAAAATAACTTACATTAGTGCATGAGTTCCTCCAAGGGATTGGATTCAAGATCTGAGATTTTTGCGTATTTCTTTTGTTTTTGAAACATAATTTCACCAACATGATGTAACAACAAAGTTTTTAAAAGAATATTCGTAAAATTTTAGAACAGGTTGACCACTTCATTCGTTATAACCTCACATTGCACATTGCACTACCACAGAAACCGCCATACCTACTGCCGATTAAATGGAATTTTTGCAGATTGCAGCGGGGTGGATGGATATCGGTACTCCCTTGTGATTAAAAGGTTGCGTACTGCGCATGTGTTGGCGGCTTGGTTTAGAAGTTTGAGTATTTTTTAGTCAGTAGGTGATTGATACTGATTATTGTGATTATTTTAACAAGGAAATATGATTTAAAATGTTTGTCTTTTTTATGCATTTGATCAGTATCGATTTAAAGTAATCGAGAATGAGTAATTTGTTTGAATCATAACGAAGATTATGAAACTGATTTAGAAAATAATTACAAATTAAATCAAAAAATTTAATCCGGCCAATAAAATCAGACATCTCTTGTGGTTAATCAACTGGATTTTTTACTGTGTAGAGAAAGTTGCAGTTAGGTGGATATGCCGGCTAGATGGAGTATCATCGAGTTAAGGAAATCTGATTGTAGTTAGATAGATAATATTTATGAAGTGACTCCGCAGCCGGCGCCGGTTCCCAAAATGTTGATGCATGGATACCGGCGCCGGCACCCAACCTGGGCAATTTTTCGGATGCCGGCGCCGGTTCAGATACGGCCCAAAACGGAATGCCGGCAGTTCTAACCTAAAATAATTACAGTTACGTATTTTAAATGATATGTAAACATTGTGTTGTTTTAATTTTAATATATGAGTGTGTGATAACTTTTCTTCATATGAAAATTTTAATTGTGTTTTGGTGGAATACAAGAAAGCCACAAACAATGAGTTTTGGTTGCGTGACAGCAGAAATACTATTATCCGCGGTTAGCCTGTGTTAAAGGTGGAACCATTCAAGACAAAAAATAAAAAGTCAAGAAGGAAGTGTTCCACGTGTAAGAAAGGCTGTCAGGCTAGCATTTTCTTGAAAGTAAGTGAGTGTAAACAATTTCTATGCATCCTGGGGATTGAACGAAATCACAATCATACTTCATCCAAACCTTATTTCAATTTTCTAGCAAAACAGAGACACAGAGTTACAGATCCATATGCTCTGCTAGTTATTTCTACCTCAAAAAATGGCAATATGTCCATAGAAGACAAGAATTCCAATCAAATTGATATCAGATAAATTGAACACTCTTATTGAAGGTATATTATATGGGTTTATTTTTCCTATTTCTACCCTTAAATTCGCAGAATAATAACAATTGATATATTTTTGTAGGAAGATTTAAGTTTCGTTAAAGTTTACCCTATAATAAATTATTATTTTTTGATTGAATTAAGGTATTTTGATTCTCATCTTATTTTGACACTAATTTTCTAATGCTGCCGGCATCCATGATGGTTGCCGGCGCCGGCAACGGAGCCACTTCCCCGGCAACCAGCTCGGCTGCCGGCGCCGGCATCCATGATGACTGCCGGCGCCGGCTGCGGAGTCACTTCCTAATATTTAATGCAACAATGGAGAGACTTGAAGGGTATTTTATTAAATTATGAGAATAATGAATATCATCTGCCATTGCTAGTGGCGATGCTTGTTGTTGCCGAAAACAGCCATTTTTAAAAAAATTACAATTATTTTTAGAAGGTCAATATACTTAAGTACGAGTATTCTACAACTAAATAAGTTTTAAAAAACATCGGAAAATTGTTCTGACAAATTTTTATAGATCCATAAGATGAAAATTCCAAAAAATAAAATATTTCCCAGAAATATTTTTGTAAATTCCCCTCCGTGATCTTCGACAAGTCCGAGTCTAGTGATTATTACCACGCCAATACTAGTTCCTTTGTAAATTCCCTGCACAGTGTAATTATCTAAATAAAAGACCTATAGAACTTCACTTTTTAATTACCTTAATAGCTTTAGCCTGTTTTAAAGAAAAACACATTTGTTGTTCAGTTAAAGATTTTGCCGTGAGCCAGTTGCTATGCTAGAGATAGGATTTAACGAGACCTTCGTGAAACTGGGTACTTCTTTATTAGAAATTAGTTATTTTTTTGCTGGTCCGTGAAAGATTTCTCAACCCTTTGCCTCTTGAAACAGATGCCCCAAAAAACTTCGGCTTCAACGCTAACGTATGAAGCAATTATGGAAACTAAAAGGATCTAGTCGCAGAGTACGCTAATATTAAGAGATAATTAATATTTCACAAGAAAATTAAAATGCGACATTTAAAAGGCATATTTTATGTAAAAACACATTTCATAAGTACAAATGTACTATTTAAGAAATGTGTTACATGTGTTAACATGTTCTCTATTGGGTTGATATCATTTAAATTGGCTGGCCAGTTTAATCTGTTGATTTGTTGCTTCAAGTGCCTCCTGAACCCTTCTTGCATGATATGGCTTGGCGCTGTCGCCCATAAAGACACAATTTTCACCTGATTTATTGCATAGGGGACAGATAGTAAGTTTACTAATGTTTTAATTTAAATTGTCATATTCTGTGGTACCTACGCAAACTAATGGGGTACGGCGGTTAAACATTAGCCCCCCCCCCCCCCCCCCCAGCATCTCTGTTGACGACCTGGCACTCTCCAAACCCTTTGTCTACTCACCAGCCCAGATCTGCTTTCACCTGTAAATAACACCCACCGCCACTGACCTAAAGAGCAACCCCTATGCTTCTGTGCCCATTGGAGGTGGGCAGCACGGTGTCGTGGAACTAGGGTGGGTAGGTACCCGTAAAGGTCGTCTAGCACGTAGATTCGCACTATGAAGTATTCTTTGATTTGTAGAGATCGAGATAACACGTCGAAGCTTACCTCGAAAATGAGCTCTAGGGGATGAAGCTTAAGCATTGAAATGTCTGCGGCATATTGGACGAAATAACGATCCTCTCTTTCATCTGACACTCGCGGACGTCGTGGTCTTGCTTCAACTGTGCCAATTTCTTCACCTCTATGCACTATTCGTACTACAAATGCCCTACGGATGCCTAAGGTCATCGATATTAGGTGATTGGAATGTCCATAATGCTGGACATTCCAGGCAATAATTCTTCCTTTATTTAAGGAAACTACACGTCCCGGCATTTATAAAGCACTAAAAATACGCAACTCACTTGGCAAACTATGCAGTAAAACTGTTGCTATCTGCAAATATTACGTTTATGTTTCTGGATAAAACTGAACTTTTTTACATACTGGGGGACTTTTGATGTTCGGAATGCGTGAATTTTTTCTTGCAAACTAAATGGTGATTCATTTAGACCTTTTTCTTTAATTCTAAATAAAGCACATTAAATGGAATTGGATTGCGGAATCTTTATTATAACCTGAAAGACATTCGACATTTATTTTTTGAAAATAGTTTCATTTAAATGCTGGCCGCGACTACGCCGTACGTGGTCCATTCGGAAGGTCCAATTTTCGATCACTGTTTCCAGCATTGCGACCGGTATCTGCCCAATTACGCGAGTAATGTTGGCTTTTAAGTCCTGAATCGTAGCTGGCTTACCGACGAAGACTTTTGATTTAACATAACCCCAAAGAAAAAAGTCCAAGTGTGTGATATCACACGATCTAGGCGGCCAGTTGACAGGTCCAAAACGCGAAGTTATCTGCTCACCAAAATGATTTCTCAACAAAGCTATTGTTTCGCGCGCTGTGTGTGCCTGTTGTTGCCTGAAATTGTAGCCCGTGATGTCGGCGTCATTTGGTTTCAGCGAGACGGAGCTACGGCACACACAGCGCGCGAAATAATAGCTTTATTGAGAAATCTTTTTGGTGAGCAGATAATAGCTCTGTTCGCAGAAGAATCACAAACCAGTCAGAGCCAATGAAATTACTTGAAACCAGTTGGCGAACTGTCATGTTACCAAATAACTGAAACTTGATTGGCGTTGATCGGTTTGTGATTGCTCTGCGAACAGAGCTAATTTCGCGTTTTGGACCTGTCAACTGGCCGCCTGGATCGTGTGATATCACACCCTTGGACTTTTTTCTTTGGGGTTATGTTAAATCAAAAGTCTTCGTCGGTAAGCCAGCTACGATTCAGGACTTAGAAGCCAACATTACTCACGTAATTGGGCAGATACTGGTCGCAACGCTAGAAAATTGGACCTTCCGAATGGACCACGTACGGCGTAGTCGCGGCCAGCATTTAAATGAAATTATTTTCAAAAAATAAATGTCAAAGGTTGTTCTTTCAGGTCATAATAAAGATTCCGCCATCCAATTCCATTTTGTGTGTTTTATTTAGAATTAAAAAAAAATCTAAATGAATCATCCTTTAGATGCTGCAATGTTGGTGCGCGAATGAATAAAAACAAAACTGTTACCTTTTTTAGGTAGTGTTCCTCTAATATTGTAGATTGTTACTTAAGGACAAAGTCTCAGAATCAATATAGGATTGATTTTTTTTAATGCAGAGAAAGATCTTGCGGCTGTTGGTCTGCATTTTGTATATTTTCTCCAAGAACATAAAACAAAACTAAAAATAAGAACTGATATATTTTAGTGTACAAGTTAATGGATTTTCTCTGTTTTAAAATATCGCTTCAAATAAGTTATTTGTTTCTTCCAGTGTGAAAATACCATTTAAGAACCTTGCCCTGAGGATTCTCATACATTCGACTGGTTCGTGATTGTAAATTAGGTTTTCAGTCTTGTTTCCTTGACAAATTCACAGTTCAATACCTCCATTGACAACATCGACTCGAGATAACCCTAAATCAGTCAACGAAACAGTTGTATTTTTTCCAAACGTGGATTTGCTTTTTCATCACAGGTGGTCATGCAAGTTTTGTCTTGGTTCGTGGATATTTTAAAGTCACATTAGTTCGTAGGTTAATGTTACTACGATGAGTACTTTAAACTTTAAGGCGGGATTGGCACTGTGTTATGATAGAATTAACACTAGAATACGTAGACTAGGCATTCTATAATCTACCCTCTTGCTGTTGGATCAGTATTACAAAAAAGTTCGATACGGCCATTAACAACACCGACTCTAGTCAACTACATTAGTCAACGAAACAGTTGAATTTTTTTGGAACGTGGATTTGCTTTTTTCATCACTGGTGTTCATTCAAGTTTTGTCTTAGTTTGTAGATATTTTAAGGTGATGTTAGTTCGTAGATAAATGTTACTACCATGAGTACTTTAAGCCGGCATTGGCACTTGCCACACTAGAATTATGACTAGAATACGCATACCAGGCATTCTGTAATTTATTATATTTCTATTGGATCTGTATTACAAAAAAATCAAAAACAAATTAATTATAGTAAGAATTATGTGGATGGTATGGGGACACAAATCAAGCTAACACTTGATCTTCATATCTATATAGCTAGTCTAGCTTTACGAGAAAAGTCACTATTTTATTCAAAAATTGAAAGATTAACTTTTTTGCTGGTACAATACAAGACCGACAAATAGCTCGAGAAGGAGTATTTTTGCTTCTGGTCAAGGTGTCTGTGCTATCGCGATTTTGATGTCCTTATCATTTGACCAGCACACCTAGGTTAGCTGAAGAACAGACTAAATTTTAACCAGTATCAAAATGAGACTTTATATCCATGGAGGAGTTTTGGATGCAGTGACTCGCGCCAACCAGTTCACTCAGTATTGCTCCGAAATGTTTTCGGCAACTAACACAAATAATGTACATATATTTTTCGACTATGCAAGTGCAGTTTATAAGAAATAAGTTTTATTGTGTTAGAAAGCGCTTTGGAGCAACACTCGATAAACTAGTTCCCGCGAGCCACTACATCTCATCATCCATTAAAACTTATCGATGGATATAAATAAAGTCCTATTTTCATTTTGGTTAAAATGTGGTAAGTTTTTAGCTTCCCTAAGTGTAAGCCTTCCTGATGATGAATAAGGACCAAAAATTGCGACTGCAGGAAGTCAGTTGGACTCGACTCAAAAACAGTCCTTCTTCTACAATTAATTAATGGTCTTGTATTGCACCAGGGATGAAGTTAATATCTAACAAATCTGAGCGAATCTGCACAGTTAATCGTTTTTCGCATGGGCTTTGCCATCTTTCTTGAATCTTCAGAACTTCAAGCCTCGTGTGAAACTCGAGATAATAGCTTTGGAACTTTATTTATTTATTTATTTAGATTTAAATTTGTCAGCTTCCATCCCTGCCATGTTGGTTTTTTAACTTTGTTGTTGCTCAGTTACTAGCTATAAAAAGATCTGTGACTTTCCAGTGTAGATACGTCCAAATTTATTAGACGTATTTTTAAATATTTTAATGAACTGATCAGTGTCAAAAACTGAGAAATTGCCTTCGTACTAAACTGCATCCTTTAATATGCATAAAAACAAACACACATGAATATGTTTCAATAGATTTTTCTTGAATTTAAATGTGACTTGTCACGGGCGACGTGTATAATATATTCAAAAGAGTTCCAAAACATTCTCTGATGGGCATTTTTATAGAAAATTCATTGACTTTGGTCATACAAATATCGTCATTATTTAGTTATGCTCAAAAAATGTGCCTTCGGTATCACTGTCGAAGCCTAGTTGTTTTTGGTTTTACCTAAAAGCTAACAAATATTTGTAAAGTAATTGGTAACTGGGCATGTCAGAAAACAACAGTTTGAAATTTGAAATTCAATTATTTTTCAAGCGCTGTAAATTACGAGTATAGATATCATGTCCTGTTGGTGAAATAATACTTTTTTTTTAAATAAGCAGTATTTAAGAACGTTTAGGATATAGAATATGCATGTATTTTTTTTTATTGTATAAATTCAAGCAAGGCATTACAAACCCAAAAATGATATTTTGAAGAAAATTACTGGGATAATTTAAATAAAAAGACTTTTTTTTACTTTTCGTTATATGTAATATATTATAAGTTAAAAAGCAGCCACGTGACAAATGACGTCAGATATTGTCTAAAGCACGCGTCGCTGTTTCGGTCTACATTCTTAAATTCAATCCGTTTTATTTTTTGCTCGGAGTATTTGACAGCCATGTGATCAATCGTATTATTTCCAACTATTAGTCACGTGCCTGTCAAAAAAATAGTCACAGCCTCGAGTGTATATTAAGTTGCCTATACTCACCATGTCTAACCCGAATCGTCCATCTGTGATCTAAATAGAAAATATTTGTTTTTTGTAAAGAGTTCGTTTTATGATTGTAGTGTAATTTGTGTATAATTGCTTCTTTTAACAATCGAATTTCTTAAAACCTACCATATAGGTATTGTATTGTGCCAATATGTAAAAATGCCACTGCAAGTGCCCGAACAAATTTTTCTTCGTATGCCAAGAACAGCCGAAATCGGAAGAAAGTAGTACAAAGTTAATTAAAAGTTTTACATAAAGATTATTAGTATCCCCAAATTCAAGTAAGCATAATTTCTTATTTATTTTTATGGTATGTATATTAGATCCTAATAAAAGTTTAAAGATAAATGTTAAGGTCATAATTTACTACTGTCAAAGTATACCGTAAGGTAAATAAAAAGCAACAACTTATTAGCGCTTAATATTATTCTAAGCTTTTACTCATTTAATTTCTGCAGATACAGGTAAAGTCAGGATTTGTGGAAAAATAAGCAGTCATCATAAATGAATCAAATATCGGCACCAATTATGTAATTGTCGTTTTGGATATTGTGAAATAGCCATTTTAATCAAATGTAATGTTTCTTATCCATGAAATCTCCTAATCTTTCTTAATATTCACAACCAATAGGATCATGTTTTACAAGTTTCAAATTCTCTATGAAAATTTGTAAAAGAAAATCTTGTTATTTCTTAATAAAAACCAAAATAAATGTTTTTAAAACAACCGCTATACATTTTTATTGTTTAATTATTTATGTAGAGAATTCAAAATGGCTACTTACCTAACAACTGCCGAAAGTGATACTTAGCGGAGTTCGTTCAGCAGTCCAGTGCGGAAAAGACACTTTCCGCACGTGTTGGGTATAATGCTTTTCTACGAGCGTGAGGAATGTTGTCTAGTTTGCTATTTTTTTAAAATTTCTATTTTGGTGAAAATATAATTCAAAATTCATAGTTATATTATTTCCGTTTGTTGTTAACAGTATTAATGGTATAAGAACAGTTACCTACTTGTATTTGTTAAATTTATGGCCGAAGCTAACTGGTTTTTAACTGGTATAGAAAGATTTCTTGCCATTCTAGAATTATTTATGTCTTGTGTATGTTCAGCATGAGGTGGCTGAAGGTCCATTGCTGCTGGTTGTGCATTTTGTTTTTTGTCCACATATCCTGTAGCAACTTTTGTGGACTTCCATCCATTATGGCGCTTAAGATTCGTGATGTTTACTCTACATTCTACTAGCAGAGTGGCTGAAGACCGCCTAAAACAATGCACAGTGTAGAGCTCGGGATTTGGCAGTTTTTGGCAGAACATTTTCCGCTTTGGTAATTTAAGAAAAATCTTCTATAGGGCGGGCTTTGTGGTCGCAGCAACGCATGTCTTTTATTAAGTTTAAATTTCGTTTCCCGCTTACTACAAAGCTTGTGCGTTGATGGGTTTTATTATCAGGAATTAGGAAGTTTCCTATTTCAGAAATATCGAGTAACTTCCACATCATTTAATACTTTCACTTAACTTGTCAAACAAAAAAAAATATCTCGATATCTTCAAAATTGACGAACTTATTCAATTTCTTATTTAATAACTTGGCGCGCGGGTTTTATCGGCCGTGACGTCAAAATACAGAACTCTGTCGCCCCATGGTCTCCGGGCTAGCTGCCCGCTGCTGCTTTTGCGTGTTTATTTTAATGCATTGGATCCTGTCCGGTAAGAATAACACTAAGGATTAAACGGGCGCCTATTCCGCTGTTGACGGAGTTGTGGGTATGGACGTCATCGAGCCTCAGCCAACGTGAGCGTAGCATCTCAGACTTTGAAGGACGATAACTTTTTTATTTCTACAGATAATTAAATACAAAAAATACATATGTATTTAAAATTTTTAGGACTATTTATTAAGAGAAAATGAAAAAAATGGAAACTTCCTAATTGTAATATGCATCAAGGATTTGTATCATAACCTCAAATATGTTGCAAAACCATCAAATAGTTGATAAAAATCATGTTTTTTTACTAATAAAGTAATTTCTTATTTAAAATATTGTGTTTTCCACATTAAAGGTGATTTATAAACGTAAGGAATATCATAGACTAAATAATACAGTAATATCAATATCAATAAAAAATGTGTTTAAATTTATTTTGGATTATAGTATTATAGTATTATGAAACCACCTCTTCTTTCTTGAAACTGTTTATTTTCTTTTTTGCAAACCATTTACTACATGTTTCCAGTTTTTTGGCATAACGGTGTTTCGATTTTTCTCGTAACAGGTAGACGTTGTCATTCTTGTCTTTTTTGAGAATGTCTTCCGGTACTTCATCAATCATATTCTCTTCAATTTCTTCCTGGATCGCCATTTTCTACTTAAAAGTTAGATAAAAGTCCAATAACCTTTGTATTTTCACATTGACATATACCTATACTGACAATTAACAAAGAGGTAAACAACACAAACTTAATTACATAGAAACGATATAAGTAGAAAGGCTCTGTCATTATTTGGTGGAATCATAATTTTTATATGGTTATTTTTTGGGTATTTCGCACCAATATTTTATACTAAATATTATGTTAAATCGGATTTCTTCGGTCCGGGTCCAGGGACGTGTGTTGATAATATATTGTTTCCCGTGACAGTGCTGCACAAACTCTCAGCACACGTGCTGAAAATACTTTTTTATACGACCACCTGTGAAAGTGAGAAAAAAAGGACGGTTAACTTGGCTAGAAAGTGCCTTATATCACACGCGTGTTGAAAAGTACTTTTCAACACATGTGTTGAAAAGTACTTGTCAACATAACATTTAAATATATGGTGCCAATTTCATTTGTTTTATTTTCAGGACACTTGACGAAAATGTTAGTGTTGAAAGTGAGGGTTTTAAAACACAGAAATTGAGGGTTTTTTGTAAATATTTTTGTAGTCGTAGGAAAAATATTGTACATTACTCGTGTGAAAGTAATTTTCACACACTCGTGGGATTATCGCACTCGGCTATCGCCTCGTGCGACAACATTCCCACTCGTGTGAAAAACGTCACTTTCAACACTTGTTATGTAATATACTATTTCCTACGACCACCTATGAAAGTGAGAAAAAAAGCACGGTTAACTTGACTAGAAAGTGCCTTATATAACACGCGTGTTGAAAAGTACTTGTCAACATGACGTTTGAACAGATGGTGCCAATTTGATTTTTTTTTATTTTCAACACGTGTGTTGAAATGTTTTTCAGCATACGTGTTGAAAGTGGGGGTATTAAATAAATACAGAAATTGGGGTTTTTTGGTAAATATTTTTGTGGTCGTACGAAATAGTATATTACATAACAAGTGTTGAAAGTGACATTTTTCACACGAGTGGGAATGTTGTCGTACGAGGCGACAGCCGAGTGCGATAATCCCACGAGTGTGCGAAAATCGCTTTCACACGAGTAATGTAGGTACAATATTTTTCCTACGACCACACAAATATTTACAAAAAAACCTCAATTTCTGTCTTTTAAAACCCTCACTTTCGACACTAACATTTTTATCAAGTGTGCTGAAAATAAAACAAATGAAATTGACACCATCTATTTCAATGTCATGTTGACAAGTACTTTTCAACACGCGTGTTGTAAAGTACTTTTCAACACGCGTGTGATATAAGGCACTTTCTCGCCAAGTTAACCGTGCTTTTTTACTCACTTTCATAGGTGGTCGTAGGAAAAATATTGTACATTACTCGTGTGAAAGTAATTTTCGCACACTCGTGGGATTGTGGGGGACAACATTCCCACTCGTGTGAAAAATGTCACTTTCAACACTTGTTACGTAATATACTATTAGCACTACTGCGGAAAAGTGCAACTTCAGCACGCATATAAGTGCGTAGAAAAAAATACATTTTAGATATATTTGGATTACGCTTGTTGCATCCGATCGGTTTCATCCACTCGAAAGTGACGATAAACATACAGTATCACCAAAATATTATAATTTATAAGAGTTTCAATACATTGTACACATACAATTCATCGAATGTAATACAAGTTTCAATATTGTGTTTTGGTATTAATTAGTTGATGGTGTCACGCTAAATTTTCCAGCGGTTTAAATTCCAAACAGAAATTACATTGTGGCCATGCGGGTAATTGAAACCAGTACAGGTGTTGTTTAGCTGTTCTATTAGATGGGGTTCTATGTGGGTATTTCCGCTATGCCCTATCACGTCGACATTAACGAAAAATAAAATATAAAAGGAAAATTAATTTTCGCCTTATAGTCGACTAAGAATTAAGAGAAGTATTTGGAGCGCATTTCAACCTTTTTGTGTTTTTTCAACATTATTTTGTGCTATAAATAATCAATAACTATTCAGTATGGACTCATAAAAAAGACATATAAATAATTTATTTCCCAAAAATTCGATAAGTCTATCGAACGTTGTACAGTGTACATATCCAAATAAAGGTGAACAGGCCTTGTAACTTTTGTTATTTCTAAAAATGGAAAAATGTTAAATATGCAAGTTTTGGGAATTTTAATGGATCATTCATATATCTTATCAGCAAAACAATTGAGCATCTAATAAAAAAAATATAGCATAAAACATCGATTTTCCCGCTTATTTTAAATTGGATGGTGTCATTTTTATGATATTTTTGGATTCTAGGAGATCTAGACATATTTTGTATATACGTACCCTATGCGGTTTTTTAAACATTTTTGAAATATGTCAAACTAAAAATTAAGTATATCCAGTAAATATACTTGAAACGTAACTATCCAGGTTGCGAAAGAAATACCTGCTACCTTTTTAAATTTTCTTCGTAGGTAAAATGAGTTATTCTATTAATGAGAGATACAAAACGTTAGAATTATATTTAAAAAATAACAATAATGTTAGAGCTTCTCAAAGACAATATAAAGAAAGTACTGAAGAGCGACAAAAAACTTCATCATCAAACACCGTAGTAAAAACAAATAGAAGACTAGAAGAAAGAGGAATTCTGGGCAATGGAAAAAGAAGAAGAGGAATAAAGGGACCTAGCTATTTTATTATATTTTCAAGAGAATCCAAAAAATCTATTCCCGATTGTGTGCGGTATCTCAGAATGGAAGAAGAGATAAAATGTTGACTCATGGAACAGTTCAAAGAATATTAAAGTATTTTAAGTATAGACCATATAAAATTATGCCAGTTGCTTAGTGCCGATCAAAAAGAAAGGATATATACTTTTGTTACAAATATTAACGGAAAAATGCGGCAAGACCCTAATTTATTTCATACTATCGTTTGGACAGACGAAGCAACTTCGAAGAAGAGGAAATCTTCATATTTGATGGGATAAAAATCCCTTTACCGTCGAAGATTCTGCCTTTCAGGGGCATAATTCAATCAACGTTTGGTGTGGGATATTACAAAATAAAATTCTAGAACCACTGTTTTTTCGGGGAGCATTAACTGGCCAGCGCTATCTGAATTTTTTAGAAAAGGAAATCGAAGATATTCTCGACGAATTGCCACTTAAAAAGCGTCGACGTATGACATATTACAGGACGGGGCGCCTCCCCATACCTAATATAATTAAGGTTCGCAATTTTTTAAACCATCAGTATGACGAATGGATCCGTAGATATGGAACGTTACATTAGCCTGCAAATAGCCCAGACCTCACACCTTTAACTGCATTTCTTTGGGGTTATTTGAAAAGTGTCGTATACAGCAATTATAGTGAAAATATTGAAGACATTCAAAGGAAGGTGAGAAGCGAAGTAAGACATCTGAACAAAAATGATGCTGAAAGTATTATAAACACACTTCAGAGGCAGAGAAGAATGAAAAATTGCGAATTAAATGGCGAACATGTTGAAAGTTTCTTTTGATTCGCCAATATTATCATTTATCTATTTAAGATATAAATATAATTCATTTATTTTTTATAATCACTGGTTATTGCTATTAAATCTTTAATAACTAATAAAAATCAACATTTATTGTTTAATAGAATAACTCATTTTGCATATTAATAAAATTATAAATTCACGGTGACTAAGTATTATTGCCAACCTTGACATCAACTTTGACTTACCTACGAAGAAAATTTAAAAAGGTAGCAGGTATTTCGTTTGCAACCTGGATAACTATCCAGGTATATAATATTTCAAATTAAAAATTATTTCGCATAAATATACTTTAAACGTAACTACGTTTAAAGTATATTTATGCGAAATAATTTTTAATTTGAAATATTTCAAAAAAGATTGAAAAACCGCATAGGGTATGTTATACAAAATATGTCTAGAACTTCTCTTAGAATCCAAAAATATGATAAAAAATCATACCATACAATTTAAAATAAGCGAGAAAATTGATGGTTTATACTATATTTTGTTATTCGATGTTCAATTGTTTTTCTGAGGAAATATGTGAATGATCCATAAAAATCCCCAAAACTTTCATATTTAACATTATTTTCCATCTTTAAAAATAAAAAAGTTTTAAGGCATGTTCACTTTTATTTGGATATCCCTGTATATATTGTATTTAAAGGCTTGAAGGAGTGAATAAATAAATAAATAAATAAATAAATAAATAAATAAATATTGAAAACCGCACTGAAATTTTAGTAAAGTTGGTGTATACAGCAATTTTCAAGATTAGCCGGAACTATCGACATACGCCCACAAGAAATGTTTGTATTAACTTCGTAGCATTTTATGATATCCTTTGACGTTTTTATTCATATTTTATATTGGTTAGTAAGAATTTTTATTGAGATAATATAATTATTAGATAAGCATAAATTTATTTTTATAAAAGGATGCCCCGCGAAGAGCCGGTGCTGGAAGTCAAGATAAAATAAACACGCCACTGCAAGCAACAATATATATATTTTATAGTAAAAACCAATAAACATAAAATTGACAGTTTCGATACGCACACGCAGAAAATATTCAAATCAAAACAGCAGTAATGGGTTTGTTTCATTTTAATTATTAGAAAATTTTATTTACCTACAAAAAAATTTCTAATTTTTTTCTAGTGCTAAAAACGCCGTAAAAATATATTTAATTTTTAAGTTTTCTCGGTAAATATCATTTTCGACATGTGAGTTCCGGGAGTTTCATTAGTTCCACCACGAGAGGACTGAACAGTGTTTTCGATGATTATTTTGTGCAAGCCCTTGAAACACAGTTTTAACAATATTTCGAGCTGGATGCACAAATTTTTTAATCCAGCAATAAATCTCAATTTACTTATAAAAGATAGTTAGTTAAACATAGCGTTAAATTTTTTTATATACAGAAACTGCCTAAAATCTTAGCTAATCAATGATTAATCAGACAACAAAACCTTTGGAGATGTTTATTTTTCATTTGTTTTTAACACAGAGAGAATTTAACTCTAAATTAAACTCATCTACCGCGCTTCCCGCCGCTGACGGCAGTAGCGCAGTATCACATCGAGTCTGCGCGGAGCTGAGTGGGGGAGCGTTTCAACTCAGCCTAATTAAAAATTTTGAGAAACGTGAAAGGACAAAAGTTGCTCCTTACATCGTGAGAAATATTTTTTGTCGAAAAACTTTTTCTCTAAAACAAATGGTTCAGCAGGTTTAAGTAAATAAACAATTAATTTGTTTATAACAATTGATCGCGCCAGAATTTTTCAATCCTGATAATTCTCGCTCAATCCACACCTAATTTTCAATGTTCATGACTTTTTCAGATTTTTCTGAGCGATCCTTTTGGTGATAAGGGTGGGGGACAGCAATTGTTGAGCGTTTTTCCTGAAAATTTTGCATAAAAAAATATATAATAATATATATTGTTTAATTCGTGCTTCAATAAGCTTTCATTTGACCCCACATGAAGCTCTTAAAAAAAATTGTTTTTCCCAATTCCCAATTTACCCTCTAAAATTTACTCCCAGAATCAAAATTTAACTTTTTATACTTCACGTCTAGGATTGGGCCACCTCACTCTATCTCTGTGCTAAATTTCAAATTTTTACGTCGATTAGTTTTAGAGAAAATCGCCTGTGATTGACGGACAGACGGACACCAAAGTGTTTCAATAAATGTTCCGTTTTGCTAATTTTAACACGGAATTTGGTGAAAATAGAGCTAATTTATAATGTGCATTTTAACACAAAACATGGACTATTTAAATAATATACCACATGGTTGTTCTTCAAAATTTCATAACTAAAACCATTACTTACTAGTCTTGTGTATCATTATAAATTATACGATTGGATTTGGAAAAAAGGAAATTAAGGGACAGGAAATAATTAGAAGAGTTTAATAATGTAAAATCTAATATAAAATCAGGATTTATTTACGGATTTTACGGGATATTTGTGTGGAACATCACAAAAATATGAATTGAGAGTCAACAACTGTGTAGAGTTTGAATAAACTATGTAACTTAAGATAAAAATGTCCTCAAAATATGCCGGGAATCAATTACGCATGTCTTGAATTATTATTATTATTATTATATTATAGTCATGGATTTCGACCAGTTTCGCCAAGTTTTGACTAGATCTGTGGCATTGTTAAGAGAAACAGGAAGTGTGAATAGAAAGAAAGGTAGTGGGAGACCCAAAGTTCGCACTGCACATAAAGTAGAAGTGAGGCAAATTGTTAATGAACACCCACAAGCCCCTGTTTTCTTTAAGGACTCTCAATTCGGCTCGATACCGTAATAAAATTCTAGAAAATTGTTTAAACGCATTAGATGATCAAGAGAAGCAACAAGGCTACTTCCAGCAGGACGGCCGGCGAGGCGCCCCAATTCACGTAGCTCTTGATAATTTAAATGTTTTGGAAGAATTTTTCGAAGACCGAATCATTAGTCGTAATATGCCAGTTAGGTGGCCTCCACGGTCGTGCGATCTCAGACCGTGCGACTTTCCTTTATGGCCATACATTAAAAACTTGGTTTTCAAAACCCCTTGTGAAAATTTAGAAGACCTACGAGCTAGAACTACAAATAAATTTCAGAAGATTAACAACTCACCCGAAGTGCTTACCAATGTTTTGGATGCTGTAAAAAGAAGAATGAGAACATATTTGGAAGTAGAAGGTGAACACATGTCTCATTTAGTTTAAATTTATAATTTTTAGGTTCTTTGTTGTATCTATATGATTTTTTTAATTCTGTATTATGCAATGGCATTGACAAGAATGTAATTTTCTTAAAAACAAGAACTTCAGAACTTGACAGTTTTGTTTTTCATTCACCTATGTATACCTTTTACCTATGTTACCTTTTACGAGTAATAATTCAAGATATGCGTTATTGATTCCACGGCATACTGTGAGGGCATTTTTTTTGATCTTATGATATTTTATTTAAATAAATAGCTATTTGTGTATTAAGAGCGCAAAGTGATATATTGCCGCTCTGAGCGAGAAGTTAGACGCGCGATGCGTAGCGGAGCGCGGCTATCTCGCGAGAGCGGCAATGTCACTTTGCGCTCGAATTACACACATGATTTTTTCTACAACCGGTATTTTTATAAAAATATTTTGTAATGTAATTAATAATTATTGATATGAAATTTGACAGTTTATATTTTGTGTCAAAAGTCGCAGATACGCTGGACGTTTCTTTATTATTATTAAGGTGTCCATGGTAACTAAGCGAGCGACAAAGTAACTTTGTCGCTCGGCGAGCGACAAAGTAAAACAAACGCTTGTTCCTCGAAAATGTCCAACTTTGCGCTTTCTTTTGAAAGCGCAAATTTGTACTTTTCGCTCGGTTGTAGAAAATAGCTATTTGTGTATTAAGAGCGCAAAGTGATATATTGCCGCTCTGAGCGAGAAGTTAGACGCGCGACGCGTAGCGTAGCGCGGCTATCTCGCGAGAGCGGCAATGTCACTTTGCGCTCGAATTACACACATGATTTTTTCTACAACCGGTATTTTTATAAAAAATTTTGTAATGTAATTAATAATTATTGATATCAAATTTGACAGTTTATATTTTGTGTCAAAAGTCGTAGATACGCTGGACGTTTCTTTATTATTATTAAGGTGTCCATGGTAACTAAGCGAGCGACAAAGTAGCTTTGTCGCTCGGCGAGCGACAAAGTAAAACAGACGCTTGCTCCTCGAAAATGTCCAACTTTGGGCTTTCTTTTGAAAGCGCAAATTTGTACTTTTCGCTCGGTTGTAGAAAAAATATTTTTTCTACTTCCTACTATTTTTGGTAATATTTTTTTCTCTAATTTTGACATATTTTTGACACTATTTAAAACCGATGATAGTTTTGAAACGTCTTTCTAATTATTAGTTACGAAAAGTAAAATATTTCCTAACAGGTGATGAAATATTCATTTCATAATTAGTTCTAAAAATGAAGCACATAAATATTTCGTATTGCTCTCTTGACTTCTTAGGTAGAGTCAAAATCAATCGTGTAAAGTACAATGACATTGGTGACGGCGCGGCGGAGGGAAAACTTTTAGTTAACCACTGGTTTTTAATGAAGTGAAGGTTCGAGAGAGACGGGGCGCAACAATCTTTCCGTCAGCACCAACGTCATTTTACTTTATACGATTGATTCTGACTCCACAACAGAAGTTAACGCGTTTTGACCTGCCTCATCAATATCACTTTGGGTCTCGGAATCGGGAATTTTCAATATAACATTTACAAATAAAACTTCAGAACGACACTACGACAACCCAGACAACTGTCTAGTTGGTTCCTACTAGATGAAATAAAAATTTCTTCGTCTGACGCATGAACATTAAATTAAATTCTATGTTCTATTGCATACTTAGATGTTTTGATATAATAATTAATATTACTAATTTTATTTGAATATTTTTGTCAAAATTAGAAAAAATCTTGTATGAAACACGTTAGGAAATGCAATTTTGCTTAACTCGTATAATTTTGAGGGATCTCGCTTCGCTCGTCCCTCAAACATCACACTCGTTACAAAGTAAAGCATGTTCTAACTGGTTATATAAATAGCTATTCCGTTTTACTGTAATAGCAAAATCTGCCCCTTCGTTTCATTTCCATAATTATTATTCGCCCAAAAATACACAATTACCCTTCGAAACCAACTCAAGACAAGTTTGGTACAATCTTTTACGCTTTGCAGCTACACGAGCGCTTCCAAATGTGGAGTTTAAATTTAAAAATAATAAAATAATAGAATTTCTTTTATCTACCTGTCCTCGTTAGGCCGAAACAAAACCATTGTATTCAAAAAATAGATGGCCTGACCAACCTTCGAATCTCTTTTTTAAGCTCGCGAACCTACCGGTCTGTAGATGGTATTTAGCGTTAGATTAGACAGAGTACGGTGCAATTCGTATCAATTACAAGAAAACTGACTTGACCTATGCAAATTATCCATTATATCCTCTCCTATTTCCAGTAAAAATCGTACTTTAATTTGTTTGAGTGAAATAGACCCCTTTTGGCTTTCTATGCCCCTTGATATTAAGTATATACGAATTGAAATTAGCTTTGAAATTTGTTTACATTTACTTGGCGGGTTTTGGTTTGCTAGAGTGCAAATACCCTCCAACAACAAATATACCTGGTAATTGAGAATTCTATTAGCATTTTGCTGTTGTGTGTACCTCAATGTTTAATTGCGCAAAGGGCTGTTTGATTGGTTGCGGTTTTAGCGAGTATTTTGATTGTAAACCTGATTTTTTTACCCAATTTAGGGAGCCCGATATTTCTAGTAAAAGGTGAAACCAAAAAGTATCTGAATCCGGATCACAGACTTAATATTTTACTTTTATAAATTAGATATTATATTGTATGGTATGCAATGAGGTCATTCGACTCTGACAACCCTGCATCACTTCGACCGAATTGAAAATTTTATGAATACCCTACATTATTTACCTATCATCTTTTTGGAAAACTTAAAATGTTTCTGAGGGCGCACTTTAATATATCATTGGGCGTCAGAACCGCTTCGTCAAGATATTGCAGCCTTTGACGAGTTGTTACTCTGCATTCACAGAGCAAGTGTTCGGCAGTTTCATCGGCTTCGATACAGAGTGTACAATGTTCTTCATCAGTCTTTCCCATCTTTTTGAGGTGATACCTCCAAGGGCTGTGTCTAGTAAGAATGCAAGTAACCCGTCCGAGTTCATTCTTTTGAAAATCGAGCAGCTTTTCTCGTAGTCAGATCGATAACTAATCATTCTCTTTGCCTGTCTTTGTCCTAGAGCCTTCCTCCAGTGGGCTATTTTCTGTTCTTTTTCCCATTTTCTGAGGGTTTCCGTACGGTGACCTTTAGTGGTGCCACAGAAGGGCTCAGGTCCATAGAAAGGAGCTTGTGTTTCTTCTTTAGCAAGTTGATCAGCAATGTCATTGCCTTCCACACCCTTGTGACCCGGCACCCACATTAGAGTACTATTGTTTTTTGCCAGTTGATTGAGGGATTGTCGGCAATCCCAAGCCAGTTTAGATCCTCAAGTTGATCAGTTATGTTTTAATAAGTTTTCGTTTGGTCAATGTTAACAAGCCTCATTCAAAAATTTTGAGTTCTTTTGTTTCGTTTGGCTTGGTTGTAAAATGATTTTTATCTTTGATCTATCTATAATAAATTTAGTTCCATTATTGTATATCTAAAGTACATACAAACATACAAAACTTAGTTGTCTTATTTTTGCAATTGTCAACCATTCATTATCATTTTAGACCAGTCTTATCAATAATAAATGTTGCCGTAAGATTTAATCAAATTATTGTTAAACTATGTATTTATTAAATGATTTCATGTTAAACTATTTATATATCCAGATGGCATATCAAACATTTACTATATTTTTGTATTCGCTACCAATAATAAACAACACTTTGCACTTTAAGTATAAGTGCACGTCCATAAAACTCATTCATAGAAATTCCATCGCGAAAAGCTATCGTTCACACATACCAATTAGGGATATTATTTATTAAAAAATGTTCATATCTTTTGTGTGAGAGTTTTTGCAAGTTTAGGTTAGGCAAACGTAGGTTAAAGGACCACCCTAAATAGGGATTTGCGACTTTTATGCCGACACAATATACGTTTTCAAAAAACAATTTTTTCATTTTTTTTTTCGTAAAACACTAATTTCGTTTTTGAAAGATCTGTCAAAACAAAAATGATATGATAAAAATAAAATTTTGGTTTCAGGTAAAGTGCCCTCTGGTGCCACTGTAGAGAAACATTTTTATAACAGAACGATATAAATTACCAAGCTGAGTCTCTATGCCAAATATTAATTTGATTAGTTAAGAAATAATCGAAATAGCTTAAAAATAAGGAAAAAAAACTGAACTATAATAGTTTGTAACTAGGAAATTATTGTGGGTTCGAAGTTTTGTTACAGAGCTCACTACCTTTATTTTACCACTTAGAATCACTTGTCCAAGTATACTGACGCATTTTCCAAACACGCTGTATTTCTTTTAGAAAAATATTTTAGTCTAAATAGGGCTTTTTTTTTAAATATGCATTTTTTCGAAAATATGATTTTTCGTAAATGCATTATAGCACAACGAAGCTTTAGTCCACTGGTCACGGTCGATGATTTTAGAAAATTCACTTTAACAAGTAATCGAAATGTGCTTTATTGTTGACTAGACAATAATATGGCTTAGTCGAACCCTTTACGGATATTATGAAATGTTTCATTATCTATTAATCCGCCTAAATTCTTGGGTAGCCGTATAGGTACTCTAAATACTCTCGGACGGAGTTCTGTGAACTACCATTTTAGACAACCTCAGAGAACCAAGTTAAATAGTGTCAGATATGGAGATCTCGCCGGCCAGTTCACTTTACAGGAAATATTTCATGCACCCTTCTCTTACATGCATGTAGTGTATAATGTGGGAGGGAAAGAGCTTCGTCATATTGGAACGAGACGCGTAGAGTTCGAAAGTAGTCTTTATTATAGTCTGGCCAATAATCAGCCCATTTTGAACACTTACAAAGTGGATTATCTAAAATTGTCATATATTTGAAAATACATTATTTAAGACTGTTATAATTTTTTAACCATAAGTCATTAAGGAATTCTCCTGCTGCTTGTGGTCCCATGTGAAATCTAACGTTGGGATTATTTGCTCAATTTTCTCATTACTGGATTATTGCACGGCAGTTGTTTTCTGCACAGCGAAATAAACTGCTGGACACTCGAAACGCACCGATCGATTTTTCTTGCATTTTTTGATAGAAGATTTCGCACAAACTACACAATATTTTGAAATGCGGTTTTCAGTACTTTGAAGTCTTATCCCTTTGTGTTTCTGTCGAAATCGCGGGAAATTTTAACACTTCATAAACAACTTATACAGGGTGGATAATAACTGATTGAAAATTTTGCTAATTTTCATTCTTAGCGCGAATTTTATTCAGCTGATATTTTTTTCAAATTTACTAACCATACGAATCCTTATTTTAAACGTCAAAAACAACTTTGCCCGATTTTACTTTTCTTCTCTGTTTTTGAAGATACAGGGTGATTTCTATTTTGTCGTCAATATTTTGAATATGTAAGTGTCAATTAACATCTGATGACTAATTTACAAGTTTTTTGATACTAAACGACTTAGTTTAGATCAAAAAACATAGGACGTTACGCACTTGATATTTAAGATATACTTCAATCGGCCATTTAGATTTAAATTTCCAAATGTAATGTTACTTTTTTATTTTCCGCTTTCGAACTGGCTGTATTGGATGATAAAACATCTATTCGTGATTTATGAATACTGATACAATCATTAGGATTATATACTGAAAGGTTTTTTTTAATTTTCTGATTCCTGAAAGTTCGTAGACGCTACAGGGTGATACATATTTTAGTATTGTTTATGAGTTCTAATGACCAATAATAAGTGATGCATTCTTTTACTTTTTGGATTTGTATAATGTATTTAGGACAATTCAGGTTCGTACTACATTTTATACAGGGTAATTCAAATTTCAGCCTAATTTAAATTTGCTGTTTTCCGAAAATTGTGAGCCTGACTTCATTTTAGTGAATTCAAGACCACCAAATTTGAATTACCCTGTATAAAATGTAGTACGAACCTGAATTTTCCTAAATAAATTATACAAATCCAAAAAGTAAAAGAATACATCACTTATTATTGGTCATTAGAACTCATAAACAATACTAAAATATGCATGCACCCTGTAGCGTCTACAAACTTTCAGGAATCAGAAAATTTAAAAAACCCTTTCAGCATATAATTCTAATGATTGTACCAGTATACATAAATCACGGATAGATGTTTTATCATCCAATACAGCCAGTTCGATAGCGGAAAATAAAAAATTAACATTACCTTTGGAAATTTAAACCTAAATGACCGATTGAAGACACCCTGTATATCTTAAATATCAAGTGCGTAACGTCCTATGTTTTCTGATCTAAACTAAGTCGTTTAGTATCAAAAAACTTGTAAATTAATCATCAGATGTTCACAGACACTCACATATTCAAATATTGACGACAAATTAGAAATCACCCTGTATCTTCAAAAACAGAGAAGAAAAGTAAAATCTGGCAAAGTTGTTTTTGACGTTTAAAATAAGGATTCGTATGGTCAGTAAATTTGAAAAAAATATAAGCTGAATAAAATTCGCGCTAAGAATGAAAATTAGCAAAATTTTCCATCTGTTGTTATCCACCCTGTATAAGTTGTTTATGAAGTGTTAAAATTTCCCGCGATTTCGACAGAAACACAAAGGGATAAGACTTCAAAGTACTGAAAACCGCATTTCAAAATATTGTGTAGTTTGTGCGAAATCTTCTATCAAAAAATGCAAGAATAATCGATCGGTGCGTTTCGAGTGTCCAGCAGTTTAGTTGCTGCATCGTGTATTCTACTCCATTCCAGCCATGAATGTGCTTTTCTACCAGGTCCCCTACAACCCTTGAGTTTACCCTCCAGGGCACCTCTTAATATGTGACCCAAGTACGCCATTTTCCTATGCTTGGCTCTTTCCAAAAATTGTCTATCAGTACCTGCTCTCTGCAGTACTTCATCGTTTGAGTAGCGGTCGGTCCATGGCATTCTTAATAATCTATGAAGAGTTCACATTTTAATGCTTCCATGTTCTTACTTTAGTATCGCTCTGGTGATGCCGATCCGTGTTCAAACTTCTTAATCGCAAATCCCATTTATTGCTTTGAAGTTACCATTTACAGGTGGATCTCAACTCGCCCTACAATATGCTTTATTGATCCACTGCCCCAACGAAGGGCCCAAGAAGACACCGCTAGCCAGAGCCCATCAACTAAACCAAAAGTTAAATAAAAATCCTATTTCATGCTACTACCAAATTCTTTTCATTAAAAAAAATGTTTTAAATCAATAACAATTAAAATAGTCCTGTCACATGCCTTTCAAGTATTAAAGTAATTGATAAAAATTCCAACGCGAAAAACTATCCTTTACACATACAAATTGAGCAAATGTTTTAACGAATGCTCTTTGAGGAAACTCCATTAGAGAAGAGTTTTTGCAAATAACGAATGTTTTAGAGAAGTATATGAGGTTTTGCATAACATTATAATAAAATTAGAGGTGGGCAAAATAGCACTATTTTAAAAATGGATTATTAGGTTATGAATCAACTTAATAACCGAATTATAATTCTAATTATGTAACCTATATCGCATACGGCAACTTATAATTTTTATTGGGCGACGTATTCCGATTACGATAACCGATAATATCACCTCGCCATTAATTATTCGTATTTTTTATAATTTAAATTTTTGCTGCTGCAAAGAGCGAGTCGCGCTGTCATCACTTATTATAGGTTTTGTGTGCGTGTTTTTGAATTAATGGCTCAGGTTGAAAATGGCCATCTTATAGGTTTTAATTTTTGCTTTAACTTCAATAGGTATATTATTTTAATAGGTAGATGTACTTGTAAATAGGTTCAGCAGGGTTTTAGTCTTTTGCCATATAAATGCTATTTTATGATAAAATATTTTAGCGCTTGGAATATTAATATTTCATGCCTTCCTGCAAGCAAAGAGGCAACATCTCGAATGACGGATTACAAACATAATTTATTTTTTCACTAAGCGCCGATTCAATCCAGTGAAGTTAAACTTGTTTAATTTCATTGTGAATTTACTTGTTATAATTCTTTTTCTTTTTAAATTTCTCGGGAATCGAATTTCCGATAATAATTTGCACTATGTTTTTCACAATCGGATACGCCGGTTTTTCAAACATTTGATCGATTATTTTTATTTCAATAGATATCTGCAGGCAACTCATTCATTATTAAAATTATCTTTAAAAATAATATGTTACAACAAAAACGTGAACGTAAATATAAGTCTTGTCGTTAGATCCAACACAAACACACAGTCTCAATACAAATCTTAAACTTTGTGACACTGCGCTGTCGAAATGCTAAGACTGCAAATCGCAATCCTTCTTCTAATTACGCGGGGATTAGTGATGTTAAGAAAAATATACATTATTTGCTGACCATAGGTGAATTTTGGTATTTCGATTAAATTCCACCTTTTACCGTCCCCAACCCCAGTATGTGACAGCTGGATATTATAGTTCTCTCGTCTACTGATGCAGTTAAAGCAGTGGCTTTAGTATATGATGGAAGGTCTCAACGTTATGCTGCTAGAGTACCTACTGGAAAGTACAAGATCTAGCGTTCAGAGAGCTGCGGAACGTTTTAATGAGACCGACAATTTTTCGAGGAGAATTGGATCTGGCAGAAAAATAAGGTACAAATGCCCAAGATGATCGTCTTCTAACTCTAAACGTGTAACGCGGGAGAAATACCACTGCTGATGCTGTTATGGCAAGAAATCGTTTAAAAAGAGGTAAATTGGAGCTCCCAGGAATGGAGTAAAATTATCTTTTTCCTGTGAGTCAATGTTTTGCCTAAGATCTCCAGATAGTCGTCAGAGAATATGTTGTAGATCAAGTGAGCGCTTCGAACGAGACCATTTCTCTACAAGGCTGTTTTGGTGGCGGCTCTGTAATGATATGGGGTGGTATAACATGGAAGCTCGAACAGACTGTCTAATGACTGATGGGGGAACTATGACGGTTGATCGATATTATTCGGGGCATTTTAGTAGGTACCACACATCATTTCTTTTGTACCCTTTAAAGGAAACACGTTCATGCAAATATGAGATAATGCTCATCCTCACATTGCAAGAGTTGTTATCTAATATAATTAGATGACGTAGAAGTACGAAAAATGGACTGACTACCACGCAGTCCAGACCTTAATCCCGTAGAGCATGCCTGGGACATGATGCCCAGAAAGATTTGAAGTCAAGTTCCAGCTGTGAGTAACCTAGAAGAATTAAAAGAAGCACTAACCCAAGAATGGGATAAAATCGATCAAAATCAGATTCGACCCCTCATTTAAGAAATGCCAATGCGTATGAAGGCAGTTGTTCGTGCTCGACGGGAAAATACCCGCCATTGATGTTTTTAGTACTTAATATTGTTTTATTATTTACCTTATACTTATGACTACTGCTGTATTTTTCTAAAGATTTTAAAAATGTTGCAAAATGTGTAGTGTAGTGATTTCTTTAAAAAACCATATCTCTTGAACGGCCAAAGATATCGAGATGAATAGAACTGTAAAATTTTAAGAATTAATCAGACTCCGCAAAAAATGTATTCAGTAGAGTTAGGATTGCAAAGTTATTCTACAGGGTGTTACAAATCTAAGGAAAAACACATAATACATTTATATTAGGGTGTCCGTTATTTACCAAGTTGATTTTTTTTTTGCGACGCCCCCTAAATTTATAGTTTATCGTCTAAAAACAAATGCCAAACCAAAATTAGCCCTTAAAATTCAGAATAAACCTTGCCCTAAAGACGATACATTTCCCATTTAAATTACATGGAATTTTGCCACTTTTTTACAATTAATTGTTTTTTTCTCGAGCAAGATGACTTATAGCAATGGGGTATACATACTCTTATAGGAAATTGAACGCTCTACAAAAAAGATCTCTTATAATTTTTTCGATTAATTCACTTCTTCAAAAGTTATTCAAGGTAATAAATGCGACTTAGCGCTCTTGCGAGAATAGATAATCCGTGTGTTGGCGGGAATGCTTGTACTGTGATTTTGAGTCACTTACTGTATTGAAGGGATATTTCATGAAAGTATACAAAAATTTATCAATAAAAATTAGTTGACTGCGTGTTATAAATGAATAGTCTCAAAAATGATTCAAACTAGAACCAGCTACCTGTTATGCGGTATAGTATTTTTCCATGTTTAAAATTTTTTTACCCTAATACCACCAGAATTATCTATTTTTAGAAATAGACTAATAACTTTTATCGAAATAATAATCACTTTGCCGCAAAAGTAAAAAATCTGAAATTTGCATAGAGTTCAAATTTCACCTTGAATATCTTTTGAAGGGGCGAATTAATCGAAAAATTATAAAAGACCTTTTTTGTAGAGCGTTTCAATTTCCTATAAGGATATGTACCTATGTCCCATTGCTATAAGGCATCTTGTCCGAGAAAAAAAAAATTAGTTGTAAAAAGTGGCAAATTCCCATGTAATTTTAAATGGCAAATGTATCGTCTTTAGGGCAAGGTTTATTATGAATATTAAGCGCTTATTTTGGTCTGACATTTTTTTTAGACGACAAACTAAAAATTTAGGGAGCGTCGCAAGAAAAAAAATCAACTTGGTAAATAACGGACACCCTAATTTATATTTTCCTGTATATTGCAACATGTTAAATCGGACAACGGAAAAAAAGTTATCATACATTAATAATAATTGTTATCAAAACTCTGGATGGATCGCATGTCGGTAAGAAGAACTGAAGATATTAAAATGGGCTTAAAGCATCTTAACATATTGTAACGACATAAAACACATGTGAAATACTAAAACTCCATAAATTCAGTGAAAAATATCGCAAAGTAATTTACACGTAAGAGTTGGAAGGATCGCAAGCCCGAACGTCATACAAATGAGTTGGTTTTTGCGGAAAATTAAAGTTAGAAGCGAGCATTTGGGAATAAAAATTAGATTTTATACTCTGGCGATGTTTCGAGACAGATCAAACAGAAATTACTTGAAAGCAAATCGAAAATATAATCAAAAATAAAACGGAATTTAATTCAAATAATTCAGAAAAAAACATTTTGCAGTTAAATTTAGTTAAAAGATATTTGTTGTTACAAAATAAACACCCATTATTTATTATACAGGCACGTAAATAAGGTTATTTACACTGCGACAAAACATCTTAGGACTTTTCTTCTAGATTTACCCAAGGGATTTCGGATTGGGTATTAAATTTACATCCGGATTCACTAAAGTGGTTTAAGATTCAGTACTGGTTTAGATTAAAATCTAGTTAATCAGCTAGATTTGCTTGCCTTAATAAAATTTGATGTACCTACAGCTGAGATATCAAAAATAAAGCGTACCTTACACGGTCAATATTATTGACAGTATCTTATTATATTGACAGAAATATTGACCGTGTAAGGTGGATATATTGATGGCTTAATGGATTGAACTGACACGAATTCGAATTTCCAAATATCAGGCGTCAATATCAGCGAGTAGAGGAAATACCGTCAGTAATATTGATCGTCTAAGGTGCGATATAGAGAGATTAAAGGGGATTGTTCAAATATTGTCAATATGGATTGATATTAGTATTATTGACCGTGTAAGGTTCGCTTTAGAGAGACGAATTTTTTTAGCCGCTGATATTCGCATTAAGGAGGTAGAAATTAACCTTAAAATTTTTGAAGAAATCAAAGACTTGGCTCTAGTTTAAAAAATGGTCATTATATCAGAATGGATCAAAAAGAAAAATGTTTCTTAAAATTAATGTTATCGTATAATCTGATAGTAAAAGGAGTATACTCGCTGATTTAGAAACAAGGATGAGATACCATTATTCAAATTTTAGAGCAATTCGGGGTTCCCAAGTTATTTGTAATAATATGGCCAACTATATGGTACCCACCTACTTTTTGAGAATGGCTGTTGCCAGACTTATGTGGCATATTTGCAGCTTGAAACTATAATAAAATAACGCAATTACTGTAGGTTAATATCGGCAGTCCTAAATACCACAGGCTAAATCATATGACTAAGGATTAATAAGACATACCAATATACCATTATTTTTCTTCATAATAAATTTTTAATAATACTCGTATATTTTCATTGTATGACGAAATTTAGAGTGAGAGTGGCAATGTCGCTCTCTGATCAGAACACCTCCCCCTTATTAATTGATGACTTAAAGATTTGTTAAAGCCTAATGTTTTGTGTGTAGTGCTTTAGGTAGGTCGGAACACAAACTAACGATTGTAAGAAGACAAACAACTTTAATGCACTCTTTTGAAAATTTAACGATTATAAAACACAAACTACTCAATGCACTCGTTGAAACTTTAACGAATGTAAAACACAAACAACTTTAGTGCACGCTCTTGAAACTTTGACGATTATAAAACACAAACTACTTAATGTACTCTCTTGAAACTTTAACGATTACAAAACACAAATTACTTAATGCACTCCCTTGAAACTTTAACCATTATAAAACACAAACTACTCAATGCACTCTCTCGAAACTCTAACGATTGTAAAACATAAACTACTTTAATGCACTCTCTTGACACTTAACGATGGTAAAATACAAACAACTTTAATGCAAGCTCTTGAAACTTTAACGACTATAAAACATAAACTAGTTAATGCACTCTCTTGAAACTTTAACGAATATGTAACACAAACTACGTAATGCACTCTCTTGAACTTTAGCGACTGTAAAACACAAATAACTCTAATGCACGCCTTTAAAACTTTAACGATTATACAACACACACTACGTAGTGCACACTCTTTAAGCTATAACGATTCTAAAACACAAACTACGTAATGGACTATCTTGAAACTTTAACGATTGTAAAACAAACAACTTAATGCACTCTCTTGAAACTTTAACGATTGTAAAACATAAACTACCTAATGCACTTTCTTGAAACTTTAGCGATTATAAAACGCATGCAAATTTAATGCACGCTCTTGAAACTTTAACACTATAAAACACAAGCTACTCAATGTACTCTCTTCAAACCTTAAAGATTGTAAAACACAAACTACTCAATGCACTCTCTTAAAACTCTAACGATTGTAAAATAGAAACTACTTTAATGCACTCTCTTGAAACTTTAATGATTGTAAAACACCAATAACTTTAATGCGGTCTCTTGAAACTTTAACGATTATAAAATACCAACTATTTAATGCACTCTTTTGAAGCTGTACCGATTTTAAAGCACTAACTACTTTAATGCACTCTCTTAAGACTTTAACGATTGTAAAACACAAAATACTTAATGCACTATCTTAAAACTTTAAAGGTAAATTACGCCCTCTCAGGGTCAGGCTGGAAACTTCATTCCACTCTGATAAAATAATTTTAAATTTTTAAAATATTCGAAAATTTTAAAAATAAGAAATCTTGATAACTTCTGTAGATTTAGGACCGTTTCAACGAAACATAAAGCAGACAAAAATAATTTACATTTCTCGTACATACACAATAAAAAGTAAACAATTCAAAAAATTTCCGAAACTACTGAACCGCACTTTTTTAACTACCTAAAATTCGGCGTCATTAAAATAATACGCCGTAAAAGCTAATTAATACCACATAAAAGAGTCGACACCTCCCTAATGAGTTCAGAAAATCCGGTTTTTAACCTTATTTAAATGAACCATAGAAATTAATGTACAGTAACTGAAATTAATGTGAACCTTTTTGGAAATGAGCCGATATTCGTAAATTATGTCAAAATGATCGGTTTGGGTATTTGAGGATGGGCTCAGTGTCCAATTTAGCAGTGCCGTCACCGACGCCGTCGATTCAGAAATAAAACTCTCTGTGGTGGCTGATCTTCAGGTTCACAAGGACATAAATATTCTGGACTAAAAGAAATTCATTTATTTTTATTATAATTTTTTTTATTGGTTATGAATTATACGTCAAATTTACGTCAGACTATCAGACTTACATAAATCTCTCTCATTATTGATAAAAAGTTTTCAAGCAGAAAAAAAAAATTCAGTCAAAGGATAAACTATGCATTCCACCTAATGCCTTCGGAATTTCAGGTTTATTAAATGTCAGTTTATGGTTTGATTTGAGTGGGTCTCACGCAACCCACTCCAAATTTGAGGGGGCTTGGGTAGTGTCACAATGGGGGTTGTTGCGACTGAGACTAACTAATAGTCTCCGGGATGAAGCTGAAAGGGTTAAAACAATATAATTTATTAATTAGGTGACTAACAATAATAAAATCAGTTTTGGCTTGATATAAATAAAATAAGATAATTACTCTTACACGTTTTCTGTAAGGGGGTCTTTTCTCGACCAAGGGGTACGTGTCTTATCTCGACATTTCTTCTTGAACATCCTATCGGTTTATCATTCAGTGATCGATGCCCGGTGCATTGCTAAGTCAGCATAATTCGGCTCCCTAAAATTAAACAAAATCAAGCTGACTTCCAATGTCGCAAAAAAATTCACTGAAAACGAAAGTGTCTGTTAATTGTTATTGTCAAAATAATCTTCATATAAATAAAGTATGATTTTTGAAATAATTTATAAACAATTAATCAATGATAAGGTCGAAGATAAATTTTAGACCATGACTATTGCAATAAAACATATTGGAATATTTCCAAACAGGGTAATTTTTTTAAAACCTGACATAGGGGTACTTTTTTATTTGAAGACTAGAAGAAGACTAGTACTTCCTAAAGCAAAGTTGTATGAATTAACCTAAGTAAGAAAAATCATTAAAACAATTTAGGCAGCGTTGCCAGATTTCACAGTAGTCACTTCAACAATATTTTTTTAAATGACAACTGCACTTTTTTTATTAATATTTAAAAGATCTCAAAAGTATGAATAAAAAATGTGCAGTAACATTTTTTTTATTCGATTAGCCGTTTTTGAGCAATCGGTCGAAAAAAATTAAAATAATCCGCCGTCGGCAACTTACAGTGAACGCAGTATTGATCAGGGAACATAGCAATAGTAGGCTACAAGGGGGCATCAATTTAAGCATTTATTGAAGAAAAGATATTAGGTTTTTTAATTTTGTTTATTATTATCATTCTTCAATTTTTTAATAAAGAAAATTTGTGCTGTGTTGTCCCTCAAATAAATGTTTTGATTTTTTTTTTATCTAAGACATCCCACGTAGACTTCAAGTCTAAGTACTAACGTACCGTGGGCGTCTGAAGGGAAGGGAAATTGAGTCTATTGACACGGGATTTGAAGGATTGGAGGTTGGGACGGGAAGGGAAAACATCTGCAGGCAATTTGTTCCATAATCTGGAGACCCTAGGTATGAACGAGCGAGAGAGGTGGTCTGTTCTAGGTTTTTGTAGCTGGCCAGTAATACCAATAGTCTGCGAATTATTTTAAGTTTTCGCTTCGATTGCTTAAAAACGGGTAGGTACTCGAATAAAAAGATGTTAGTGCACGTTTTTATTCATAATTTTGAGATTTCTTAAATAATGATAAAAATGCCGTATTGCCAATTAAAAATGTTTTGTTTAAGTGGCTACCGTAAAACCTGGCAACGAGGAAAACATTTTTGTTGATTTGTTGATTTTTCTGTTAGGTTAATTCATACAACTTTGCTTCAGGACGTACTAATCTATTTCTGCAAATAAATAAGTTAGCCTACAGCAGGTTTTAAAAGAGTTACACTATATAAAGAAAGAATAATTTGTAAAAAATGCAAAAACACAAATATTTTTTATCAGAAAGAGGACTGAAATTTTTCGGTAGTAAAATTCGTTTTTTCTTTATAGAAGTGTTTCTGGTACATCCTTTTTTAAACTAGTTACATTTGAATGGTTCTTGAAATATTTTCACGCAATAAACTTTCGAGACTCTTTCATGGAATGGAAACATTTTTGAAAATCGAAATTTTAAAAAATTAAATTTTTAAAAGCTTTTTTTACAAATTTCGGGGAAAAATCAAAAATTTAATTCTTAAAACACTGCTTTTGAACAGAGTGATTTTGGATGAACCAGGTTTTCGAAAATAAAATTTGCAAATGGTGGGTTTATCAAAATGAAAAAAGTCAGTCAAGTGCAAGTTTACTTGTACAATTAGTGTTCCGTGCCATCAGACCCCCACTTAACCTGAGCAAACCTCGACCGCCCGATCTCCGTCCATCTGCCGCGCTACCCTCTGCCGATGGCACCAACGCCGTATCACATCGCGTATGCGCGGAGCTGAGTGGGCCAAATTAAAAATTTTGAAAAAGTTGTTCCTCACACCGTGAAAAAGATTTTTTGTTGAAAACCTTTTTCTCTAAAACCAATGGTTTAGCAGTTATAAGGAAATAAACAATTAAATTGTTTATAATAATTGGCGGTGATAGAATTTTTCAATCCTGATAATTTTCGCTCAATCTACACCTAATTCTCAATGTTTATGATTTTTTCAGATTTTTCTGAGCGATCCCTCTGGTGATTAGGGTGGGGAACAGAAATTTTTAAGCGTATTTCCTGAAAAATGTTTAAAAACATACTGTAAAAGAATACATCATATAATCATTAAATTCGTGCTTCAATAAGCTTTCATTTGACACCCAATACGATGCCCTTGAAATTTTTTTCCGTGGCCCAATTTACCCCCCGAAATTAACTCCCAGAATCAAAATTAAACTATTTATACTTCAAGTCTATAATTGGACCACCACACTCTATATCTGTGCGAAAATTCAAAATCGCCTGTGACAGACGGACGGACGGACACCGAAGTGATCCGTTTCACGGAACACTAAAAAGGACAGAAAAAATCCTTAACAAACCTCCTCAGGTTTGTTCAGATTTGTTTGGGTTTGCTCCTGTCTTTTAGGCGAACGTTCCATTGGCAAAGTTGTTTTAGGCAATTTTGCTTTCAATTTGATTTTTTTTTAATTCTTCCGTTTAAAATTTCGAAAATTTATTCATTTAAAGAAAAATTTGTTTTTTAAAACTTGTTTTTCAAAAATTTATCCTTTGGAGAAAATTAGTTTTAGCATAGATTTCGAAATTTTTATTTTAGAAAACCTCGTTTTAGAATATCTGAATTTTTGAAAATTACGGATTATAAATTCTTTGCGAGGCTTATATATATATATATATATATATATATATATATATATATATATATCTATCTATATATATATATATATATATATATATATATATATATATATATATATATATATATATATATATCTATCTATATATATATATATATATATATATATATATATATATATATATATATATATATATATATATATATATTGTCACAACGGGGGTTGTTGCGACTGAGACTGAGTAATAGTCTCTGGGATCGTGTGGAGGGAATGAAGTTAAAACAGGTTATAAAAAATATAACATTTAATAATTAATCAACAATAATAGCAATAAAATAAAGTTTGGCTTTAAATAAATGAAATGAGGGACTTACTTATACACTTCCCTTACATCTTCTCTATAAGGGCGGCTCTTCTCCCGCCCAACGGGCACATGTCTTATCTCGACATCTTAAGAACGACTACCTATCACTCCATTATGCAGTTATCGACGATCGGTGCATTGCTAAGTCAGCATACCCTGACTTACGCAATAAAGTTAAACAAAACCAAGCTGACCTTCAATGTCGTCACCAAGTTCACCGAATAACAGAGTGTCTATTCATCGTTATTGTCAAAATAATCTTTATATAAATACAGTGTGATTTTAAAAATAAATAATAAAATAATCCAAGATAACATAACTATGACAATATATATATATATATATATATATATATATATATATATATATATATATATATATATATATATATATATATATATATATATATATACTTCCATTGTTAGGGTGTATTTATGTTGAAGCTGCGATAAACGATAACAGCGGCGATACTAGAGAATCGGATTTTTTTGTATTAAGCAGCGCGTCGCTCCAATATAAACACAAACACCTTCATACAAAATAATGAAATAAAAACCATTCTCCCCGCTTTGCTAGTATCACCGCGCTTATCGGAGCAAGATAAATGCAGCCATAGACAAGATATTCTTTGCTCGGCTTGTTAAAATGCGGCTCACTCTTTCGCCTTTCTTAAGGATTAAAAAAATCTGTCAAAAAAAAAATTAAACATAAGACTGACTTCCTTGGCCGACATCACCAGACAATTTACATATCCAGTAAACTCTTATTAATGTCTCTTTTCATTACAACAACTCAAGTTACACAATGTCCAAAAAGTGAAGATCATTTGTACTTTAATCAGAAAACAAAATGACTGTGGATAACATCTTGTGTCTTAAGCAAACATGTTAAAGAAACAGTGTTAATGTTAATGATAAAAAAGCTTGGATATAATTTGTCACAGATAAAACGGTGTGTAGTAATTGGTGTAAGGTAATTTCTTATCTCAACGCACATATGTTAAAAATAGATAAGACATAATTTAGTATATGGTATTTTATTGTGTTTAACGCTACCTAAAAGTTACAAATAGAAGACACCCATTAACTAACATCTGGGAAAGGTGTTGGTATTTTTAATTCACATTCTATTAAGATAAAAAATCACTTTACAGGTTTTTAATGTTATACCGCAACCGAATATAATTTATTTATTTTTATTTTTTTCTGTGGTATTTCACTGATGTATGCTTAATCTTCTAGTTTTTGGAGGTTTAGGGTTCACCCAAAAAATAAATATTTAACTCAAAAGACCAGAAGGAAAATCGATTTTGTGTAAGGTATTCGACCTATTAAAAGCAATAATTATTGTAATTAATTATTACCTGTCAAGATTTCTTATTTTACCTGGCTAACAGAAGTTGCAAGTTTCTTCTTTTAGCTAAAACATACCTTGTCACCGTTCTTTTTTATGTTCCTCAGCAGAATCTGGGAGCTCTTAATTTTTTTGAAAATTATCACATATTCTTTAATGCTTTGTTGTAATTGATTTTCCTAAGGGAGCAAGAAAAAGTACTTGTAAATAAATTTAAAATTAGTGTCTTGTTAATGTCTTACTATATCTCAATTGAAAGTGCAGCAAGATGCAAGTTCTCTCACAAAAACCCTATGAATTGAACTGGTTCCACGAAGCCCCATTTAGTAAGGAACACTAAAATTAATAAAACTCCTTAAAAGCATCGACGTAAAAGCTTGAGAAGTTACCGTATTATCTAAACGAAAGTAGCAAGAGCTACATCTTTCAGTTTATATTAACGTAAACCAATATTCCTAATGGATTTCTTTTTAAAAGAAATGTTGCCTATATTAGAACCGAGCAAAATGGACACAGTTTGTTTACATAACAATTTTAAAAAGCCTTTTTGCTAACAGGCTACTCGAGATTTGCTGATATAAAATTTTCTGTTTGGATATAAAAGCTGAAACAGTTCTGAATATCAAATGAAATAAAGTTTACTAGCATATACATATCTGTTTATTTCTTGTTTTTTTTTGTGTTTCGTAAGCATGATTTAAATATGCAGTTATTGGTATGCACATTGGTAAGTTTTCTCCAATTGATAGTGTGTATAGGTTCGAGTTATTACCATACATTTTTGGTGCTAAACAAATACACCAGCCTAATTTTTTTTATCTAGTTTGCTTGCATGGGATAATGTACAATCTTCTACAGTGACCGCATGGAGAGGAGGAATGAAATATTGTAAGAGTTTGGAATTGGGTTTTTTCCATTAGCAAAGAAAGTAAAATAAACACCTGAACCCATGGTTGTCCCACGTAGTGGGAAAATGGGTTTGTAGTGTCACATTACAGAAAAAAGTCACTTGTAAGTGGTTATTTGCATACATATAAATTTAAAGAAATGTCGCCTAATGGCCCTTGCCCCAAAACCTGTTATTACAAGGTGGGGAACGTGGTTATCAGCCGTCATATATAGGTATTACCATAGGAATAACTACTTATTTAAAAATTTTATCGACAGTCTAAAAGATGATGCTTTTAGTGTAAAGAAAAGTAAATAAGTTATAAATGCACTGAATCTTAGAAATGATTTAAAATTTGTTTCCGAAAAATTCGGATATCTTCCACATGTAATTGAACAGTTGGAGACACCAAACCTCCCCCTTTGACGTCTATTAATTTATTTCAGAGAACCATAGACAAGCTCAAAGCATGTCTTACCAAAATTGGTGAAAAAAATCGACTTGACCTTGCAAAAGGTCAAGGAAAGTTTATTTTTGTTATGGTTAAGTATGACATATTAATTAACATTCTGAGTGTTCAACCTTGGGGAGTTGCCGCTTGCGACGCGCGACGCAGCATAACGGAAAAATTGCTACAAAATACACTTTTTACCAAAAATTAAAGCTATTCATTTCTACATTTTGTGCATAATTTTCTTTCTCGCAGATGAATAGTTTGTGAGGTACAAGAGGTTAAAGTGGGATATTTTTTGACTTATTTTTAAATTTTAACGATTCTATGAAATTTAAACGTAAAAATAGAGTTTTCAGCTCAGCAGCTGTCAATAAAAATGTTCAAATCGGCTACACTCTCATTCACTTTGAGTCACAAATAATATTTCAAAGAATGTGTGTTGCTGAACAATCAATCGAAGAGCTCTGCAGGAATGAGCTTCTACACGTTCTAATTGGAAACTTCAAAAATATAGTAGATGGGGATATGTTCTTCATAAAGTCGTATGGCATCAAAATGAATGCCACGATTTGCGTCAGTTATGTCCAGTATGTAAAAATACATTATGGCACCAATGCAAACATTATCTTCGAAGGATATGCAAGTGGTGCAGTGAGCAAAAGCACCGAAAGAAATCGACGATCAAGAAAGTAAAATTCTGCTGAAATAAATTTCGATGCGTCAATGCTTGCGACAGTTTTCCAAGATAAATTTGTATCTGATGAAACAAATAAAAATCGTTTGATTTCAATGCTACAGAAGAAATTCGATAAATCTAATTTGGTAGTGATGCAAGCTGTGCTGCTGATAAATTAATTATCAACATAGCGATCTGTCCTCTGTCCTTATCATGGATTTATTAAGAAATGATTCGATGTCCGTATACTGTGAGCGTATCGAACGTGAAGCCTTATATTTGTTGTTTGTTATGAAAACAGTTCCCCCAGGAGATTAGTTTACGAACTACGTAATTGAATCAAGAATGGTAGTAGAAAGAGATAAAATAGCATTGGAGTGTTGGAGCTCAGAAGTGTTGCTGTGTGTGCTGGTTGCTTAGGAAAACGGCTGAACCTCGATCTGAACACTCGGTTACACGTGCGTCTTTGTCTAATGAACTAGGAAAGAAAAAGTGCGATTTATAGATTTATAAATGACTCGGATCGACTTTAAATAAACACCTTTAGAAATAACCTAACCTATAAATAGAAGACCTTTTTAACTGAAATTTATTATTATTTAGCAGAAAAATAAAATATTTTAGGGCTCTTATTACTTTTAGTAAATCTTGCGATGCTTCTAATGTATTTTTTGTACAAAAATACCAGGTAAAATAAGATGTGGCCAATGTTTACAAATTGTGTTTACAGTGTCGTTTAGAATGGTTTGTTTTGGCTTCAAAGAATGTTAAATCATCCCGTATCCATTCTTAATAAATCCATGGTCCTTATCATATGATTCTATTTTTGTTATCGGAGAAAATATTGATCTACTCGATGTGTATTTTCGAAAGCCTGGTAAAGTAAAAATAAGAAAAAGGCTCATTTTAGTCTACCTCTATGGAGGTGTGGAAATAAGTAAAACATAACAACTTATAAGTAAACTGAGAAAAAAGTATTGGGTATAATATGTCTGTAGACTACTCCTATCAGAATATAGTAAACCATTTCCATAACACCCTATATGTACGCAACTCTCGATAGAAGAATTCCTACATAAAATAAATACCCTTAAAAATATTCCCTTTCAACCTGGATTCTAACAAAAAGGAACAGTCCTTTCAATCCATATCGTTTCTAAACATAAAATATGAAACGTAAAATTATATTGCTTAAAAGTTGAGATAACGAAAAAAATCCAATTTGGAAACTAATTTACTCAGATCTTTAGGACACCTGCGCCTAAAAATTTAATTATGAATGTTACCGAAAAAAGTGCTTCAAGTTATATTAAACTTGATTTTGGCTGAAAAAGATTTAATTAAAATTTGTTTAGAGCAATTAGGGGAGTTGATGTACGTACAATACTTGATCCTATTTCTTTTTTGTGTGTGAATAATCTGTCCTAATGTATGTTTGCTAAAGTTGCTCATATTGCATTGAAAGAAATTAAATACTTGATTATTCCCTAAAAATAATAAGTTTAGACAAGACGAAAAAGCTTCTGGAGCAGAAGTGCTTCTTACGAGAATTATTGCCAGGAAGTTGAAAATTGCTTGGCATGATATGAATCTATACTTAATATACTCATAATGTTGTTGTTAAAAATTTTAAAGCCGAAAAACCATGTCAAAATAAAATTAAATTGGCCACCATAGACCCGATTGGAAAATGCCACTTAGGATTAACACAGTTTATTATTCTGGATGTTTGTGGTACCTGCTAAGAACAAAATAAATTATAGTGGTCCCTGGTCCAAAAAAGGCGCCACTGCTCTAGGACAATAAAAGTAAAAGTTTGTGCAGTTCTGCAACAAAACTACTCTATTTGACTGATGCCAAATTAAAAACATTCAAATATTCTTAAATGCTTAAGGATAGCACAGAAATACCGTAAGATCCGTATAAGTTCCAGGGCATTCAAGGATCCAGGACGGGAAGGTGGATTATCTGGCTTACTAAATAAAAGATCGTTGTGGGTCTGAGAACGACATCGTCGTCCCCAGATCCGTTGGAAATAACGAACTGGAAGACTCGCTTAGTTTAATGAGTACTAAAGGGAAGTTTCAAGAAGCCCAGCTAAGCCTGCTCATTTTTAAGCCTCTCGTTGTGGATGATTACTCAGCCTACTTACATCCCATCACTGCTCGCTCATTTTTGAACCTGTCGTGGTGGATGATAACTTAAGCCGCGTGTCCCCGTATCGACCTGGGCCGAACGATTTAGGTCATTCAACGTAGATCGAACGAAAATTACCAGTGAAAATGTTTACACATCGGATTTGTGTTAAAGCAATGCAGTTATAATCAAAATGGTGCCAAGTGCAGTTGTGAAAGCAGGAGTGCAAAGAGAATGTCCAATATCACACTTTATGGAAGATGTTTTAAATTCAATTTATGAGGCTCATCATATATTCGGCAGCAGTCGTACGGCAAAAGATTGCCTTTCGACTTCTGCCGAATCGAATGACATCGCCGAACGACCAAGGCGAAAGCGGGTTTATACGTTCGATTTGCTTTCGATTATTTTCGATTCGACGGTCGTTCGGCCCCGGTCGACTCGTGAACACGCGGCTTCAGTTATCTTACATCCTATCGATGGCGTACCTCAAAGTTCAATACTGACACCAATCTCATTTCCCCTTCAAACTAATGAACACTATTCTGATACACACCACATCCATAGTCATACTGGAAATAGTAATTTTCCCTCTAATATCTATTTCCCCAAATCACTCTCCTTCCTGCTTCCTCTCACAGAATATATCCAGCAACATTCACCCCCTCTACATAAATAGCCTAGCCGAAAGGAGTAAAAAACTATTTAATTTTGTTGGCATTCTTTCCTCTTAAAATAGTCTTAAAACCTACGTGAGTCCTGCCAGATAAAAAGGTGTTTTTCGATTAGATCAGACATATTTTTAAATTCATAATGGTCAAAGGTTAATACACGAGATTCACACCAGTTAACCGACATGAAATCAATTTTCACACAGACTATTTCAGCATTTAATCAAAACAAGCGTCGATTAGTATGCTAATGGAATTAATTAAGTACAAAACGAGCGAAGGCGATATGAAACTAATTTATTGTGGAAGGAAAGTGTGAAACATTCCTGGGAGCGCGGCGTTCGCAGCAGGACACCCTGTTACAATCTTATTTATCTCTCACTCTCGACTACTACAACTTGCTTATTAACATTTAAATATTCGACCCATCCATTTATCAGGCTAACTTATTTGGACTCAAACTGCGTCCCATAAAGAAAATGCATTTGTACGTCAGGATTTTTAAACAGTTTCGATGGGCGAGGGCGGATTGTATATATGGGCCGTAATTACAAAGTTTGTGGGTTATATAATTGAATATTTACATACAATTTTATATCATTTTTTATCATAAATAAAAACCATACTCTATTATTCTTTCTATTCTGTTGTCAAAATCAAGAAAACTTGTGGGATTGTATGATGAGCATATCAATTTTTTGAACCAGTATACATCCTGATCCAGCTCTCATTTCATAGGCATTGCAGTCACCCAAATAGCAGTGGGAAGGTCACAGAATCGGAGTTGGCGTTGGTTTCGTACAATAAAAATATCCTAAGTAACAGCGGGAACTCAGGCAAAAGACAGTAAAAAGGGGGTTGTGCTAACTCTTTCTTCTTGTTGGTTAGACTGTCAGAAACTTTACTTGGACCAAATTTGTCTGTTGTAGAACTCTTGATATTTTTTTTTCAATATTTGTGGAAAACTTACTAATGTCCAAGTAAAAATTCATGCAGAGCTGTGCAAAGAGTGCAACAATTTTCTAGGTATATAAGATATAGCTAGATATAACAGTTTCCAACCAACACGTGACTGACTGAATCGGGACTTCACGACGTACCTATGCTCATAGATAATGCATGAAGGAGGATGAAACTTTTTCCTTATTCTCACCGTGTGTCCAGCATTTACCTGACTAAGAGGAGATTATTTTGTACATTGACATCTAAAGGCGCAAAGCAATGTGGATCTGCAAAACTGTTTAAATTCCCAAAGGTGATCGACCTGAGCAATAAACTTGTAAATGAAGAATGTAAAGAGCCCAATGATGCTTATGCGTTGAAGATCATGACGATCACCACTTCGTCTCTGTCTTTGCAATAAACAAGTGAGCTTTTTAAAAAGTTTTGGCACCATTGCACCATCAGTGCAACATTTCACAAAATAAAATGGCCATAATAACCCAAGAAAAAAGGCAACTTGAATCTCTTTTTACGGCATCCGGACATTTGATTTCTGGTTTATTTTGATATTGAGAAAATTATAGTCTTGACGTTCTTGTACAATAAAATAAATGCCGAGATTTTAAAGTGAATAAAAATGTATTTCTCATGTTATAAGTGCTGGAACAAGCCATTTGTTTAAATTTAAGGTGACATTTGGAAAGCCAACATACTTAACGTCTTCAACGTTTGGGATACTGGAATTTTAAGTATCAATTTAATTAAATTTCGTTGGAATAAAGCATTTTATATAAAATATTACCGTAAAACGTAACTGTTAAAGAAATTTAACCTGTACACTGCTTTTGGCAACATTACATTACCAAAAATTCTTGTATGCAGCAAATTAGAATTACCTATATTAATGACTATTTTTGATTGACTATCAGGATTTCGGCGCCCTTACTATTCTTTAAGCAGGCTTTACAGTCAGTATGGCTGAAATATCATGTTTGTAATAGAATAAGGAATATGCGTGTATTTTTTTGTTGCATATATATCGTTTAAGGAAGTCAAACTAAAAAATTTTATTTTGAAAATAATTTCTCGGATAATTTAACAAAAAAAATGTTTTTTCTAAAAAAGAGCCATTTGCTCTCAGTGCCAAGTAACGTCAGGAGATAAGCAAACATAAGTGTAAATCTACAAGTTAGGAGCGCTATATACAGGGTGTTACAAAAAGATGTTTAGAGATTTTAAGGCCAGATTCTACATCTAAAAATATGAAAATAAGTTTACATAAACATGGAACCTTAAACGCTGCTTTTTCGAGGTACAGGGTGTTTAATCTTTTCTTTTTTAAACGCTTCTTTTTAATTTCTCGAAAATGCGTTAAGGTATTGACATGAATTTTGGTACACGCCAATATGTAATCAAAGGGTTCCTTTACGTGCAAAAATTTATTTTCTAAAGTACTTGCATCAGTGGCGTGCGTACGGGTAAGTATTTATTTTTAGCGAAAAAATAGCACGCCACTTATTTTGTGCAAAATTGATAACGTTTTCTTTAGGCCCAATTAATTCTGCGTGAAAAGTATCTCTTGAGCTTTTTTGTTCTGACGCACCGTTTTCGAGATAGAAATTAATTTATTTCTTGCAATAATGTCAGATAATGAAAATAATTTTTTTTTATATTTTTTTGTTCAGAAAACGGTGCTTTTTGATTTAAGTTTATAGTAGATGCTGGAAATGGCTTCTCCGTGCTTCAATACATACTCTAAAAATCGTCTTCGCATATTTCTCCTAACTCTTCGGATTACTTGAGTTGTGAAAATATTGAACACCCTATATGTCGAAAAAGAAGCGTTTGAAGATCCATGTTTATATAAACTTATTTTCATTTTTTAGATGTAGAATCTGCCTTTCAAATATCTTAACATCTTTTTGTAACACCCTGTAAATCGACAGCACCATCGAGCGTATACAGATCGACAACTTCAGTGATAGTCCGAAAGCAAGTGAGCATTTTTTCGTACAATTGTACATACAAAAATACAATTAAAAAAATGTAAACACTCCTATAGCAAGCCACATTAATTAATTTATTAATTAAGCTGTACGTCAATGAATATGTGCCACAGGAACGCGTGCGCAGTATACATAATAAGATAAGATACATTATGTTCTGCTGTTTTATTATATTTATTTAAACAAAAAACTGCTATTTCTCATTTAACTATATTGGTTACTGCCACAACAATCCTAAAATTGGAATAAAATTGGAGTACAATTAAAAGTACTTAGACGGCAGTTAAGTTTTAAAATTAAAGTAAGTTCTAAAACACAAAAGTATGTCAATTCCAGTATTTTAAGATGTATTTCCAATTTTTTTAATATATCACCCGTTATTCAGGGACGATTTTAGGTGCAAGGGACCCTGCAATTTACTAAACAGGTTCAATACTGTACTGGCTTAAATTCTGGACCTGAGTGTTAAACGGGCCCGTTTATATTTTCTTAGATTGTCTTGTTGTTTCCAAGCCAACTAATAATGGCCTATGAATATAAAATTATTTGGAAAATAAGCCCTATATTCTAAATAATAATATCATAACCCTTTCACGACAGAAGACTGGCATTTTCTGTACCAATAATATTTCCTCAGATATTTTAGAATTAGTTAAATTACGTTTATCAGAAAGGCACCAAATGATATTTTGCAATAGCGAATCTGGCTTTTAAGGCTGTGTGTAACTTTATTTTTCTTAATTAGAGGATAAGTAAACTATGTTTAATTATCTAATTACATCTTATATTTAAATAATGCTGTTAGTGTTTATGTAAATCAATTGCTAATTGCAAATACAAGAAATTATTAAGTCATCTTAGAACACTCCCATGTTACCAGATTTCTATTTGCAATGCAGATCGTTCATTTCCGATTCATAAAGGGACAAAAATATATTCATTACGATCGTAAAGAACATGTTCTAAGTGACAGTAATGTGACAACTAGGTGCATACCAGCCGTTCATTATTATTGAAAAAGTTTCGCCTAGTGTATGATAATCAGGGTTAATGTTATATAAACATACGCCTTCGCATTGCTTTTACGACGCAGTGAATTTTTGTAGACGTTGGTTAGTTATTACTCAACAATGTAGATTGAACTAAATTGTTTGAATGAGAAAAATTAAATCTAAATTTCACTGGTATTTGTATATAAAATCAGTGGTCTAGACCCATATATTCCTATGTATTTTGACCCGCTGAATCCGAATCTGTCATCATGACTGGCCCATCACGTCTGAGTTATTCATAAAACCCAAAAAAATAGGTGTATATATATATACCAAACTTATATTGTCTTAAAGTGAGTATTACTGATTTAAAACAAGTGTTTTTCTCTGTACTGGAGGGACGCCCGTCTCAACCTTAAAACCAACAAAATATGTATATTCTTATGCTCTAGGTGCATACCACTAGATTTTCAAGAGTGATTTATCGTATCCACAAGTACATGTAACAACAGCGCGAAACACGGCTATTTATACAATAAAGGATGCGACAAACTCCACTTAGACCATCTTTGAAGTTTACAAAAAATATTAGAACAATGGCGACTAAAGTAAATTTACATCGGATCCATGTAGGTAAGTAACGCGTGGGTAAAGATTTATTGAAGATAAAGGTTAGAATGTTGTGCGAAGATTTTTTACTACAAAATTTCTATTGTATATACGTAAAATGGAAATTTAGTATGAAACTGGTGCGGGCGTTGGCATGTCCTTTTATGTTTGTTGAAATCATGTGACATCTAACAAAATATCTACAACATATGACAATCTTCGTTTTTGTCAATGAAGAAAAATCTATGCTAATTTTTAAAACCATGTACAAGAGATGGAATAACTTAGTAGTAAGAGTAAGGTAACATTTTTGATTAATTTTATTAAGAACCAACAAGGTATGGGCTTTCTTCAGCCATCCCACGCGATGTAAATCTTTAACCGCGTCACATATTGGCGTAAACCTGATACTAAAAATTGTTGATTTTTTATAATTTATTTTTTATTTAGCATTATTTCATGTATGGTAATGGTCTTAAATTAGATATTTAATGACTCTCAAAAATCAAAATCCTGAGAGCTTTTACGTCAGATTCACGTTAAAAATTGGGCACCCTTTACTGTTATAATACAGTTCTCAACAACAAAAGGCTTAAGAGAAATGATCCAAAACGAAATAAAGACATCAGGTAACTTTCTTAATTTTTATTGTAATGTGATTCTCGAACCCAATTTAATTCATTCTTTTTTTGTTTTTTACGATAAAATTATGAAAATTAATGTATGTTCCTTATTAACTCTATAGTGCTCCCCATGGCTTGAAACTGATATGGCGAATATTGTGAATTCATAATATTGGATCATCGAAGTTAATAGAGGAAGCAAAACACTTGCTGGAATCAAAAATGGAACTTGGATTAGGGATTTTAATGACCTCGCCTGTCTTGTTTAACTCTAATGTGACAAAGGCACAAAAAAAATTGGAATTCATTTAGCTCTCAAACTTCTAAGTACTAAGTATTATACTATGAGTTTTTTCCCAAATGATTTTTCCAAGGTGAAAATTATTTGGAAATCAAACAAATTGCTGAAATATTAGAATAACTCAGAAGTTTTTAATGATGACATAATAACGATGACAATACATAAACCTGTCAAAACCTAACCGATCAACTAGAAGATCTTAATTTAAACCAGCACTAAATCTTAATCCTTTTTAGGAAATCTGAACCTTAAATTTTAAGGCGAATATCATCATTTTAGGCGAGTATCGTCAACACTTTTCGGCAGTTTCATTAGTTACTATCACAAAGTGACTTTGTATGAGTATTTTTTTCGTGCTTTGTAAAAGCAGCTAATACACTGCTCTAAAAATTTAGGGAACATTTCTTCGCTCCCTATAACTTCTGAAGTGATATTGGTATATAGATGAAACATACATATTCTGAAAGATGCACATTTCCTCCTAATAAATATATTAATGCAACGTTTAACCAATCATTTAATCCTAAGATAAAATTGAGAATTTAAAGAAACTACGAAAAACGTAAATTTAAATGTTTTCTGTGGGTAGTGTTGCGCTATTTAACATGAGGTTTAGTATCGTATGTATCCTCTAGCAGCACAAATTACTTTTTGGCACCGGCACGGCCGTGGCATGCTTTGCACGATTCTTCAAAGATCTTCTTGAGATATATTTATGTCAAAGGCTGCTGGAGAGTCTGAGGTGCATTTCGACACCTCCGAACATATCTGTCTAACAAATCTCATACTCACTCGATGGGATTGAAGTCGGGGCTCATTGCAGGCCAATCCGTGGTTCGAATACTTCGTTCTTGCAGAAAGTTAATGGTGAAGTACAAGCTCTCGCGTTGTCTTGGATTATAATGAAATTTGGACCCACACCATACACAAAAAGCATTATCATATTGAATTAGACACCAATTCACTCAATGGAACACTCTACTCCGTATTGCACAATACAAATTCGGTTTCTTTCAATGATTAGTTTATCATTGTTAACCAATGGGTTACAAGATTGCTTGAAATATAAGGTTTCATTGGTTTTTAATAGATTGTTTAAATATAACAATTATTTGATGCAGTAATATCCTATTCTAGATTCAATACAAAATATATAATTGCTTTCAGTAAACGTTTATTTGTTAGAATATGCATCTCATTTAACCGAAATACTTATTATTATTGCAAAGCTTTTTATATTTGTTTCACTTACATAAACCACAAAACACGGAAATGAGTTACTCCAGTCCCCAGAATTGCAAAAGATCTATTATTTTTGGCGTACCTTTAACGCAATAAACAAACAGGCTGCAAGCTTAAACGACTATTTAACGAACAAATACTAACAGCAAAATTTTAAGCTTTCTACAGGGTGTCCGCGAGCAATAGAAGTAATATTTCAGCCAACAACATAACCCATTGAATTAATGTTTTTTATTATTTCTCTAATACCTAAGATGTTTTATTGGAGTGTGTTTATTTTAATTAACATGATATAAGGATTATTGACTTAATTTTTAGATTTTCTACTTAAACTGTCGTTCTTGTTCGTTTAATAAAATATATTGTAATTTGAATCACACCAAATAGCTATTTTTCGTCTAATTATATTTAAGCATTCTCATCAAATAGTTTAATTTTTTGGTTCTAACAATGCTACACTCTAAGGAGTTGTTTGGAGTTTATTGGTTTCCAATAATATTTTCGTCATTGAAAAAATTGTAAAATAATTTTTAAAGAAGTAGGAATACTTTTGAACTCCAATAATAAGTAAAGTAAAAAAAAAATATAATATATTTTTTTCTCTGCATAAGCAGCAGATGCAACCTGTTCCTCTAGCAGAGTATCAATGTTACGTGGATCATTTAGACTCTGTTGGATTACTAAAAGGTCGGTTCTTCCTTTGAGACTGATCCCACTCCAAACCATGACAGAGCCGCCATCAAATCTCTGGACTTCTTGTACTGCGGCAATAGAATGGATACCTTGGCGTCTGTAAACACGTTCTCGACCATCACAACGTGTCAGATGGAACTCTGACTTGTCAGTGAAGAGTATTGGTCTTTATTGTCGAAGTAAATGTTCACGGGCAAAATTTAAACAACATATTTTGTGATGCAGTGTCAAAATAGGCTTCCGCAGTCGCACTGGTCTTCAAGGTTTGAGATTCGCTTCTCTTGATTTATCACCGTTTGATCCGAAATATCTACTTCGTGAGTCTTCCTGACGACAAGTTTATGATCTTTTGGTGTTGAGATACGATTACTCAAGGAAGAAGGCACGAGGAATCTATTCTAATTTTGGGTAATTTATCTCTCACGAGCTTGTTCGATACCTCTTGTGTAGAGACCTGTCTTTCTATAGTGGTCACATAAAAGCTGAACAAGCTGCGGTTAAAAATTCTTCCAATTTGCCAATTTTTTAACCTATTCTCAATTAAAGAAACAGCACGAACAACTTCTACTTCGCCTCATTTTTGCTAATATCTAATTAACATTTGAAACAATGTTACTGTTACCATGCCCACTAACTCTCTACACTAAGCACATCAGGTCATCTAATCTTTACTTGGTTTTTCGTAGTTCTGTTTAAATTGTTAATTTTATCTTAGGAATAGATGATTAAGTTCAATATTGCATTCATCGATTTAATAGGAGAAAATATGTGTATTTCAGAATATGTATGTTTTATCTGTATACGGTATATGGTATCTGTATACCTTGAAAAATTACAGAGGTGCGAAAAGTGCTCCCCTAAAAGGGAATATGCATATAACCCAAATAAATCCGAAATATTTTTTTTTATATTCTCTACATAATTTAAATGTTTATGGTGGTTGCTGTTATCCATTTATTTTAGTATTTATTAACAAAAAAAAGGACTTTCTACTGCAAATTTTCGCGCGAATTTCGAAACCCGAAAATCAATTGCGGCGATTGCTCCCTTCCTATATATAATGAAGAAACTAAAAAATATGGATATCATATATTTCGATGAGCTCTTTTGTATATGGGATTTTAATTTGAACCATTTTGACCCCAAAAAATTAAAAAACTTGAAATATTTGGGTCAAAAATCGAAATTTCTAGTTTTTCCCAAATATATATATATTTTCCAGGGATTTTAGCTGTAGGTAAATGGATTGTAAAAAAAGTATTTGAGATTTTAAAGTTTAACATATGAATCCGTTTCTTGATCCGACCTTTTGTTTTCGAGTTATTAGGTACCAAAGACCGGTCCTCTGTTAGGCCAATACAAAATATCGTTATTTAAAAAATAAATGGCGTTGTGAGATTCCTTGCCTCGTTGTCCAACTTTTTTAAAATTGCAATTTTTGTAGAGAGCATTTCTACTCAAGTCCTCTAAATAGCCAAACATAACTTCCTAAGAGAAGAGCCGATTCAGTCGTTTACAGGTGTGTTAATTCTTTTTCCTTCGTTAAAATAATCGCTGCGGAATAATAAAGTGCCAGTAACTGTCATCTCGTATGTAGAACCATATGATGCTGTGGAAATAATTTCTTTATGAGATTCATGAGCTCTTGCTTTTCAAATTGTAAAGTTTGGGATTATTTTTGAGGTGTAAAGTGTGGACAAACTTAAGCATGAAGCTAAGATTTGTTTTTAAGACAAGAGTCTAGGAGATGGGTACTACTTTTTATCCTGGGCTTCCGCATGCGCAGAGGAAGGAACAGAGTGGACAATGAGCATGCACCAACTTTCAAACTCGATTAGTTGTTTGCTCGGGACCTTTAAAAAGAACCAAAAATGATCGTGAGCAACCCTAGAACTGAGCACTGGATTTTATACCTGCTTGTTTATTAATATTTATTTCGAAATAAAAATAGAACTATATAGAAATTAATCGTACGGTTGGGTTTCACCAACACCGATTTTACTACATTAGGAAAAATTTGTGATTGTCCCCATACAGGTCCGTTGACGGATTTCAAAGAATATTTGAATTATGCTTCTATTACATCAGTAGTAGATGCCAAACGTTCTTTCTCAAGATATAAGAACATTTTTTCATCACGGCGAACATCGTTTACTGAGACAAGTGTGGAGACATACCTGATGGTGCAAATATTTCACACACCTTATCCAGGTTGTGATAACACTGATACCGTTGCTTCTACTTCTTCTTATGTTTGTTAATTTTAATATCTGCATGCCTCTCAGCAACCAGCCAGGCTGTGTGATAACACTGCTTAAGAGGGTAAGTGCTAGTGTTGTAAATATCCGTATTCTTTAGATATCCGGATAATACGGAATCGGAATCAGCTAATATCCGTATCAATTATCCGAATACGAATCCATTTCTTGACCCGCGCGACAGATCATGTATACGTATGCATGCAATACTAAAACATTTTCTATCCGGATACACGGCTAGGTAGGTCGATGCGGTATCGGTATCAGTCGAAGTCGAAGGTTAGGGATAGGAAGGCACCGTCGGCGTCGTTCGTTCTCGTTTGAATTCGGTTCGGGTGAGGCGGGCCTAGTTTAACCAATGGGTCTCATCCCATATGATACCCGTTACCCCGATAACTATGCTATCTTTTTTTAGGAAAGGTCATTAGAAAGAGAAAGCATAAGATCAAATATGCCACATCGCAGACCGTGTTGTTCGCTTACACTCGATTACGATTCCGCTTTCTCTTTGCACTTTGCATTAGTATACAGCCGATGCGAATTTATTTTGATTCCGAATCCGTATTCAAGTTCTCGGCCGGTTCCGGATAATCCGGATTCTTTTAATATCCGTATCCAACGGATTTTTGGATACGTATCCTTACATCACTAGTAAGTGCTTCAATCATTTTTCAAAATTATTACTGATTTATCCTTTATTTTATTTTTCTGTTATATTATACTTACTATGACGCGTACGCCTATGTCGCGCGGAACATTTTGGACCGCTCTAGTCATGTGTCGCTCAAAGATTCCTAGCACAAGGATGAAAGCTATTATAGGGAGATTTTTCAAAAAGAAATTGCAGACCCGCTAACTCATAATCGATAAAATTTAGATTTAGAGTGGTATTTTAATCAGGGTTTTCACCACATTTGCTAAATGAATAAGCCTATCCAAGATGAGGAAGAGTACGAAAATTGTTTAAATGTGATCGTTTATGGTTGCAAAATCTTACTATTGACACAAATAACCTCTTTGTTTTATGCAACAAAAGTTAATGGGTGTTATTATGGGTTGCCTAATACTTTGTCACGAATGTCAATGTATAAATCTTGGCGTATCCTAAAAGAGTTGTGCCTTTTAATAAATACATAAATTTTTAGTTTTCAGTGTTTAAATAGTGCTAATAGTAAAAATACCGTGGATTCTTTTAAACACTGTATTTAATTAGTTGGTGGAACATTTTTTTATTAACGGCTATATACCTACTGTTGTGTTAGTGTTGTATAAGTGTGTTCCTTTCTAGAGGAAGTACATTTTACTTAGATTTAACTTTAAAAGTAGCAAAAACATAAGTTATCAGTTTTTAATAGTGCGGGAAGTGACAAAATACGGTGGAATATTTTAAGTATTGTTCTTAATTCGTTACTGGAACTTTTGTAAGTGTTAATTATTAGTCAAGTGTGGTTTCTTGCAATAAATTATAAGCTGTACTGTGTTGTTAGTATTTTTTTGTATATTGGTATTTAAAGGAATTTTACTACAAAGGTAACAATAACATTATTTTGTATGCTGATTTGTTACACAAAAAAATACTGCTAGTATTGACAACTTATTAGGTATCATATAGCCAGTGGCGGGTATCGTTGGTTAGAGAAAGTTTTTAAGGGGCAATTATCAGCTTATTATTGCAAAATGCCATTTATGAATATTTTTCTTCAATCTGAACTCATACCACTACCAGGGTGTACCGGCAGTCAATTTCATAACATCCATGTCCTTATTTTTAACAGTATATAGTACACCAAGACAAAATATAGTACTATACTATATATTATAGTACAGTTGGCAAACCCATAGTTAGGTGCCGCCAATTAGTTTGTGAAACTCTCAGGGGTACGAAATTATTAGGTACTGGGTGCGATAGTTGGAGAACTTATCTATATTTCGGTAGGTCATCGGCCATATCCCAGATAAAACCAGATCAGATGCGTAAGACTGTCAAATATCGTGTTCAGGCTCAATGACCTTGAGGGCTGCCTGCACCAACGCTTTGCGATAGTGCAGGCGTCTGTACTATATGGCAGTTACGTTACATTTGAAGAAGACACGGCAGTGACTGTGATTTAAATTTATATCCTCGGTCTCCGTACTAGATGCCAGACGGCCGGCCGATCGTCTCGTCAATCCTTGGCTCGCCGTCACATGAAAGTACAGGCGACATTGGAACTTTCGCATCTGGTCTGGTTTTATCTGGGGCCATATGATAAGGTACTAATATCAAGACCCCTACACAAATTATTTTTCAAATATTTAAAAAATTCCAATTTGTTCCATGTAGTTATTTAAACCATCGTATCGTGATTATTTTTAAAGTGAACTTTTACTTCGTATTATCATAAAATACCTATTATTTTTCAATTACTGTTAACAATCGAGAATTAATAGCATTTAGTATCCCATTCTCAAATATTTTTACCCAAAATACGGCTGAATAATTGATTCAACGTCGTAAAAGAACAACACCTTTGTAAGAAGATACTCTAACCCGTAGAATATGGAAATGACAACATAAAAAATGTAAAAAGTGACCACCTAAGATAAATTAATTCAAATTAAAGGCAGGGGTATTTGAGACAACACAACTACAATGGTAAGTAATAAGTATTGACTTATGTTATGATAGGGTAGCTTCAAGTATGAAATAAATGGAAACTGAATAGTATTCCTCGTGCTATTGTCAGTGTGTAGAAGTAGATTAGGGCTAAGGGGATTTTAAAGTCAGTCCCCTCTTTTACCAGTTCAGGTTTTGCAGGTTTTGATCGTGTTCGCCGAATACGCTTTTTTTATCTGAGAGAGTCCACGCAGACTTCAAGCCTAAGTACTAACATACCGTGGGCATCTGAAGAGAAGGGAAATGTAATCTATTGACACGGGATTTAAAGGATTAGGGGTTGGGAGGGGAAGGGGAGACATCTTCAGGCAATTTGTTCCATAATCTGAAGATCCTAGGTATGAATGAGGGAGAAATGTGGGATGATTTAGGATTTTGTAGCTGGACAGTAAAGGGATGCATACGTAACGCGCCTGTTGCTGTTCTCTAAGGAACAGTCAAAGGGGCAATTGTAGAAGCTAGTTCTTAAATAAGACCCAAGCAAACTCAAGCAGAATCCGTGGGAGTATCGGTAGAAAAGGAATAAGGTCCCAACAGCGCGGCAATGAGCGAGAAAACTGTTTTCTTGTGAGGGCTGGGTCATTGATAAGTCGTATGGCACTCTTTTGGATAGGATCAAGAATGTTAGGTGTCGAAGTTGATGCGGCTCCCTAGATGTGGGAACAGTACTCTAGGTTAGGTTTTATTTGGTAAACATAGAGAGTGAGTTGGAAAGGAAGAAGTATTTTCTGGCTCGAAAGAGCTGCCGATGTGGCTATTGATGTAACGTATTTGTGCCAGCTGACATCATGTTCGAAAGCAACGCCAACAAGATCGGACGTTTTGTTGTTCTGTAGGGCTTGGCCATTTAGTAGATGGAGCAAGTGTTTCAGGATTTTTTGCGTAACAGGGAGCAAGACTGGGCGTTGAACTGAACAAGGTTTTCGGAACCCCAGTCTACGATTAATTGAAGATCATGGAAAAGTGATAGGTGCATAGATCTGCGTCTGTTATCCAGCTTTTGAAGTGAGCCTTGTCTGGAAAAATGAATGTTAAAATGAAGAGTACTATCGTCAGCGTAACTGTGGATGGGATCGGTAGTTGAAGAGACCAGGTCATTAATGTGAAGAAGAAATAGGGTCGGTGCTAGGGTTACGACTTGTGTGAGTAGTGGCACTCAATAATTATCTTTTACCTTTATTTTTATGTAAATATTTGTATGTAAAAAACTTTGGCCTCTTATGCCTCTGTATAGATAGATTATAGATATTCTGTTTTCAAAACAAACCTCAATAGTAAAACTGGCGCGATCTTAGAGCCAGTTTAAACCAATACGAAAGGAAACAAAAATCACAGCGTGACCTCCTCTTACATTAAAGTAAATATTTATAAAGCCTTGACGAGACGAGGATCTACTGCAACTGTCACAAGTCCCGAACTTTGATTCGCGGGAGTTTCATTGATTGAGCGCCAACACCAGTTTTACTGGATCTACTTTCCGAGGCAAAGGCAAAGCAAATCATTGCTGAATTCACCAACCAAAGCAATAACTACAAAAACCTTAGGGTTCTGTAGTTATTCACCAACCCAATGACTACAGAAGCCTCAGGGCTTATGTAGTCATTACCTTGGTTGGTGAATTCAGCGCTGATTAGTTTTGTCTTTGATTCTTAGTAAGTTTTAGAACTCAACAGGGATCAACTAAGGCTTGTATCAAGATTAACCCGTGTGCAGAGGGAGACAGTCTCCCATTTTATATGTGAATACGCGGCATTAACTTCTTAGAGATTAGAAAATTACTTAGAGAATCTCGATACCTATGAGAGATGAGATGAGACAGTTAGTATAAGGACTCCTTAAGCTGATAAAGGCGTCCAACCTTTTAAACCCCAGCAAAACCCAGGGTAATAGGGATCACAATAACCCTTACTAGCTGCAGTGAAGAGAATGTACAAAACTCAACCTGTTGTACCTTCCAATCAATCGATCAATTAATAACTACATCTCAGTTCCCTGGCGATAACTCATCTTTGCCGTTCTCTCAAAAGAGAGCGGCAATAATTATACACATAGTATTGATAACATTGAATACTTAACGCAACCTCACCATACAGCAAAATGTAATAATTTTTCTAATAAAACTGTCCGTTTAGAAATATTCATCGAATATACTGTCGAAACTTGTTGCCCAAAGTTGTGCCGAAAAGAAATTAAAATTCTATTTGAAACTCCAATAACCATAAAAATCCATTCTGTAAAAAAACTACTTACCGACTTCAGTGGCGGCAGCGAGTTCGGTAAAACGACATAAAAATACTAATTAACAATAATTGCTTTTGAGCGCGGATATTATAATATAATATAGTTTTTGTTTTAAGCCTTTATTATATCTAATATATATCGTCTCTACGTGACAGCGAAATATACTTATGTTATGATCTCCGAAAACCAACAAAGCTAAAAAGGGTTGAAAAATCACGATGCTTGGAAACTCCAGAGTGAAAAAGAAGAGTAGAAAAAATAGAGACGAAAAAGAAGGAAAATAATAATAAAAAGAAGAAAAAAAGAAGAATAGCACACAATCATATTCTGGTTAAGTTGATATCGGCAACTTCCTCCGGTAATTCCTATTCCGAGGAAGAAAAACAAGTTGAACAAAAAAATAACAAAATATCCTCTGGCTCAGCTCTTTTTTGCTAGTTCTTCTTAGCAAGCACGTTCTGGCTGAGCTCTTATTGGTAACATAATCATTTAATAACATTTAAAACATGGCGAAATTTAATCCAATGAGGTTTACATCAAATCCGTCCAAAAATTAAATTTATATTTACTTGAAATAAGTGTAGATATTCCAAGGTATTTGTTTTTTGTGAGACTTATAGTTACGAAAAGCTCCCTAGTATTAAAATGTGCGTTTGACTCTTTAAAAATTCTGACAGAATTGGCATTTTTAAATGGTAAGCGAAAGGATTTTATCAAACTAATAAAAAGTAAAGCATTTTTGGTCGCCAGTAGGACTTCTATGAAGCAGATAGAAAACCGCCACTTGTTCGGTCGTACAGAATGAAAATAGCTATTTATTTCACTAGTACATAATATAGGGCTTTATTGTACGCGTATGTTTATGGCCAAGCAAGTTTGCAAGCGCGGCCAATAAAATGTTGAGACCAATGAGTCCCTGTTATGTACGTATTATATGAAAAATTTCATTCTATATTGTTTTTTCTCGATTTTTCAGTAATTTTTAGCTAAAAATATAAAATAATAATAATAATAAAAATTTATTGGTATTAAGTATACAATAAGTATCTACACACGTCAATACAAAAGAGAATAAAATCTTTACTACGAAAATATATGTTAGATTTAAGAAAATATAAAACAAACTATTTTTTACGTATATATCGAACAAACAACATTAACAATGACAGACTACAACCCTAGCCGCGATGTGTCACATTTTAGGCAATCGTCCACTATGTAAAAGGCTTCGCCCACTAAGAACCTCCTCACCCGAACTTTAAAATTTTTTATTGGAAGCACTCTTAGTGCAATCGGTATTTTGTTGTAAAACTTAACACCCAGGAAATCAGGTCCACCCTGACATCTCCTAAGATTCCGATATGCCACCTCCAAGTTATCCTTATTTCTAGTGTTATAGTTATGAATAACACTACGTGGCGTGTATTTATCCTCGTAGATTTTAATGGAGAGCAGATCTTCAAGGATATGGCCAGACGGGAGGGTAAGAATCTGAAGAGAGAGGAAGGCATCCCTGCAGCTTCTATATGAAAGGCCAGCCGTTCTCTGAAGTGCAAAGACTCTGCGGGTATGTGTTGAATGTCTTCATACTTTCATTAAGGACTGCATACGAAAGTATTAAGTGCACGAGAGCAAAATATGCAGTCCTAAGCACCCCAGGGGAAACAGAATTTCTTAGTCCCCTCAGAGCCAAGACACATTGTCTAAGTCTCTGGCATACATAATCTACATGGACATCAAATTTAAGCTTTCTATCGACTTGAAAGTAACAACAATGAAATAGTTTTTATGTTATAAGTTTTGATCATAATGACGATTATTATGGTACTTGCCGTGCGTCGCTAGCCGAGCCTGATAACACGGCGTGTGCCTTAATGATTGGTTATGTTCTACTGCGTCAAAATGGCATTGTTTATGATTGTGTTTGATGGCCATAATTTACTACTTTATTGGACTCAGTCCAATGGTATTTTATATCTGAAGGTTCTGAACTTGTATCATTTTTGGTAATTCGGAAGAACATTGTGGTCCCAATATTCTGGTGGCAACATTTGTTTTGCTACTTTCAAATTCCTCAATGTAGCCTTCTGCTACAGTTGATGAGCGCCATCCCCTGTGCCGCATTATACTTTTCAAGCTTGCCCCTGAATTTGCTAGCAGACTTGCCGATGAGCGTATAAAACAGTAGCCGGTATTTAAATTTAGGTTCTCCAGTCCGAGATATTTTGCAAACCAGCAATTTTGTGAACTTCAACTGGTTGCACGGTGCATTTTTCTTTTGTATAATTTACAAAAAATCGACTGTACGACGCTGTGGCTGGTCTAAGTTTTATATATTTTCGAATTACATATTTCCAGTAAGTTTACATTTCCTATTTCTCCTGGCAATATGATGAAAGTCTACGTTCGCTCAGGCTTAAACAAGTCCAGTAAAGTTATGCATTATGTACTAGTAACATAAATATCTATTATCGCCCGTAAAATACTTAATAAATGAAAAATGTATCTTTGCATCGGTAGTAATTCCTTCCAATTGACATTCAAGTAAGTTAGCTATGATGCGTCTAAGTTACTAAGAAATTGTTTATAAGTTGTTTATATTCATTTTTTTAATCATAGTCCTAGAAATACTCCATTTTGACACTGAAAATGGCGTCTATAATGATGCCATGTTGGCACACAAGAAGATAGGTATTTAATGATTAAAATTTTGTTGTCATTTATACCTAACCTAAAATGAAATTCTAAAAGATTTTGGTGTTAGGAAATGGTCTTTAGGCTTCTAGGATATTTCTTCATTATTAGTTTAAGCATTATGGTAAAAAATAATTTACAAAATAACAATTAATAGATAATATCTAATATAAAATCAGAAAAAGAAAAATAAATATTACTTTTAGAGGGGAATATTTTGTGTTAATAATGTGTTTTTTTTGTCTTATCATGAATTTTTACCATTAAAAAATGCTGCATCCAACATGAACATCTTGATCTTATTTCACTTGTATGACCTTGTAAGCCTCATTTTTTTCTAACGTGACCTTTTTCTCTCCTTTGCTAGATTTGTTTCTTTTCTATAATTTATTATTAATCATTTTCGTTTTGTCTTATAGTCATTCTCTTTGTGTATTTTGCTTTTGGATGTGTCACAACTTTAGTTTTCCTTCTATTTTTATCTTTCAATCCAACATCACTTTTTTATGCAGTTCAGTGATTTTTGATTTTTTTTCTTTTTCTGGATATACATCTCTCTAAAAATCACTAAACTTCTATCTTTATTCTACTCCGTACAAAATCTTTTCATTTTCTCTTGGAACTGTGATAATCACAAGGTAATATTTATTATTAAATAGGAGTTAAAGAAGCCAAAAATACACATATTTATAACAAATAATACCATTTTTTGGCTAAATATCGGCTGGCACGTATGAATTTTATTAGTAGAAAATCATTGGGCACGTACAAAGGTAACGTACGTATATAATACCGCTGACGTTAGCTCTATTCTTTTACTAACTTGTTGATGCGTAACGGTCATAAAAAGGAGGAAACTAAATAAAATTCCCTGAGAGATATTTATGTGTCCAGTCGCGTTATCTCAGTCACATATGGCGTTTTACATACATACCTATTCCATACGTGGATAGAAATCGAACAAAACTATATAGTATTTTATTTTCGTCAGTAAAAAGATATTGCTAGAGTCAGTATTCACTATGTACCCAATAATTCCCTAGTACATAAGAAAAATGAAACACCTCTTTGCAAAAACTCTTTTAAATTTTAACTAAACCTGCACATTGAGAATGCAGTGTCGGTGTGACTTTTTATCTTGTTTCCGAGAGGTGTCGATGGAACGTAGTAAAAAGATATCAAGTTAACTTGACCGAAAAGGACCATGGGACATAAAAGATCGATTTAAACATAATGGTCACTTTGGCGACACACGCACGTGACCGGCATAGGGATCAAAGTTGGCCGTGCTCGATGTTGCTGAGTTTTTACTTTTACTTTAAAAGGATTTTCTTTTCGGTAAATTTGTCTTGTAGAGTCTGGAAATCAAGAAAAAGTTACAAATTTAATGGATATGTTTTCATAAATACAGGTAATGCATACAACTATGACAGTAGAGGTACCTACATAATATACAGGGTGTCCGGAAATATCATCAAGAAAATTTTGGAGTGTGTGTCGTTCCAAAATAAGAAAAACTATCATATGAATAAGGGGGACCTTTGAAGATGATGCCCAAGAAATGGGGTTATTTTAATACTAAAGATCCCTTAAGAATAGTAATGTCAGCTTTGGGAATTAAGCTATTACTAATGACTATAGCATATCCTCAAAGATGGATTGGTCGGGATGGACCCATTAACAGGCCAGCTCGCTCATCGGATGCCAATTGCAGATTCGGCTAGATTCAGTTGGAATTATGTACCATTTTGGTAAGCAGTCCTTTTAGATTATATCACTTTAAATTTAAGTAATAGTATTGTTTTTCCTGACCGTTTAAATTATAATATATGGTTTTATTTTTCCATGGGGTTGCGGTCAAAATGTTTACATTAAAACAATAGTCATCTTTGACGTTTCGGTTTATTGACTGACTAAACCATCATCAGAAAGTTAACTACAAATTTTTAAAAAGAACTTATTTTATCAGGTTTACTAATAATAACACAAATAAACATACCTTTTATTATTATATACCAAAAATTTGATCTAGTACATATAGGGTGGCTCAAAAATGTAAAAGTCCTAATACATGAGAAGCTAAAAAGACATAAAATCGTTATTTAAAGGTAAACTGCCACTGCAAATGTGCTAGAATTAACTTTTTTATATTAGGAAATTAGGTTTGGAACATACAGGAGGTCAAAAAATAAAATTAATTTTTTTTATCGCCTTTACAAAAAAGTATATCTTCATAAAATGTTCTACATTGTGAAAAAAGAGCATAGCTATTCAAAAATTTTATATAGCACATACAGGTGGCAAAATAATTTATATTTAAATTGTGACTTTCAGCTGTTTAAGCCACCCTGTATTGTCCTACATCAAGTTTATAAATAACCATGCTCTTTTTTTACAAGGTAGAACTTTTTATGAAGATATACTTTTTTTGTAAAGGCGATAAAAAAAATTGATTTTATTTTTGGGACCTCCTGTATGTTCCAAACCTAATTTCCTAACATAAAAAAGTTAATTCTAGCACATTTGCAGTGGCGGTTTACCTTTAAATAACGATTTTATGTCTTTTAAGCTTCACGTGTATTAGGAATATTACATTTTTGAGCCACCCTGTATATCCAAGATCAAATTTTGGAATGACGATGCTATTTTCTCATGATGCAGAACTTTTTATAAGGAGGCACTTTTTTTCATAAAATTGATAATAAAAATTTTTACCATATGGTAAGGACTTCCGAAGACACGCATATGTATATATATATATATATATATATATATATATATATATATATATATATATATATATATATATATATATATATATATATATATATATATATATATATATAATATAGTAGGTACAACTGACATTTTCTATTTAATATTACATAAATAGCTACCAACATACAGTGTTTTACAATACCAGCGAAATATACTTTGGTATCTGTTTTTTTGGCTTACCCGGCACACCAAAATACTCAAAATATATAGGAACGCTATTTTTTTATGTCACGAAATCATTAGGTAAAGAAGATACTGGCAAATGATTGCCATTTTAAGCTCCGAAGTTTAATTATGATTTTTTACTTTCTAGATTGTGCGCTTGTCACACTGTGCGTCGCAAAGTCGTAAAATTTCCGCTCTCCAAGTAAGAAGAAGATGCAGTACAGCGGAAATTTAAGAACGGGAGTTTATAACATTTTAGGTCAAAAAACTCAAAGAATTCCTTTGCTTAACATAAAAAATCGTCTGGTTTGGCATACCAACAATAAATTTATAAAAAATTTTATTTAATAATATTACGTTATATTTTTAACATTTTAATTATTGTCCTTCAACAATTTTATCTTCCATAGATATTTTTTATCCGTTGGGACTTTTCAAATGTGACCTTCTAAGTTTCCTGTTTGGTAGGTATCCTATTCCTATAAAAACCAAAGTTGATTAAGCTAATTAAAAATTGTGGTGAATAAAAAATAGATAATTGGAAAATATGTTATAATTTAATATTTAAGAGACCACTGTCGCCAATTTCATTAAAATTATTAAGTTAATTTGGTAAATTAGTAATAATCTATATACAAAAAAAAATTATTAACAAGAAGGGTTTTTAGAATTCGTCGGGTTGTATCGTCGGTTACAATATAATGTCAACAGTAACGTTAGATAGCATGTTTGAGTGATTCTTATAATGTTCATTAGGTGGTTCAGCACGAGAAACCTTAAGAAACTTCTTTGTAGACAGGTTGCTTTTAAGGAAAATTTTAATTATATTTAAGCACATCTTACCAAAAAAAAATAAAAATTTAAAACGAAATCCTTCTATTTCGTCCATGGTAAGTTTTTTAAATCTCATCTCCGTGATTATTCTTAGTGCCGGCTTCATAGACGTTTTCTTTTGTATAAGTGGTAAAAACCTTTGGAGATGGTGCTAGTAAAAAAAATCAAATTGGACCCCGAAATGTACAAGAGAGAAGAAGGAAAGAAAGAGAGCATTATTATCAACATTTCTGTTATATTTTATGAGATATAAAATATTATTCTCTACATTATCTCACATCAGTGAACTTACGTTTTAAAAAAATGCTTATTATTGAAATTAGTAATTAAAATGTGCAACACCCATGCAGTTTTTTTTATCTTCTGACAGCCCACGAAGACCGAAGTCTAAGTAGTATGTAACGTGGGTGTACTGGGGAATCGACTCACATATCCACAGCTGGAAACATCCGTAGGGATTTCACCAGCCCTTTCAGAGGATGTGTGGGGTGGTAACACATCGGTCGAGGAAGAATTCCTCTACCACCTTCCAACAACAATCACAAAATATCCATTGTCGAAGCGGGATTCGAACCCGCGCCTCTCGGTTGCAAAGCTGGCGCCATACCAACTCGGCCACCAGAGACCCAGTCAGCTGTTTATTCGAAGCATTAAGTGGTACAAACAAATGAACCTATCGTTTATGCATAATAAATCAAAAAAGAAACCAAATAGGCTACTAGTAATCTTAGAAAGAAAGAGAACGTTCAAACGTGAAAAATTATCAATATGATAATTTTAAGGAAATTATACGAATCTCTATAATCCATATCATTTTTTTAAATGTGAGAGCACGAAAGACCGTACGGTGAAACTACCCCATCTGTTGAATCAGAAAAAATAAAGTAGACTGAAATGGCAGGACCTATAAATCTCGCAAATGAATCATATCCTTGCGATGGTAAATACCAATACAAATAAAAATGAAACAATACAAGGACAAAATAAAAGACAATAAAATGTGTGCAACCTACAAAATCACATATACTGGCTACAAGTTGATTTTTATGTGAGAAACACGGCACAAAGCGAGTATCTTATGCGAATTCTAAATATTTCTCCTAATCCGTATTCGAAGACATTTTTATTCTAAAGTCGGTGGTGTATTGTAATTTAATGGGAAATTCTCCATTTAATGGTAGAATTTATTATAAAAGTTTTCCCAATAAATAAACTGAAGATTGAAGTGACCGTTTAAACGTTTACGTAAACTTCAACTTTAACATTTTGACAACTGCACGCCTATCCACATACCTCTTTCGCTGATAAACCAAAAACGCCATCTAGTTTAACTTAGTCATGTTCTGTCACCTACAAATTTAACAATAATTATTACATCCTCATGAATTGCTTGGTCCTACGAAATATAGTATATTAAGTATTAATCCACACATTCTAATATATGTCATCATCATCATCATCATTTCCAGCTGTTTCAACCATTTCCAATTATGGTGTAGCCTCCCTTACATATTAATTTTTCATTTCGGCCCATTGTTGTCTATTGTTGGCTATGCGGGCCCAGGTTAGTCCAAATAATTTCTTCATATCATGGTCTCATCTCAAATTTGGGCGTTTTCTTGGTCTTTTCTCGCCTCTGGGGTACCATTGTGTAATTCGTGTGGTCCAATCCAAAAAAATATTTTTCATTTCTGAGAAAGTTTTATTCATGAGAAAAGTTGGTGCATTAAGAAAAATTAATTCTGACAACTTCAAATTTTAGGTAGATTATACAGGGTGCTCGAAAAATACAAAATCTTGGTTTAGAAAAGCAAAAATCTAGGAATTTAAAAAAAAATCTACAAAGAAAGTAAAGCTCCTGTCAAGAGAAGAACAAAAGTCAAATAACATTTCTTCCAAAAGGAAACCGCTGCGCTGTGGTGAAAATTAAGGACGAAACTTACAAAAATCTCCTTTTTTAGCCTGCCATTCCCCTGCAACGACACATTTTTGGTGAAAGTGTTATTTAACTTTAGATCTTCTCTTGACAGAGGCTTTACTTTTTTTGTAGAATTTTTTTGAAATTCCTAGATTTTTGTTTTTCTAAACCAAGATTTATGTATTTTGAGCACCCTGTATGCTCAACCTAATCTTAATGCACCAACTTTATTGCGGACACTGCATATATACAATACAACCAAACCTGAACTAACCTGGGCATAAGAGTCTTCAATATACATATATTTTTAGCAGTCATCTTTTGCTTTTATTTAAAAAAAATATATTTTATTCCACAATACCATACATACTTCCTATTTTGGGGAATGAACAGATTGGTATTAATTCAGGCGTCGTATTGTGATTTTATGATAAATTCGTGAATAAAAACAAGCACGACAAACAGTTACATTATAAAACAATTTTTGTAAATCGGGCATTGTTTTGCAATACAAAATATCGTTGCTAAGTATTGTGATTCTAATATATTCAGGGTAGCTGACCTACCAAAATTCAAATCTAAATGTCTGTAAATGATACTGAAAATTTATAAACTGTATGAAGTAGAACGCAATATTATTTAAATGTACTTTTTGAAAATCAAATACATATTATATGAAAAACGTATTTTTTCTTAAATCTGAATATGAAAAAAGTTTTTTGGGACAAGGTTTTTTTTAATCCATATTTTCCAAAAACCCATTTTTTCAAAAATATTTTACAAAAACAATTTTTTTAAAATGATGCATCTAACCGCAAGTATATTGCTTTATAGACTTTTAGAATTAAATATATTATGAGAGGTAAGTAGCTTCAAGCGGTTAAAATACAATCTCGTGCTGTTCCACTGGATTAATATGGCTGGATTAATATGGTTCGCTTCAGTTTTTAGATTATTTCTTCTCTCTGTAGGAACGCATTTGTTAGCGCAACAATACAGAAGCTGCATCACGTAAAGACTTATTGGCAGCCATAAATTGTACCAAATAATCGTTAGAGAAAAATCGTTCAGTAAATCGTACTTAAAATCATAAAAGCAGTTTTATTTAAGTAAATTGTAGAAAATTTATTTGACTGTCAGTTAGTTACACGTACCGTTGACAATGATTTGTATTTAAATTGGGAAGATTTTTCTGAACCTAATCGAAGATCTTTCGGAATTCAAAAAAATCCGACCAATTTGTTTGGTAGACTTACGTATTTCCGTTCAGGGCTGTCCGAAATATGAACGAAAACAACCTTAAGAGCGTATTATTACGTGAAATGGTTTAGTACACGATTACAAAACGGCGCAGAAGAAACAAAAATCGCACAAAGTGGGTTAAACATGGTTAACGAGGAAAGAATGGCACCACATGACATGACAACGACAGCAGTGACTACCGTACAGTTCGATTAATCCATTAATAAACGCTGTAGATGCTATCTTACAGAAAAAATATTGTAATTGTAAATGTCGAAACATATACTTCATCAAACTAATATAAATATTAACTCAACACGTATTAACACGTTTTATATATATGCATATCGGCCAGTGGTTCATTGATTACTGGAGAAGTTAAATCGCTGCGTTATGTCGTAACCGAATTAATCTGGACCAATTTATCCGTCGAAATTTATCTTTCGATCTTTCAAATTTACACGTACTAACCAGCAAATTTATCTTTAGAATTTGGCAAACTTACAGAAAATCGTTCAGATCTCCCGATAAATCTTTACATGTGTATGCAGCTAAACCTGAACCACGAATGAAAAAAGAAATGTGAATACGGAATGAGTTTGATTGGGTTGAAGCGACAACACACAGGATTATAGCACAATCTAAGGTTCACTATAAACAAATAATTTTGTTTTTGTATGAACAATATAATGAATGCACAGCTGTGTGGTCGAGACAGAAACAATATTACACAAGGTACGGATTATTGAGCCGGAGACAATACACCCCAGAGAACGCTGCTAGACTGCAACATGCAACTGCAATGATAATTAGTTTCAGAATCGGCCCGAATAAGAAAACAAGTGCTTTGCTTTAACGAGCTGATAGCGTCCATACTGTTTTTTCAGGACCTGAACAATCTTTAACAAAGCTTAGTCGAAACGCCTAGAACTAACCTTAAACCTTTCACATTTGCACAATTCTATGATTGGCCGTTGTTCAGTGTCTAGGGCAATAAATTCCGGACTTTGGCTGATTCAAAACATCTAAAACTATAAAGATGTTTCGGCCATAGTTGTTTTCCCACTCTGCGCTCATTTATATGCAATAAATTATTTTACGCACAGCCAAAGGCACATATGTATATCATTTTCTCTGCACAAAAAAATTACCATGTACAAAAATAAACAGAATCGCCAGGTTTCATGCGGCTTGGAAGAAAATTTTCCTTAATAAGAAAAACATTATTTTCCTCAACATCGGTATCAAATAAAAGTTTTTTTTTCGTATAACCCGCATAAAACCTATCTTTAATTAGCTACCGTATACCAGCACATGAAAACACAAACAATAATGGAACTAAAGCATTTTTATGTTTGTTTGTTCTTTGTCTGGCAGTAGTTCATATTACAACGTTATTAAAGGAAGTTTACTTTATCTAAAGATAACATGTCTTTTCCAATTTGTGTTCCAAATAAAACAATAGTAACAAAAGAAGATTAGTGAGTGTTTTATAAGATAAAAAGAAAATTAAATTTTTAAAACATTCGATCTCTTCAGCATGGACAGGAAAGGACACATCACAAAAGTCATGGGCGATTCAACAAAGCTATTATGTATAGATATTAACCTGGGATGTAGGAAAATGTATCGAGAACATTTTTGAAAAAATACTTATGTACATCTTTTTCACATTTTCGAAAATACACTTTTTGAAAAGCAGATATTTTGAATATGTATTTCTTCGAAAATGTAATCCCGAAAACATAAACTGACTGGTCCTAACAGAACAGCAATAGGCGGGTTACGTTACGGGTGTACTGTCGAGCTACAAAAACCCAGAACATCCCGCTTTTCTCCCTCACTCATATCGAGGGTCACCAGATTTAGGAACAAATTGCCTGCAGATGTTTTCATTTTCCTCCCAGCCTCCAATGCATTAAATCCCATGTTAATAGATTACATTTCCCTTCTCTTCAGATTCCCACGGTAGAATATGCTGGTACACAGGCCAGCCTACGTGGGTTGTCTCATAAAAAATACTTTTTCGAAAATGTGTTATAAATGTCGTTACGGATTTCAGGTCAATTTTACTGTGCTCAGAATATATTTCTGGGGACTTAATGTTTACTACTTTTTTCATATAGGTAACATATTCTATCAGTTTAGAATAAAAAAAAAGCAGAAAAAAGCCCAAACACAAATAAAACTCACCAAATTCAAAAACGGCAAATCGGAGTCAGTTTCTATTTGATACCTTCATCAAGACACCCTGAGCAAACCCAGAACAAGCCTCAATACATCTGCACAGACAGAAGAAGTATCTAGAACATAAAAATAAACAACGAAAAATCTTTAGTACTCCGGTAATAAAGAATTAGGAAAAAACCTGCAACTTTTCCAACTTTGAAGTATAATGGGTCACTGATGACGATGAGTCAGTTCAGGTCAATGTACCTGTAGATATACTTGTACTGATATTATGTGCTGATTATAGTTCATGATTAATACGAATAAGTTACATGGTACATACTTAATAATGAGTAAATAATAATAGATATTCTGGCCACGAATTAGTATTTATATGTCCATTTTGTTAATAATTTGAAGTCCGTGTATTGATCTGCGTTGACTTTAAAACAGTGGCACACCTGTTAGATAAATACACACATCAAAATAATCTAGGGAACAAGATAATAAATTAGATTTCTCTTTTTGTCCTCTACTAGAACTAATTTACAATAAAAAGCCAATTTTCAAAAAGTTTTATACCATTAAAATGTAAAAAAAATCCAATGTAAACATAAACAAAAAAATATAAAAATTTTGATTTTGGGATTTTTTTCACTTTCCATAAAAAAATTAACTGTCAATTCTTAGCCAAGTTAACACAATGTCAATAGGTGGTGTGGCCTCCCCGTGCATTAAAAAGCTGGAAATAAGGTTGTCGATATCCCTTTGATCCAAAGCATTCCAAAGGTCCGAAAGGCATTCAAGCAGTTGCTGTCTTGTTTGCAGTAACCTGTGTTGGTTTAAAAACCGTCTTTCCATTGAATCCCCAAGCTGTTCAATATTAAGGTCTGGAGACTGCGCAGGCCACGGCAAAACGGCAATGTTTTGATCTTGCAAAGGCTATGTGTGGTCGAGTATTATCGTATATAGGCAGGAAATTCCGCTCGACTCGTGCAGCATATGGAAGCATGAGAGGCACGGTGAGCTTGGATTAAGTTTAACCCAAAGGTGCTATTACTTCGGAGTTTTCTTTAGATATCGTTTCTGTGATAAGGTCCAAGTAATTTGGTAAAAAAATTAAAATAATAGTTGGAGGGTTATTAAAATAAAATGGATTTTTCGAATTTTTTTTGAGGTTACATGGTGTTATTTCATGGAAAATAGTTATTCGTCGATATTTTGAAACTAAACAAATTTTTTAAATATAATTTTAACATTTTGTTTCTCTCATTAATAGAATTTTGCATAAAAATAGAATTATAAATTCATGGTGACTAAAGTATTATTGTCAACCTTGACATTAAGTTTGACTTACCTACGAAGAAAATTTAAAAAGGTAGCAGGTATTTCGTTCGCATCCTGGATAGTTACGTTTAAAGTGTATTTATGCAAAATAATTTTTGATTTAAAATATTTCAAAAACGATTGAAAAACCGCATAGGGTATATTATACAAAATATGTCTAGAACTTCTCCTAGAATACAAAAAGATGATAAAGAGCATACAACATAAAATTCAAATAAGCGAGAAAATCGATGTTTTATACAATTTTTTTTATTCGATGCTCAATTGTTTTGCTGATAAGATATATGAATGATCCATAAAAATCCCCAAAACTCTCATATTTAACATTTTTTCCCATCTTTAAAAATAAAAAAGTTATAAGGCATGTTCACTTTTATTTGGATATCCCTGTACATATAAACAGATATCTTTTGACATCGGAAAAAATTACGACACTACCCTTTCGTTATTTGTTAATCTATCTTCAGTTAGCTAGTGAAGCGTATTAACGTAATATGTCAAGCTGCCTTCTGTTTATTATAAAGGGTGTCGGTGTTCGGGAATTACTTTTTACAAAAAACAAACAATTTTAGAAAAATATCATGCTTGTTTATTTTATCAAAAAGTATAAACATTTCAGTTATATTTGAATGTTATGTTCAATTTCACCAATAACTTGACGAATCGTCTGCAGATTGTTAGTATAGACTTTGTCCTTGAGGAAGCTTAACAAGACAAAAATCGAGGGGGTAAGATCGCATGATCTTATAGGCCACTGAATATCACCATTGCTCGAAGATCACTCGAAGAAGCTAGGCTCCACCTTCATTCACCTTCATGAGAATGCAGAAGCTCATCTGTTGCTGGACACCCAACACCATGTCCTGAGACTGAAGAGAACAAAGTCGCTTGAACTCGTGTCATGTGCTGTGTGTGTCAATAAGCAGAGCATAGTGCGTGAGTGAACTTGTCAATAAACCGATAAATCGTTAGGACATCATTGGAAAATCGCACCTATTCTAATATTATCATATTTAGTTAAATCATACTCTCTTGTATTTTCTATTATTATTATTATCTCTTCTATAATCAGAGGGTCTCTAGTTGTTAGGTATTTAGGTTACGATTTATTGGAGTTAAATTAATGGTTAAGCTGATAGATAATTTTTAATTAATCTAAACACCACCACCATCTTAAAAAAATGTTTTAGACTTTATGAATTACCCTGTACAGTGTACAGGTACACTGATCATCTCTTTGTGGAAATAAAAGTTATAACGGTACCGGAACCTGAATAAATTTTTTCCACAAATAATTTCCTTAAATAGCACTTTATTGCGGCTGACGCACGTGTTTCAAAGAAAATAAATGGAAAAACAATGCCAGTATAACAATTAAACAAGTTGAGCAGTGTCCACAAACACGGCAGTTTAGGTGTCGTGTAAAATTTACAATTCTAAGCAGACTAGTAAAGCCACGGACAACAGATATCGTGATTCCCTTGGTCACTATTACCACTGGGGAGTTGTTGAAATACATTATATACCTTTGTTGCTCGAAGTTTTAAAGCAATAAGTATATTTTTTTGGAAAGTTTCGAAGCTTAAAGGGAAAAATAAAACCTTAATGTAGACAATAGATTCAATAATTTCTACACACCACCTGATATACAGGTCTACAATGATTTGGTTTGAAAAGTAACAGCCGATTCTGAATCATTGCACCCCTCTGATAATGCAAGTGACGTATGTTTTGTCCATTCATGTCCAATTTTTTTTACAAAATCTTGGATTTTAATTTTGAGATGCAATATGAGTTTAAAAGTTCATTTTCTTTTTTCATACTATTTCTCGGAAAATCTTGGTGTAGTTAGCGAGGAGAAAGATGTGCACTTCCACCAGGAAAATGTACCACCGTTATCAAGGACGATGGAGTGTGTCAATAATTGCAGACTGCAGGATGTTGTCAGTAGGGATTCGGTGAAAGAAGTTTTCAGACAAGAAGACGATGATGTATTCCTTTTTTTATCTTCTGAAAGCCCACGAAGACGGAAGTCTAAGTACCATGTACCGCAGATGTACTGGGGAAGGCCGACTCACACATCCAGAACTGGAAACATCCGCAGGGATTTCACCAGCCTTTTAAGAGGATGTGTGGGGTGGTACCACCTCGGCCGAGGAAGAATTCCTCTACCACCTTCCTTATTTAGTGCGGCGAGACACGGAGTTTCCAAGCGGTCACCCATCCAAGTAATAACCGTGCCGGGCGTCGTTTAACTTTAGTCGTCGGCGGAATATAGCCCGACCAGCGAAGCAAAACGTCGCGGTCGCTTGCTGCTTACCAGGATAAAGTGACAGTCTACTATAGCGTCATTTTTAAGAGCCTTATGTCATTATAGGGTTCGTTTATCATGATGCCCGACCATAGGCGCCGGAACTATAACTACCGCGATGTGTCGCGACTCGCGAGCTACACCGTGTCTGTACATCAACATGTTTTGGGGTGGAAACAGGTTACCAAATGTTCCTAGAAGTCACCTGCTATCACAGAATATTCGGAAGTTAATTTTTACTTTTCCGGACCTAAAATATGACGGGTCTCGCGTGTGGTGTTGAGTGTGCAAGAGGAACTTATCGTGTTGGAAACGATCACAGTGCCAAAAACATGTTAATAGTGCAAATCATAAATATAGAAAAGGAGCCAAAAACAATATGCCGAATTTATACTAGATTTGATATTTGTGATGACTGATGAGTACTTGTAATATGCCATTTTATACAGTCCAGAAGAAAACGTTTCGTAATTTTTGGGCAAAGTATAATTCCGACCCGAATTTCGGCGTGAAGTAAACAATAAAAAATGATGGCTGACCATCGATGAATCAACGGATTTAAAGAAAAACCCGTGGATAATGTTGTAGTCCGAACATTAAATCCACGATGACCATCATTTCCCTGTTTAATAGCCAGTAAAAGAATTCAGAGCTGTATTGGCAAATCCATAAAAAATTGGACAGTTACAAATTTGGAATCTCAGCAAATCACATTGTAATGTTGGCGGATCGATGGCGGATCATCCATGCTTCACGCGGAACGTTTACTCAAAGATGTTTTCCCTAATTTACCACATGATACTTGTTTGCTGCATGCATTACATTTCGTAGCAGAAACTATCCACTCGTGTTATCCAGATATAGATAGGCTAATAGCGCATTCAAAAGCAGTGTTTCTCAAATCCCCCAAACAGATTCGCCAATTTCATGAAAAGTGGCCGAACATTCCAGAACCTCCACAGCCTATTCTAACACGATGGGGAACGTGGTTAAAAGCTGCGCTTTATTATCAATAGCAGTTTTAGCAAGTACAGTCCCTAGTGTTACAATTGAACGCAAATGAAGCTGCTGCAATAAAAGCAAGTCAGTTGAGATTGATTTAAAAACTATTTTAATAATTAACAAAGAATAACGAGTGCCATCACACCATTACAGAAGTCTTCGGTATCGATATTATATAGAATCATTACAAATTGTGGATAACGTGCAAGCAGTGCTACACACTTTAAATGACAAAAAAATGTGAGTGTTACAGAATAATTTAATAGAAAAAATACCGATTTGGTTAGATTAAGCCAGATTTCTACTAACAGTGTTCCGTTTAGTTGTTTCAGCGGCCATTTCAATTATGCAAATATTACATCGTTAGTTGTCTAACAGTCGTTTTCCTTATATGAAAACATTTTCTTACCGCTGGCGCCGCACAGTAGTTCCGGCAATAGGTCATAAGTTAAAATGTTTTTTGTCAGGGATCTGTCAGGTAGGCATTGCTTTGGGTGAAAAAAGGACCATATTTACCTGAACTTTGGCACTTACGAACTAATTTCAGTCGATTTGTGACCGCAAAGGTTGTGAATTTGAAGTAAGTACGAAAAGGCAGTAGGTATAAAATTGTGTTAAAAAATGGTTTTATTTGGTAATATCGCCAAGACTAATTAACATTCAAATCCCTCTTCAAGTGGCCTTACTAGCGCAGGTAAGTGGTTCTTCTAAAATGTTGTTTGGAAGGTTTTATTTGCACATGTTTCTGGACATTAATAAAATTTATGTTTTTATTGACCCCTCTTGTGATATTAGCATTTTATATTGATTTTTAACTATTTTCCGTGTCTTGTCGTCCGGAAAAATGAATATAACCTACTTTTGCATAGTCTCCTTTTTATGAGGACATATTTGTATTCAGATCTATCCAGCTTGTCAAGTTATAATAGTTTAAGTAAACTGTTGGTCAAATAGTTTGCACAATAGCATTTGTTATGGAGGTTTGTTATGGGTTGTTTTTGGTGTTAAAGGAGTGACAACTTTATTTTACTTTCGAGCTTAGTGTCTGGGGTATCAAATAAAACCCACAAAATGGAGAATACAAACATTTATATAATTTGCTTATTTAATATAACCGTTAAGTAAAATTTGAAACAAAGGTATAAACACTGCTGTCTCTTTCCTACACTTTGTAAATCAGAGTAGAACAACTTTATTAAAATACCTCCACTTACGGAAGTCCAAATCTCAAAGAAATGCATTCTTGAGAAGGAGCACTTGATCAAAGTACCTGAAAATAAAGTTTATAAAATTATGCAAGCATTTTGTAGACGCTAGGTCCTAAGCAGGCGTATAAGCTTTTTAGAACCCTGGGAAGCAAGAATAAGCAGATCAAATCTAAATATTTTTAAAATATACAGTTATATGTTTATTCTAAAGTAAGTATGAATACCTGAAAATGCCTGTAATTTTTTTGTAGTTCCACATGAAGCCAAATTAAAGGCAAAAATATACAACAAATCATGTGTGGCGTTTCAGACAAATAGTATAAATAATAAACAAAAATAAATTACAAAATATGATAAGATGTAACAAACAAACCTTGTTCTTAAATCTCAATGTCATAAAAACAATGCACAAATAACAGAATTTACCAAGACAAAAATACCTTGAGGATGAGTTACTGATAACGGCCGATTGCAACGTGAGGATGCATTCACCTCCAAGGTCCAGAACCATCAAATAAGTGACATATTTATATCCTCGGGTAGCTTGTTTATTGAGCTATTGAAATGTGTAAATTGATTTAGGTTAGTCGACTATGAGCTAACTGGATTTATGACCTATGGCGGAACCACTGTGCACTGTGCGCTGCGAAAAAGCCTCAAAGCAACGACTGTGGAGACATACACCGTGTTGCAGATGTTTAGCAAAACACATTCAGAGTTCTAATATTTGCTGGGTAAGTGTTCTTTGGTATTATGTAAATTAGTTCTTTCGTTTAAACACAGTTTGTTTACGGTCCCGCCGCCTATGGCCAGGCACCGAGTTTACGAACCCTAAATTAAGGGATTTTCACAGGTATTAATTCCTGCTGTAAAAAATTACTTGACATTTTAGGAATACTTTAAATATTTGAAAATACTTTAAAATATTCCCTCATAGAAGATAATAAAATCCTAAATTTAAAGGATATATTTTGCAGATTTGCGAAAACTACTCAATTACCATTTTCCTATCCTACTCAGGTAAATTAGAAGCATATTTGACTTAAATATTGTGAACGTCGCGTTCCGGATTGGTGACAAGAAATTTTAAAGGCCGCTTTGGTCTTCTTCCAGTAGTCATGCAATTCGTGTTGGCGGAATGGAAATAATTAATGGTAATTTATGGATTTCTTTGAAGCGTTTGACAGAGTAATGCGACCAGGTGCTAACAAAGGCTTAAGAATTTTGTAACCTGCATGAGTTGCATGCACTTTCTTCTGAAATGTAATTTGTTTTATATAACACGTGTTGTAAAGGAAACCGAGAAAGGCATGCTTGATGTGTTTCAAGTATTTAAGATAAACATTTATTTTTAGTATTTCCTATTCATTTAGAAAAAATAGAACTTTTACGAGGAGTAATTAGCATATATCCCTACTAGTTTGGTTTACATTGTTGTTGGTCAGTTATTTGCTCAGGTTTGCTCAGGTACGTTAGGATTCAGCTATATGTTTGTCCGTTTGTTTTTCTGTCATAGTCTTTAACTTGTTAACCACTTTTTCTAGGACGTTGAAAATGGGTTTCTTTAATTTTGGTAAATTTAAATATAATGTTAAAGCAACGTAAGGCCGTATATGCACCAGAGTTTTTTAGGTATATCCCGTCTTCGCAAATTTAAGTTATGAATATCGGTCCTGAATACAACTTTTCTACTGAGATATGGTGGAGATGCGAACTTTAATATAATAACTTAAAATAAAAAGTGGTCATATGTAGTTGGAACGGTTCAACATGTTTAGCCATCCTGATGCAAGAAGAAACGGGGATATATGGTTCCCTCTCCTAACACCATAGACTAGGTATCTCAAGCAGGAATTCTGGATCGTCTGGACACGACGGGATATATACACTACAGCAGTGATTAAAGTGCGATAACACAAATGAATCACATAACAGCTTCTTAATATCCTTTGGAAGACAATGTCTGTGACTGTAAATAAGTTTTAAGTTCCCATATGCTATTTTAAGATTAGCTGTAACATAACATGTTCCCTTAAGCGCATCTTAGAATCAAATATCAACCATAAACTTTTACCGCTGTCTGAATAAGAAAGAACACAGTTATTTAGTTTAATATTTATGTTTATATTTACTCGATTAATTTGTTTGTCATTACTAAAAACAATCATTGAGGATTTGCTAGGATTCAACTCCAGAAGGTGATCTGACATTATGGTGAAAAAACGATCCAGTTCACTATTTATGCTTCCTTCGACTTGATCCATTTCATTATCCATAAAAGAAAGATCTATTAGGGTGTCGTCGGCATAAAAATATACCTTGAAATGCTTTAAAAAGGTTTAAAACAGTACCGGTTTAAATTTAGATCTTCCAGATGATCAGCTACGTTTTTCCAAGTTTTTGTTCTGTCATTGTTAATAAGTCATCGTTAAAAGCTTATGGGTTACTCTATTATTATTTCTGCGATTTGCTTGGTTTCCAAATGATTTTTATTTTGTTGCTAAAGTGAACTTAAGTATCTTGTTATTGTAAAAAATTCTTAATTACAATTCATGTTTTTGCAAAAGTCAATTTAGACCGCTCTTAGCAATAGTGAATCAGGGCGATAGTTTTATCAAGAAGAACTTTAATATTCAAAATACATATATATTTTTCTTTGTAAATTTAGAATTTACAGAATAACTTGGTTTTAGTACAAAACTTAAAATTAGTCGTTAATTTTAACCTATGGCAGACTCATAACTGTCAATATAGACCGTTCTTAAATATTATTAGATGTCTTTTTTCAAATTCACAAGAAATTAACCATGACATTCTAACGCGGCTCAGCATATATATAGATAATTTGAAAAGATCACCCTTGGTTAACCTTACATAACTTTCGGCAATAATTTACAAGCATAAAAGAAGCAATAAAATAATAAAGATTTATGACTAAAATGAATCACCCTGTATTAATTACAAACTAAGATACACATCAATATAAATGGGCACATGATAGGCAGTATAATTTTATTTACCTAGCCGATGTTCGCTTTTAAAAGGGAACGCCCCTCAAAACAAAAATTTCCTTATAATGGGGCACTGGCGCCGCTTTTGGTTACTCAGCAGTTAGCAGGCAAAATTTTACAGACTTTATTTTAATAATGCTTGTTCTGTGGTCGGCTTAATTTGTTCTTTTGGGTATTATTAGTAAATTCCGATAGGGTTTACAAGGGTATGGGTAGTCTTGGCGGTATCGCGTTCTTACGAGGCATCTGGTCACTGTTTTATGTTATTGTCCCATGCTATTTTCACGTCTATGTTATGTTAGGTTAATGTAGGAATACCTCGTGTGTAAAGTGGGATTATATTTTTTCTGGAACTGCTGAAATGGTTCTATGTCCAGGATATATAAAACGGCACATTACAAGCATTTAACGTAAAAATTAATTCGAAAATACATTCTGCAAGAGGTCTCTGGCTATGATTTTTATATTTGTGAATTACACTGTTTATATGTTTTTTACGCATAACTCTGTTCCAACATAACAGTTCTTTGTTACACACTACACACAGCATGTGAGCACCGGTATATTTCAAGTCTGGGAATTCCCACAAGACCATTTGCACATGGTGATCAAATAGGTACTCACCACCTAATTTCGACATGGTTATGGTTATGCATGGCGGGCACTAAGGAAATATTTAGTTATAATTAGCTATATAACAATATAAAAAACAATTGACCATCGCTGACCCTGTATTTACAATAAAATCATCAAAACCCGTTAACGAATAATATTAAAAACAAATAAAAACAATATCAAGAGTATCCAGACAGGTTAAAGAGTACATCACTGTCAAACATTTCACAACCTCACTTCTGTCAAGATGCAATATAAAATGCTAATGTGAAGAAATATTTATTTAGTGAATTTATGCTTAGTCACAGCCTTTATAGCCGTATAATAGACTAAAACAATTAGTCGACGTTTATAAAACACTACATTGATTGGTGCCACCTCCCCATTATACAGGATGACTTAAACATATTTACTTAATTTTTAGTGTTCCGGAAAACGGAACACTTATGAAAGCACTTCGGTGTCCGTCCGTCCATCCGTCTGTCACAGGAGATTTTCTCTGAAAATATTCGACGTAAAAAATTGAAATTTAGCACAGACTTAGAAGTTTCCATTTTTTTCATTTTCTCTTAATAAATAGCCCTCAAAATCTAAAAAAATGTCTGTATTTTTCTTTTTTAATTATGTGTAGAAATAAAAATGTCATCGTCCTCAAAGTTTGAGATGGCTGAGGCTCGATGACGTCACAACACACGACTCGATCAACATCGGAATAGGCGCCCGTTTAATGTTTAGTATTCTGCCCTCCTCAGTTAAAACGTCCTAACTACATTTTTTCCGTTTTCGGATTATATGCATATATTGGTTGTCCGACACCATATTAAACTGTCCCTACTGTAAATTTATTGTTTTATATGTCTATTTATTTTTATAAATGCTAAATAGGACGTTCTCAGTTAGGAAGAATAGATGAATATGGTATCGGACAACCATCGGGCATATAAGCCGAAAATGGAAAAAATGTAGTTAGGACGTTTTAACTAAGGAGGGCAGTATTATTCTTACCGGACAGGACACTGCGTAACGTCGTTGTAGTTTTTGCTTGTGTAACATTTTAATCGTTTGAGAAACAGTTACGCCTAAGATAACAGGTTCGTATGTATTGTTCCAAAATGCACCAATTCCAGTCTCAATAAACATTTTTGATAAATCTGACATATTTTCGAATATAATTAAACGTGAGGATATGTTACGAGATATTTATATTAGATTATATGCAATACAAAAAGCGTATCATAACATCTAATTTTCCATTATTTACTTTAGCTATGGGTTACACGATGTACGGGGTGCGTTGAAAACTTATGTTTTGAAATATTTTTAAGAAAAGAATTAAATCTATATTATTCTTTAAAAAAGCTGCTGGCCAGTTGGTTTCAACCAGATCCATAAAACTTAATCACACACACAATCAATCAATCAATCAATCAATATAATTAACTCCATTTTTAGCGATTTAAAACAGCTTTGCGAATAAATCCACATTCTAAATTCCCAAGGGAATTAGACTTTTATATTCAGTTGCAATATTCAATCTGCTATTTTGAATGTTTCAGAAAGCGTTATGTTTTTATAAATGGTAAACGCACAAGAACTCTCAAACAACATTTTAATAAAATGAAACTGTTTTTTTAATTTTTTTTTCAAAATTGGATCCCCGAAAAATTTAAAGCTCTACGGCAATGAATATCAAACACTAAAAACTAATTACAGACAGACATGTACCCCGACAAAATATTTCTAAAAGTTTACTGAAAATTTAACGTTTTTTTTTTTAAATTTTAAGAATATTATCCAACATTTGACCCTCTTAAAAACCCTCAAGCCCTACGCCAATGAGTACTAAAAACTAATTAGCTCCATGCTCCATACATGTACACAATGTACCCCAACAAATATTCTTGAAAGTTCAGTGAAAATTATTGTTTATAAGGGTCACTATTCGTACACAACAACTACCTAATAATAATAAACAAATAAATTAATTAATAAATTGAAAGAATTAATGGATTTTCCTATTGCCAAAAGAGGGTATCAGAACGGCTACAATCTAGGTCAAACATACTTTGAAAGCTTAGCTCCTCGGATCCCGGCACTACTGTATGACGGATGTTTCGCAAAAAAAATCCATTATAATATCAATAATATCAACTTTGGGTAGGTTTGTTGAATCCCCACGAACAAAACCTTCTTCTATTTTCACAATATCATATTGCAAGAAAAAACGAGAAATGTAGACCTCACTCAATAAACATCACAATGAACATGAGCATACTAAAATAATACCTAAATGTAAAGTAAACACGCGAAAGCAGCAGCAGGCAGCTAGCCCGGCGACAGAGTTGCGTATTTTGACGTCACGAGTCGACACAAGCCGGATGCGTACTAATTAAAAATTTAACATGTAAGAAATTGAATAAGTTCGTCAATTTTGAAGATATCGAGATGATTTTTTTTTCGTTTGATTAGTTAAGTGAAAGACTATTAAATGATGTTGAAGTAACTCAATATTTCTGAAATAGGAAACTTCCTAATTATAGACATGAAGTATAAAAAGTTGGATTTTCATTCTGGGGGTTAATTTCAAGGGATAAATTCGAAAATGGAAAAAAAATTCAAGAACATCGTGTAGGGCAGTGTTTCTCAACCACCGGTCGGAGAACGGTTGCCGGTCCGCAAAATATATTCGCCGGACCTTCCAAATTCAGAATTATGATATTATAACAGAAATATTAATTCATGACGAAAAATATCAAATTAAATCAATCAATCAAATCCGGCAACTTTGCCTGAACTCCGGAGACTATGTATGGCATGTTGTGTCATACATTTTACGCGACGTACCAGATACTGGATCAAGCGCGCTCAGTGTGTCTTTTCAATTTAAGTTTATTAGTGTCAGAAGATTTACCTTCAACCATGTTTCCCAACGTATCAGAATGGGCGGTGGTGGTTCAGAAATACGGGAGACTGTCTGTGAAATTCTCGAATAAGTGGGAGATTTGAGAAGCACTTTTTTTTTAATTTGCTATTAATGCATCTACCTCTGGAAAACATTCTCGAATAGTTTGTGGCACAAGATGTAAAGCATGAACTTTGCACGTAACATGTAAAAACCTTCCACAACTTGCTTTAAGAGAACGGCCTACACAACACGTTGTCGCGGCACCATCGCTTATAAACATGAACAGTTGAGTTGTTGAGAGTTGAAATTTTTCTAACGTAGCGAGCACCACCCTCCTGATTGGGTGACCAGTACAATTTTCTATTCTGCATGTACTATAACAATAGAATTTTTTACAATCTGTCATCTAGTCAAGACAAACATAAGCAAAGCTGTTTATTTTTCAATTCCGATATGATCCTGTTTTCGATTCCTTCTCATACAGATGGAACATAGTTATGTAGCGTTGCCCGAGTTGGTCGCTTCCTGTTGATCGAGTAAGCGAAGTGGTAAATTACAGGCAATAAGCATGAAAACTAAGTCGAAAATAAATTGAGTTTTAGGTAGCACGCAATTTGTTTTATTTGTGTGTTCTTATGTACATGATCTTTACAGTCCCTTTTGTCCCAGCATATCAAAGGTTTATCGCAAACTTTACAGAATATTTTAGCACAATCATATAATAAATCACAAAATTCAAAGATAAACTTATTTACTTTGTCAGGCAATGGGTTTTTTTCTAGCCTTTCGTACGTTCGACATACTTAATAATTATATATTAATAACAATACGTATATAAAAACCTGCTTTTGTCGCGCCGCGCGCCGACCTGAACAGCTAAACGAGACTGACTAAAAAACCAATTAAAGCATCGCTGCTTACCGTCAACATGTGCCCAGTCAGTTCCTGAACCGGCGGTTATGTATTGTGGGAACAGCTCTATTCATAAGTACATTACAGGAAATGTAGCATATAACTCACAAATTAAATTAACATGGAATATCGAATTTTTTTACAAAGTTTAACCTAACATTGTTAGATAATAAAATAGCTCTTCTCCGGGCTATATGCCCTCCGAGCGCTGAATTTGACGGTTTACTTTTTCGGTAGCCAGGTATATGGGCTGTACTGAAGAGAACTGAAGAGTTCGAAACCGGTCTGTAGGTAGTGACATCCTACCAAAAGAAAAAGCTTACTTCTTCTTGGTGGTGTCTTTCATTCTGAAAAAATATTTTGTTATCTAACCATGCTAGGGCAAATACGGCAAATTTTGCCATGTAATCCAGCACTCGGAGGGGCATATAGCCTAGAGAATAGCTGCTTCAGCATTACTTGTTTAGTCCTTATTGTCGTATAAGGCGTATTTAGGGTGGTTTAGAGAACTCTAGATCCTCACACATTTTAAGATCTAATATATCTAATTATTTCATTAATTAGCATCAACTCCAAATAAAGCTTCTGTCATCTCCTAATTTTTGTTGTCTGTTATTTGTTGTTTTTTATAAGTGGACAAAGTACTACTTGAAATACCCGTGTATTTTAAAAAACACTTGAAAAGGTACGTATGTTTTAAGTGCTTGCGTTTATTTGAGCAACCCAAATCAAACAAACAAGTAGAAATCTTTTTATTTATAAGATTTCTTCTCTTTGCTTTGATATAAGCTTTTTAGCTTTTGTAATGTGAGTTTAGGAAACGACCACTTGACCAGAAAAAGCTTATAGGAGGTAAATAATTTGATTATTTAAAAATATCTAATGTACAGTGGTATATATACACTGTCTGTTTACAGGGGAGAACCGGTACTAACAATAAGCTTAAACCTTTTTAGTGCTGTTATCAGATTTCGGAAAAATATTTAAAAATCACGACGATAACTTTAAATTAAATTATTTAGATTGCTGTTCTATGAGCAAAATTTTATAAAATACTCTTTCAGCTAATTTATTTATTTTTCAACTTTACATTATTTAAATTTAAAGTCGAAGAAAATATAAACGTAACTGTTAATGTAAATACATAATTAGCATACATTATCACATCATTTTGGCAACCATGAAATTTAATATTCCTATAACTTTAATTTTAATTAGTTTTTCGCTTTTTACCAGAAAATAAAATAAATTTAATTGTTATGATATAATCAGAGAAGAATATATTTTCTTTATTAAAGGAGCAAAATCAAATATTGATGATGCAAACCAAATTTAGCCTTTTAAAAAATCCCCTGGATTCAGTAAGACGGGTTAAGAATTACAAGAAAAAGCACCCAGGTGTGCCTCACCAATTTTTTTTTATTCCTTGATATGTTATAGTACATCAAAAAATATTAGACACCAATGTTTTTACGCGGCTATTTCACAAAATAGCCGCTAGAAAATAGCCCCTAAAGTTTACTCCCAGTAACGAATTTTGGTAGATTTCAACTGCATACGAACAGAAAATTTGGAAATCAAACCACTGGCATTGGGGACGATGCATGAACTTTTATTTAATTCTTTTAGTTTAATGGGTAGATTATGAAAAAATAGTGAAAAGTTTTTTTTATTTTTTTTTAAATTCGCTACCATTTAAAAAAAATTAAATAAACAATTTAGGAGTGGGGGTGATAGTCATTAGATACACTTCGGCGGTGAAGTTAGCTACTTACTTATTCCTAAGTCTTTTTACCACGGTGGTGTAAGACTATGAAGTTGACTTTATTAGTCTTTTCCATTCCTTCCTTTCTTGAGCTAAGTTTCTGACTGAATTCTATTGGATCCATTTCTCCTGCACCACTTTCCTCACTCCGTCTTGCCAGGTTCTTCTAGGTCTTCCTCTGCAATTGACTCTTTGGGTTCTTGTTAACCTTTTTTGTGAGTCTTTCATGTGGCATTCTGTGAATGTGCCCAAACCATCCTAGTTGTCTGTTCTTGATTCTTGTTAGTATTGTTTTTTTTTCAGTTCATTTTTAAACACCTCGTTTCTAATTTTAGCTCTTCTAGTTCTCCCTCTATTTTTCTGAACAATCATATTTCCGTTGCACTTATTATTCCGAGTTGTAAGAGTCCATGTTTCACTACCATATAGTAATGATGGGCTTATTACCCTTTCGATAACTTTCACCTTTACGTCCTTTGTTACTTCCCTTCCTTCAAAGAATGTTGTTCTTAGTCCATTATACAGTGTTCCTATTTTAGCTGTGTCATTTAAATATTTTCCCTGTTTTCCATTTTCTTCCATTTCAGTTCCAAAATACCTGAATTCTTCAACCAGTTCTATGCTCCCTATCTCTATTCTAATATCGTGTCTTTTGCTGTTTTTTCCAATAATTATCGATTTCGTTTTTTGGGTATTTATATTCATATTAATTCTTTTTACTTCTTCATTAAGTTTGCCTATAGTATTAAACTGTAAGTTCATTCTGAATCTGCCAGTACCATCATGTCGTCCGCGAATAGCAGTTCCGATATCTCTACTTTTTTATCTTCCAATGTCTCAACGTCATAGGTTTCATCTTCTGTTTTGCTTTCTTTATTGCCTCGACTACCACTATTACGAGCAGAGGGCTCATCACGCATCCCTGTTTCAGGCCGTCCATTGTTTCAAACTCTGCCGATTGTCAATTGTTTGTTCTCACCACATTTTTTGTCGTATCATACATGGCTTTTATTACTTCTATCGTTTCACTGTCAATTCCTGTTCTTATAAACTTTCCCATACATCCTTTTATCTTATTCTATCAAATGCTTTTGCCAAGTCAATAAATATTGCATGAGTGTTTATTTTTGCTTATGCATTTTTCTGTAATTAACTAAAGAAGTTTAGTATATTTACAGAACCGACACACCACACCATTTACATTTTGATACGAAGATGATTCTATTTTCATTTACATATTTAGAAAAAAAGATATTTTAGTATGAGATAATTCCTTACTATCTATATTTAAAGTGATAGAGTATACCAATATTACAATCAGGCGTGGCCCGTGAATTTTTTTACAGGTTGGTAAAATTTTGTGGGCAATTAATAAGTGATACCAAAAGCAAAATACACTTTGATAATTAAGAAAGGTTTTTAATAATGTGCCTAGTTTAGTATCCTATACATCCTATCCTAGGACCCTGTTCACTACTTACCTCACAGGGGGCGTAAGTAGTTTCACTTTACAATAGTTGAATTGATGTAGCTTTTACTTGATAATTACAACAATTTATAACATACATCAGAGAGGGCGAACCTAACTTTAAAATTTTTATTTATTGATTCTTGTAACAATGTGTAACAAAAGTTTATGCAAATACAATGCGCATTTTAGGTAATATAATTAGTTTTTCTGTGTCCAACCCAAATGTTTTGAAAGAGTATATTTTACGTAGCGGTCCGGCAGCGTCAACAGCCACGCGCACGCCGAAAGCGATATTATTGGTGGGCCATCGATAAATTTTGTCTCTCTTTAGCTTCCCAAAGCTAGTATATTTGTATCTCCCTTAGTTTTATTGCGTTTATATAGTCCATATAAACCTATGCGGGTAATTTAAAATACGACCGAGCCCGGAGCAAGCTTGGATATCTTTCCACGAGGGCTTGACTTGATTCTTTCTCGCATGGAACTTGCACTTTTTTGAAAGAAAAGATAAATATTTTTTGGTTTTAAAAAATAAATTATTAGGTGGATCATTGAAAATAAATTTAGGTGGACATTGACCAAATGACCTTATGGAGGAGTCGCGCCTGATTGCAATTATACCCTCATTTTAATAACTCACCATCAGTAATTACTGCTGGAAAATGTATAATTGAAGTAGGCAAAACCGTTTTTCTAGCCCATTATAATGTTTTTTCCGTACATTACCAGAATATCTGTATAAAATTTTTGGCTGTTCTATAACATATCACAGAATGATAGAACTAGAGGTACACCTGGGGTAATTTCCTTGTTATTGCTAGCTTGAATTTAAATCTTTCAGTTAATCAATTAAGTTTTGACAGAATATTGTCGTGTCATTGTTGATAACTCCTAAAAACTTAGTAGTTGCTCTATTATTTTTGCGATTGGTCAGAAATTATTTTTATAATGTACATGTTGTTGCTAAAATAAATTAAATATTTAAAAACATAGTACACAACTTAATATTGTCTTCGTCTTACAGATGTCCATGACTGTCAAATTAAACCAGTCTTAGCAATAGTGAATCTGGCCGATTACTACGTGTACAAGTCTGAAATAATTTTACTTTTATGCTTCAAACACCCATTTTCCCTAAATTTAAGTAATTAAATTAGTCATCAATGGCAACATAGCTATTCCATGAAGCAGAAAATCAAGACATAACGAAATATATGGATTTTACAAAAAAAAAAGAAAACGAAGGTCATAAATACCTAAAATCAGGTAAAATAAAAAAAATCAACGCGTTTTGCTACTTAGGTAACAGATGAATACTAGGGAACGAGAAAATGACAGTTAAATCAAGCCCGACGCCGACGAAGAAAACATTTGAAAATAAAAGACACCCAGTAACAAGCAGCATAGAACTAGAAATTAGAAAGCCCTTATAATTACTGTTCCGTTTAATTGTGGCTAATTTATCTATTTTGCGGAGAGGATGTCAGAAATGATCATGTTGCCCTACATATTATTTTTAACAGTATTATTTTTATACGGAACATTTCTTGTTTGCTTATCTAAAAGACCATCTTTTTTACCTAAATTGCATAAAGATCTTTATCCTCAAAATATTCTTTACGCCTACTGGTGGCGCGGGCGGTTCCTTTAATCGGCAATCTTTTACACAAGTCAAGGAAGCCATAATGGTCGGTTCAGATAAAACACGTGGAAACGCAATTTAAATAAAAATCTATTATAATCTTCCGGCTTTACGTTGACAATACGACTCCATTATTTAAAAATAAATGTTGTTTTTCTACCTACCTTTTGGTAAGTTTCTCTAAACTTTTAATGCTTCTTATTATAACAGTGCTGTGTATTTTTAGATATATTTCTGTATTCTGTTTTACTCATTCGTTATAAATTTTAAAAGCAGATTTTAATTCTCTAAAAATGAGATAATAAAGTCAGTATACATAAGAAGTGAAACTTTTGATATTGTAGAGAAATAGCGGAAGTGTATTAGTTATAGAGACAAAATATTAATTTATTAAGCCAATTTTTCTTCCAGAAATTAGTTTTCCCTTGCCAATATCGAAGGTCTTCAATTTAGGATTTAGAATTGTCTTCACAAATCCAAGCTTCTTCCCTGTTAAACATTTCTCCCTAAAATCATTATTGACTCCATTCACCCATCTCTTCTTTAATCCTACTCTACCTTTTATTTTATACAATTCAGTTTCCATTACCCTTCTGTTGACATAATCCTTATCTCTTGAGATGTTCGTATTACCGCAGTCTTCTTTACTTGATCTTAGATAATTTCCAACCTTGGTTGTTTCTCCCATTTTTCCATTCCTAACTTTCTCTTTACTACACATTAGCCTTAACATTTTCATGTTTGCTACATCTAGAATCATTTCATGCACTTTGTTTACGTCATATTTCCACTTCATTGAAAGTCTGACCTCTATCTTATAACTCATTCCCCTCTCTGATCCTAAGCACACCAATACTTTTTTCATATTCTTTTATCACTATTGCACTGCGTGTTATTTCCCAATCCAGCAGGTGCTCAGGCGAACACTGGTGCAAACCGATATTAACTGGAAATAGCCGTTTCAACCTTACACTATTTCCTAGATGTGTCTTAGCTATATATTTTGAACAATCATCGCCGTACCTTCCTGGCATCACTTTCTTCCTCAAACACCTACATAACGTAAGATAAAAAAAAACGCTGTCAAAGTATGCCGTGGAATCAGTCATGCATGTCTTGAATTATTATTCTTGAAAGGTAACATATTATATAAAAGTTATAGGTGAATGAAAAATAGAACCGTCAAGTTCTGAAGTTTTTATTTTTAAGAAACCTGAACAAAAAGCTTCTATGATCGAAAGTTACTTTAGAAATGGTAGCAGGGTTGATGGCCAGTGAGTTTATTCAACACGGGACGCCGTTCAGGATTTTCAAACAGAATTTGCACATAGAGTCATGGATTTCGACAAATTTCGCCAAGTTTTGAGTAGATATGTGACTTTGTTTAGAGAAACAGGAAGTGTGAATAGAAAGGAAGACAGTGGGAGACCCAAAGTCCGCACTGCACAAAAACTAGAAGAATTGAGGCAAATTGTTAATGAACACCCACAAACGCTTATTCGGTGTTTAAGCCAGCATCAGCTTCCTACGGAACATGCAATACAATTCTGAAAAGTGACCTGCATATGCACGCTTATCGTCTAAGCTCAGTCCAAGAATGGTTACCAAAGGACAAGCCGCAGCAAATGCAATTTTCAGAGTGGTTTATGGGTAATTTGCATAATAATGAAAACGTATTTTTTTCCTGACGAGGCATGGTTTTACCTCTCTGGTTTTGTAAATTCTCAACAAATGAGAATGTGGAGTTCTGAAAATCCACATTTCTTTATAGAGAAGCCTCTGCATTCACAGAGAGTTGGCGTGTGGGAGGCCATATCGAAAAGAAGGTTAATTAGACCGATTTTTTTGAAGGGAGTTTTCGGCGCCATACCGTAATGAAATTTTAGAAAATTTTGTTAATGCATTAGACGATGAAGAGATGCTACAAGGGTACTTCCTGCAGAACGGCGCACGAATTAACGTAACTCTTAATAATTTAAATTTTTTGGAAGAATTTAAGACCGAATTATTAATCCTAAAATGCCAGGTAGGTGGTCACCACGTTCCAGTGATCTCACGCCGTGCCACTTTGTTTTATGACCACCCATTAAAAACTCGGTTTTCGAAACTCCTTGTGAAAACTTAGAAGCCCACGGGATACAATTACAAATAAATTTTAAGAGATTAACAACTTCCCCAAGTGCGAATGTATTTTTTTTTTTAAATTAAAACTTCAGAACTTGACAGTTCTATTTTTCATTCACCTATATCTTTTACCTATGTTACCTTTCAAGAGTAATAACTTAAGACATTCGTAATTGATTCCACAGCATACTTTGAGGACGTTTTTTTTATCTTACGTTACGTTCTGCCATGGAGCTTTGTCGTAGGCTTTTTCCAAGTCAATAAACAACCATTTCTAATGTCATATAATTTTCAGTAGGTATCAGAGCTTAACTTTAATTTTTATTTAAAGAAACCCGGTATACAAACCGTTTAAAAATCGTTTTACCGAAACCTGCCGAAAGCCATATCTGTTTTATCCGGTAATTTAATACAATTTTGGTGACCCGATATCCGATCCCTTAAGTTTCCAAATGGTTACAACAATTTCGCATTATTATCGTTTTGGAGACTATACAAAAGTAAAATAAGGCGATCGTTTCTTTTGATATGTTTGTTTTGCCTGACAATGGAAAATTAGGGGTTACAGTTGGCAATTGTTGCAATAAGAATTGTATTGTGTGCGTTTTACGTGTATGTTTTGACCATTTTATTGCCTGAAGGACCGAATTTTTTGGTACATTAAATTTTGGGTAGCGATAATAAGCAGGTTTGCAAAATGCGTTTCCTTTCTTTATTATTGTCTTTTATCGTAAGTATAGGGTTTTTTGGGATTTTATTGTTAAGGGGTTTGGGTTTGGTTGAATGTAGTATTTTCCTTTTATAACTTTTACTTTTTTTAATGCTTTACATATTATCATTTTGGTTGATTGTTGGTTTTGTATTTAAATAGTGGTGCAGTTTAGGCCCTTTTTTTTATCTGATGGGCAGTTAGTTTCAGGCCAAAGTACTAATGTTCCGAGGATGTCTGGAGTCTGAAGTTACAAATCTGTTACAAGTATATATATATATATATATATATATATATATATATATATATATATATATATATATATATATATATATATATATATATATATATGTTAGCGGTATCCACCTTAACCCCTTTACAACATGAACGGAATTGTCACGCATGCTCAGTCAGGACAGACGAGTCGCGGGAAGCCCGACAAGCGCAGGACGACAGTCTAGGGAGTCTGGTCAGATAGGTCAAAGGCGACGTAGCGCGCCATATAATTTGTCAATACAGTTGATAATAAATAGTGGATTTTTAGAATTCAGACTTTTATTGGGGATGAACTATCCCTCAAGTTAACATCAGAAGTGGGATTACTCCGTGACATCCTAGATAATAGACAGTAAAGAAGTTTAGTCAGTGTAGTAGTGCTAGTTAAAATGGCGGAAAAACATCGTTCGCGTCAGGACAGTGAAGGCCTAACCAAAGTGATGAAGCTGACATTGAAAATTTGGCTTCGACAAGTTCAAAGTGTTTTAAGGTACAGTGGCAAGAAACTTTAATTAACTTAGTCGCCGTACAACAACAACAAATTGCTGAATTAGCAAAACAGACAAAGATCGCGATGTCGTCATCTTCACATTCGGCGCCAACGCCCAACATTCCCGTAGCAGATGGATCCAATACGCAAGCGCCAGCATCTGGACATGGGTACACAACATTTAAACTAACCAGCTACGATCCGGACGACAGCGCATACGCAGTTAATGAGTGGCTAGAAGATGCTACGAAGTTAAAAGACGAGTTAAATGTGAGTGATAATTTAATGATCGCCAAAGCGAGCGAAGCTTTGAAGAATCCTGGTAATCGATACTGTTGTGACTGGCGACCAATTCGTCGAACCTGGGATAACTTCTGTGCTATAAGTGACAATCATTCCTGTACATTACTGGTAGTGGTGCTGATATATCAATAATTAAACAATCCGTTGCAAACACATTGAATGGTATAATTAGACCGGAAAGAAACGTACGTGCTTTTATGGAATTTGGAACCCAAGTTATTTATCCTGTGACTTAATAATTGTTTTGCCGGTAGTGACATAAGGTAGAAATAAGTTTTACAGTTGTACCCGATAATCTCCCAGGCGATATTGATGTTATTGTTGGATGAAATGTCATATAAGATAAGAAGTCGATCTAGTTTACATGTCGAGAAAATTGCTGACGGACTAGAATTGCTCGACCTACCGAAAGAGCCGACTATAAAAAGATTGGATAAAATAAAAATAAACAACTGTATTGCCTGCAATAGAAGACAATTAAATTGAAATACAATTCACTCAATAACTGGTTACGTACCAACAGTGTTACAGCTGGATTGAAGATTAGCAGCTACTAAGCAGTTTTTAGGAGACCCGTCATCGCATAATTTTGTTGACCCTGACAAGGCCGTTGCAAAAGCTCAGGACCGAAAACAAATAGTGCAAATATGCGAGCTCAGCAATTTAACGCAGTTCGTTATCGCAGCAGCTTGTTTACTGTGGGATACCTTGTTGATGTTGAAGATTCTCAGCTGGCTGAGGTAGGAAAATTAAAATCAAAATTTAAAGGACTTACAAAATACTTCCGAACGAGAGGTATGTGCTACAAGCCACTACAAGGGCAAGGACGGCGGACCACCGTAGTGACTGATGAGCAGTTAAGACGTTGGCCTTCCAAGTAATAAAAAGAAAGATAAGTAATATTCTATTGTAAGAGTAATAAATGAATGACTGATTAAAAAAAATAAAATAAAGAGGATAGTGGAAGTACCACTATGCCTAAACCTAAATGGTGGCAGTACCACCTGAGTAAATGATAAGAGGATAGTGGAAGTACCACTATGCCTAAGCCTAGCGTGGTAGCACCACCTTAGAGAGTGAATAAAAAAAAAAAGAAAGGATAGTGGTTATACCATTATGCCTAAAAAGTTATGTGGCAATCCCACTATGGAATGCAAGTGTTTTAGAATATCTAAAATACTTAAATAAGTTAATAATGGCGATCCCATTAAAAGCGACAGAAGTGGCAATACCACTACGCTTAAAAGTGGTGGTATCACTATAAAAGTGATAGTATCACTATAATTGCAACCGAAATACTGTTTCCATATTTTTGATTTTCAGATAAATATGCGGTGCGAGGACGCTCCGATTGCAGGATGGCCGTGTTAGCGGTATCCACCTTAACCCCTTTACAACATGAACGGAATTGTCACGCATGCTCAGTCAGGACAGACGAGTCGCGGGAAGCCCGACAAGCAGTGTGGCCAGATTGGGCGATTTATCGCAATTTGGGCTACTTTTCGCCAAGTTTTGCGACAGATTTTTTAAGAAAATCGCAAAGCGATTTTTGGGCTACAATTTAAAATACATGGCGATTTTATCGGCGATATTTCTCCTGTGTTTTATAGAAATTACAGGTCTATTTCATTTAAAAAGTGCGCTTAACGAGCTTCAAAAACCGAGTGTCACCGAGGCAAATATCGAACAAGGCATGGATTTATTATAATAGGATTCGATATCTGTATACTGTGAGCGTATCGAACGTGAAGCCTTATATTTTGTTGTTTGTTTTTGTTTTTGTTATTCTCTTGGGGGAACAGTTTACGAACTACGAACATAGACAAGAATACGAATTACTACGTAGTTGAATCAAGAATGGTAGTAGAAAGAGATAAAATAGCATTGGAGTGTTGGAGCTCAGGTTGAAAAATCCCACCGGTGTATCACCCGGCGATGATATCGAACGCAGCCCAGAAGTGTTGCTGTCTGGCTGGTTGTTTAGGAACACGGCTGACCTCGGTTTGAACACTCGGTTACACGTACGTCTTTGTCTAATGAACTAGAAAAGAAAAAGTGCGACGTATAGATTTATAAATGACTCGGAGCGACTTTAAATAAACACCTTTAGAAAGAACATAACTTAATTACATAACCTATAAATAATAAAACGTTTTTAACTTAAATTTATTATTATTTAGCAGAAAAATAAAATATTTTAGGGCTTTTATTACTTTTCTTGTGATGCTTCTAACGTATTTTTTGTACAAAAATACAAGGTAAAATAAGATGTGGCCAATGTTTACAAATTGTGGTTACAGTGTCGTATAGAATGGTTTGTTTTGGCTTCCAAGAATGTGAACTCATCCCGTATCCAGTCCTAATAAATCCATGGAACAAGGTCTGCGCGCCGAATAAAACGTTGGACGCTGTCGTTCAAGTCGTATCGTATATACAATAAAATTTATTTAGCTCACGGCGCCGTGTCCGCAACTAGAACAGGTTTTAGGTTGTGGCTGGAAGTTAAACTTTGGTTAAACTTACCAAACCTATTATTGTTCTGTGGTTATACTTATAATTTTATCATAGATTATACATCGTGTTCTTTTTTGGTTTTGTTTATTTTAGACTTACAAATGTATTAAAGAAGCCTTTTTCTTTGCAGGCAATGAAATTAAGTGGAACATTTTCCAATTTTTTTTTAAAAACGTGAATAAACAACATTAAAAAATGTTACTGCGAATTTTGGCAGAATCAAGGTGTAAAATTAAGGGTCGCCATTATTTTTGCATTCAAAAATCATGATACATTTATGATTCAATACTCACGAATAATGACTTCACAACTTGTTAGTGACGTCACATCACATCAAACCTGTGCAAATTTAAAAAAACAAAAATGCCGTTTTGATTTTCTTTTTAATTTTTCGAGGCACCGGCAACACTGCGATTTTGGGCGACATGGAACCAAAAATTTTGCGACAAGCATTCACCAAAATCTGGCCACACTGCCGACAAGCGCAGGACGACAGTCTAGGGAGTCTGGTCAGATAGGTCAAAGGCGACGTAGCGCGCCATATAATTTGTCAATACAGTTGATAATAAATAGTGGATTTTTAGAATTCAGACTTTTATTGGGGATGAACTATCCCTCAAGTTAACATATATATATATATATATATATATATATATATATATATATATATATATATATATATATATATATATATATATATATATATTTTAAGGAGGCAGACCTAGTTGGGACGTCCAAAAAAGCTCTTTATTTAGGATTTATTTTTGGCCGCACCTTAAAATAATTAATGACAAATGTTTTTCCACATAGAAGATATGTATTTGAAGAAAATATTATAAATTATTCAAGACTAAATCGATGCCTCAATCAAATACTGCCACATTTCAAAAATTATGGTTTTGAGAAAAACGATAATGAAAGTTTGATGTTCTCTAAAATATATTTTTTTTATGGAATATAGTCAGAAATGTTTTAAAATGTAGATGTTAATGTGGGTTATTAACAAAAGTGCCGAACTTGCACTTATTAATTGCATTTTTGTGATAAATCACATAAATGGCGGTTATAACTGCCAAATTTTGAAGGAGAAAATGTACTTTTTTAAATCAACACTGCCACATTTAAAAATATGGCAGGGTTTTGTAACTAATTTGATCTAGTTTTTACAATATACTGCCATATTTGCACTTGTGGCAATTTAACATGACGAAATATTTTGACGGTCTAAAAATATTAGGTTATGTAGAGGCGCCATAAGTCGAAATAAGTTTAAATGTCCATGAAATACTGAAGTGCTTTTTAATTAAATATTGCCACATCTCGAAATGTGGCATTTGCTAAATATATTTGTTGAACGGTAAGTGCCATATTATCAATTGTGGCACCTAAGAAAAAGATGTTAACTAATTTTTAGAGAAGTATGTAAAATTATGGCAGTATTGTACTGAATTTTGAGTTGTGGCGAAAATATTGATGTGTTTTTTTTAATTTTGGGATATATTTCGAGTTGTGGCTGTATTTCATTTAAAAGAAAACATTATTTCCTTTCGGTCTACATAAAAATGTAATTTTTTGTATTTTTTGACTTGTGGCGGTATTGGATTGAGGCATCGAAATATGGATAAATACGTGGGATACAGCAAATTTGCGAGGGGTCCAAAAAAAAAAGGGGTTTGCCGTGATCACTGCAGCAGTGGATCATCTTAAAGCAAAAAAACAAAAAGGGATCATTAGTTAATGACATAGTGCTCCGGATGGACGAAGGGATTTGGAAAATTTTTATTTTTCGAGACATGGCGGATGTTGAAATTCAAAGTTGTTTATTTGACTAAAATTTCACCCACATTTTCGGCTCTAAAAAAATATAATCGTCCAAAAAAATCCTTCGTCCATCCGGAGGACAATTATATATAGAATAAGTGAGAAAAATTTCAAACTAATCGTGAAAGCCGTTCTCAAGTTACAGTGATCAACGACTTTGAAAACATGGTTTCGAGAAAAGCGCGTTTAAAGTTTTGAGTACGATTTGCATGCAGATTAAAAATTTATTTTAGAACTTAGACTGAATCGTCTATTCCAGGTCCATATAATGCTTTAGTAGCTGCATCAGCAGTGATTTTTAGCTGTCGTCGAGCAAGGGTCAACCGATACGTCTGCTGTCAAATTTGACATATGAGGAATTAGAGTCGGCTCCATTCAAAATTATTTATCTCTATAAATAATAGTCCGATTTGTCTCAAATTTTCAGAGAATACTTTCGAAATATTCTACTTTTAGAAAATGCAAAAAAGAAATAGATTTTTTTCAAAATTCTAACCAGGTCTGCCCCCTTAATACAGTTCTTCAGAAGTAGAATTTTAAGCTCTCTAATGTAAATTAAAGAAGGAAATAAGCCCTGAGCACACCTAAATACACCTTCATATATTCGCCTTTTTTGGGTTTCTTCAGGTTTGCTTCAGTTTACTCAGGCTAAACATTTTCTAAACTATTAAAATCTGATACCCATATTACACACACACACACACACATACATATATATATATATATATATATATATATATATATATATATATATATATATATATATATATATATATATATATATATATATATATATATATATATATTACTCTATGCAAATGCACCTCTAAAAGCCTCTCTCGAAGATTTATAAATGAAATTCAACTTTTTATACTTCACCACACTTTATCTCTGTGCTAAATTTCAAATTTGTACGTCCAATAGTTTCAGAGAAAATCGCCTGTGACAGACGGATGGACGGACGGACACCGAATGATTCCAGAAGTGTTCCGTTTTGCTAATTTTTGGCACAGAACACTAAAAAAAGTAAGGGCGTTAGACAGCAATGCAGCCTGTCCCTCAATTCTTAACCTATGTGTTACCCGTAAAGCACGATGCTCTGCCATACTTAGCTTTTCCTGGGTAAACGCCCACATTGCCAAAACGTTTTAGGAAAAGTCCTAAATTGTTCTCTCTTTCGGAGTTGCCCTAGAATATAATCCGGCAAACTTATAAATTTGCCAAACACGTTCTAGGAAAAGTACGGATATGTCTCTACCCTTGTGTCGTACCATAATAATTGGGATACTAGTGATGTCAACCCTGTACATAATATAATTCAATCGTATTTCAGTAAGTTAAATATAAACTTATTAAACTTTTTTATTAAATTAAATTTTAATTAAATTAAACCTGGGCAAACCTGAGCAAACCCTGTCCAGTGAGACGAATATACAAACACTTAAACAATCAACGCAGTGCGTGTGCACGTGCGCGCGACGTATTACAAACAAGCTATAACTAGTTACGACCAGAAAATGAACAGCGACGTAACGGTCACAAATTTATAATTTCGGACTTTTCCTAAAACCTGTTTGGCAAACCTAAGTTTGCCGGGTTACATTCTTGGCAAACTCCGAAATAAAGAACAATTTCGGACTTTGCCTAAAATGTTCTGGCAATGTGCGGCTTACCTAGGCCAATTTAAGTAAGACGAAGAAACGGACTTTACCGGTAACATATACACAAAAGAGGCAATTAACTAAGTCAGTGCGAATCCTAACACAGGCGTCAAAGTACACGGTCAGCAGATAGCAATGCTTCGATTTGCAGACGACAAATCTGTTTTAGCTGAAAACGAGAAAAAATTCCGGGACACCCTAATCAAAATGAAGGATATACTTTCACAGAGACGAGGCAGTTATTAACAATCAACTTAAATAAAGGCATTCGGAAGCGTTTCTTAAAAGCTTACATGTGGACCGTTGCTTTATATGGGTGTAAAGCTCCGATACTAGACACAGAAGAAAAGTGACACACAGAAGCATTCGAGATGTGGAGCTACAGATTTTGATGAAGGTAAGTTTGGTAGAAAGGATGACAAATGACGAAGTGTTTAGTCGAGTCAGAGGACGAAGGGCTATTTGAAGAACCTTACAGAAAAGAAAAATCGAAATGATCGGACACAATCTGAAATTGATTGTAGAGGGCAGACTAAGTTATTTACATTAAATAGTCAGAGGTATTAAATACCCACATCTTTAACATAAAAATAACTGAACATATTACGCATTTTTGGTATTCTTCTTTCGTTAAGCATAGTATAGAACTTTAAGCAGGATACTATTTTTAAAAACTTTAAAAATATTTGGATTTTACCATTTCCTAAGCTATCGATAATAACACCATTTTAATTTTGAACTTACTTTATTCTTATCATGAAACTTTTACTCTTTTCACATTAGACAGAACCATAAAAGAAAAGCAGCAAAATATTCAATGACATCCTAAATTTATTTTTTTTTTGGCAACTTTCTACCAAAACACAATCATCACATTCAGACTACCCATCCTCACTAAATGTATGTGAATAACTAATAGAGGAAATGATAAAATTTACATTAAATTACAAAAATTTTGGATACTTGTAATTTTAATGGAAAATCACACAATGAAATGTATATAGTTCTTAAGTCTAGAATATTTTTCAAATTTCAGAACGTTTTCCAAAAATTTGTAAATGTAGATTTCTAGTGTAATTTTAAAGACTATTTCTTTCTACTCCCGAACTGTAATATTCAAATTAAATAATGTCTTCGATATGTTTCATAATAATGTTCATTATGATACGAATTTTCATTATGAAACCGCGTTACTAGCCAATTTAATTCACATACTTTTTTAATAAATTGGCCTCTTTTTAATTCAAATGATCTGACTTTGGCAGTTATTTTACTAAAATTGGCATTTTCATGAAAGCTAATTAAATTAGAAATTTTGTCAGATTATGGTATTAGTGATAGTAAAGAATTTAATTTGTTTAAATGTTGCTAAATTAAATAAATGTTGTTCATTTATGTCTTAATAAATAGTCGTAGAAAAAATGGTGAACGCAACTCTCATGTAATGGCCATTAATACACAACTGTTGCATAATATACTATTACACCAGCAGTCAGTGTAATGCCGAGGTAAATTAACCATAACCTTTTTGTCTATATTTATGTAACATGCTTACTTTAACAAGTATACTCATAAATTTACCCCTAATTGCACTACTATCGTATCTGCAACCCCGAAAGTAATAATTAAGAAAGTTGAAACCAGCCACTAAAATTTAACTAGCCCTAATAATAGGGGTGCCTTCAAAAATAGACCATGGTAACTGTCCAAAAATTATTGCTTTTTTGAAAACGGCTGGTCTTAGCTGACCCGTTAACTCCCACAAAGAAGGGTCTTATTCAATGTGACTAGTTCACAGGGGTGGAGAAATATTTTTTAAAGAATAAAATCTAGTTATTTATTGCGAAAAAGATTTAAGAATAAATGATTGTGCTTGAAATATTCTAATGAAAAAATAAATTGCTATCGGCCAGGTTCGCTATTGCTAACACCGTTCTATTTTGATAAGACTAAGTTTTTGAATTTGTTTCTGAGATTTATCGCAAATTTAGAAAAAGGCAGATGTATTTTCCACGATGATTGACCTCACCTAGGATACTGTTTCCACATCTGGGGAGCAGCATCATTTTTGGCCCTTAACATCCTTGAATCTATCCAGGAGAGAGTCATTTGACTCATCAAAGAGTCAGTTCTCACAAGAAAACTCCGTTCCCTCGCTCATTGCCGCGCTGTCTTTTTTGTCAGATATTTCTACGGACATTGCGCAGAATTTTTCAATCCTGATAATCTTCATCCAATCTACACCTAGTTCACAATGTTCAATTTTTTTTCAGATTTTTCTGGGCGATCCTTTTGGTAATAATGGTGGGGTGGAGCAATATTTTAACGTTTTCACAAAAAATATTTTAAAAAAATTCATAAAAAATACATCATATATATTGTTGAATTCGTGTTTCAATAAGCTTTCATTTGACACCCTACGCGATGCCCTTCAATTTTTTTTCCATTTCCCAATTTACCCTCTAAAATTAACCCCCAAAATCAAAATTTAACTTTTTATACTTCACGTCTACAACTGGGCCAACAAATTCTATTTTTGTGCTAAATTTCAAATTTTTATGTTCAATCGCGAGAAAATCGCCTATGACAGATGGATGGACGGAAGGATGGACGGACGGACGGACACGGAAGTTATTCCATAAGTGTTCCGTTTCCGAACACTAAAAACGAGAGAGACTATTAAACTTGTAAAAATAAGATAGTGCATTGTGTTGTTTGGGAAGTACTTTACCATAATTTGGATTTAAAATCTAAAAATACAACCAAGAAAAAAATCTTTGTGGGGTGCCAAAGTAGGCAGCAAAATGGGGTTACTTGGGGCAGGTTAATAGACGTTCTTTGGCACCAAAAATAAATAGCTGAATGTGTAAGTTTTACGTACCTACTTTCAGTGTTGAAAATTTTTGACTCATAGGGGTAATATTAAACACCAAAGTTAATTCATATATTAGTGATGTTTAAATCAATAAAGTGTTATTTATGTAAACAGATGTGACAAAACATAACTTAATCCACTTAAAATAAAAATTGTGGCATGTCTAAAGCACTAAATATATTTTGAATTGAATAAACCGATATATTTTCGCCTATTAACCGAATGGTGTATGTAAACCTGAGTCGTAAAATGTCGCGTAAATTTTAACTGCCACCTACGCCAATGGACATAAAACCAGAATATTATGTGAATAATGACTACATCCTATAAGGGTTTTATGAAAACTGGGTTTATATTGTCAATAATAATGATTTTTTGATGTTCATATTTTTAACAAACACAGACTGTTAAATTTGTTTTATTAAAGCCGTTTTAATGAAATATTTATTATCTTTTGCAACACTTAGAAACAGTGCTCCTAAATTTCTTAATTTTATAACGTTTACATAAAATTTTTAAATTTTCTTATCTCCAATTAAGGCAGAATATGTCAGTTTCGTGTCAGTCAGTTTCATGTCAAATTGTAGTCAAAGAACTAACGATTTATACAAATTTACAAAATTATTCAATACGTTAGGTGCTTTAGAAGCATTTCTTACTAGTTTCAGGTTTTTCATGAAGGAAAAAAATAGTATAAAAATCATCACTTCTGTTACAATTACTCATATTTGCCTAAGGTAAGATTATAATACCTAAGATGCATGGTATGCATATTAAATGCTGGCTTGTGATCTTCTTAACAATTTGAGCACTATATAATTATTCTGAATTACGTTTTCATGCATTAACTTTTAAAGATGTATGTCCTTTTTAATAAAACTTGTTCCTCGGAGCAATGCATCTCCTTTTTTCATAAGAACCTCTTATGAGAAAGATCGTTATGTCCGAACCACCTTTGAGGCGAGTGAATAGATCTTGTACAACAGGTAGATGGGTCCCTAGAGGCGTATTATGCCGGCCAGTCTTGGTTTCTGAAGGCTTAAAAGTAGTTTTGTATCTAAAAAGTTACGTTTACACCGGTTTAATAAAACGTCTATTGGACACAACCAAGTTTTTAATAAATTATCTGCAATGGCACTAGTAAAACAGGTAAACTGTTGTTTTCTTAAATATTTTTGGAAAAAACTTTTCCCCTGGATTCACAAAAAGGTTTAAACTCAGTACTGATTTAAATTTTTAGTTGATTATTTAGGTTTTGACAAGTGTTTATCCTGTTATTGTTAATAAGTCATCAATGAAAACTTACGTCTGTGATGTAATGATTTTTATCTTGAAACTTGTTACTATAATTAATTTAGATCTAAAAATATACAAAAACAAACCCACCCTACAAAAAACTTAGTTAACTTATTCTCACACTACTTCTCAATTTAAACCCTAACTTTTAAATTAGACCTTATCTTGATAATAGCAAATAGGGTCGAAATTGTAGAATTAATATAATAAGATTGCTACGAACAAAAATTTTTTTGGGTCAATTATCTAGAACAAAAAATGAAAAAAAAATTAATATCTCCAGAAAACTATCACTTATTACGAAGTCGTAGCTGCTATCCAGAAGGGACATGGTTAAATATGAGAGTGTGAACAATTAAAGTCCTATCTTCCTTCTTATAAAATTTATAAATTTATTTCTTAGAGCCTACGCGTTTCGGCCTGAAAAGGCCATCATCAGGGCGATAGGTCTTAGAGGTCTTAGCACACAATTGCTATAGGTAGGGCGCACCCTGGTCAACAGACAAATTAATTACGTAAAACTTGACATTTAAAACAAATTACAAACAATGGTAAATAACATGTCACCAATTGAACAACTAAAACACAGCTGCAGCAGGATGTCGTGAGAGGTGTCTGTCTGAAAATATATATATATTATTTGTTAGGTTTTCAAATAATTTTTATCTTGGAACGTTTTTTTTTATATAAGACATCCCACGTAGACCTCAAGCCTAAGTACTAACGTAACGTGGGCGTCTGAAGAGAGGGAAAATTTAGTCTATTGACACGGGATTTGAAGGATTGGAGGTTGGGACGGGAAGGGAAGGGTTGCTAGAATGCATATATGCATAGTGCTAGAATGAATATAGTTCTCTTGTTGTGAAAAGTACGTACTAAAATTGCCCTTTTCTTTATAAATTGGTTAAAAGGGTCCAGAAGCTAATTCACAATATAAAGCTTAGTTGTCTTATTCTTACATTTGTCAGTTTAAATCTTTTGGTTATTAAATTAGACCGACATGGCCTAGCGTTAAAGAATCTCACAGTAAATTTATAATTTATACCACTTGGCAAATAAAGAGATCAAGAGTCACTTCCCATATGGATCTCGTCTTTTCCTAGCAATAAAACATATTAAAAATTGTACCTACCGTTTTCTACTTAGGTGGTTCTTTTATAATCCACGGATATTACTAAATCGTCAATTTAACCGTGGACGATACCGTCGGTCATTCCAAAATACCACAGTTCCAAATAAAATTGGAATGATCTTCAATAATTCAAAGGTTTAAAACGCCGGGATCCCCTCCATAACAATATAACCTACATTTTACCTTTACAGCACGGTTAAAAGAGAGATCATTAAAAGACAAGGATGGACAATGTGTTTCAAATACAAGCACGAAAAGTTTTTAAATACAGTTCAACACGTGACATATAATATGACGTCACCGTGTTATGAGAAAATAAAGTGCTTTTAATCGTTTTGAGCCGTATTAGCACCAAAAAATTGTTTAAGTAATAAAACGAATTTAACTGAATCAACTGAAGTGTTACCAGTAAACAAAATGATAACTAACACTAAACGAATCATGCATGCAATGCGAATGCATTTTTTTGCAGAAAAAAATCAGTTAGGTGGTCGCTTTTCTCATTGAACTATGCTCAGTGGAGTTGACGGTTTGTTGAATTTAACTTCAGTCAGCGATGTAAACGCAACCATCGAAAACCTTTATTTGTTATTCCTCGGAAATAATCTCCAGTCCATAATTGGATTATAATTTACACTTGTACATTGATAACTGTAATTTTCTGGGCATTAAAAAGTCCAGTTTAAAATATTAATTTGTTGAAATTTGTTTGATGGCCGTTTCTTGAGGAATACATTAAGGAGAAGAATATTTGTTTTTAAAATAGTTGATAATCCAGTGAGATTGTGTCATTACATTACGATCAAAGTAGAAAAAGACAGTTTTTTATTCGTTGGTATTTTTTAAAAAGTTCTGGTTAGCCTACGTCAAAATATCCATGTACGTATGTAGATATGTATTATAGTTCTGACATGTTGAAATTCCAAGAAAATAGGTAAGTTACTGGCTTTAAATACGGAGATGATGGTCCTCGTGGATTGAGTGTTCGAACTACAACATTTACCACGGAGTTTTTCTTTAAATCTGTTAATTCGTCGATGGTCAGCCACAATTTTTTACTGTTTACTTCACGCCGAATTGCATTTTCCATTCGTTCGCGTAAACGTGGTAAATAATTTCGCAATGTTGCTTCGCATGGCAATTTCCAGTCGGGATTATATTATGTGCAGGTTGCGATTCGCGATACATCACGGTAGTTATATTTGCAGCGCCTATGGTCTGGCACTTTGATATACGAACCTTACATACTACGTGCTTCAGATTTCTATTTTCTCTTTTATATGTGTTTTTAAGGTGGTGACGTAGCGGACATTGCAAAAAATAAGTATTTTATTTAAAAATTCAATTTAAAACTTCAAACAAGTATAAAACCATGGACTCAGCAATAAAATCGTTTCGCGCCAAATCAATCATCCATTTAAAACATGCAATGGATGCGACTAAGAGAGGTAGACACAGTAGAAAAAATGGCAATACTGTCCAACATTCCTGGCGGCTGCCTCTTCCAACACCAGTGGCGTGCTTTCTTGTATTCACTTGCCGAAACAATTAGTCAAAACTTCTGTAGAAGCACTTTTCCTCCCATGACCTCTGACAGCGAAAGTATCTCCACCTCTAAAGGCAAAGCTGAACTATTTGCCAAACAATTCGCTGCCAATTCCACCCTAATCCCTCCCGCTAATTTCGCTCTTCCAACCGCTACGTCTGTACCCCACAAAATGCCCGACATAATACTTAAGGTCAAACAAGTTCAAAAAATTCTTCTGCCCCTTGATACCAAAAAGTCCTTCGGTTGGATGGCATTCCAGCCATTGTTCTGAAAAAATGCGCTCCAGAATTTCATCTTAACTCGTCTTTCCCATCTCTTATGACAAGGGTATCTTCTCAGATAACTGGAAGATTGCTCGTGTACAAGCCTGTCCCGAAGAAACGTTCCAATTTTAGACCTATCTCTCTTCTCTCTGTTGTCAGCACGCTTAAAAATTTCTGTCCCCCAACCTCATCACCAACAGCATCGCTCAGAAAAATCTAAAAAAATCATGAACATTGACAATAAGGTGTAAATAGAGCCAAAATTATCAGGATCGAAAAATTCTAGGACGATCAATTGTTATAAACAATTTAATTGCATATTTCCTTGTAACTACCGAACCAGAGAAAAAACATTTCGACAAAAAATATTTCTCACGATGTAGGTAAGGAACAACTTTTGTTCTTACACGTTTATCAAAATTTTTAATTTGGCTCAGTCAAAACGCCCCCACTCAGCTCAGCGCATACGCGATGTGATACGGTGTCTGTGCCATCGGCGGCGGGTAGCGCGGCAGATGGGTGGAGATCGGGCGGCCGAGGTTTGCTCAGGTTAAGTGGGGGCCTGATGGCACGGAACGCTAATTGTGCATTCTGTGCAAGTATAGCACTTGATCGAATTTTGTATTACAGTCTTTCTCAAATTTATGTTCTGGTCAAACAAGTTTGGGGGAAACTATGTATATGTGAAATATTCAAACATAACTTCTAAACGATAGCCTCTGTTGGACAGTTGGGGATTTAATTTAAAATATTGATCAGAAAAGTCAAATACTGACAGGCCCATTCCGCCAGCTTTTTAAACTCTGGGATGCAAAGCAATTAATTTTCGATGTTTTCGTGTTATTCGTGAGAGTCATATTAACAGAGAGTGACTTTGTAAAAATGTACTTCAAGTTCTGTTCCGTGAACATAGTTGGTAATGGATTAAATTATAACTGTGGATAGATATATGAAATAATATGACGTAGAAAGATTTTTTTTTATTTGGGATGCTATAAGAACACGAAAGTTTTGTTCAACAACCATGCGCCTTTTTGCCTTTTTTTACGTTTTATTATAAACTACTAGATTTCTAAATTTAGTTCGCGAAAAACTTTATTTTCGAAAAACAGCTCCTTTGAAAAATATTTTCGAAAAATTTCATTTCCTAAAAAGCTACTTTCGAAAAATTGTATTTTAGAAAAATGCATTTTTTAAAAAATGATTTTTCGGAAAGTTTTAGTAAACCCGGTCAGAGTATAATATAGTAATGGTAAAGAACAATATATTCACTCGGTTTAGTTTTTTATAACTAACGGTATGTGTAGGATCTAGATGTCTTAAGATAGCAATAAAACAAATTTAATTCGGTCAATTGTTCTATAAATGGTCTTACTGCCTGACATTTGGAGCAAAATACTGCTTAACTTTTACTTTTGCAGGTTAACAACCAACTGTAGCACGAAACGGTTTTTTAATAAGGAAAAAAACGCCGAAATTCCTTCTGCAGAAACTACTGTGACTGTTTTGCAGATAGTTACCTACGCGAAAATCATGAGAACTGAATGTAAAACAAAACGGAATGAAGAAACTGACGTACGAGTATAGTGTTAATATTCTACAAAAAAATAACTTCAACTAAGTGGGTATAATATTTAGTACAGGTTTAAATTAAGGCCTTCTAGTTGATCAGTTATAATATGACAGATTTCTTTCCTGTCATTGTTAATAAGTCGTCCTTAAAAACTTATGAATTATTCCGATATTTCGGCAATTTGGTTTCCAAATGATTTTCATCTTTGACCGGGTTGCTAGAATGGATTTAGTTCTATTATTGTCGAAAGTACGAGTTGCCCTCTTCTATATAAATTTTCGTAAAAAACGCAGAAACAAATTCATAGTATAAAATTTAGTTGTCTAATTCTTACACTTGTCAGTTTAAAACTTTTGGTTGTCAAATTAGACCGGACAAGCGTTAGACAATCTGGCCGTAAATCTCCGTAAATCTTTTCCATTACTACAATTTTGAAATGGATTTTTTAACTTGTTCTAAGTATTTAAAACTGCATCTGCCTTTTTTAGGGTTCACTATCCAGTGCAATGAGTTTTTACCTAAAAAGATATTTAACGACTTGCAGAAATAGCCTAAAATTTGTTTGCAAATCAAATGTACCACAAAAAGATATATATATATATATATATATATATATATATATATATATATATATATATATATATATATATATATATATATATATATATATATATATATATATAGATATATAAGATATATTAAACCAATTTTATGTCCTCGTAATTATCAAATTTTACGGGTAAATTTTTAATATATTTGCAGACCGCCATTTTATGTCTCGACTGCGGTAGGTCTAAATAATATCCTTTGACATTTCAAAACGTTAAGTAACTTTTATTTTGCCATATTATTTGTTGAGCCATACCTTAGGACAAATAATATAATTTGCTCTCATTGCAGGAACAATGTAATGTTACAACAGTAACAACAACCACATCATTTCTATTATTATATTGAATTGCTTTATTACAATGGCGGATTTGCATACCATTTAAAGAAAAAGATAGTTCAGATCGAAGATAACCAAAAAATATTACTTTTGTGGTTGACTCATGAGGATTTCAATGAATCGGATTCAAATTGACTCGCCCAAATACAAAAACTATTTCGTTATGTAATATTCAACTCAAATCATAAATATTAAAGCTTTCATTATATTTAATCGAGTATTTAATGAAATTTATATAATTAGGGTAAAGTTAAAAAAGTTCAAGAAGAGTGTAAGCTTAGTCCAAAAACTAGCTAAAGTTATTAAGTACAACGATCCAATAATGTTATTAATCTAGTAAAAACGCCAACAAATAAATTCATCGCTAGTGTGTAACGTTCGTTACTGTTATATTTTCAAGTAGTTTAAATGCTGTGTGAGTTTTGGCTATTTTTGAGCGTGAGCGAATGAAACGAATTCGCGAGAACATGAACTAAAGGCAGAAATATCGGTCATACCGTCTTGGTTGACGTTTATGACTCTTGAGTTGTCATTTGTCCAATGTCATTCTGAAAAGCAGGAGGAACAAAAGGTCCCTTTTTTTTAAAGGAAATTGAAATCTAGTTTCATCCCTCCAGTTTTTACAGATGATTCTTTGTTGGGAATTCTAAAGGGTGAGTAGTGTCCATTTTTCTTATTTTTATTATAAATTTTGTATTGGCGTAGATTTTAACCTATAATTTCTCGCGTAGGAGACTCATTATCGTCCCTTTTTAGGGAAAACTCAGCCTAACTAAATATTTAACCGGATAATTATTTAATTATTCGGTTTCTTTACTCAATGAAATTAGCTCATTCAGTCATAGTGTTTGGAAGTCAGCTTTTTGACGTTTTGATGGTTGGGGGGTTCTGGGTCTGTGTTGCTCTCTAAGCATTTGGAGTGGAGGAGTAACCCCCATAAAGAATAGTTTTAGATCTTGGAGTTGACATTTGATGTTCCAGGGTCCAAACTTTAAGTGACATCAAGATAAGTACCTAATTTTATAATCGCATGAAAAGTCAAATGTTCAAAACATTTGGCAATTCAAAATTTTTTAAACCTAAAATATAATTTTAAAAAAGTCTAATGACTATCTATAACTTTTTACTAACACATTTTTCTCTTAAAGTTTAAGAATTGTTGACAAAATAATGTAAAATTTGTTTGGAAAGAATAATAAATAACATACCTAAGCGAGTTAATTTTTTTCCAGGTGGCTCAATTCAAAAATTCAATTTTTTTCGCAAATTACAAAATACTTTTTTTCTTTACCAACACATTCCCAGTACGCTCACTATTAAAAAACCTGAACTTGGCATGGGTCTTATAAGTAGCAACAGAGATATACAACTTCACGGGCCGCGCCTGATGCAACACTTATTATTTATTATCATTCATCCACCGACAAAATTGCATGCGGTTCTCATGGTCTCCCGAATGTAGGTGCTAAACACGCTGCAGGTGATATAAGTGTACAATAAGAAGTACAAGTTAAGTGGCAACTCTTCGTGAGCTGGTAATAGGATTTGTTCTACTAAATCTAGAATGTATTCTATTTCATCCACATCTTGTCTACAGGCACGTTCAGATATTATGTAAGCACAGGGAAGTCTTCCGCTCTCATATAATCTGTTGAAGACTCCAATAAATGCGTTTTTATCCAGAATGTGATATGAAAATCGTTGATGATATTTTTCAACCGCAGCTTACTTAAACCCATAACTCCCATTACAAAAACCATAAACAAACACCATATTTGCATATTCCAGATTTGAATAAATGTGTGGTATTCTACAGAAAATCGTGCACACAATGACAAGCTACTGTTGACATAATGTTCATAACAGTGGCAGACTCTGGCAACAAGTGGAAGTTATGCAACACGACAAAAAAAACAAAAAATAAAAATAAAGCTCTTTACCATATTTTTAGTTTACGTTGTAATTTGAAAATAAATAAAAATCGGATTACAACTCTTGGATTTTTTTGACTTTTATTTACGTGTAGGCTACACTCAGCATCGGAGAGGAGGTTTTTTTGACCTAATTACAGATTTATTAAAACTTAAAACCCTGTGATGTAGTATTTTCCTTAAATAAATAACATTACAGTGACAAAATACTTCCAATAGTAGTAGTAACAAACCTCAGTATTCATCGTTCCGGTGTTTTATTTTCAGGCTTCTTAACAAGCAATATTGGAATGTATCATTTAAGCTTCAGATTAAGAAAATGAAGAAGAGAACACTCAAGAATGAAGAAGAAGAAGCCGCACGGATCAAAACAAATTAAATGTCACTTTATATGCTGGCCGATCACCGCGGGGAGCAGCACCTAATCTTACCCAAGGCCAACCGTGATGATGGATGAGGGCTCGGAGTAGTTATTGTTTAATGTCTCGACGGGGGGTTACGTGGTACAAAAACGGTTTTTGAAAGCGAATTAGACACTTGAAGTTAGGGAGAGTTGGTTATATTTTGGTTTTGTCTCTGGATAATAAAGTAACAAATTTAATATCTCTAGTGGTTACTGATATGTTCACATGTCATTATTTTCTTGTTCCGCATCACTTGAAACAAAAAATTTGAGAACACCTTTAGAAGGAACTTTTCCTACCAAGTAAAATAATTTATTGCAAAAAAGGCGTATTAGAATATCTGATTTTTAATAACTATGAGTCAGGTTACTTGATGTGGTGGATTTAAGACTGATAGCGGAAAGGGTGTTGGAGGGTACACCACCTTCTGTCAAGCAGAAATGCATGCTATTGAAATTTGTCTGCTGATGAATTTAAGAAGAGCAAGGACAGGTATATTTTTAAGAATTACACTGACACTCAAGCAGTTGGCCTGTGACTGCCTCCAAGGCTTTCACATATTCGCCAACCACAATCGAATTATACTTGCATGGATGCATAAAAGGCAATGAAAACGTAGTTGTACTGTAAAATATTACTACACACGTATATTCCGACCTGCATGGAAAGAACAAACACAAAATTACGCCTTTTAGATTTATCAATGGACCAGACGATACCACGTGAAGCGACGTTGCCACTCTCACTCTAATTTCCTCATCAATCGGTGGAAATAAATTAATAAAAATTGATTATCACGAAATATAATGGGATATTGGTATATTTTATTCATCCTTAGTCATATGCTTTAGCCTGTGGTATTTATGATTGAAGAAAAGTATTAACACACAGTAATTGCGATATTTTAGTAGAGTCTATCAATCTGCAAATATTCTACATAACTGAAACCCTTGCAACAAAAGCAGGTGGGGGATCATTTCGTTTTGCAGAGTTATAAATAAATTCCTGATTGCTCTAAAATATATTTTTTTTTAACTTATAAATAATCTGCATTTAGTGTAGTGAAATATGTGAGTATGAAGATCAGATAAACTCTTTAAAACTCTTTTTTAGGTTATCCTAGACACTATAGATCCCTAATTTAACTAAAAGTTAATAACTATCATACGAACCGGTCTTTAGAATCTTGTTAGTAGCGTTTATTCTCTCGCCCACTGGTATTGTTCTATAAACAGTTTTTATTGCCCAATGCTAATTGTTTTTAATAACAATACCGATTTCACCTAGGCGAAAACATGCAATCTGTCTTGTATAATTAATTAATTGAATATTAATTTTATTTAGATTTTTTGTGCGAGTGCAAATATTCGAACAAAACACATTTCGTGGAATTGTAGAATAAATACTACACGTATCAGACAGATTTTAAAACGTCAAACTTATTGGATTAAAGGTGGGCCTGCCACTCTTATAAAGAGTGATATTTTATGGTAATCAAGAATGATTTTTTTGCTTGATTCTAGCGTAAGCCTTTTTTGTAAAAATATAAGTTCGTTTCTTAAGAGCCTCAAGACTGGTTAATCTGTTTTCAAAATAGGAGCACGTGTATACTTTTCTTACCGCTGCAAATGGCCTAAAATTGATTTAAAAGAATTCTTTACAAGAAGTTTTAACTACATTTTGCGTTTAAATTAAAAGCTTTTATGGTTTGATGCATACGCATTGGTATATATTGATATATAATAAATAAAATCGACATTTGGAAAGCAATTTAAATGGTTTTATGCCCACCTTAAAGCAGCCAGTAAGGTAGTAAAACCGAAGTTCATAACGAATAAAACCTGACAAAGAAATAAAAACAGTCCGAAAAAAGAGATTAATAATGATTAACTGATTCGTAAAAGTGATTGGTACCTCCAAGATTTGAATATGGAATACCTATGGACATATGATGGATCGGCAATAGAATTAGTTTTTTGGCGCCCAGCTGGGAATCGCTTTGCGGTTGGAATCTAAGAAAATATGGGTGCTAGAGATGATCGAATTTGAATAATCGTATGTTGTGGTTAAGTACGTCTTGCACCATATTTTGAATCAACACTTTTTAGTAAAAAGTGTGCAGCATCGGCAGTAAAGACGTTGAAAAGAAAATCGGAAGCTGGAGAAGATCTCTACTGGAGGAGATGCTTCAAAGACAGTCCCAAAAAATCTGCAGTGCAAAACAGAAATTAGAAAATTAAGATGGATGGGTGGGATAACAAGAAGAGAGAAGTTTAAAAATGAAAGAATGGGGGAAAACAAAATTGTTGCCATATCTAAGAAGATACGGGAAAAAAGACCACAGTGGCAAGGCCAAGGGAATATATTAGCAGAAGGGTAATGGCAATAGACATGTATGGAAGGAGCGGTAGAGGGGGCTAAAGTAGAGGTCGGTAAAGTCAAGAATGATTGAAGGAAAAAGAGTTAAAATGAGAAAAATCGCAGGATGAGACGGTTTGGAGACGATTACCCGGGAACGCTGACCCCACATAAAGTTACATAAGACAGAGTTAAAGAACAAGGGGAATCAGAAGAAAAAGAAGTTAAGAGCGTAAATGGGTGGAAGACGAATTATTTGTGTACACTGTACATGCATCATCACATTAAATAAAGTAGCTATGCCTGCATGGCATAGGGTTTCGTGCCTGACCAAATGTCAGGGTTTAAGTAAAATTATTGTAAGTAATGTATCAAACCCGACGTGTCAGATAATCCGGCCGTCGTAATCGGCGGTTTTAAAAAAATCTCTGGAAAAACATCTGATTTAAAAATACATTTATCCAAATACATGTTTTTCGAAGTTGTTTTTTTTTTTAATTTTCTCGAATATAAATTTTTCGAAAGAGGCCTGTTTAAAAAAAATTCAAATGCTAGGTGGAATAACGTAGTTATGATCTATTAGCCAAGTTTAATGTATTCAAAATTCACATTCCTGGCTATTTTTATACAGGTACCAGATCTTAATAGCTTAGAAAGTATAAAAAAAGACGGAAAAAAGTCTAGGTAAACCCAACTAAACCAAGAATGGCGATTTTGTGCAGGTTTGTTCAGGATCTTTTTGTCTTTTCCTTCAATAGTTTTTAACCTGCTAGAATTCAGAATTCAATGTTTGAAAAATTGTATTTTTGAAAAATGTATTTTTGCAAAATAAAATTGTATCTTCGAGACAATGTACTTCCCAAAAATCATTTTCAGAAAAAAATCAATTTTGAAAAGTTACACAAATGCAATTACAGATGAGCCAATTGCAGATGCAATCATCACAATTAGAAGTCTTCAATACACAAAGAGATCAGCTTAACTATGAAACCGATGAAGATGAACAAGCTAGAGAAATTGGAGAAACTAGTGAAAATGTAACCTATGACTAGGTGCAGCAGGAAAGCAGAAGGAAATAAAGAAAAAGATTTTTCTGAACTCATGTAGATTAAAGCAGGAGTGGCACAAGGTAGTGTGTTCGGCCCTGTCTGGTTCCTCTTGTTTACCTACGACTTTCCAGAGATTGACAACGTCACAACCGCCATCTTCGCTGATGACACTGTTCTACTGGCAGTTGAAGTAAATGTGGAAGAAGCTACTCAGGAACTAAATCATGCTACCGACGAATTCAACAGATGGACGAAACAATGGAGGATTAAATTAAATGAATTAAAGTCGGTAAATATTAACTTTACAAACAGAAATATCCAAAATAATGTACTTCTCACAATCAACGGAACTCAGGTGCCATATAAAAATACAGCAAAGTACCTAGATCCAAAGCTGCGATGGAGAAATCTTATCGAAAAGAAAAGATTTAGACATAATATAAAAGATTGTATCGGTTAATTGGAAGAAGATCACACTTATCAATACCCAATAAATTGCTTATCTACAAGCAAGTATGAAAACCAATCTGGACTTATAGCATAGAGCTCTGGGGATGTGCCGAACCAACTAACATAGATACCATACAAAAATTCCAAAATAAGGCACTTCGAAATATCGCGGACGCGCCCTGCTATGTTCGAAATGCAGACCTGCAGAGGGGCCTCAAAATTGAGACGGATAAAGAAGAAATCCACAGATTTGCCCAAAAGCACGAACCCAGACTTTATGTCAATATTGAGATACTATAGCTTCTTGATCCGGTTGGGTCCATGAAATCCTTCAGATTTAATGTAGATGTTATAAGCGTACGCGTTTTAAAGTGGAGCACAATGTAAACGTGCAAGTGCACAAGACTAAGAATAACGAAGAGATAGAACTAATTAGGACCTGAGTGACACCAATAGTTGATATCTTAGTTTTAAACATGTTTAGATCATTTAGGTTTAAACAAAATACCGATTGATCGATTGCGATCAGGTGTAACATGCGTTTGATAAATTAAAGAAAAAAACTTTAGAAAAGTCATTTTTCGAATAAATATTTTCGAGAAATCGTAGATCATTTACCAGCATTCTCCAAAATTCTGTTAGAAAAAAAACTTTTGACAAATCGAAACTTAAATTCAGTGCTTTAAAATGACAGAACACATTGTAGTACTTGTATGATCTAATCTAAGAGGACGGAACGTAACTTTTCGGTAATGGTACGGAACTTCTTGTATGCAAGTCTACTCTGAACTGAATCGGTTCTATGTTATTTAAACAAAAGCATCAAAACATTTTTAAAAAATCTTCCGGAATCCGGGGATTTACTAACAAGATTTAAGACTTAGTACCTACCAGTTAAAACTGAGCTCTGGTTGATCAGTTTTTTTATTAGGTTTTGACGAGGCTTAGTCTTAGGCTCAGTTATTAAAAATTCAACGGAAACTATATTATTTTTGAGATTTGCTGGGTTTAAATGATTTTTCTTGAACTTAATGCTAAAAGAAATTAAGTTATTGTAAAATATACATATTTTCTTAATAAATACATATGCCAAAAAACTAGAAATAAATTCATCTTATAAAATCCAGTTGTCTTATTTTTACCCTTGATAATTTAAACCATCGATTGTCAAATTAGCCCGGTCTTAGCAATAGTGAATTTTCCGGTTTATTTTTAATATTAATTGTTTCATGCATTTGGTACCAACCCAAACCTTTGAATATCCCAAAGTCAACTGTTCATATTGATGCGGGTCGAATGATTTCTCAGATTTTAACACCCGATAACCTGCTAAATGCCTTTTGTATGTTCAACAAGCAATATTGTGGTAAAATGATTTGGGTGTTGTGTTATTGAATTGATTATTTTGTGAAAATATTTTGCATTTAAATTTGTTTATTTTATAATAATGATCCGCGTAGGTATTTTCTTTTTTGCCTGTTCAATAGACACTATTTTTGCAATTTTCTGTATATAACATGCTACTATTTAACAACAGCAATGCAAAAAAGGAAATTTCTCAAAAGGAAATTTTATAGAATAGTACCCAATGAAAGGAATACCCGACAACGTTGAATATACTGAATAAGGTTAGATTTTTGCATATACTATTTTTGTATATATCTTTGCAGCTCAACGTGGCATGTTTTTAATACTTTATCCTGGTGGTACCCAAACTTTTTCGATTTCCGGCCCCCCTTAATGAATCAAATATTTTTCTAGGCCCCCCTCAGAGAGAGCCGTTACATAGAAACTTCGAGTTACATATTACACCTGAGATACCCGTTGTTAAATATTATTTCATTTCAGTTGACATCTCGTTTTTTGAAACAATATGTTTTAACAGCGGATGTCTCAGCTTTTAATATAACTTTGTGTAGACACGACTATCAATATTTAATATTTTCCCAAAGAGTGTTGGTAAGATGGGTGGGAAAGGAAACATATTTATTAAATATATTATCAAAAATGTGTTTCATCACCATAAATAAAAAATACATCAAAAATAATCATATATCAACATAACTAATGGGAAGGATGGGCATGTTGATCACTGCACATTTTTTCAAATGTGGGTATTAAATTTGACACAACCACACTCATTTCCTTTTCGGCGTTTATTTTTGATCGGTATTTGCTACTAAGCACAGCAACTGCAGAAAACCCAGCTTCGCACAAGTAAGAGGTGGAAAATAGTATTAGGATCTTCTGTGCTTTCCTATACTTAAAAGTAGATATTCATCATTTATTGAAATCCAAAATTCAGTTAATTCTATGCTGGTAAATTTGCTCAATGAAATTTTTCTCTTTTGCTAAAGTACACCCGGAGGCCCTATTCGTTAACTGCACCCATTATAGACCGTTCGAAAAGCCGAGCAGTCCCTTGTTAACTGCAGATGATATAGATAAACTTCGCAACTATATCGTCTGCACTTAACTGATTCTGTCATATTGGTATGCTGACATTTATGAAAATGACAACGGAAAAATGCGGTCGGACCAGGGTTAGCACCTGGTTAGGGGCCCAGGCAAGTCTCTTCGCCTGCGAGGAAAGAGACTTGTCAGGGCCCCTAACCTGGTGCTAACCCTGTTCCGACCTTAGGGTGCCCTCCGATTCGCTTGGCCCCAATTTAACGCTAACGCTCGGCTTTCCGAACGGTCTATAATGGGTGCAGTTAACGAATACGCCACCCGGAGGGGGCACTAGTGCAAAATGAATTTCGAATTCATGCAAACCACCGATTTTTTCATTTTTAAAGTATTTGTCAAAACGTGAATTTAGCTGTGATAAATGTTTTTCAAAAACTGATTTTATATTTTGAGAAAGCTCAGCTTCATTGGTGAGCAAGAACTGCTGCAGTAATGGAAAACAATTTTTGCCTCCGTCTTCATTCATTTTCCCCCTCTATAGTTCTAGGTTTTATACAAAAGCTTCAATTTATTCAACGCACTTTAAAATGTTAATATTTATCCTCTGTTTTGAGAGATTTGAAACATTCAGCTTTTCAAAAATATCACACAAGTAGATGAGCTTTATCAAAAAGTATATGTCGACGAATTTTGAATTTGTTTTATTTTCACATTTATCTTTATAAGATTTGCTGAAAAAGTTCCTCTAATATTGTTACAGTTATTGTAGGTATATCGAAGTTAAAACAATTTTTTTTCGATAAAGAAAATAATCGTATACGTGGGACAGATCTTAAAATTGAAATTGTATAAAAACCTGTTTTCAGCGGTAGATTATTTTAAAACTATTTTAATATAACAAGTGAGCTTTTACTGTCAAAAAACTTGTTTTTCTATTCGTCTGCAATCGTTTAAATGCCTTTCATGACAGACTCTGATACTATGCAACAGTTCCTTTCCTTTTTAAAACTTAGTGCGTTGTCATAAATATTTGAAATCGATTTTTAATACATATTGATGCAGTTTTAAATACTGCATGAAAACTCGTAATGAAATCATTTGGAGTTTCAAGGTCGATTTGCCAAATTTTGGGTTCGTATCGAGATTGAATATCACAAAAACGCACTTGCGAACTGAAAACTGCACTCGCATTAAGAAAAAGGTCGCTAACCTACAAATTTGGACGGGTACTGTTAATGTAAAAACAAATTATATTAATATACAATTAGCAATTAAGTTGAGGTCTTTGCATGCTCCTCGCTTTAAGATTCCGTGGAGCCTGACAGCTGTCAAACATCAAAATTTCCAAACGTTTTTAAATCGAAGTGAAACCTGTGCATGAAAACACTAAGGTAAACAAAACTGTAAGGGTCCTCAAATTGATTCTAAATCTATATGAAAATACCGTACTTACTATTTAGGAACGATTTACAACTGGATGGGATAAAATGGAATGATACACGTCATAACCCTTTCTTGTTTCTTGTGTGTCATTAAAGTCATTATCTTTCAGATTCACTATATAGGAAGGTTTAAGATTTAGTACTGGTTTAAATTAATATCTTCTAGTTGCTCAGTTATGTTTAGACAGGTTTTTGTAAAGTCACTGTTAATAAGTCGTCATTAAAAACTTATGAATTATTCTGATATTTCAGCGAATTGCTTGCTTTTCAAATGACTTTCATCTTGGAATGGGTTGCTAGAATGAATTTAGTTCCATTATTGTCGAAAGTACGTACTAAATTTGCCCTTTTCTTTATAAATTTGCGAAAATCCTTAGAACCATAGTATAAAATTTAGTTTTCATATTCTTACACTTTTCGGTTTGAAACTTTGGGTTGTCAAATTAGACCGGACTAGTGTTGGAGAATCTGGGCGTAAATGTGCATCGACAAGTATTGGAAATTTATACAAAATCAGGTGATCATTTACAACTCTTAAGTGCAGAAGAACAACTTAATAGAGCGAAATTTTGATAATAACCTTAAAATCTCAGGCATTTGTAGCTCTGACATCCTTGTGATATCTCGTAACAGACATTTTTTGTATATACAAAACATATTTAAGCATTTAACTGGTACGGTATCATTAGTATATTATTATCTTAATTAGAGTTGCATTAGTATGTTTTTAAAACTTATTTCGGATGGCCTAAACATGGTCATTAGTGGACTTAGAGAGGTCACTGGCTTGGACATAATGATGTGTTGAGGCTTTTTTAATTATGTTTTAGGAAGCCTTAAATTGTTAAGATAGTCGCTATTAAATTACCTTTTCGTTTATGTAAAGTGCGATTTTAGTTTTTACAATAAACTTAAAAAGGAAAATTGATTAGCTTAATTTTTATTAACCTATTATAAACTGATCGAAACAGCGTACCTACTTACTAAAAATTTTGTTCGAAATCTTTTAACGCTTTTATTGGCAACCTGAAATACAATAGTTTTGTGGATTTATTTTAGCTGTGCTTTAGCAGCAGCTTTAACAACCACGTATGGCATACTGCACTCCTCAACAAACTTCCCCTCAAACTATGTCCCTGGATGGGTAGCCTTCTTTCCAATCGGCGCATATGTGTCATGGTTACTGATAACTTATCTAGTTTACATCCTATCTATGCTGGTGTACCCCAACGTTCAGTTTTGGCACAAACCCTATTTCTTCTTCAAATTAATTACCTGCTATCTTCTACTACTAGCCCCATCCACAGTTATGGTGATGGTAGTACTGCCCACTCAAGTATTTATTTTTCCATATAAGATCCTACTCTAGATCTGAATAATACTTGCAGATTTATCCATCCCATAATTCTTAGACCAAAAACTTTGTTTAGTTCAATGCATTTAAAACCCAGTCATGGTCCTTGTCACGCAAAGAACCGAGTAGTACTTATTCCATCCAGATAAATGGCCAATCCTCACCAGGCGCGTCTCGTCCATAAGGTCATTTGGTCAATAACCCACCTAAATTTATTTTCAATGATCCACCTTAATAATAATTTATTTTTTATTACCAAAAAATATTTTTTTTTCCAAAAAAATATAAGTTCAATGCGAAAACTTACCAATAAAGAATTGACGAAGCCAATTTCTGTTGCTAAAACCGAACCTGCTCGGAAAGTACAAACAAAATTACTTCTTTCAGATTTCTCAATGAAGCAGACGGCGCCCCGTGAAGCGACGTTGCCACTATCACCCTTAATTTCGGCACCATGCAATGGAAATAAATTACCAAAAATTTAATATCACAAGAAATAATGGTATATTGGTATATTTTAATAATCCTGAGTCATCTGCTTTGACCTGTGGAATTTATGATTGTAGTTAAGTATTAACTCACAGTAATTTAGTAGTGTCTATTCATGTGCAAATATTCTACATAACTGAAACCCTGGCAACAGCCATTCTAAAAGTAGGTGGGGGACCATTTTGGCGGGTTATAAATAACTTGAGAATCCCTGACTGTATTAAAATGAAAATAATGGTATACTTGATTAGAAATAAATGGTTTAATTTAATTAAGTAAAATAATGTAAAACAGACAGATTCGACATTGTTTAGCTTTAATAATTTAAACATTTTTTTTTGCATTTTCGGGACTAAAGTATGTCCTTTAGTCCCTCCAAACAGGGACTAAGGTGGTTCATTTAATCCCTAGGGATTAAAGTGTATCCAATCAACGCATAATTAAAAATACTCACATATTTGACAAAATTTTATTTACTTTTTTATATTTAAATAAATGTTTACATTAGTACAATTTACAATATACATATAATCTATTTATTTCATACGCCACTACTTGATGTAGAAGTGCATGCGACAGAACGCACGAAACTGATGACACTGACAACTTGTTTATTTTTACCGTGGCTAAGTGACTTTTTTGTTTCAAAACAGACTACCACAGTAATCAAATGGTTCTTGTCAAATTACATTGTAACATTGTCAGGTGTTGTTAAATTTATATCTACCGGCTACCTAATTTTAGTAATAATTTAAATAAATTAAATTGAGTGGCTAAGCTAACCTGAAAGTGGCTGAGCAAACCTGAACAAACTCCACTCGTGGGATTAAATGGGGCACTTTAAGCCCATGATATATAATATACTATTAATTTTATTGCTAACCCACCAATAATGACGAATAAATAAGAAAATCTCTTGAGAACTGAAAGCAAAAATGATATAGGTTTACCTCCTCTTCGCCCATTTGACCAAGTACCAAACCCATATTTAACTTAACGGTATTAACTCTGGTACTTCCAAAAAGCCAAATTGCTTACTTATCCATCAAATGATCATCAATTTCGGCTATAATGATTGATTAATGGATTGATTGATTGACTGATCACTTTATGAAATAACGTGTATGTCATGTTTGCAATAAGTATGATTTGTACTTTTTGAACATATATTGCTTCTGCCAGTCTCGCGATAAACAAACTTGTTGTACTCCATATGAAACATAATTGATGCCTGCGTATGCGAATTAAAAGAATTGTGGGTATTATGAGGAAATGTAGGTTAAATTTGGTGCTTTGTAATTTGGGCAAATTTTTTATGACCGGAGATGACTTTGATGTCTTGATCGACTTTTTGTAGATGATTTATTTTGATAACGTGATTATAGTAGTTACTTAGTAGGTGGTGATATGAAATGTATTTTTAAAGGCCAGGTTGGGTTGGTCAGGTTATTTTGTTACTTATTCATAGGTAAGGAACATTGATCTTTAACAAGAGGATAGGACACCATTCATTCAGAATTATTAGCCCATTATTTTTTATGTATAGGACAAAGAACGAAGCGAGAGAAAACGCTAAAAGTCCGACATCGCGCGCTCTCTTTCCGAGTCGTCTGTATTCCACGGAGCAACCTTGTGAAAAGGCAGTACCTGTGGCACTGATGCACCGTTTTTCAAAGTTTATGGATAAACTCCTTTTAAGAAAAATCCAAAATCACTTAAAATAACCACACATACATAGTTATCATTCATGATAAAGGAAAGGATCACCCTTATATGGAATACCTCTTAATTTATCTAAAATCGCTCCGACCCGTTAATTTTATTTTTTTGAAACGCATTTTCTCAAGAAAAAAAATATACAGGGTGTATCTGAAAACTGCTACATGTACGAATTTTATTTTTTTAACTGAAACACCCCATACATTTTTACATTTTTGGATTTTACATACAATTATAAGCATTTTTTATGTAGCATATTAACCTGTTAAACATGTAACCTATCTTTAACTGTTTTCGAAATATTAACACCTTTAACTTTGAAGACACTTTTTATGTTACGTGTCCTGTATCAACCAGTTAACGTCAAGTAAATAATTAAATTGTCACTAAAAGGTGTAACTCATAAAATTTTCAATTTTATTGTGTTGTTGATACGTCCAAAATGCGGCTCGCTGAAGATGAAAGCATATAAATTTTGATTATGTTGGGTTGTGACGATTAAAGTAGGAGTCGTAGAGAAGTCCGAGACATGTTTAATGATAACACTCAAATTGCCCTCCTGTTAATCAATCGACAGTATCTAGGGTAGCAATGAAGTAGAGAACTTCTCTTAGTATTAAACATATTGTTAAAAGAGGCCGCTCGGGAGAAAAAAATTGGTACATAGTAGTAGCACTACAGGAAGATCCTCATTGCTCTAGCATTCAAATTGGATGTGATAATGTCAAGTCGTAACACAGTTTTTTAAACAAGAAATATTGCATCCTTATAAAGCGCAATTGGTCCAATAGTTATTGGAAAATGATCCTGACAGGGAGATCAATTTTGTGAATTAATGGCGGAGCTAATAGTTAATAGCGCAAGATTTGTCAAAAAAATTTGTTTTTTAGATTAAGCTACTTTTTATTTAAATTGTCAGATCAACAGAAAAAAACTATTGGTATTGGGCAAGGGAAAAAGGTTAATGTTTGGGCGAAAATTGTTGAAAACAGCGTAATCGGGCCATCTTTCTTCGATGAAAGTCTCAATGGAAAAAGATATCTAAATTTTCTCCAAAATGATCTAGTTCCAGCTCGGCCGACTCTGTTTCCAAATGACACCGATCCTGATTTACCAAGTTTGACCTTATGGTTTCAACAGGATGGTGCCCCTCGGCATTATTCTGCCCATATGAGGGAATACTGAAATATTATTTTTCCAGGGCAATGGATAGGCAGACGAGGGGCAGTAGAGTGGCCACCCAGATCGCCCGATCTAAATCTGAATCCGACTCGTTAGATACGCTTAAGGAGTCCATTCGACGAGTCATACGACAAATTTCTCCACAAGTGGTGCACAATGTACAACAATTTTTATATCGATTGGTCCACTGCAGAGCAGTTTCAACATGTTATAATATATTTCTTTCGATATTTTAGTGTTTGCTTTTTGCCTAATAAAGCTTATACTTTTTATTTTAAAAGGTAAACGTGTTAATATCCACCATTTAATTTCAACTTATTTATCATCTGCCGTGCTTGAGAAGTTGTTCGAAATGTTTCCCTTCAACTTCTGAACACTTTCACTTCTTCTAAATGAATTTCGTACCCGCTGTAACACTAATAAACAGGTGTCACTAATAAACAGGCAAATCGGATTCGGTCTTAAATATCATTGAAATTTGTAAGTGTAGTCGCCACCACTTTGTCTTATATAGAACCCCACAAGAAAAAGTCAAGGGGGTGAAATCCGGGGACCTAGTAGGCCAGTTGAGAAATAATCGTTAAAACTTCAAAATTCTCAACTGACTTAAGTAAAAATGACGCATTTCCATGGAAACGAATAATTCTGAAATGGGTGACTTGGTTTTTTGGTAAAATCAATTTAATTTGGGGGTGGGGGTTACTCTTCCACTCCAGCGGCTTGGACAACAACACAGGTCCTGGACTTCCCGGAACCATGAAAACGTCAAAATGCCGACTTTGAAACAAAATGACTCAATAGGACAATTTCATTGAGTAAATAAACCGAATACCTAATTAAATAATTAAGCCGGTTAAACAATTAGGCTGGGTTTTCCCTAAAAAGAACAATATGATCAGATTCCAACACATGAAATTGTAGGTTAAAGTTCACGCCCATTTAAAATATATAATAAAAATAGGAAAAATCTTCCCTACTCACCCTTTAGAGTCCCTAAAAAAGAATCATCTGTAAAAACAGGAGGGATAGACTTAGATTTTAATTTTCTACAAAAAAGGGGTAGCGGCTCAGAATGACATCGGACAACTCACAAGTCGTAAATGTCATAACGTCAAACAAGACGGTATGACCGATACTACTACCTTGAGTTCACGCTGTCGCGAATTCACGCGATTCATTTGAACTACTTGGAAACATAACAGTAACGAACGTTACACTACTAGATACACAATATACTATTTTTCTGTGGACCCTCGGAAAAACAACCGCAGACCCCAAGGGGTCCGCGAACCACAATTTGAGAACCAATGCTTTAGCCCATCGACGACCTGAATTTTTCCGTCTAAAAATATCGAAAAAAAAAACATATTAGGCATCCATCCACGTCTTTATGTAAATTAACCCGGACATTATTTTATCACAACAGTTCATCCCATTCAGACATGAAAAGCTTTAGACGATACGTGCTCAAAAAATGCACGAATTAGTGTCAAAACATGCTATAAATCCATATTAGAGGATGCGGCGGTTATACACAAAGTACCAACAAAATCCAATAAAAGGATATATAGAGACGAAAGCGCAATACAAAAGAATACAAAAAAAACCCTGGTGTTCCCTACCGCATAGAGTTTATAAAAAGGGACGTCTAAGCCGGACTGTGTGGCCCTTATTTACAGTTTTTATTTTATTTTTATTTGAGTGCATCATTTTAATCGGATCATTCGTATGCTTTTTACGTCATTTTAGAACAAGCTGCATTCTAATATAAATTTTACCTTTTCCATTTCTTTTAATATAATTGTGTTATGTAATGCATTAGAAATGATATATAGCCAGGGATTTTGATTAAATATTCCGCTTTAATGAATTGAGGCCATGCACTTCCGAAAGCAGCGTGCAGTGTTAAATTTTATGTATTTTTGATAGACTTTTACTATAATTTTTGATAAAAATTTTAATTTTAACACATTTGATATCGCCAAACTCTTTATTACTTCATCAGATCTTGAAAAAAGTAGGATTTTGCCCGAAATGATTAAATCAAAACTAATGCTAGACTCAAAATAAAATACTTTTTTTTTCGAAAAAAAGAATCAACTTCGCTAAAGGAAGAGCAGTAAAAAGTATGAAATAATATTTTTACGTATTTAAAACTGTGGTTAATGGTAAATCTAATTTAGTTCAATGTTAGGTAACTTGTACACCAAAGTTCTGAACTTTGAAGTAGGCGCAATTTTAAAGTATTATGGGAATCCTTAATGATAATACATTAATATATTATTGTTAAGCCTAATGGCCAGCCTAATTGCGTTGGACTTTTAGTTATTTGTACACAAAAGTTCTGAACTTTAAAGTAAGCTCAACTTCGAATTAATTGTTTATGAATTATTGTTACGGATCCTTATACTGTGAAATTATGCCGACTATAAAGTTCAGAACTTCGGTGTACAAGTTACCTAACTTTGAACAAAATTAAGTTTACCATTAACCACAGTTATAAGTACTTAAAAATATTATTTTATATTTTTTAGTGCTTTTTCGTTTGTGAGGTTGGTTAATTTTTTTGAAAAAAAAATATTTTTTTCTTTTAGGTTCACCTCTTCTCTCTCCCGCTTCATCTTATCGCCTCCTCTTTAAATTTGTAATGTCCATGTAATATTGGATGTTCAGACCTCAGTAACCCTGAAAATGACAGATAACATTTTCAAAAAATTTTCCACCCGCTCTTTTCGCCCCCCTCCCCCCCTTATATGAACTTAGCTTTTCTGACTACAATCAAACCCCGAGAATGACCCATTACTTAACATTTTGGGAGAAATTCTCAGCCGCTCCTTTTATTCTCCCTATCCCCCCACCCCCGGCTCTTTTCTTTGTTAGAAAAGATTTGATATTCTGACCTCGCTAGCTCCAAAATTGACAAATGTTAGTTAACATTTTTGAAGAAATTCCTAGTCACTCCTTTTTAGCACCCCCCCCCCCCCCCCCATCCTCCCGGTAAGTTTTTAAACATCTATTAGACCAAATTAATTTTTCTGACCTCAATAACCCCGAAAATTATACATTAGTTAACATTTTTGGAAAATTTCGCACACCTTTGTTTCTGAAGTTAAATTCCTCGTCCGATTGGTTGATGTGTTGCGAAGAGGAAAAAATAAATGGGATAGAGTATGTGACGCTAGGAAATGTGGATGTTTTTTGTGTTGCATAACAACCAGGGTTAAACTCAAGCTCAAGCTTTACGTTAACATGTAGATTGACACTTATTTTTGCTTATCTCCTGACGTCACTTGATGGCTGCTTTGTAAATTGTAATAAATTATACCGAGAATAATTTTTTTTAATTAAATAATATTTTTGGGTTTCTAATGACTTCCTTAAACGATTTATGCAATAAAAAAATAAATGCATATTCCTTATTACATGAAATATCACATTAAAAAATGTAGACTACAGAAATAGTCATGTGTAAGAGTATACATACTTTATATAAGTACTCGGATTCATATTGCATATATATTTAAATAGATTAATATATACAGATAATCTTTAAAACAGCTGCTAAATCTCCCAAAAACTGCACAGTTAATCTTTAAAATTAACAATGGCCTAAGCAAAGTACTCTCGCTTTTTATTAGGGTTTTTAAACGTTAAAGTGTGCGTATTTAAAGAGAGAATGTGTCCTTGGAATGAGAATGTGGGATTTAGTTCACCCCCTTCGACGTAACGCTAAATCGCTCTGTTGTGGTGGTATAAAAATGCTAATTCGCTACGCACGGCCTGTGTCTCGTTTAAAAATTGATGTATACACGGTGATTGTAGAAAACCAAGTGGCAATAAGAGTTGACTTAAATTTAAGTCAATTCTATGGTCGGGAAAAAAGTTTATGTGTGATTTGGATCCTAAACATATTATTTGTAAGAAGGCTAATCCATTGTGGAAAAACAATTCTTCGATTTTTTTTGGAAAACATTGACTTACATACTGAATTTTGTCGAAAAACATTCCGTTAAAGAGTAATTTATTTGAGGAAACATTTTTTCGAAAAGCTTCTATTTTTAAAAGACATTTTTTTAAGAGATGGTCGGTTGAAAATATAATGTTGCCGAAATTCATTATAAAATATCGTGGTTATGCCCAAGTCTAATTTGTTTAGAATATATTATTAGGGTCATTAAACTGTCTATTTTTTTGGTACAAGTATCAGGTTTCAACAGCGTAAAAAATGTTGATTATAGAAGACGAAGCCTTAAGAAGTTGTCATTAAGCAACATTGTAACTATATTTTTCGCACATTTTCCGAAAAAATATAAAAAACTGAAATCTATTATTTCGTGGCAAGTTGTTAAAAGTCTCATCTCAGTGATTGTCCACATTTTTTTTTGAATTGTATTACGAACTATAATTTTATTATAAACTATGCTATAGAGATATAGGTACCTAAAAATATTAAATTTTTTCCTGACGCATTGTTATATTTTGGTTCTTACTTTACTTCCTCAAGTCAGTAAAGCCTACTCAATATTTTAAATACTAACAATAAATACCGTTGCAGTTCTTTTTACGGTAATTGTCGTCTACTTCGGAAATAAACAACGTTACACAATAATGTGATTATGGCCAAGTGTAACTTGTTTAGAATATATTGTTGAGGTCATAAAACTGTGATTATTCTTATTGACACCTCCATACACATTTCTTTATATTTCAGTAATAACGGTTGTATGTAAAACTTTGTTTTATTTACAGAAATATTGTAAATCATAATTTTATTATAAACTATAGCTGAAAATAATTTTGTTTTATCTAAACGCGTTGGTATAGTTTGGTTCTCACTTTGGTAAAGCTCACTTCAGTGAAGGTCAATATTCATTTAGATAAAATCAACGAAGGAGAGATTTTTGATTAGTTTAACTTGTTTTAAGGAATTGTTAGGATCACAAGTTCTAACAAAGTTCATGAAAACATAAATAAATACAAAGGAAGGCAATGAGAAGACACAGTAAAAAAATCAAATCTGACGTATGAAGAGAGAAGAAGGGAGGAAAGCGTTACTATCAACATTAGCTAAAATATTTCTGTTATATTTTGTTATTCGAGATATCATCTCACATACCATCTGTCATCAGTGAGATTATGTTCAGAAAAGCCTTTTTTGTTTCTGACGTTAAGCATTCCAGTGTGAAGCAACACACACAGATCTTTATTAGAAGCATTATGCTATAACAATAATTGCTGTCATCAAATAATAGTTGTTATTATAAAGGCCAAAAGTATGACGTCAAAGCATCGACTAGCTATAGTAGCGGGGCAGTATACTTGAGGGGGCTTTACTAATTTTATCCATTAATGTCCCATACGAATGACCCAATCAATGTACTTACCTAAAATAAATGTACACTTCTGAACATCATTGGTGTAGGCCACTAAACAGAGGTGTAATTTGGCGCCACTTACAGTAATATAAATGTATCAAATAACTCACTGTCCCATTATTAAAGCGCCTGTAAGGAAACTCAAGAAGTAAAGTAAAGTAAAGTAAATTAAATGTTTGATTTAAAGAGAAAGGTATTGTGAAATATGAGTTAAAAGTAATAAAATAATAAAAAAATGATAATTTTGTAACTAGCTCGAGGATGTTGCAATGCCTTTACAGTGCTAGAATACTATTTTATTCGGTTTTCCCTATATTCGAAACATTTAGCTTTCATGCGATTATAAAATTAGGTATTTACATATGTGGATGTCATTTAAACCTTGGATCCTGTAACATTAAATGTCGACTCCATGATCGCAAACTATTCTTTCTGGTGGCTATCTCCACTCCAAAGGCTTGGACAGCAACACAGGCCCAGGACTTCTCCGAACCAACAAAACGTAAAAAATCTGATAATTTCGTTGAGTAAATAAACCGAATAATTTGCCGGTTAAATAATTAGGCACATGAAATTACAGGCTAGAATTCACGCCTAGTCAAGATATTTAATAAAAATAAGAAAAATCGTCCCTACCTACCCTTTAGAGTCCCTAATAAAGGATCATCTGTTCAAATAGGACAAATGAAACTAGATTTTAATTTCCTCAAAAAGGGGCCTTAGGTTCACTTAGCCTTTAGAATGACGCCGAACAAATGACCTACTCAAAAGTCATCAACGTCAGCTAAGACGGAATGACCGATACTTTTACCTTGAGTTCATGCCCTCGCGAATCCACGCGATTCATTTGAACTACTTAAAAATACACCAGTAACGAACGTTACAATGTAGTACAAAATATTTGACTTAGTTTTCCTTAGTTGATCCGATATCTCGCTTGTCAATGTTCTGCAGATGCTCTACCCCTCTTCTAGAGATATTATCACGGCTTTGTCTTAGAAAAACTAGCCTCTTCTTGAATCGACTATTATTCCCCACAAGGGCTTAATTATTGAAACTTGAAAATTAACACTCAAGAGAAAGCTACGTCAAAATGACGTGTATAAATTTGTGTAATTTTCCTTTGAGAATTGCTGACTCAATTTGAACAGTTGGGCCCCGAACAACAATAACCTAGGTTATTAATATTATGGAGAATCTTGACTGCACAAGTTTTTCATTTCTCTTTAGATACACTTGGTAGTGTGGTGGTATTAAGCTTGATGTTCACATGGAGTAAAATTATGAGAAAATAAAAAAATTAAAGAAACACTAGATAGAAGAAATGATGCAAGATATAAACTGAATTCTCGATAGTTTTAAGGGACTAGCAAATTATAATTATCTAGTATAAAAGACAACAAAATTGAAGTTTGAGTAAGCTGTAATAGAAACCCTCACTCTCATGAAGATAACAAAGAAAAAAAGGAAGATTATTAAATTGGTTGTGTTATTCTCTCTGTATATATATATAAAAGAAGAAACTGACTGACTGTCTGGCTGACTGACTGACTCACTAAATGACTAACAACGCACAACCCACACCGCTGGGTCTAGAAACTTGAAATTTTATACAGACGTTTTTTACATAACGTAGGTATTTACTAAGGAAGGATTTTTCAAAATTCCACCCCTAAGGGGATGAAACAGAGGTTCAAACTTTGTATGGAGAAAAAGTATTAGATGGCCCGATTAACTCGAAACCTTGTAGAAGTACTTTAAAAAATAACAGCCAGATTCTCCAACGCTGGTCCGGTCTAACTTCACAACCAAAAGTTTTAAACTGACAAGTGTAAGAATAAGACAACGAAGTTTTACACTATGCATTTATTTCTGAGCTTTTTAGCAAATTTGTAAAAAAAGGGCAATTTTAGTACGTACTTTCGACACTAGTAGAACGTCATTGCAGCAACTCGTTCCAAGATGAAGATCATTAGGAAACTACGCAAACCGCTGAAATATCAGAATAATTCATCATTCGTCATTTTTAATGACGACTTATAAACAATGATAGGACAAAAACCTGTCAAAACATAACTGATCAACTATAAGATCTTAATTTAAACCAGTACTATATCTTAAACCTTCTTAGTGAATCTGAACGAATATGTTTAAACACGTGTTCTAGAGTTTTTAATAAATCAACCCCTAAGGGGGTAAAATAGGGGTTCAAAATTTGTAACGGAGTAAAATTGTTATACCGCGGACGAAGTCGTAGGCGAAAGCTAGTCTTTTATGTTCTAAATAAATCTAAATGATTACTTGTTTTACCAGCTTCTTACCCATTACCCCCTTTTTATATTACTCTTGCGAAAAGCGATGAATAAAATTGTTATTTCACCTTCTCGTTTAATTTTTTTCACCATGCCACCCTTATGCAAATACATGCTCCAAATTATCCTAGGTCAACGTACTCAAACACTCGTCTATCCGCTAAAGCTCACCCATACCTCTTGTAACAATAAATACCAACCCCAAAAAATTATAACCACACCCTGATACCTATCATACCTTTTTCAAGTTGAAAAATATCATATCGGAATTAAAATCTATTCACGGTAACAAAACCTTTTAATCATTATATAACTTTGAATTAAAAATAAAAAAGTATCCCTTTGATAGTGTTCCTACTGAACTAACATTGCAGTGGCCTATGCTCAAAGTGGTAGGACAATATTACGACCCCTTCACGCGGTGTTTGTGTTTAGACGGGATCCCGAGCAGCCACCCCTTCGTTGAATTTTAAAATATAGGGTTTTGGTATATACGGGGTTGTTAAAAATTAGAGCAGCTGTAGTCAATGTTTGGTGTAAAGAATCTGGTTCTGCATACATAGATAGTATGGATATGTTTATTTCTGGAGCTAAAATGTATTTTACTTTTTACAATTGTGGCACTCGATGAAAATTAAATCAATTTTTATACGTAATATTCTATCTAATATGTTGTCTTAACAGAAACTCAACAAATTAATGACTCGAGTGATCACCCGATTATTGAAATCTCTCGAGTACCGATAACTCGATTATTTAAATTCATCGATTTTTCCAACACTAGCTTAAATCTTGAAGCAAATATTAAACAAAAAAACTAAGTCAAATATGTATGTTGTACTACATTGTAACGTTTGTTACTGTTATATTTTCAAGTAGTTCAAATGAATCGCGTGGATTCGCAAGAGCATGAACTCAAGGTCGTAGTATCGGTCATTCCTTCTTGACGGACGTTGATGACTTTTCAGTAGGTCACTTGTTCGATGTCTTTTTTGAATGGGATCAAGAAATTAAAAGATGTGTAAACAATATATTAGATTAGGTCGTATTTGAGTGGCATAAAAGGATTGGAAAACATTGGAATAGGAAAAATATTTCTAAGCAAGTAAAAAAAATGCAAGCAGCAGACATGTGCCCACTGAGATTATTTTCAAAGCGATGTCAACGATATTGAATGACTATGCAGTCGTCAAAAGAAATTTGACAGAGTTTTTGGCAATTCGATCTTAAAATTCAATGATAATTAATTCTTTGGTAGGGTTATATTTTTAAAAAGAAATACTATGAATAAAGTAATAATTTTTTACGAACGTCTATCAATAAAATTAAATAAAGAGGTAATGGATGAAACCATTGAAGTTGGTGTATGTCCCTATAAAATTTATAATAAATTTGGTTATATAACATTGTTCTTTTTAATAACTACTTTAAATATTTTCGTAATAAATTATCCTTTTGACATCACAATACTGCTTTTTATTTTCTATAAAGGCATTATAAATAATAAATGGTTATTTGAATAATAAACCGAGTTCTCACGGCAGTGCGCATTAAACTTTCTCCACAAATTGTGTTGAAGTTGTAAAGTACGGAATTTTGATAATTGGCCTTAGATGCATAATTTTTTGATGTTATAATATTTTGTGGAATGGAGTACCTATATTTCCTCTGGAAACTAAGAAAACTGTATTCCACATTTCGGAAATGCTTGGTTTAGAAGGTAAAATCTGAGGATGTCGAGTAATAATAAAAAAATCTGGGTATTCTAGCACAAATTCTTTAGCAAAGACGTTTTGCCTGTGGCATCTAAAAATGTTGGATATCTGAAAGTACATAGGGATTTTTTGATTATTGTAATGTATCTTCTGTGCTTCGCTTTAAATCGGTCCCACTAGAGAGCTGTGACTAGTCGTTTTAAAAGCCAAAGTGTGAATTTACAATAATAAATTTAGCAATCGTGCTAAATAAAAAGTGCGGGGCTTCTTTTACACTCTATTCGCTCAGGTTGGTTCGTAGATAAAGCTGTGCAAAATGCGAGTAATTCCCGTGGCATCACCGTTTTATTTCGTGGTTGGTACTATAGTAATATAAATAAAATAGACATATGACGACCCATAGACATTAGTTTGTATCCATTAACGGTTGCTGTGTAGTAACTCTGCGTACATTAATAACTCTTTTATTGAACTTACTTAGAAAATGAAGGTTCTACCCGCATCTAATGACGTAATATTGGCATACACAATATTTTTCTAAATATAGTTGCCCGTCCATCACGTAATGAGTTACTAAACATTTTGCTATAATCCGAATTTTTAAGAAAGACATCCTTTTACCCACTACATTGTTTTGTGCATCGGTTCTCGTACCCACGAATGGATATAATGCTTTCCCATGTAATTCGCTTCTGATATTATTATCCATTAAGTTTTTGTTCTAGCTCTTGTCTACGGATAGGTGTTGGCCAGCAAAGGACATTATTTTTCCTAAATAGTCGAAAGTATGTTTAATCTAGCACACACTGTGGAATTTCACAAACACAACAAAAACTTACCTATTTTGCAAAGGCTAAATTGATTTTAGATTTAATGTTTTGTTATTGTTTAGTTGAACAGTGTTTGTTAGGCGTCAATCAATGTTTGTGTTTTATTATGTTATTGCTTTGATTTATTTGTTTTCAAAATTACTCAATTTATTTGAACGTACTGTGAAAATTATTTTTGTATTAATGAGAAAAAAGTACTCAAATACTTACTTAATCCTATGCCTTTCTACCGTGAGGTGTAAGGCCACTTGAGTTGAGTTTATTATTTTCTCGTTTTACATTTCTCCCTCCGTAACTCTCTATTCTTCGTTTCTTCTTTTATTCCTTTCCATTTTATTTTTTTTCAGCCTATTTTATTCCCTCGTTCCATGTTTTTCTAGGTCTTCCCCTTGGAGTTTTTCCTAGTATTTTCGTTTCATACACTCTTCTTGTGAGTCTCTCATGAGACATGCGGCCTATATGTCCGAACCATCTTAGTTGGCCTTCCGTTTAGTTTGTCGATGATGGGCTCAATTCTTAGTTGCTGTCTAAACGTTTCAGTTCGTATTCTGTCGCTTCGTGTCTTGCCTTCTACCTTTCTCATAAATTTCATTTCCATTGCATTTACTCTTGATCTGTGTTTCTTTGTTATCGTCTATGATTTGCTACTATATAATATTGTTGGTCTAACTATTTTCTTTGCTACTTCAGTTTTTGTGTTCTTTTCAATTTCTCTTTTTCCAAATAATGTCGTTTTAATTGTGTTGAATATTTTTTCTGTTTTCTTCATCCTTTATTTATTTCCTTATCTAATTTCCCATTGTTCTCAATAATAGTTCTTAAGTACATATAGTCATTACCTTGTTCTATCTTTTGTGCATGCAACTTGCTTTGCTATTATATGTTATATTTTCTTTTGATATTACCATACTTCTGATCTGATTTATGTTTATTTTCATATTTATTTTGTTTAATTCGTGTTGAAGGATATTTAAGTTAAATTCAAGGGTTCTTCTGATCTGCCAGAATAGCCATATATCGGCGAACATGAGTTCTGTGATCTTAGTTTCTTCAATGTTAGTTTTTTAATCTTTTTCTTTGTTTCCTTTATTGCTTAATCAATGACGACTGAAGATAGCAACGGACTCAACACACACCCCTGCCTGACACCTATTTCTGTTTTGAACTCCTCAGATATTTCGTTGTTTGTTCTTACATAGGTCTTAACTTCCTTGTACATTGCTTTTACTACATCAATTGTTTCCATGTCCACTACTCTTTTTTCCAAAGTTTTCAGAATAGCTTCCCTTTTTATCCTATATAACGCTTTTTATAGATTTATGAAACAAATATGCATTTCTTTGTTTTTGCACAGTATTTTTTCACTAGCCTGTCAGATTGTAAATATTAGGTCTTGTGTGCATCTTTCCGCTCTAAAACCACATTGCGTGTCCTCTATTATGTTTTCTATCATAGTTTTGATTATTTTCTCCATAACTTTTGTTAATACCTTTCCTGGTCAACTTAAACCCATGACTTGTCAGGTTAGACTAAGTCTTAGCAATAGTGAATCTGAACGATATTTTTTTTGTTTTACCGCGTAGCTGAAGGATATATAGAAGCAACATAAACTTAATCAATTACTACGATCAGTACGTCAGCAACCCGCTGAAATTTGATAGGGATGTAGACAAAAAAATTTTTTTTTCAAAAAGAAATTAGTCATTTTCAAATGGGATCTATCCTAAGGACAAAAAGAATTCAATTGTCTTCAATACAATTGTCCTTCGTAAAATGATACACACACAGATCCAATCTAAAAGAAAATCACTTTTTAAACTTAAGAAAACACCGAACGGTAAAATTCTCTCTATCCAATCAGCTTGAAATAACACAAAGAAGCGCAAAGATGGACTCGGCTAGATTAAAAAAAGATTAGTTTCTACAATTCAAGCGATTCGCACAAAGGTTCACAAAGAAATAATTTTATTCGAAATAAATTGTTGATGTTATCGACTCTCAAAGTAGCAATTTCATGAAATGTCGCTTGAATAGTGCTCGCGTTACATTTTTGAGGGCTCTTCACTACACGACCAGTTTTACATCTGTCTATAGGAGGGTCTTATGAAAATTTGTTTGAAACTAATTTTTTTTATTCAGATTCTTGTTTATACCTAGGCCAATAAGGAACCTACTAAGGAATATGCATGTATTTTTTTTTATTTCATAAATCTTTTGAGGAAGTCATTATAAACCAAAATATCATGTTGAAGAAAATTGCTAGGATAATTTAATTAAATTGTTTTTTACTTCTCCGTATAATTTATAACAATTTAAAAAGCAACCATCTGCCCTCAGTGCCAAGTGGCGTCATGAGATAGGCAAAAATAAGTACCTAGCAATCTACATGTTAAAGTAAACCTTGACCTAAAGTTGGACAGGTTTGTTATGTAACACAAAACACATCTACATTTCCTAGCGTCACATACTATATCCGATTTATGTTTTCCTCTTCCCAACACAACCAATTAGATGAATTAGACAAAGAATTTAACTTTGGAAACAAAGGTGTGCGTTTAGACAAGTAGTAAGTGGAGAACAGCCTAATTTGCCCAGATGCCCAGACAATAATAATTATAATTGTTCTTTGTATTACGGTTTTTCTTTTATTCCGATGTAAATTTTCTTTTTATTAAACAATGAAATTATTAAAAAAACTACCCTATAAATATTGTATTGTGTCAATGTGTAAAATTACCACTGCAGGTGCCCAGAAAACCTCATTTTTCACTGGTCCAGAACAGCCGATTTTGAAAGGAAGTACGGAAGGACGTACATATGTACCTAGTGTAAAGTTAATCAAACATTTTCCATAAATACGTATCATTAAAGGTCAGTATCGTCAAATTTAAGTAAGCATGTTTTACTGTACGTTTATTTTTATGTTATAAATAATAAGTATTTGCAATTAAGTTTTAAAGAAAAATAAGCGACCATGCATCATACAAGCTAAGAACTTTCTGCAAATTATCCGATAGTCCTTGCCCAAATTTCATTCCGGTATCCGGTCATTATTAGACATTCCTCTTATGCAATTTAATATTTCTTAACCGCGAAATCTCCTAACCTCTGGAAAAAAGAATTAATACTGGAATTCACCATGTACGAGTCATTATAACACCTTTATTTACATGACATATGTGACGTCACAACGAACAGTATCAAGTTTTGAAGGTTTCGAATTTTGTATAATAAATTAGTAGTAGAAAACTTTTTTTGTTAATATAGTCCAAAATAAATGGATTATCATAAATTACCATTCACATTTAATTTATATAGAGAATACAAGAAAAGGATTTCAGTTTTATTTGGATTATGAGCATATTCAGGGCCGCCGAGGGCTATTTAGGGGCCTGGGGCAACAAATACTCCTGGGGCCCCAACCTATGTTGTAAAATTAGTTACGAAAAAAATAACGCTTGTCTTTTTGAACGGTATTTTTTAAAAAATTAAAAATAATGGAGTTTTTTGAGGGGTGAGGAGTAACTTTGGAATTTTAAATTAGATGATGTACTTTTGTTTATTAAATTCGAATCTACGTAAAAAACTACGTATTTGTACAACTTTTTTTTGATTTTTTCTTTTAGTTATGGAATTATTATGGTTAAATAAATTTTAATTGAATTTAAAAAATAAATAAATTTTGCCAATAAATTAAGTTCACTTATTTTAGAATTATTATTCGTTTCCACGGAAATGGGTTATTGTTACTTAGATCAGTTGAGAATTTTGACGTTTTATCGATTATTTCTCAATTTATTGCTCAATTAAATATGGAAGCGAATTTTAATGCGCAAGTCGATATGTTATTAATTTTGGGGGAGTACAAACAAAACTACAGAGAAGGAAACGGGTGGCCTTCTATGTCCCGGAAGTTGCCCCCCTCCCTTGACTTTTTCTTGTGGGGTTTTATAGAGAACAAAGTGATTGCGACTGCACCTACCAACCCAATTAAACTTTAGATGGTATGGCAGCCCGAATCTGCTTTGCCTGTTTATTAGTGACACCTGAAATATTACAGCGGGTACAAAATTCATTTATAAAAAGAGTGAGAAAGTGTTTGGAAGTTAAAGGGAAACATTTCGAACAACTTGTCAAGCATAATAGACGATAAATCAGTTGATATTAAATAGCAAGTATTTTTTTTTATTTCATACCCTAATAAGTCATAATTCCGTAACCAATAGAGCAAATAAAAAAAAAGTTGTACACATAGGTAGTTTTTTACGTATATTCGAATTTTATAAACAAAGGTACATTATCGCATTTAAAATTGCAAAGTTACCCCCACCCCTCAAAAAAGAGAGAGGGAGGAAATGTCAAAAATATATCATCTCATCTCCCTATTAACCCACCAACATTTCATATAATTTTTTTAACCGGTTTCGAGATAGCGCCTTGTAAAACTTTAAAAACACCCTATAGTATTGTTTAATATTTCTTTAAGAAGGACCAAGATGGAATCACATTAACTGCTGATTTTGTTTACACATGAAGTGGTAAATTTTCAACAGAACAAAAATCTTGAGACAATTTAAATATTGATTTCTTGACACTCTTGTTTCGCCAAAAACACTAACAAGTTAAAAAATCGTGTAATATGCAGTCCTTACCGTTAATACAAATACAGGTCACAACTATGGAATATGTTCTTTTATCTGGGACAGGCATTCAGGCCTAACATACTGTGGGCTTCTCAAGAGAAAGGAAATGTAGTCTATTGATAGGGGATTTAATGGATTTGAGGTTGGGTGGGGAACGGAAAACCTCTGCAGGCAATTTGTTCCATATTTTGGAGGTCCTAGGTATGAATGAGCAAGAGAGGTTGATTTTCTAGGTTCGTGTAGCTGGACAGTATTAGGGATGCATATGTGACGCGATAGACGTTGTTCTGTTAGGAACATTCAAGGGGGGATTATAGAGGTTACTTCTTTTAAGCACATCCGTGGAAATATCTGTAGAAAAGAGACAGATCCGCAACAGCACGGTAATGAGCGAGAGGATGATGTTTTTTTGAGTCACTTGATGAGTCTAATGGCTCTCTCTAGAATAGAATCAAGGATGTTGAATGTCGAAGATGATGCTGCAGGAACAGTATTTTAGGTTAGGCCTCATGTTGTATGTACTAAAAATCGTCTGAGTTTAGGAAGCTAATAGCTTCAGTCAGTACAGAAAAAAATAAGATCTTTAAGGTTCTCCGAGCGCGCACAATGACTTTTCATAATTTCAATACACACAATACCAAGCACCCCGACATAACTTTAAATACGATTGGGATTAATAATATGCAATTAAAATATACAGCAAGGCATATTCAAATCAAAATTTTTGTCTAGGTAGATGGCTAATAGAAAGCCATTGTAAGGTACATGAGGACTCCAGCGGATTATCTTATTCATTTTTGATTGACTGGACTATATAAAATTGTGTGTATTATGCAGACGATCTTTCGAATAACTGACGGATGACAGATGTGGGTTTTTATGATGTTATTGATTCTTATATGGTGTATGGGAAAGTGGAAAATGTGTTGTATTGGAATATGTTATGATTTTTTTTTTGTTAATATTAGAATTCCGTTAGTAGTCAGGATAGATAAGGAAGAGCGAATAGATAGTCGAAAAAACAAGCTCAAATTTTGATTTTTTTGCGGCTATCAAAACAAATATGTCGCTTTCATTAGGAAACTTTCTTGCTATATATATATATATATATATATATATATATATATATATATATATATATATATATATATATATATATATATATATATATATATATATATATATATATAATAAATGTAAATGCGAAGATTTACTTCTTCGCTAGTGCAGCGAAAAGGCCGTGAATGAAAAATAAAAATAATGAGGACTATCTTTGATTCTGGTCTGGGTGACCTCCTGCTATCGATTTCTGGGCCCTTACCCATCAGCGGGCAGGCTTACACCCAGGGTGGCTGAAGAACAGACCACGATTTGACCAGAATCAAAGAGAGTCCTTATATCCAAAATGATCGGAAAGGATGGGATGTTTACGACTTGACAGCAACGAGTAAGCATTGATAATGCCAAGTGAGACCTTGGCGAAACGTCTGCCAGATTCCAACAGGAATTCAACAAACGAACGGATGTACTCCCGGATCAATATTTCTTCACATTTCTCCATCCGTGAAAGTCTACGTTCAAACATATATATATATATATATATATATATATATATATATATATATATATATATATATATATATATATATATATATGAGTATATTATTTCGTTCTATTTTCTTTCTTATGTTTTTGTTAGTTTATCTTTTTTATGAAATAAAAAGTATTTTTTTTTGTTGGTGTTTTGGTAGTAAAGTAACATATCTAAAAGTAGTAAAATCACACCATTATGTGAGTAAATAACTACTACATAATACTCATACGTTTTCAGAAGGAATTTTATAATGTCCGGATTTTGTCCCGATTTTTTTATAAACTGGCTAGAAAATCTTTGATCCGGTAACCCTAACTGTATAGCATGATTTTGATTTGTTTTTTTTTTAATTAATTATTCATTACGTAGTTACCGTGGCATTCTTTTATGAAATTTTATTGTTAATAACGACTTTTTGAATTTTTTCCTTTTTAATTTCAATACTATTAAAATATTTAAGTGGTGTTGTCGCTTATCTAAGCCTACATTAAAATAATTTTATCGCTTGTTAGTCCCCATGATACGTTATAATTTTAATTATCTCCAAAAAACACCGACAGGTTACACAACCCATAATTTAAATTTCAAAACACTCAAATACCATAACGTCTAAATTTTAGAATAATTAACAAATCGAACCTGTATAATAATTCCGGCCATTTTAACTAAAAACCGGAAACGGGGGCCATGATGCGTTTTAAGATTTTTAGATTACGCTGCGGGCTCAACCCGGTGTTTTTCCTTCCAGCCAATAGGAAGGAGTTCCTGAACGGAAGTTGACGATTACATCGTTGGCTTTGCAATATTTCCGCTGCTCCTTTTAACCCTATTGTTTTAGTTTTAAATGTCTTGGTCGGCCGTGGAAGAAAGTCTGTTATAGTTTTCTTACTTTGAAATAGGTTTATGATTGGCCGAGTAGAACAACCGGCCAAAATAAGATTTTGGGGACTTTTGCGAACGATTAGGGTGTTTTTTAAAACATAAAGGGTTCAAGACCTGTACGTAAAATATTGTAAACACGTTTACTTCTTGTAGGAAGAAGCGCTCTTCCTCCCAGAGAACTGAACATGTTTTTTCAGAAGCATTCAGGGCCTAGATTCTCTCCCCATTTTTTACTAGTCAGCAAAGTCAGTAAATAATATAACTTTTGGGTAAAATAATATATGTTATTCACTGTAAGAAATGTCAAGTCTCTTTTACAACGCATGGTCAAAAATAACATAAAATATATAGGGTGTCAAAAAAGTCTGGAATATTGCAAATATGGGTATTTCAAAAACTACTAATTATATATTTTTCAAAACTGGCACGTCTATATAGTTTAAAACGGTCACACCTAACCTCCTAACCCTCCATTCCTTTAAATCCCGTGTCAATAGAGCACATTTCCCTTCCCTTCAGACACCCACGATACGTTAGTACTTATGCTTAAAGTCTACGTGGGTTATCTTGGATAAAAAAGGAGGAAATAATAAAATAAATTACTAAAACGTTCTTTTAAGAGAAATTTCTTGACTGTTATTTCAACTCGTGACTGCAGCAAATACGGGACTGATATTTTATGGTTAATTTGTTTTAAAAAATATAAAGAAAAAAACATTTAGTTTATAATCCGATTGGTGTTTTAATTTAAGCAGAATGATTCACTATTGGGGTAATCCCCCTTTTTATGCGGGGGGTGACATTGCCTAAAGGGAGATTCTTTGAAAGAAACTGAGTCAAAAAGTTCATATGTACATGGGCCACATATACTTTGTTTTAAATATATAAGGTGTTAAATTTAAATGCTTTTTACTTGTAAAACCGATGTGCAATTTACCTGTTTGGCAAAATTAAACCCGCAAGGCGCGTAATAAAATTGCATTATTTATCTTTTAAACGAAGTGAAAATTAAAGAAATATGAAGAAGTAAGTTCTGTTAATCATTTAACATGCTATTTGACTCAGATAAATTTTTTTAAAAATCAGCGGCGTACACGTTTTCATTAAAAATATTTTAGCATCTTCTAACATGCACGCCCCTGGTGGACCTGTTAAATTCTTTTCATAGTCAGAATTATGCTTAATTTCGGTATCTTTAAAACAGAGCATCTGCGGACCAATATTCATATAAACTTTTTGCCGTAGATTCTTTCGAAAAATCTTCCTTTAAGCGAAGGCACATGTTTTCTGAAACACCATGTATGTTCTACATATTCGAGCCTTTTTACTATGTCTGTATTTTCCACTGTGAAATTTTATATCTTCATATTTTATTTGACTAAAACACGGTCTTTAACGTTTATCCCCCCGAAATTCTTCATGCCAAACCAAACAAAAACACATAAAATTCAGGAAAAATTTCTGTATAAAATGTTAACATCACAAAACGGCAATTTTCAAAAGAATAAGCTACCGAAAGAATGTTTTTATTCCGCCTTTTGAACTCGTCATTGCTACAATAAAAATATCTGTTGCCTTTTAAAATATCTCATTTTTAAACAGTTTCTTGGGAGTTTTTAAATTATAAAAATGCCCGCCTGACATAGCTGAACATAAAACGCTAATTAAAAAAATATTTCCTGCCGATGAAAGTTCAAGGTTGAGAGAACTCTGGTCGGATCCGTGTGGTAAGTTAAAACTGATGTTCAGTTTTGAAAATAACAAAGTTTTCCTATTTTTTAATTAGTTTGTTGTTTTTTATTTGTTTTTTCAGAAGTTAATTTAAGGGGATAATTTAAAATATCAGCCTTGGGCAAGTTTTTCAATTTAATAATTTCTTCAGTCGGAAGAATCAGTTCTGATCTGTTGTTTTCCTTATGAATGTATTGAAAACATAACGAAACATATTGGTGAAATTGACCATTGGGAAACAAAGACGAGATACCGTTATTTACATTTTAGTTACATAACCTGGCCAACTAGTACCTATGTCCGCGGATGGGGACTAAAAGAGGACAAATGGACCAAATTTTGCAAGATTTTGCAAAATTACCTACGTAAAAATATCACTCCTAATAGAAGCTTTTACTTGTAAAATAAATAAGATTCAGATAATGAAAAATTAAATTTTTTATAAAGAGAGCTTAAATAAATACGAAAACGGTATTTCGCGTGACAGTAAACATACCTTGTTTATCACTTTCTACCTAAAGAACAAATATGAGATATGTTTTAAATTAAACCATAAGCCGAAGTACAAGAGTTCACTAAATAATTTAAATATTAAAACTAACGAGTTATATCACATTACTTTTCCAACTATTCTCTCCCACACCTTTAACCAGAGTACTAGTTTCTACATATTAAACAATAATAAAACTTATGGACATGTTTGTCAATATCTTTATTAAATGATGCAAGTATTTAATTATTCAAAATACTTCATATTCAAGGGCAAATTTTAAATAATACGAACATTTACTACTCAAAAGAATATGATATAAACTAAGCAATGGAATATAGATATTAAAATTCAAAAACTCCACCCCCATATTTCATACATTTTTCTAATTGCTTCCTTATATCTGAAGGAATTTCTGATTTCTTGCTGAGGTATTAAACGAACTGCCTGGGTAATTCTGCTTTTCAGCACGTCAATATTATTCGGTATATATTGGAGTGACATAAACAATTTGTTTTAAACGACCCCATAGAAACAACGTTAAGTTGGGGCTCCTTGGGCGCCACACAATTGGGCCATTTCTACCAATCCACATTCTTTTACCTCGCGAACTCAATGTGCTGCATAACCTTCTTGTTGAAAATACATTTTTTGGCGAAAATTTGATGGCAAATTTTCGGGTTCATCGCTGAAAAATGTATCCAGTATTTCCAAGTAAGATATTCTATTGCGAGTGTTATTAAAAAAATATGGGCCTATAATGTCATGGACAAATATCGCGCCCCACACGTTCACTTTTGTAAAATGTCTTTATCTCATTACTCTAAATTCGGGATTTTCCTGAGACCAGTACCTGACATGCTAAGATGCTACAGTTCCATTAATAGAAAATGTTCATTAATTAGAAAACATATTAAATTTATAAAAATGGATATTTCCCCTTAACATTTGGTCTCCCACCCATAAACAAAAATCTAGTCTTTTCGCTTCCTCGACCTCTTCCAATGTTTGGTCAAAGTGGGGTTTGTTCTTTTAAGATCATTTGAATATTAATTTTTTTCACAACTTCTAGAAGATGTTTAGGACGATATCTAAGGGACATCATAGAAGTTTCTCTAACAGATTGAAGAACTAAAACTGTGGCGGCATCGTTTTGGTCATACTTCTTCTTCCTCTTCTTGCGATTCAAAACCGCACCAGTTCTTTGGAACTTTTTTATTGTGATGTAAATTGTCATTTCAGTTATTGGGATTCCCACAAATTTCTCGCTAAATTGTTCCATGATGTAGCGGTATGATACATGGCGATCCCCATAACACTGGACTATAAAAATTATTTGTTCAGTAGATAGCATTTTGAGAAGTATTTTAAGTTAAAGAATTGCTTTGTTTAATTAATGGATTAAAGATTTGTCAAGGAGTAATTTTGTGTGTGTAACATTTCAGGCAGGTCCGAATATACATGTTTAGTGAAATATTAAGTTATTTTTGCTTTTTCTACAAGCACTTTATCCATAAATATTGAGAAATGGTGGCTCAGTGCCAAGTGTATGTAAAAATGGATTCTATTCATACGTGAGTGTCTTCACCGCTAGACTCGGTGGAAATCAGACGGCCCGGAAAGCCATAACGGTGGCGCGCGGAGACGGAGTTATAGGTCTCTCTCTCTCTCTCTCCCTCTCTCTTTGTCCTACACATGCACAATGGATCAAACCAACAGAAAGGCTATATATGTTAGAATAAACGGCTCCGTCTCCTCTTGCTTTGTATGCCACTGAAATCATAATTCAGTAAAACAATTTTTCTACAATATTTAGTAAAGTCTCGCTCCTACTACAATGTGAAATATCTAAAACGGACGTGCGAGCAAACAGGTTTAATATACGAGTAAATAAAAAATACCTTTTATAAAATTTAATGACTAACAGTAGCCAAGTGGCATTGTTAAGAACAGAATTTAAATACAACATTACAATACATTAATCGTTCAAGTATTAATTTCTGATTAACTCAGCTATTTTATCATGTAACTAGCCATAAAATAAAATAATTATATTGTTAGTAATAAATTTTTAACTACTTCGGTGAACTCTGTTATTAATGTTGTGATAAGACTTCTTTTTTCAATTATATTACATGCAAAGATAAGGAGTAATTTCGTTTATCTGGAAGCCACGACCCATATCTTTAGAACTGATTTTCTTCATTGCTGTAATTAAAATACAATAAAAATATAAAATTACCTTAGAATTAAAAGCAGTCGCGATTAACGATATTATTCCACAAACTAATGCTATAATATTATAAGGAAAGCGCCAGAAAATTCTTCTCAGTCTTTTATATTGGGTAACCTCATTGATTTACAAACAAATATATATTATATATATATATATATATATATATATATATATATATATATATATATATATATACTGGGTCTCCCAAAAGTCCAGCATAAAGTGACTATCAATTAAAGGAAAAAGATCTAGGAAAAATGCTTGGACCCGTAAATTTCTATTTTTAATTGTGCATTTTTTGACATAAAAAAATATTATACAGGGTGTCTCATAGAACAGTTGTCACGACACGACTGTGATAATTTTTTTAAATGAAATGCCGAATTTTTTATTAGGTTTTCAAATTCTACGAAAAATTCTAAATATTTTTTATGCAGGACTTACTATCCCCATTTTCAGCTGTTTCCAAGATATTGACATTTAAAGTTTATTTTTATTAAAGGTAATACTTTTAGTTCATATGGTATTTATTAGAACATGTTAAATAAATCAGGTATCTTACTGTCATCAACTGTCCTTAATTATGTCAATACTGACTTTGACTTAAGTAATTTGTCAATTACCTGAAAATGTTAATAGAAAAGCAGCGCATCGAAATGAAATGAAACCTTTACAAACCGTTGGATTCGTCGTAGGGGTACTATTGAGTGACCACCTAGGTCGCCGGATTTAACGCCGCTGGATTATTTTCTTTGGGAGTATTTAAAGGAAAGAGTGTACCGAAACAGACCTAACAACATTGAAGATCTCAAAGAAATCTCAAAGAAAGAATAAGGACAGAAACAAATAGAATACCTCCTGATTTTATAAGGAATGCAGTAAACGGATTTTACCATCGCGTAGGGGCATGTCAGGTAGAAGGCGGTGGACATTTCCAGCATTTGTTGCGCTTTTAGTATTTTCATTTTAGTAAAAAATAAAAATTTATTATGGATAATCTTTTAGTTTTACTTTTCAAATTAAATGTCAATATCTTGGAAACAGCTGAAAATGGGGATAGCAAGTCCTACATAAAAAATATTTAGAATTTTTCGTAGAATTTAAAAACCTAATAAAAAATTCGGCATTTCATTTAAAAAAATTGTCAAAGACGTGACAACTGTTCTATGAGACACCCTGTATAATAAATATGTATAAAATTTACGGGTCCAAGCATTTTTCCTAGATCTTTTTCCTTTAATTGATATTAATTTTATGCGGGACTTTTGGGAGACCCAGTATATATATATATATATATATATATATATATATATATATATATATATATATATATATATATATATATATATATATATATATATTAGTATTTACGTTATTTCAAGTAATCAGGAATTACCAACTTATTTATAATCCCGCGAACTATATGGTCCCCCACCTACTTTGTAAGAACGGCTGTTGCCAGGCTCTAATAAACCTTAATAACATTTTTCTTTAAAATTAATAGGAAAGCGAATAATTGACCAACCTCAAAATTACATGGTGTTTCCTATGTCCCGCCAGACGATGCATCACCCGGTACATATCGGTTAATATCAACTTTCATACAATGCAATATTTTAATGAAAGGGACCGACTGATGTCCTATGTCCCATTACTTTTGGACCACCCTGTCTGATATACATTTTCCCGGTTAACATGGGACAAGTATCCATTTTCAGAATTTTAGTTATCAGAAGAATAATATTATATTAAGTCATAATTAAACGAAATAAAGAAATAATATTTAATTAGCAACCCGAAATTTAAATTACTATATTCAAATACGAGACTACGTCGCGCGTCGGCGAGACGTCCTAATAACACTATTTCAGACTAATTCTAATTCAAATCAACTTAATAAAAATCCCTATAGTGACAACGTATTTCATGCCATTCTAAAGCCATTAGCTTTCATCGTATCACAGCTTCACTCGCTGAAACTCCGAATTTAACTGTTTTACTCGCAGTCGTGTTGTGCAGCTGGGATCACTTAATACCAACGAACGAAACTTAGGAAACTTTCGAAACTTTTCGGCAATGTCGTCCGACAAATTTTCGTTATTTTGTGTTTTAACGAGGACATAGGCGTATCGAAATAATGTTTTCTTAGAAATAATAATAAAGGCAGCATTGGTTTTTTTTTTATCTAAGACATCCCACGTAGGCTTCAAGCCTAAGTACTAACGTGCCGTGGGAATCTGAAGAGAAGGGAAATGTAATCTATTGACACATGATTTGAGGGATCGTAGGTTGAGACGGGAAGAGAAAACATCTGCAGGCAATTTGTTTCATAATCTGGAGACCGTAGGTATGAATGAGCGAGAGGGAAGTGGGATGTTCTAGGATTTTGTAGCTGGACAGTAAAGGGATGCATACGTAACGCGCCTCTTGTTGGGAACAGTCAAGGGGGAATAATAATAGTAACTGTTCTTCGGAGCTAAATCCGTGGAGGTAGCGGTAGAAAAGGGATAAATCCCCAACAGCGCGGCGATGAGCGAGAGAAGGCAGTTTTCTCGTGAGGGCCGGGTTATTGATAAGTCGAATGGCTCTCTTTTGGATAGAATCAAGAATGTTAAGTGTTGAAGGTGATGCCGCTCCTCAGATGTGGGAGCAGTACTCTAGATTAGGTCTTATTTGGGAAACATAGAGAGTGTATAGGTTGGAAGGGGAGAATTATTTTCTGGCTCGAAAGAGAAATCTACGCTTTTTAGCTGCCGATGTGGCTACTGAAGTAATGTGTTTGTACCAGCTAAGGTCATTTTCGAAATGTCGATGGGGTAAGCGTTGCCTGATTTTTTGCGTGGCAGAGAGCAAGATTGGGTTTGGGAGGCATTGAACTGAACAAGGTTCTTGGCACCCCAGTCCAAGATTAATTGAAGATCTGGGAAAGGGATAGGTACATAGATCTGCGTCTATTACCCAACTCTTGATTCGAAAGTTGTCTGGAAATATGAATATTGGAGTGAAGAGTACTATCGTCAAGGACAAAAAAGAATACATTTTATATACTTTAACACCCAAGTAAGCCCAAGCAAAAACAACTTACCTAAGGATGTCGGGCGGGTGTAAAGCGTGCGTGTACGCCATTACGGCTTACATTCCATACATTACGTTATCCTTTCAGGCACTAATCAAACACAACGGCCCAAACTAGCCAAAGATAGTATCCAAAGCCCAGAAGGAATATTTGTGGTGCTTTCCCCAAATCCAACAAAACTGTAACCTTACAGGGTTAGGGAAGAACCACCGACCACCGTCAACAGTTACACGCAAAAGAATCGAATGTGGCTCGATGCAGTCACAGCGAACCTTATATTCATTTTTTTGTGTTGTCCCCATTATATGATTGTACAAAAATACTTGATACCCCAAGCATCGATATCTACGGATATCAGCCCCTTAACGCGTCAGACGGTCGTGCATCAGAACCAGATGTAATAAAAAAATATTTTGCCCTGTTCCGCTGAAATTTCAACTCCATGCTGTCTGTTATGTAAAAATGAAACAATCGAATTTGTATCGATACCATCAGGATCGATCAAAATACACGTCGGTACAAAATCATCGCGCGCAATACTCGAGTAAGGTCGTACCGAATACACGAATTGCCTATCTAACCGTTTAAGCAAAAATGTCAAGCGATCCTCTACGCCTGCGCGATCACGTCAACCAAACTGGTCATTTAGTTAGAAAACTACAGATAACAAAAGTGTACTCGTCCTCGGGAAACAAAGATGGCACTACCTATTTCGAAATTAGAATTCAGGCAATAAAAACATTATAATTACTAATAAATACCCAATCAAACCGACTGTGACACCCTAATAGACATGAGCAAAACATGCACAGATGCGCCTTGCTTTGGCTTGATAAGGTTTGCTTATTCTGTCTTATTTTTATCAACATTTTATAAAGCTGAGTGCGATCTCTGTATAAAAGAAAATAGTCAGCATTCTGTACCCAAGAACACATTTTCAGCATATTAAACTGGGCAAGTAGACTATAACTATATTTTCCTATAATGAATTTCCGAATAATTAAAATTGCAAGAAATCACCTAACCAAAAATGTATTTCCAAGAAAATATGGATATTTTCGAAAGTTTTTTGGAGCTAAGTATTTTTCGAAAAGATCTTATTAAAAATTTGGTGCCGCAGATCCGTTTCTTTTAGTACTGTCTTGTATTGTAAAGCTACTTCTTTATTTAAATCCACATTTTAATTCCGTCACTATTTCTTTAGCACTGAATGTAATTTTGCTTCCAGCTTTTAACCTAATGTTTATTTAAACAGTTGAAAAGGTAACAATAATATTTAAAGCGCTTTAATTTGGGTAAGTATATGTTTTCACCTATGTCCACAATATAAAACGTCTTTAATAATAATGCATCTCCAAAATAGATAACAATAAATCATCCATCAGACCTAACAATTCAGCTTCTTAATACCTAAAAATAATAAATAATAAATGTTTATATAAACATTTGGTTCTTTCACAATTAGGTACCCATCTTGTTTAACAAAGACTTATTTTACCTACTTACTTCCCAAATATTATGTGACCCACATTTTTCATGCACATGGGTGATGTGTGCTGTATGTGATTGTTAAACACATGTCAAGTTAGTTAAAGATTTAGAATATTTGGTTCGGCGTGCGTAATCGTTATGTTGCGTAGGTACTTTCTACTTTCTTCTTATGGTGTTTGGTTTAGTTCTATTCCATTCGAGTTTATTTGATTTTATAAGACGAACATAGAGGAAAAATTAGTAATACATTTAGAAGTCCTGCAAAGTGAAAATGACCAATATTTGCTGGTTTTTAATGTATTGTCTGCGATTCTTGAAAAATTTTTAAAATAGGGAACAATATGCAAACTGCGAATAAAATTCTAATTTCAAATACCATAATTTTAAAAATTTGCGCATGTAGAAGCATCGTTTTCGTCGTATCTTTTCTTGGTCTTCTTTAAATCACTAACAGATCCAGTTTTTTTTTAATTTGATTACTAACTCATTTACAAACTTCTTAATAACGTAGCGATAAAAATTCTCGCCCTTTCTGGAATTTTGGATTATAAATATTCTTTATTCTAAAGACATCTTTATTATTTTGGCAAATACGTCACAATTATCAAAGGTGTAGTCAAATAAAAAAAGTGAAAATGTGATAAAAAATTTTGATTTTGAAAGCGTAATTTAGGAATTTGAAATTTTTACTTTTTTGTTAACCGTTTGCATTAAAATTTTAAAAAGGCAACTTTATTCTTCACCAAAACTCACGTTTTGTATTTTTTGCATACCCTGTACAAAAAACAAATTTTTGGTATCGTGAATCTTATTCTCAAAGCAAGCAAAAATTTTTATAAAGAATGACCTTTATTCATATCTTTCACTTTTTGGTTCATTTGTCATTCTGTCTGCTCCATCCTTGGACATACTGTATAACTATCTTGGCTCAAGAATAACAATTATTGTATTATCTCTAAGCTTTCAAAAATATCTTGGTTTAAGAAAAATAAATTGGTTCAAGATTGTTTTCCTGAACCGAACGATAAATTTTAAGAAAAATATATTTAGCGCAAAATTGGTACCGTATACCGTATTTAAAAGAAGTATTTTTACTGAATCGAAATAAGCAGTGGGCCGCGAGCTAAAGAAAAATGGGTCGTCAGGAGGGGAGAGGTTGGTTTGTATTATTTTATTCTCATTTGGTAAAAGTTTATTTATTTTATTTACCACAGTCAAGTCCCAGCAACCACAAGAAAGGTTTATATGGGACGCTCTTATTTGCTAACTTATATTGTTCTACATACTTATATAATAAATATATTGTCATACTACAAGATCATAGACAGTCACAATACATATACAATCACACCTCGTTCATGTGCCTAATACTTAATTTTTTTTACAATGTAAGTTTGGTTTTATACAATAAAATTACACAATATATTTATTGTTTTTATTTTTCCTTATAACAAACCTTATAGTCACCGTCTACTTCTTATAAAATTCTTTAAAGTTGCCTTGAAGCGATTAAGACCCAAGGACCTGAACTCAAGTAAAGTTAATACTTCTGTCAAGAATTTTCTTATCCCAAGAAAGGCGTATCTTGACTTAACAAAATATCACAAGAAAATGAAATATCCTTGCCATATTTTGCGGTTATTCAAATACACGATATATCTAAGTAAAGTAATTTATTCTTGATTATAGAATTCTTTTTTACGGGTACAATTTGCTTAGTTTCCAACGTTCAGACTCTCTAAGAAGGTTTAAGATTTAGTACTGGTTCAAATTAAGATCTTAAAGTTGATCAGTTATATTATGACAGGTTTTGTCCTGTCAAGTTAATGGTCGTCATTAAAAACGAATCATTCTTATATTTCAGCCATTTTCTTCGTTTCTTAATGATTTTCATCTTGGAACGAGTTGCTGTAATGAATTTAGTTCTATTATTGTCGAAAGTACGTACTAAAATTGCGCTTTTCGTTATAAATTTGCGAAAAAGCTCAGAAATAAATTAATAGTATAAAACTTGGTTAGCTTATTGTGACACTTGTCAGTTTAAAACTTTTGGTTGTCAAATTAGACCGGATTAGCGTTGGAAAATCTGGCTTCAAATGATTTTTGTTTTGGAACTTGAGGCTAAAATGAAATTAATCCCATTATTGTGACAACTACCTACTGGGTATTTTACTAATAAAATATATTTAATTTGTTTTAAAGTAAATTATAATTTTGTTCGCTGTAACAAAATTACACTGAACTTCGATGGGTATATTATAGGTATGTTAATTAAAGAATTTAAGTCCCAGATAATGAATATTTCATTTCATGAGGAAGGAAAATGGTTGTTTTATAATTTAAGAGGTGGTTTCGGTCTGTAATTAAAATATATCACCTCTTGGAAGCCGACAATTGGAATGAATTATTCGGTTGTTGAAAGAGATTAAAGATAAGGAAAGTATTTTGATTGATCGGACTGGAATTGGTGTTTGGGGAAAATTATTTTTAATTAGGTCTACTTTTTTAGGAATTCTTTTTTAACTAACTTGCGCTTGTGATTATATGGTATAATTCAAATATATTTTGTTTATAGCCCTATAATTGGGTGAATTAAGGGGTGGGTGCAAAAAAAAAAATCACGATTTTACATGTAGCCTCCGCCAGCAGGGTTTCCCTTTTGTACTTCCATATTTTTTACACACGGTATGTGACAATATCAATAATTTTTTAAGTGGTAACTAACTAGGGTGCAGACCGCCTAATCGGCTCCTGAAGGGCCTTTAAAGTCATCGCTGTCATTATCGAAAATGTCGTATTTCTAGACCCTGTAGTACTAAGAAAGATATCACACTCCGTCGGATCAACGAGGTGTACATATATCGTTGGTCGGATTGATGATCATGAACACACTGCCCTCCGTATATACATACATCCATACAAACTCCTATTTTCGTCTAGAAAATTTAACCTTTAACGATTTTTAAGACATTTCCACCGCAAAAAAAATTCAAAAAATCCTTTGTATACAATAAAGAATAGGTATGCACATTTTTTTTAATTGCATAAATCGTTGAAGGAAGTCATTACAAACCCAAAAAATTATTTTCAGGAAAATTACTAGGATAATTTAGCTAGAAAAAATGTTTACTTTTCGGTATAATTTATTACAATTTAAAAACAGCCATTTGTCCTTAATGAATAATGACGTCAGGAGATCAGCAAAAATAAGTGTCAATCTACATGTTAACGTAAAGCTTAACCTAAAGTCGAACAGGTTTGTTTTTCTCGGAAACAGTCAGAGCGGGAGCAATCAAATTTTCTGGGTTAATAAAGGAATAGTTCCACTAGCTTCGGTAAAAAATTCAGTTATACAGGATGTTTCGTTTCGGAGCTATTAAACGTCAAGCTCGAAATTTCCGCGATTTGAATTGAAATTGGGTTCATGTAGCAAAAGTGAATTAAATCGATGTAAATTTTTGGAGGTTGTAGAGAACCCGGAGCTTCAGAAGTCTATTGAAACTGCAAAAGATCGGAAAGTGGCAAGTAATTCTTTTGAATTTTTTTAGGTCGAAAAATGCCATTTTCAAATCCCTCTTTGGTATATACCTAATAACTCGAAAACAAAACGTCGGATCGAAAAACGCAATTATAAGTGAAAATCTCAAATACTTTCTTTTTGCAATATACTGACCTAAAGCAAAAATCACATTGATCTATTTAGAAATAACTGGATTTTTGACCTAAATATTTCACGGTTTTTAATTTTTTGTGGGGTCAAAGTGGTATAAATTAAAATCCCATATACGTCATCGAAAAGAGCTCGTCGAAATACGTAATATCCATATTTTTTGGTACATGAAATGTACATGAATTTGAGGAACCTTCTACTTCAAGTGCAGGGATATTTCATTGGATGGGTGACGCATTAAATGCCATTTTTACTGATTTTTCGGTGACCCTTAAACACTGGAATTCGCCATGTACTTATTATGAGTCATAAATTTACTTTTGATGACACAGCCAATGGGATCACGTTTTACAAGTCTCGAAATTCGCGCGAAAATTTGCACTAGAAAATTATTTTTCTTTTGTTAAAAATCAAAATAAATGGATAACAGCAAACGCCATAAACATTTAATTTTTGTAGAGTATCTTAAAAAAATAGCTTCGGGGCTCCGTAAGAGATTTTGTACCAAAAGGAAAACGTTGGCAACTGTCAACTGTTTGAAAAAAAAAACGAGATTAATAAGATTCCAAAAAAAAAAAAAAAAAAATATCGACAATTGGGAGCGTCAGCGTCAGGCGCCCGACTACAAATATTTTCTTCAGAGCGCTGCCAGAGCTTGGTGCGGCCCTGCCATTAGATCACCCTAATTCTCTAAATTTGAAACTTGTCTCTTTGAAAGGTGCCGTCCAGGGAATGGGCTTTCTGTATCACACCCTTTCCATGTCCCTGAATGTAAACCTATGCCTATACTTATTTAGCAACCCTCTAATTATCCTCCTGCATCTAACTTGAAGCGACACAGAGGAATGTTCGGCTATTTTTATTTGTTTTTTGCTAAAGCATACTCGAGGGCTTATTTGAATGTCCGAGAGCCTTTAATCTTTGCAGTACAAAATACCGCGGTTTGTCTTTCTAGTGAAAAATATGCCGCTGCAGGGGCACTTTGAGTACTTTCTCTTTACAGAATTCTAGTAGGTAGTGGACGGAGGAATTCTGTATAGGTTATCTATAGAAAGAAATTAACGGGTTTTAAATTAGTGGTACAGGGTGACTGCTCTAAATTTGTATTTACATTATTTAAAAAAAGGTTTGCTCCAATTATGTAAGTTGCGGTTGCGTGGTGTGGTACATTAATTTCGAATCAATTATAAATATCATTATTTACATTTTAGAACAATCAGGGATGCCCCGGTTTATAACCCGTCAAACGATATGGTCCCCCACCTACTTTTAGAAATCGGCTGTTGCCAGGCTTTCAGTAATGTAGAATATTTGCAAATTGCTAGACTCTACTAAAATAACGCAGTTACTGTGGGTTAATACTTATCTACAATCATAAATACCACAGGCTGAAGCATATGACTAACGATTAATAATAATTTATACCAATAGACCATTCTTTTTCGTAAAAATAATGTTTTGTAATTTATTTACATTGGATGGTGACGAAATTTAGAGTGAGAGTGGCAACGTCGATACAGGTGGAGTCGTCTAGTTCATTGATAAATTTAGGCGTAATTTTGTGTTTATACTTTCCAGGCAGGTCGGAATATACGTGTGTAGTGATTTTTTACGAGGTTTTTGGTTTTTCCTGATAGAACTTTATCTATCAACTTTGTGGAATGATGCGTTACTGCCAACTGTTTGGAAAAATGGATTCTTTTTTAACCCGCTTTTATTAGCTTGACTTGCAATATTGTAATGGAATCTTACAACTCACTTTTCACCCACTTCTAATAGTCCTATTGATTTGAAGCCTTGCAAACTTATGGAATTCTGGTAACAATACAATAATTTGTTTTCTTTTTGTAAATATAAGTACAGCATATCTTCGAAAGTTCTTACCATATGGAAACATTTTTATTATTTATTAATTTTACGAAAAAAAGTGTCTCTATTAAAAGCTCTGTATCCTGAGTAAATAGCATTGCCATTCAAAAATTTGATCTAGTATATACAGGGTGGCTCAAAAATGTAAAAGTCCTAGTCCACGTGAAGCTAAAAATACATAAAATCGTTATTTAATGGAAAACTGCCACTGCAAATCTACTAATTTTTTTATGTTATTTAATTAGGTTTGGAACATACAGGAGGTCCTAAAAATAAAATAATTTTTTTATTATCGCCTTTACAAAAAAAGTACATCTTCATAAAAAGTTCCTCATTATAAAAAAACACATGGTTATTCAAAAAATTTATCTAGGGGCATACAGGGTGGCTAAAAAATTTAAATTTAAATTGTGACTTAGCTTTTTGAGACCCTGTATCATTCCCTACATCAAGTTTTTGAATGACCATGCTCTTTCTTTACAATGTAGAACTTTTTATGCATTATGTATTCTATGATATTTTTGTGACCTCCTGTATGTTCCAAACCTAATTCACTAAAAAGCTAAAAAAACACGCTTTTATGAGTAGAGCAATAATGTTTAAAATAATTATTTTCCTTTTATAGCTGTAAAAGTTAACAGAAATCCGGGGTGTGCAGCGCGCGCATCAAGCGGAAAGTAAAGCAACTAACAAACTGCGACTCCCTTTACTCCGCACACATGCATACCCCCGTTTTCTGTTACCGTGTACAGTTATAAAACATTTAGTCTTTAAATAGGTTATTAAATTTAAAAGAGTACAGCGCACTTATATAGCGGTCTAGGCATAATAAACAAAATGTAATGTAGGTAAGTAACTACATTACATTTTACTTATTATGCCTAGACCGCTATATAATATGTAAGTGCGCTCCAAGCTTTTAAATTAAATTACCTGTTTAAAGACCTTTTGTAGCTGTACAAGTTAACAGAAAACGGGGGTTGCATGTGTGCGGAATAAAGGGAGGCGCAGTCTGTTAGTTGCTTTACTTTCCGCACGATGCGCTCACTGCACACCCCATCTCGCATTAAATGTTTTATTTCTTTACTATAACTATTTCAATTCATATCTTTTAGTGCTCCTTAGAAGTTTCTTCCTTCCTAGAGCAAATATTTAATTGGCATAAACTTCTATGTAAAATTGGGTTTGTAAATGTGTGTTTGCAACCCTGATGGCCACATGCTACACGATATATTTTTTAATTTAATTTAATCCTATCTAACCCTATCCACTTTAACGTTTTCTTTTTAAATTTGTTTGGCAAAATTGGATCCTCCTATCTTAGGAACACCGGACACATTAGGTATACTACTAAACACTGTTGAAAATAAATTCCGGCAATCCATTCTATACACTTTCATTTCCACCCTTTCATTTTTTAAATTAACGACTGTTAAATTGGTGTCATCAATTAATACTTTTTATGGTAAAGGTTACGATGCACTAGCTCTAATGTTGCAGGGCAGTTTATTTGAGGGGGTTTACTTATTTTAGTTCATTACATTAATGTCACATGCTAATGACCTATCAATTTACGTACCAAAAATAAATATGCACTTCTTAACACCATTGAGGCCAATAAACGTATCTAATTTGGCACCACTTACAGTAATATAAACGTATCAAATTCAATAACTAAAGCTGCTGTGAGTAAACTTAAAAAGTGCACATAATAAAACAACATTAAAAGTAAATTAAATGTTTCATTTAAAACAAAGAAGAGAAAGACATCGTAGAATATACACCAAATGAAAAAAATCCTTTAACTAGCTCTAGAAAGTTGCAACACCTTTACAACGCTAGGGCTCTATATTAAATCAGTTTTCCTCTAAATAATATGGCTATTATTAGCATTTGGCTTTTCTCAGCGAAGTACGTAGCATGTTGATGTTCTCCGTGGAACGCATTCCTTCACTGATCTACCTCAAGAGGCTTAAACAGAGGCGCACGTCCGGGGCTTCTTTCAAACTAACCAAATTTCATCATGACCAAAACACCAGAGGAGGAAACCTCGTAACGCCATTACTCAATGAAGTAAGTTCGTTACATAAATTAACAAGGTAATAAGGCAATTAGGCTTATTACAACAGGACCATCCGGGAGAATTCATCTATAAATAAAACAAAATCACCATAGTCGGGGAATCCGTTTAAAAATCATAAAAATCCATACCATAAAAAGTTTATCTTTTAAAGTCAGTGGAAAAGAAACTGAATTCTTACTTACATGAAAAGAAAGAAATTGAAAGCGCACGTCTTATTTAATAGTTTTTATTAATTCATAATAATATTGAATTGAGCTGTAATTCTACACCTACAATAAAGCAACTACTACCACTTAGAAATTAAATATCAGGGATTTATTATTGTTGAAAATAAAGCTTCAGTTAGCCAGCAGCACAAAACTACTTTTCCATAACCCAGTTGGTCTAACAATATGTTATTACATGCCGTCCACGTTTCAGCTCACCTGCATTGTCGGATCGTTTCATCTGGTATACGAGGGAGAGTTATTGCAGAGCTTGCAGGAAAGTTGGTTAAGGCAGGTATTGCAGGAACTTCCCTAGGCTCTACGAGTGGTGGGTGAGCAAGAAAAACAGTTTAAATTGCTGTCTAGACTTTTGAAATTTTGCTGGTTACGAAATATGATGGCTGGAAAGTGGCTCAATTCAGGTATATTGAGGCTTCCCAGATAAAGAGTTTCTTATATAGCGGTATTTGGAGAACATGATAGACCACGAACGAACTATACTAGTAAGCTGGGTAAGTACTTTGCTATGTTTGGATTTAAGTCAGCTTATTTCACTGGAGAAATATTGTGGAAATATAGAATGCTACAATGTTAAACAATGAAAGTGTACTTAAATCGTAGGTGGTTTAGTATACCTTTGTTTAACAAAATTGTGTAACATCCACAGGTCTTCAAAATGTTGGTTCGATGGAAGTCTGCCATTTGAGATACATTTTTTTTAATGGAAAAGCTGTTTATGCTTTATTGAAGTATAATTGCTATTATACTTTGGATGTGAAAAGAAGTGAGATGCAATAAACTGATGACTGTTGGAATAATCTGATGTTGATATAGATTCATATGTGACGCGTTGCTTGTTGTTTGTTGGTAGCCAACGAAGGAAGAACGGAGGATTTTTTTTCTATGTAGCATCCACGGAAAAATCTACAGAAGAGAGGCAGATCACCCATAGACTGTTGTTGAGCGTGGAAGGGATTTCTAGACTGACTGATGAGTTGACGCTTTTTTTTCAATGAACAAAATCAAAGAAGCTTAGTGGTGAAGGTGTGAGAACAATCTCCTGGGTTAAATCTTCTATGGAAGACTTAGAGAGTATACAGATTGTGAGAGAAAAAGTTGAATTCCTTATTTTGTAAGGCAATAAATTCTTATCAGTGAACCTGACTAGATATTAAAGGTGTTAATGCAGACAAGCTATTTAGTGTAATAGGCTCTTTTACATAAACTTCATAATTTGAATACTAATATTTTAAATTAAGTAATAGTATGTGCTTTGCAATAATTAAAATAATCCTGAAACATTCCACAGTTTTGTAATCGATAAATAGTTAGTATAAATTAATAAAATAAATACAAAGAAGAATCTAGTCTGAAAAAATATATAATTTGTAAAAAGTAGTTATTGATACCTGACCCTGCGAAAACTAGATGATGACTCAACCATACGCGTCATGTATTTAGAGCTGAATGCGATATACCCAAGATAATTTGTCCGGTAAACCAGTGACTGAAGGTATGTAATTTGCCTCTTTTATTGTATGGATAGTAAACAATTAAAAACGTTAAAAGCTACTATATCGGCATCATGAGAATATGCGCCACGCCCATTTGTTTATTTTGATAATACGGTTTGTGTCGATTAAAATCCGTGATTAAATTTAATCTTTGTCTGTGAATCTTTACTGTGCTTTTGAGTTGTATTTACACGAAAAATTTGACCTTAAAATGTTTGCATGTTACCCAGGTTATAACAAAAGAAAGATTATAGAAGATACTGGTCTAAAATGTGGCAGGTTCTCCCCTCCATACGACATTTTTTGGGAAATGCCGATTGATGCTAACTTAAATTGTCAACAATTTCTCGAAAACTAGACATATGAACAGATTAATATTTACAAGGTAAGTTAAGGCCTACTAGCACTATAGCTTGTATCCAGAGTTGTTCACTTGCAAGCCGTTTCAGTTTTTTACAAATTTGGCTGCTAACTTAAATTGTTACCAATTTCTCGAAAACTAGGCATATAAACAGAGTAATATTTACAGGGTGAGTTAAGGCCTACTAGCACTATAGTTTGTATCCAGAGTTGTTCACTTGCAAGCCGTTTCAGTTTTTTACTTTGGCTGCTAACTTAAATTGTTACCCATTTCTCGAAAACTAGACATATAAACAGATTACTATTTATAGGGTAAGTTAAGGCCTACTAGCACTATAGTTTGTATACAGAGTTGTTCACTTGCAAGCCGTTTCAGATTTTTACTTTGCCTGCTAACTTCAATTGTTACCAATTTCTCGAAAACTAGACACATAAACAGATTAATATTTACAGGGTAAGTTAAGGCCTACTAGCATTATAGTTTGTATCCAGAGTTGTTCACTTGCAAGCCGTTTCAGTTATTTACAAATTTGGCTGCTAACTTAAATTGTTACCAATTTCTCGAAAACCAGACATATAAACAGATTAATATTTACAGGGTAAGTTAAGGCTTACTAGCACTATAGTTTGTATCCAGAGTTGTTCACTTGCAAGCCGTTTCAGTTTTTTACAAATTTGGCTGCTAACTTAAATTGTTACCAATTTCTCGAAAACTAGACATATAAACAGATTAATATTTGCAGGGTAAGTTAAGGCCTACCAGCACTATAGTTTGTATCCAGAGTTGTTCACTTGCAAGCCGTTTCAGTTTTTTACAAATTTGGCTGCTAACTTAAATTGTTACCAATTTCTCGAAAACTAGACATATAAACAGATTAATATTTGCAGGGTAAGTTAAGGCCTACCAGCACTATAGTTTGTATCCAGAGTTGTTCACTTGCAAGCCGTTTCAGTTTTTTACAAATTTGGCTGCTAACTTAAATTGTTACCAATTTCTCGAAAACTAGACATATAAACAGATTACTATTTATAGGGTAAGTTAAGGCCTACCAGCACTATAGTTTGTATCCAGAGTTGTTCACTTGCAAGCCGTTTCAGTTTTTTACTTTGCCTGCTAATTTAAATTGTTACCAATTTCTCGAAAACTAGACACATAAACAGATTAATATTTACAGGGTAACTAGACATATAAGCCGTTTCAGTTTTTTACAAATTTGGCTGCTAACTTAAATTGTTACCAATTTCTCGAAATCTAGACATATAAACAGATTAATATTTGCAGGGTAAGTTAAGGCCTACCAGCACTATAGTTTGTATCCAGGGTTGTTTCAGTTTTTTACAATTTTGGCTGCTAACTTAAATTGTTACCAATTTCTCGAAAACTAGACATATAAACAGATTAATATTTACAAGGTAAGCTAAGGCCTACTACCACTATAGTTTGTATCCAGAGTTGTTCACTTGCAAGCCGTTTCAGTTTTTTACAAATTTGGCTACTAACTTAAATTGTTACCAATTTCTCGAAAACTAGACATATAAACAGATTAATATTTACAGGGCAAGTTAAGGCCTACTAGCACTATAGTTTGTATCCAGAGTTGTTCACTTGTAAGCCGTTTCAGTTTTTTACAAATTTGGCCGCTAACTTAAATTGTTACCAATTTCTCGAAAACTAGACATATAAACACATTAATATTTGCAGGGTAAGTTAAGGCCTACTACCACTATAGTTTGTATCCAGAGTTGTTCACTTGCAAGCCGTTTCAGTTTTTTACAAATTTGGCTGCTAACTTAAATTGTTACCAATTTCTCGAAAACTAGACATATGAACAGATTAATATTTACAGGGTAAGTTAAGGCCTACTAGCACTATAGTTTGTATCCAGAGTAGTAAGTAGGCATCAAAGCAGCAATTATTGAATTGCTCCTTTTAAAAGCAACATAAGTCGACTATTTTGCATTTTTGACTTTTTACTATAAAACGTATTTTTAAGGATAGACACGTCTTGGTTGCAAGAGCGACACCTGTCAGATTTCTCCTTACACAAATAGGTGTAACGCGATTCCCAACGTTCGTGTCAAAAACATCGGAAGTCGATCACTTATGTAGTTGATGCAAATAATCCAGATGCCTTTGGATTTGGAGGAGAGTTGTCAAAGAGCATTTGCTTAGCCTGTTTTACGTTTGTAACCACGGGTTACTTTTAATACCTTCTCATTTTGGCGGCTTAATACGAAGATGGGTGAATTTGTGACCTCATCAATTTACGTCACTCACCGTACCACTGCTTAAACTGCTTGCGAGGATGGTAACGTGTGGTTAGCTCAGTTGACAGTTCATGAAATTGGGCACTCAAAACGGAAAATATTAATAATAACAGAATAATTTGAAAAATTAAGTGTCACTATATTCTTTAATCCATGCGCGTCTTCTTAAATAGACATTCTATATATATATATATATATATATATATATATATATATATATATATATATATATATATATAGAGTTTTTCATTTGTAATGTCCATACAAAACATCAGTACCATAAATACACGGCTTTCGAAACAACTATCAATAATTACTATTATCACACAAATAAGATTTTTCATTGGTAATTGTAGAGTCATTTTTAAAATGTGCAAGCCAAAAAACAAGAAAATATCATTTTTAATAATGAGGTTATCATTACTTCAACAAATAAACGTACCACCACTAACCAAACAAATTTTCGCGGCGTGGCGTAATCGCGTTGACAGTTACCCCCTACTTCGCTTAATATACGTTACCCACAGCTTACCACAGAGTATGTTGTGATTACACGCGTAAAATAGTTTAGCGTCTAGCCGGTACCGAGAATATCTATCCCGAAGGTAAAAAGCTGAATCATTCAAATGCGTTAGCGTTACCTGTATACAGTTTGCTCAGGTTTGCTGGGATTTGTTCGGGTTTTACCCACTTTTACTTAGTCTTTTTTTATATTGCATTGTTTTGGTAGTGCGATTGATTATTTGTTTCGTAATTTATGAATAGTCACTAACGACTCATCAAATCAACAATCGTTCAGCAAAATTCGGGATAAAGATTCTCGGTACCGGCTAGACGCTAGTGTAAAACAGGCTTTTGTTTCGCCTCTAATGTCAATCGCCATTTTTCGTTTGTGTTGAAGGATTAATACATGCTCGATAGATTGAAGTTGAACGGCCAGATTCTCCAAAGCTAGACTGGTCTAATTTGACACCAAAAGTTTTAAACGGACAAGTATAAGAATAAGACAACTAAGTTCCATCCTATGAATTTATATCTGAATTTTTCGCAAATTCACAAGGAAAATGGCAATTTTAGTACGTACTTTGCACAACATTAGAACTAAATTCATTTTAGCAACATGTTCCAAAATGAAAATCATTTAGAAACCAAGTAAAAAAAAGTTTTTAATGACCACCTATTAACAATGACAGGACGAAAACCTGTCTAATCCTGATCAACTAGAAGATCCTAATTTAAACCAGTACTAAATCTGGAACCTTTTTGGTGAATCTGAACGGAAAAAATAATACTGAAATACTGAACCCCGAAAACAAAAAGAAAATCTAATCCTGAAACTTACAGGAGCATTATTAAGTAGGTTCAAAGCAGTGTTCTTAATAAGCATATATCATTTTATGAAAATATAACATTACATTGGCCAATAACGACCAACAACGGGTTGAGAGAAGGGCCTGAAAGCGAAGGTGACTCTGATTATTCAGATTTTATTTATAGAAGTTTAAAACCCTATTTATTTGTTGTCTGTGCAAAAACATTAGTCAGAATTTTTTAGTAATATTTTTTTAATAATAAGCCTGTTCGTTCTGTCGACATAAAATCATGACTCAACTGTCCAGGAAGATCACTATGACAATAAAAACAACAATGATGATAATATACAGCTCATTTAAAAAGCTTTACGTCTGTCCATCGTAATTCAGTTGGCTTCTTCTAATTCAAGTATTTTTGTGATACTTTCTCTTTACTAACCCACTTCTTGAATTTGTCGGATCCTAAATTATTTAATTCGACAGACGATAATAGAAACAAAATATTATTTTTCAGCACAACAACGAAACAGTAAATCAATCCATACACAAAAGTATATGAAATCGCAGCAAGCGGCAAAAATGGATTAGTTCATGACCTCAGCCCTCATAATTGCTGGGGTACTGACATTAAAACTTAAGTTGTGTGAGAAAACTGAGAAGGCAAAGCTATCGATTTAGAACTATAATTAGCTGTGGATAGTTTTAGCTTTGATTAATAATTTCGAACTTGGACAGCTTTTCAGTTAAGTAAATCCATAATTATAATTTTGGAAGTATATTTGCGATAAACAACTCCTTGAACCACATATTACACATTGTGTTCTATTTATTATTTACCGTAATGGTCATTAAAATGTAACCTACTTTCCCCTCAGGATCCTCTCGTTACATCTTTTACCAGGTACCTAATCTAGACGTTGTGACCTAGGCACGGCAGCTCTGATTAGTCGCTCTTAGCACAAGTGCGATCATGCATTGCATGTTAGCCCTTGTTCGTTACTCTCCACATAGCGTCAATAAGATCGAACGAAATCCAGGAACCTTGATCCATTAAAAGATGTTAATTGGACGCCAGACTGTGACAAATTTGATCAAGTGGATCAAAGTCCCTAGATTGACCCAGATTAAAGCTGTTTCCTTCTCACTGTGATCATATTGATCACCTATAGGTCCTGAGTACTGTCAGCGTACTACGTAACAATATTGTACGATGGACACCACATATATTGTCCTATCGGGACACTCCACTTATAAATTGACCAGCGGTCACTAAAAAAGGTCAATCTGCAATCTAGCAGACTGGATTGGATTTAAATAATAACAAAAAACAAGCGAGATTATTGGCTTTTACAAAGATTATTGTCTTTGACAAAATAACGAATCCGATACATTACATACATTACTCCAAATTTTCGCCTGCGGCGCATTTTTAAAGTTATACGGCTTTTGGGCTTGGCACCCAAAAAAAAATTGCGCCATTTGCCTGAAGCACTAGATTTATATTATATTCGAAAGTTGGCAACCCTATCTAGTCAGTCCCCCACCCGAATACAATTTCTGGGTGCGCCACTGGGGAGCATAATTGAGAAATAGCGTCACTTTTATTTGCCGTTCTTAAAATTTCATTGGCTTTCACACAATGCTATCATAGAATAAAGTTTTACGGCACAACCATTATAAAAGTGCACAAAAGAGAAAGAATCATTAAACAAAATTCTAATTGAATTAAATTTAATTAAAGCGAACTAAAGCACTAACGCAATACGAAAAAAAAACAGAATTTAGCTATAGTTCTACCCATTTACATCATATTTGCGCTTTCGGAATAAAACACTCAAACCATTTGTTTACAGCAAACGGTTTTGCTCGTTTTACCTTTTCCAACGAATTGCAATGGTCATTCAAAGTAAACTACAATTGTTCGCTTTTTCTGTTTAAATATATTTGCCTTTAACCTGGGTACGTATAGAAGCGGCATTAATTACTCTCGTTCGGGGTTCTTTTTTTAATGCCGAACATCAGCAGCCAATGTGCTTGTAAAATTCGTTTTCTGATTACTTATTCATCTGATTACTTATTCACGAATTCGAACAATGTGGAGGCACGTATTATATAGATTTCAAGTTTATAGCTTACCCCCTACTTTTAAAACCGAATAAACTAGAGCTTAAAAACGAGAACCGATTGGGTAAAGCTCGGAGCTGATTTTAAATTAAATTCATATATTAATATACATATAGTAAGAATCAAACAAGAAAAACCCACGAGCGTCATAGGCATGCGTGCTCTGTCTCGATTTAGAATATTTCAGGCTTAATTGCTGGAAATTGATATACCAGTGGCGTGGTAGCTTTAAACAAGACTTTTTTAAATAAATAAACCGAATAAACGAGAACCGATTGGTTAAAGCTCCGAGCTGATTTTAAATTAAATTCGTAGATTAAAATACATATAGTAAGAATCAAACAAGAAAAACCCACGAGCGTCATAGGCATGAAGACATCACGCGTGCTCTGCCTCGTTTTAGAATATTCCCGGCTTAATTGCTGTAAATATATATTCCAGTGGCGTAGTACCTTTAAACACGACTTTTTCAAATAAATAATTACTGGCTCAAAAAATAATTTCAAAAATGAAAACTAATGATTCAATGATTTTGTGGATTTCTTTTTTATTACGGTGATTTTTAAAAAATTTAAATACATTGCTTACAATTTGCTTATCAGTAGCATTTCCCTGTAGGTATTTATAGTAGAAGGCTAAAGAAAATATAATTTTCTTTACAACCAACAACAATTTTTAAATACAAATTAAAGCTGTTTTATGTATTACTAAAATATTCCTTTTTTGGTATGTCAAAAATTAATGGGTAACAAAATGACATTAAAAAGATATAATGATAATATTTAAATTATAATTTGATATTTGTCTTTAACTAACTTACTGGACTTGCTGTTTGGGAAGTAGATGACTCAGAAAAAAAAACTGTTTTCTTGATACCCCTACAAAAAATATTAAATTCTACAATAATAGTTTTAAAATGTACTTGTTTTTAGTATTTCAATTTCGACTTACTATAACTACTGTGCTTGCTACACATACAGGAATATCCTATAATAAAATAGCATGTTATGATTCCTAAAAAATGTAAATTAATTTGCACCTCCACCACGACACGATAAAGCAGAAATATCTTTTGCTAAAAGTATTATCCCTATTAACCAAACAATTATACCTGATTAAATGCTTCAATGTTGCAATAATAGGCCCAGTTCTACAAAAGAACAAGACAAATTAGGACAATTTTAACAAAACCTTAACACAAAACTTTATTCTAAGCTAACCTTTAACCTATAAACTACTTTGGATCATTATAAGAAAACTGAACATTGACAAACTAGAGTCGTTAATGCCATATTATGTTTTTTTTTTGTCCAAAAACGTTAAAACTAGGCTTATTTTTTACTAAAATTTTTTGTTATGTTTAGTACCCAAGACTTTTTGCTCCATTACAACTCTGAGATCCACCTCGACTCTCTTCTGGACTAGAGACACAATAATTGTGATCCATATTCTAAAAAGTGTTTATTCTTTATGAAATTTTATTAATTTTTGAACAAACTGACAACTTACCCAAAACAGGATAAATTATGTATAAAAAATAGTCCACAGACAAAAAAATTAGTCAAGTCTAATAGTACAAAGTCAATTAAAATAGTCAAAAGCACTTTAAAACAGAAGAAAAACGACTGAAAAATACCAAAAATATGGGAAATCACAGGAAAATAAAGGGTATATTTGGGAATGTCCAATCCTAGGCGATAAACGTCAATCAGCTGATGCTGGTAATTTTATTATTTCAAGATGGCGGATAATTCCGTTGTCAACACAAAAGTGTTATATTAGACAGGATATATCTATACTTGATTCGAAATCAATGGTTTGGACCGAAGACAAAGACTAAACCGGGTGAATATACATAATGCATAAAGTCCAAATAAACCTGAAATATTTTTTTTTGTAATATCTAGAAAAAAAATTATATTTATGGTAATTGTTTGTATCTATTTATTTTGATTTTTATTAACAAAAAATTAGATTTTCTATTAAAGATTTCAAAACTCGTAAAACTCTACGCTATGGGTTGTGACGTTACATGTAAATAAAAGTGATATGGCTGTTGTACTGTAAATTCGAGTGTTATTTTCTTGTTTATTTATTTTTTTTATCTTCTGACAGCCCACGAAGGCCGAGTCTAAGTACTATGTACCGTGGGTGTACTGGGGAATCGACTCACACATCCATAGCTGGAAACATCCATAGGGATTTCACGAGCCCTTTAAGAGGATGTGTGGGGTGGTATCACCTCGGTCGAGGAAGAATTCCTCTACCACCTTCCAGTAGATTAGAAGCTATGGTGGATAAGAAACATTACATTTGTTCAAAAGGACTGTTAAAAAATGACCAGAATGGCAATCGTATAATTTGCATGTTAAAAAACCTATTCTATTTTCTTCGTTGCCGACAATTGATTAATTTACGATGACTGCATATTTTTCTATAAATCCTGACTTTACCTAGAACTGCAGAAATTAAAGGAGTAAAAGCTTAAAGGTCCTTAACAAGGGCGGATTTTAAAATTTTAAATTTGTTTATCTCTGTTGCTACTTACGGGACTCATGCCAAGTTCAGGGGTTTTAATAGTGAGCCTACTAGGAATATTCTGGTAAAGAACAAAATATTTTGTAATTTACGAAAAAAAGTTGAAATTTTGCTGCACCTTCCCCCCAACTTGCCTTAAATTAACGTTAAAAATCGTTAACAAAATAACTTTAAATAAACTTCAAGACACGGGGCAACGTTGTTACAGCCTGGATTTTATCCCCCAAATTGGTGTAAATAAAGGTCGCTAGGACGCCGTGTTAACGTTGTGTGTCAACGTTAAATCGACGGCACCGACGTTGTCCCAACGTTAAAATGCTACTTAGGATTACTTCAAATTTTCTCGTGAACGCAGGCCTTTGGGCTTGGCACAGAAAATAAAATTTGCGCTTGCCTTTTTTTCTTTACCAAAACATTCCTAGTAGGCTCACTATTAAAATCCCTGAACTTCCCGGTTTGGGTCCCGTAAGAAGCAACTTAGATATACTTACAACTTTAAAATTTTAAAGTCCGCCCTTTGATTAGTATACCTACTATTATGGGCTAATAAGCTCCAAATAAACTTTTTCTTTTTATTTACCTGACACTATACTTCGACAGTGGTAAATCATAAGCGCATTTGTCTTGAAACTTTTGTTAAAATTTATTATAACATGAAAATAAATAAATAGCAAAATATGCTAACTCGAATTTGGCGATAATAACTTTGAATAATATTTATGTAAAATTTTAATTAACTTTGCACTACTTTCTTCAGATTTCGGTTGTTCTTGGCACATGGAAAAATAGTTTCTTCAAGGAACTTTGCATATTGGCACACTACAATACTTAAAGGATAGTTTTTCAAAAAATCCATTGTTTAGTAAAAAGAATTACATACAAATTGCACCCTAATCATAAAACGAACACTATGCAAGCGACAAATATTTTTTATTTACATCACAAATAACATGGTAAGTATAGGCAACTGAATATACACTCGAGGCCGTGTTCCTTATTTTTTGACAGGCACGTGACGAATTGTTGTAAAAAATACGATTGATCAGATCATCACACTACTGCTAAAAATTCCGAGCAAAAGGATAAAACGAACTGAATATTATTATATGAACTTAGCACCTTGACGTTATTTACCATTGCGAAAATAAGTGCTATTTAAAATGTAATAAATTAAAGCGAAAAGTAAACGTTTTTTTAGTAAAATTGTCCCAGCAATTTTCTCCAAAATAAAATTTTTGAGTTTGTAATAACTTGCTTCAACAATTTATGCAATATCGCATGCACGCATATTCGTATTGTTTTAATAATAGAGCTACATACAACATTACTTTGAACACGGTTATAGTCATGCAAGCAAAATATTTCCCTTGTGTTGAAGTGAAGTTTTTAAAATATCTTTTCGAAAAATGGTTTAAAACTATACTTTAAATTTTAATTTAATTTTGAAATTTATAAGATTAGAACAAGTTATAAAAGACAAAAGGAAAAGAGAGAATACATATTAATAAATAAATAAATATAAAATTAATTTTAGTATAAATCTATAAATAAAATTCCCTTTTACTGTTACTTGAACTCTATCTTATAATAAGTTTTCTAGTACCTATACGAAACGGTGCCAGTACAACTTTATATTTATGGAACTTTATACGCACTAAATTAAAAAAGAGCAATATCCTGATTAAAAACTTATCTTCACGTCATATTTTCCTTATCACATTTCCTTTAATATAATCAATATATTTTACTACTTTGCATATTACGTTTCCAAGATACCTAATAAAGTTTTATTGACTACTTAACTTTAGTACAAGAATTTAAAGTTTCGTTTGTAGTACAAAAACTCACGTAGCTAGTCGAAAATTTTCAAAAAGTTTTACGTCTGTGGTTTTATGAGACTTACTATTTCTTATTATTTGACAGAATGGAAAAACCTAGTTTTGTTTTAACATAAAATTTTTTGATGCTAAAAATGTCAACAGGTATGCAGTGAAGCAATGAAATATTGAAAAACTTAGTAATTACAATAAGGTGTATTTTTTAAAGCGGTCTCTAGGGTTTTACATATTAAAGTTTTAATCTCCATCTTAAGCCCTGTTTTGTTAGAAGTATAGGGATAAAATTTGACATAAGTAAATTTTATGACCAGATTCTCCAACGCTAGGCCAGTCTAATTTGATCACCAAAAGTTTTAAACTGAACAAAGTATAAGAATTAGAGAGTTTTATACTAGGAATTTGTATCTGAGTTTTCTCGCAAGTTTATGACGAAATGATCACTTTTAGTACGTACTTTCTACGATAATAGAACTAAATTCATTCTAGCAACACATTCCTAGATGAAAATAATTTACAAACCAAGCAAATCCCTGAAATATTAGAAAAGCTTGTCAATTTTTAATGGCGACTTACTAACAATGACAAGACAGAAGCCTGTCAAAACATAACTCATCAACTAGAAGATCTTAATTTAAACCAGTACTAAATCTTAAACCCTCTAAGTGAATCTGAACGTTAGAGTCTTAAGATTATTAATTTGTCAATAATTATGCCATAAAGCTCGACAGCAATATCCAAGATAGGCATTTATTTTTTGAAAAACATTGATTTTTACACCCTTCTTAATTATTGTTTTTTAACCTTTGCTTGGTAAAGATGAGACACATTTCTTGATATTTAAAGCTTTATTGTGGCAATTTTGTTTTAAAAACAATATCAGAAAATCAATTAAAGACTTACGGCCAGATCCTCCAAAGCTAGACAGGCCTAATTAGACAACCAAAAGTTCTGTAACTGCTGATTTGAAAAAGACCCTAGACCTCAAGCTCCACTAAGCCCCGTAGCTACTACAGCCCTGGGATACTATTAGTACTATACCGTAATCACAGAGGTCCTAGTGTATAATAGTTATTTATGCAATTAGTGCGTGAAACGCATCTTTAAAGAACACGATCGAGTTTTTTTAAAGATGCATTTTAGCGAAATAACTATTTCACGCACTGTGATAAAATGGCACACTACTACTTCAGATATCAAAATCAATGTCAAAAATTCAACTTTTGTTGACAGTTGTCAAAATTTTAATGCAGAGAAAACGCCCCTCCTCCAGCTGTTATTTTACTTTTGATGTGAATGTCTATCTATTGCTACCAATAGCTTGTATGACCATAGAACATGAAAACTAACAGTCAGATTCACTATTGCTAAGACCAGTTTAATTTGTAAACTAAGTATTTAAATTGTCAAGTACCAAAATGGTAGTTTTATACGATGAATTTGTTGATTTGCTTTCTAGCAAATTTATAAAGAAAAGGGCAATTTTAGTCATTCTAGGAATACATTCCAAGATGAAAATCATTTGGAAAACAATCGCTGAAACATTAGGAATAACTCATGAGTTTTTAATGACAACCTGCAGTAACAGTGACAGGATCAAAACCTATCTGACCAACTAGACGACCTCAATTTAGGCCAGTACCAAATCTTATACCTTTTTTAATGAATCTGAACGTTAACGTTTTCCACGAACTAAACGCATTTTTTTGGCATTTTTGGAGCATGATATGGCATGATCCACTAATTAACTTAGTTTTATCTCTATACTTCTAACCTTGAATTAGAAATTTAACATGTAAAATCCCTAAAAAAGTTCACTATATATTAACAAACCTGAGCAATAAGACCCTAACAGTTAGTAATCTTTAGAATCTTATATCAGTTTATTTTCGAATTTCGTTTAATATAATTTAGTCTGTCTCTTTTCACAAGATTCCATCCTCAAGAAGCTAATTATGAATAGACAGTATGCCATTTATTAAACTACCTGTTCGCTTTTAGGATTATTCATTGTGTGTATTTTCCGTTAAACATATATTTTAAACACAAAATAGCGTTTTAGGAATCCTCCTCAGAAGCAATGATTAAAACTGGTCTTAATACTTTAATAATTGCTTAAATATTTAATAATTATTGATTATTGCTATTTAAAAAAATCGGGAACGATATGACTTTAAATAAATCAATTGCAGTAAATTACTCCTTGGCAAGATAACATTTTAAATACCAACACCCGTATCCCATTGATTTATTTTCTAGTTCTCATTGTTTCCGTATTTTATCCATTTTTCTTTCAACCGCAAAATGATATTTTCAAAACATGACAGTTTACGAACAATACACCAATTCACCTAATGTCGGGTATATCTTTAAAAATGACTTTACAACGTCAATATAACGCCATAAATTATCCTGTTATGCTTGAGAAGCCGAGAGTTACCGAGGAAGAGTAAAATTCTCGGTACGGGAAACCGTAAAGGCTGTAAAAGATATAATTATTTACAACTGGAACAAATTTTTTGCTCATCGTAAACCGCGAAATACAGAAGAAATAGTTTCTATAATAAAGAAATAACCATTAGTTCTTGGTTTGAGGATTCTGCCATCGAGTTTCTGTAATTAGACTCATTTCTAAATTATCAAAACACTGAACCGGAAAACAATTTTACTTATAAAACTAGCCCAAAAATTGACATTAGAATTTCGTTCTATATTACGATAACTGTAGTAAAACTTCACAAAATTGCCAGCCATGAGTTTATGAGATATTTGATCCTTCATCATTAGGTACAAAATTCATTTGTTTCTTTTCAAAGGCGTAAAAAAATGCGAATCGCTAGAAAAAATATGGAATTCTCAAAATTATTCGTCAACTTTTAAAAATAGCAAATGAATTTTACCTAAAATAATAAGGGATTAATACGTGATAAACTTATAGAAGCCGATTTTTGATTTAGTACAGAAATATGGTATAGAGAAACTTAACATGAAATTTGCTAGGATTGTTTAAGATTTTTTGTTCAAATTTAGAACTTCTAGTTGAAGTTTTAGAAGTTTTTTTGATTTTCTTACTTGCATGATTTTTTTTTTATCTTCTGGTAGCCCACGAAGACCAAAACCTAAGTACTATGTATCGTGGGTCTACTGGGGAAATCCGACTCACACATCCAGAGCTAGAAACATCCGTGGTATTCCGTAGGGATTTCACCAGCCCTTTAAAAGGATGTGTGGGGTGGTACTACCTCGACCGAGGAAAGATTCCTTTACCACCTTCCTTGGATGATAGCACGGCATCCTTTGCAAGATTTGCAATAATTTTAATACCGTCGGAAATTTCTACATCGAAGCTACTTTTAACTTTCATTTTCTGTCTTGACATTTATGTTTAACAATAAACGAAAAACGCTTTGAGAACTAAGGGCAACATAATTCAAAGCAATCTCTGTTGTATTAAATACAGACATTTTCATTGTTAATATTTAATTTTTCTGGATAAAAATTACTGAAATATCGCGAAAAACAGTATAGTATGAAATATATATATATAAAATCTTGTGTAACACATGTGCATAATAGGGCTTTATTGGACTTTTATTAAACAGATTCGTCCAATAAAGCCTTATATTATGTACTAGTGACATATAAATAGCGATTATACACTAGGACTCCTGTTATTATTGTACAATTGTACAATACTAATAATATCTCCTGAAGTTATGATCATGTTATGAAATTCAATTACGGTAAAATAATTAATTATTGTATGATCTATTGATTTCTTTCTGCAAAGTAATTTTGCTGCCACAAGTAGAATAACTGGAACTTTTCAACCTAACCTCAACTCATGTCAACTCAACCACGTGTTTTCTTAAAAATATATTTTATTTTTAGTTTAGTCTTTTGTACATAAAACGGCAAACTAACTACTAATACTACAACACTAATATGTAAAACATTTTTTTTTCCTTCATGCAGGATGATGCGAAGCAAAGGTTAGTGAAACAAATTCCAACTATATGATGCGTTGTAACTTTTTCTAGTTGTCCAATATTTTTTCGTATTCTGTTAATACAACTTCGTTGGCTATCATTCGTCAATAAACTAATAAGAAGTCTGGGTCTCCTAGAAAGGAGGGTAAATTATTGACCTTGCCAAGATACTCATTGCTTTAGACTTTTACAGCCCAACAGTAAATCAATGCTTTAGGGTTTTTCAGTTCTACTTTTATAGAACTGTCGTCAAAGAAACCAAAAAATAATTTCTTGAACGGCTTAATGTGGATTATGGAAGTAGAAACCATAGTGCTACTATTTGGTCAGAGAAAGAAAAAGAACATTTTAAATGAATACTGTAGTATTCCTTGGCAAAACGAAAAATCGATAAGGCATGACATTATTCTGAAAGATGTGCCTTATAGAGATTAGAGTTAGAGGTAGAAAGAGTGAAGATACAGTAAGTTAGTTCTGCTCAAGTGAACCATTAATGTTTATGTAGAATACCCCTTTTATTTAAATCAAAAAAGTAATAAGTCAGTAAAATCATCCAAAGAAATAGCTAAAAGAGAAAAATTAAAAATTGTTTTTTGTTAGTTTTATAACACAAAGACATAGATAATAATATACTCGATATTGATGGAATTGTAATTTTTAACCGCTCTCATTCAGCCGTCGAAAATCTGTTATAAAATGCACTTTTACACCAAATATACAACAACAATGTATATTTTTGAACTAAAATTAATTTTATATTGATTTATTTGTGGATTTGTTTTTAAATACTACTTATTATCTAAAATATTTTCATATACACATACTATACATAATAATAACAATATATTTACATTTTTGACTAAAATCAAACGTCATAAAACGCTATTTTATTTTATTATTTATTTTTATTCCTATTTAAAAAAAAATCTCATTTACGGAAATTGAGCCTCTGTCCGGAGAAAATCAAGTTATCCTGATCGGTATAAGGTAGTTTATATAACCAGAGATCCCTTAGATTGAAAAAGTATGGCCAATTGAGGTGAAGCTATAAGTATACCGGGGTCAGTTCAAAGTAAAAAGAAAAAAAAATACCCCCTTCTACAATTATGCTTCTTGTTGTTTTATTGGAAATAGGCAATGGAAGAATAATAAAAGTTACACGGAAAAAAATTTCTCAAAAGGATTATTCAAAAAGGCTCAATTTTTCTGATTTGTTCTTATAATACAAAATGTTATTAATCAACGTCAAAAAGGAGGTTCACAATTCGACTGTTGCTTATTACGTAATCTTCTGCACAGGTGCACCGATTTTAATGATTTGTTTTTGTCTGAAGGAGCATTCTCTCTCGATGGTGCCATGTAAATTTTATATAAAAAAAATTAAAGGCAGGAGATGAAAGGCGATGAAAATTATTTTTATTTAATAATGATTTGTATTTATCATTTTCGGGATAATCGGAGTCAATGAATCCAAATAAATTAGAAAGGAAATACAAAAAAAATCTAAAAAGAGGAGCTAAGAGGGAATAACTGAATTTTGCTTTTAAAATATTGAATGGTAACCTAAGCAAACCACAGACAGGTGGGTGAAGTGAACCTCATTGCCTATAAACCTAAACCCAAACACCCTAACCTAAGTTTTAGGTTTAGGTTTATAGGCAGTGAGTCTCGCTTCACTCGCCTGTCTGTGGTTTAGGGCGCGTACAACTCGCTGTCCCCCGGTTAGTTAGGTTAGGGAGTTGGGGGTTAAGGTTTATAGGCGATAAGGCTCGCTCCGTTCGCCTGTCTGCGGTTTCGGGCGCGCGATACTCGCTATCCACCAGTTACTTAGGTTAGGGAGTTTAGGTTTAGAGGCAATGAGGCTCGCTTCACTCGACTGTCTGTGGTTTAGGGTGCGTGGGACTCGCTATCTCCCCGTTATTTAGGTTAGGGAGTCTAGTTAGAACGTTTGGGGGTTTAGATTCATAGGATATAAGGCTTACTGCCCCCGTTTTGAATGATTTAATGAGATTTTTTGAGGTTAGGTTGAAGTTCTCATTCATATCCTAAAAGCATTGTATCCTTGAGCATTTAAGTTCACGGTTCTTTTTTATTTTATTGCGTTTCCTCTCACTTCACGCAGTCATCGAGCGTTCAGACGAGTCTATGTATATAGAATTTCGACTACTGTGATCTTTGTGATGTTAGAACGTGGTTATCATTCGATTTATCAATTCTGTTGTTAAATTTCTTTAATAAACGTACCAGAAACTTTTCATTTGATAACTTTCATACGATTTGTACATTTCGAATGCATTCACGCATGTTTTTTCAAGGTTAGGTTGGAATCCTAACCTATATTTGCTGGGAACCACATACTTGATTATTAATTTTCATCAATAATTTCATCAATAATTGATACGTGCAGTATTTCTAGTGATGTTGGCCAGTTATATTTGAGATATATAGCTTTGCATCAGAGAGAAGCACCATTTTTCGCTATTTAGATATATTTTTTGAGGTTAGGAAAATATTGTGACCTGATGGGGTAATTCAAATTCGTGTTCAGAATACATATAGGTAGGTGAGTCTAGTCTACCGCACATGAAACATTTTTTTGTATGCATGTGTGACATTTTGTATCATAAGAACAAGTAAGAAAAATTGAGACTTTTTGAATAATCCTTTTGAAAAAATATTTTTCTGGTATAACTTCTATTATTCGTCGATTGGCTGTTTCCAATTAGAACATGGCTAATTAGAGCACGGGTTGGCTATTAGGACCTCGTATTAAAAAAACATCAACAGTTTAGTTTTGGGAATATTGGCAAGAAGGTCGACAGTTTAATTTTAGCAGACGTAAAAAGAGTTCGATCATTTATAAAGCATTTATACAGGTCGACAGTTTTAATCGAAGAATTTCCCAAAAATAACAATTTCAGATTTTTATCTTCTCGTAATTGGATATTTTTCCTCCACTTCCCTCCCCCCTCCTTCCCCCAATCTTAGTGTTTTTGATACGCCCCTGGTTGAGGCCTTTTGAAATCTCTTGCTGACAAGATTTTCATTTTGGTTTCCCATTACCCTGGATCCACACGAGTTTCAAGGTATTACCTCTCCTTGATAAGTTCCCAAGGTCATCTTTACATTCCATCACAATTATTCGAGTACGCAACAATATCCGATTTCGGTGCCAGTATGGCCGGGAAAATTAATTTTAAAAAAATGAACAAAAAATATAGGTGTTAGGCTTCGTTTCGTTCCAAGAACTTATGAAATAAACGTAGACATAGACTAATTTCGACTAATACTAAACGTACCCTCGTATCAAGAGAGCAAGCCGGCACTGACAAAGTATGGTCAAGAGAAACGCTGTAATGAACATAAATAGATAATGTAAGTGAACAGTACAATTTATGAGGGGCAATTCACCGTAGCCAAATTCAATAAACTTCTGGTCAATATATCTTATGTAGGCCTTCGATATTGCGAGTAGCCTACAGATATACCTTAAGATTTTCAAGCTTGGTTCATAAACGGTGAATTAGTTGTGGTAGTTCTGGGGAATATTGTATTTGCTTAAATAGATTCTGGTTATTGACAAGACAGCGTAACGAATTTAGTGTGTGGGTTTATAAAAATATAGACGATATATAAGTGCCCTGAAGAGCTGAAAAATATTATTTTCCCATAGAGTTGTACCTATATTACTAATACTACCAGCTACTACTGCATAAAAATCAATTTTTTTAGCAAAAAATTTAGATCTGACATTGAACTTAGTATGGCATATGGCAAAACTTAAACATCTATCCCGTGATAGATATTATATTTGATGTTACGTTTTTACAAGTTTTTGCCCTGTCATTGTTAATAAGTCGTCTTTAAAAACTCACGAGTTATTCTAATATTTTTGCGATTTGCTTGGTGTCCAATTTTTTTATCTGGGCAGCCCACGTAGGCTTCAAATCAAGTTCTGTTGACACGGGATTTAAAGGATTGAAAAGGGGAAGGGAAAACATCTGCAGACAATTTGTTCCACAACCTGGAGTGACTTATATGAACGAGCGGGAAAAGTGGGATGCTCTAGGTTTTTGTAGCTGAGCAGTAAATGTATACGTAATGCGCCTCTTATTGTTGTGTTAGGAACAGTTAAGGGGGGATGATAGCGGCTAGCTCTTTTGAGCGAAATTCGTGGAAATATCGGTAGAAGAGGGACAGATCCCAACAGCACGGCGATGAGCGAAAAAAGGCAGTTTTCTTGTGCGGACTGGGTCTTTAATGAGGCTATGGTTCTCTTTTAGATAGAATCAAGGATATTAAGTGTCGAAGGTAATACCGCTCCCCAGTTGTGGGAACAGTACTCTAGGTTAGATCTTATTTGGGAATCAGAGAGTGAAATGAAGAGGAAGAAGTATTTCTGGTTCAAAAGGGAAAACCAAGCTTTTTAGCTGTTGTGGCTATTGAAGTAATGTGTTTGTGTTAGCGAAGATCATGTTAGAAAGCTATGCCAACAAAATTGAATCATTCTTTGTTCTGTAGGGCTTAGCCTTTCATGTGGATGGGGTAAATGTTGCCGGATTTTTTTTTGACAGGGGGCAAGACTTATTTCCGCACACCTATTGGTCTTAAATTAGAGGTCGATAGTCAGAAAAACAAATAAGAAAAAATTAGGATGGAACAAAGGGTACATTAATTTTTCCGCTCAAACAATTATTTTACTATTAAGTGATAATATTATTAATTTATTTTATTTTCATCTTCGCAGGTTTTATATTATACCGCTAAGTATTTTGCGTTTTTTTTAATTGCCTATTTTACCTACCTGAGGAACTGTTTACTATGTCCATATTAAATATTAATCAAAATATACAAACTAAGTACTTTTTACCACAACCAAAAACCTTACCATTCTTATATAAACAAATTCTTTACTGCAGCAGAGTAAAGACGAGGTGTTTCAGATCTCCCCACTCGCTGCGTATGGACAGTTATGAATTTAGTAGAGATATTTAAAATTAGTTATCTATTTAGGACCAATTCTAAAATATTTATTTTTCTTTTAAAGATGTTTCCTTGTGGTTATTTGTTGCTCTAAAAACGGTATTTGGACTATAGTGTGTCGGAGTATTAAAATAAAATTCCCGTATTTTGGTAAAGTACGCTTTTTTAATTGCTACGGAGGTCAGTGCTTTAGAAAATTTGACATTAGCAAAAATCGGCGCATTAAACAGATCTATTTATGCTGAAACCGATTAAGAAAATGACAATTTGCCAGAGCTGATAGTACCTACGTAAAATTTAGATTCATACATGCATTAAACCCAATATTGGGAAGCCATAATTATAAACTCATTTATTTCTCTTAATCCAAGCATCTCCTATATTTTATTTTGAAAAAAGAAAGAATCAGTCATTAACTTTTCCCCGCAGATTTTACCAGTTTTAATTGATTACCTTTTCCTGGATAAAAAAGGTAAATTACAGCCTTTCATCTAAGGCAAACTAAACAATTAATCAGTTTTTAATTACCAACTGGCTTTAAAATCCTTCCTCCTAAGTTGTTTTTAGTTTCAGTTTGTTTACACTGATTAAAAATAGAGTTTTGCATCTCGGATTTCTTGATAAAATATATCAGAGATATTTTACCCAAATTATTTTATAAAGCGCGCCACTTTCGGTTCCCTTCCATTGTCGTACTTTCGGAGTATCGGGTATATAGACAAATAAAACGAACTAAAACAGGTCAACGCAAAGCGAAGAACATATTCTTAAGCGATACAAAAATTACAGAATCCATCGTTGTCTTGCAAGCAACAGGCAACCAGCAATATACAACTAGCAACGCGCAATAAGTATCGCATAATGAATAAGCACTATGGCAACAGCAATATCGCCTTGTTAATTTCAGGCAATATAATATATAAACATATATTAAGTGACAAAGAAAGGTAAACACCCAGTATTTATAATTTCCTTGTAATAATGTTTTGCATTCAAATTGATTTTGGGTCAAATAAAAACTGATTAAATTTTCAGCCTTATCTATGCACTATCTTGTCGTTTTTACCCGGCTATTTTACACTGGTTTGAGCTGCATGCGATTGTAGTTTTAGCAATTTTTCTCTACATTTGTGGCTTGACTGATAAAAAGTGTTTTGCAAAGTGTTGTTTTAAGGCATAATTATGCCGCGAGTGCGTAGACTTGGTCAAATTCCTCAGCTTAGTGACTTTGAGAGGGGGCGGATTGTGGGCTTACGAGAAGCAGGTCTTTCAGTTAGAGAAATTAACAGAAGAACCAACAGATCTTTACGCACCATTTTGAGATGTTGGCAGGCATGGACCCAAGAAGCCCGTGAACACAGAGCTAGGGGCACTGGACGTCGCAGGGGAACAACCGAGCGTTAAGATTGAGACTTTTGGCTCTTAGAGACCGCTGTAGTACCAGTCGGGCGATTGCGAATCAGTGGTTTGAAGAACATGAAAGGGTGGTTGGAATGCGTATAGTATATCGACGGATAAGAAGTTTTGGTCTTTTTTCTTACCGTCCCCATTGGGTGTTGCCCCTCACTCCTTAGCATCGACGCAATCGACTGCAATGGTGCAGAGACAGACTACAATGGAACGATGAATGGAACAGAGTGGTCTTTATCGATGAATCCCGCTTTTGTTTGGGTATGCATGATGGTCGTGCAAGGGTAAGAAGGCGACGTGGTGAAAAACGTGATCCACAGTTTGACATGGAGAGGCATGTTCATCATACCGTGGGGGTAATGGTATGGGGTGCCATTGCATATGGTAGCAGGACACCTCTAGTCTTCATTAGGGGTAACATGACAGCGCGCCGTTACATTCAGGAAGTAATGGAACCACATGTCTTTCCATATCTGTAAACCCTCCAGAACCCTAGTTTTCAACAAGATAACGCCAGACCGCATGTAGCTAGACAAGCCCTGGACTTCATGAACCAACACCACATTAACCGCTTACCATGGCCACCAAGATCACCTGATCTGTCACCGATCGAACATGTGTGGGACATAATTGGTCGCAAGTTGTTAAACTTACAGCACCTCCCTCAGACTCTGGCAGCACTTAGACATGAGGTAGAGGTAGCCTGGAATGAGATACCCCAAGACGATATAGACCATCTTATCAGAACAATGCCCAGGCGTGTCAATGTGTGTATAAGAAACCGAGGATATTCGACACATTATTGAACTTAATTCCATTGGTGTTTATCGGGTTTAGCTGGAAACCTAATCAATTATTAACCATTGTCTACTAAACATGTAAGCCAAAAATTATTAAAATATATTAAATATAAATGGGTGTTTACCTTTCTTTGTCACTTAGTATGTTATGTTGCCCAGTGATATCGTAAAGTGAATTGTATTCCGAGTTGTTTTAATTTAACAAGATGTCGCCGTGTCATCGGAGTCGTCGGATGACATGATACCTAGAGATTGTTGCGAATACTGTTGCTTGATTGTGAGACGCGGTCAAAATAATATTGTGTATTGCTTATTGACAGTTGGTGGCTGCTTATTGCTCGTTGCTCCAATGTGAGAGCCGCCTTACAGCGTTTAAGGAAAGAAAGAAAAGTTATTATCATCATAAAAAGAAGAAAGATGGAATACTTCGCCCATATAATGAGAAATCGGAAATATAAGTTGCTCTATGTAATTATCGTGAAGATTATGCAAATGATCGTCAAGTTCCTGGGAGGACAGGGCACTTGAAGAAGAATAATTGTTTTATACTATAAGGAATTTTTGCGACATATAGTTTATTACTGCTTATACGCGGCGCGGTTATTGCCCCCACTCCTAAAAACTTTCGTCTCTCCAAGTACCTATTTATACCAAAATACAAGTGGTTGCCTAAACGCATCCGTTAATCGGTATGTTTTGTTTTGATCACAGTTTTGAGGTAAAAGGCACCGAAACGAATACACAGGTTATTGTTAAAGGTGTTGAATTGAAAAATCTGGCAAAATACACCACCTCTCATATACTTCGCAACAGTTTGACATAAATTAGTTTATTTGTTAACGTCAGCGGTTAACCGCCAGTAACATACGTCTCGACTAGGGTTGTAAAAGCATTATCGTTTCATAAAACAATGCCGTCATCGCTGATGTCATAACTGTCATAACTGTCATAACACCTTCCCTTACATTTTTCCCTATATCCGTTGATCTTCAAAAATGAATCGGATATGAAAATTTTGATGCCATTTATGAAACGGTATGTCGCAAAAATTTCCTACATCATTTAAATTATAAATTATTCTAACTACACAGATGGATGCTTATAAAATCGACGCCGATGAAATTTAACCAAGTTGGCGCCCCTTAATAATTATTTATAATGGCATGTCTTATACACTGAACAACTGTTTTGTGAAATTACTTTAACTTAGGTAAGTAAGAAAGCCGCGCTAATAAATTAAAAATAAGCGAATCTAACAGTCTCCAAGAAATTAAGAACAATACAATTTAATAAGACGTGCCGAAGCCCGCTTCATTTCTAAAACCAAATAATTTATGAAAATAGGCTTCGCAGCTTTTCCGAATTTTCACCGCGCCGCTAATTAAACCCGAGCGGAATTGTAAAAAGGTTTATGGTCCGTAATTTTCGCAGTAAAATTTCGATTTTCAAATCCGACTTTAACAATAATCAAAAACAATAAAAAGCCATTCGATGTGGGCTGTAAATCTTTTTTCGGGGCAGCTAGAGCAAAAGAGTGGAAATTGTTTTTGAATTGGTAAATTTAAAAGGGATTTGGCGGAGATTTAAATGCTAAAAATTGGTTATTGTGTTGTTTTAGTGGAGGCTTTAATTAGACTGGTTAAATTGCATCGCTTACAGGGAAAATTGCGATGTAAAAACGGTTTAATGATGTAATTTATCACGTAATATATACTGTGTGTAAAATGTTCCGGACCGGCTAATTCTTTTAAAAGCAAGACCAGTATATGAAAAATGTTTCAGATAAAAATTCTAGTACATTCAGAAGTTTATAATTTGAAAATTAGTTTACTCAAAGAGTCGTGATGGACCAGTTATATTTTCTAATAAAGGGAATACTCCATTTTTTCCTTCAATTTCTTTTGTCGCTTAAAATTATTATTCTCTAAGTTTATGTAACACTCCCTTTACCCAAACTTAAATGCTGATTTCCACATGGGATACTGTGTTCGAACGTTCGAACCATGTTCCAGCTAAGCACGGACTGTGCTTCGGTCATGTCATGTCACAACCATTTCCATTGGCACTGTCAGTTAAGGGGCCCATACATTATCAAACAAATTGTGCAACATATGCTGTTGCGCAACAATTTGCCAGTGTATGGCAGTGTTTGATGCGTTGCGCAATTGTTTGATAAATTTCAAGAATGTTTGAAATCTTTTGCACAACGGGAATGTTTGCGCAACGCGTTGTGTCGTGTATGTGCGTGTTGTGCTACATTGTGCAATATTTCTCAGTTGTCGGCCGGTTGTCTTGGTGGAACGCCGCGCTGCTTCACTTGTGACCATGACGACTATTAATAATAGAGAGTTCTGGAGAGAATTTATTACGATGTACCGAGAGTTTCCTTAAGTATGGAAAATCACAAGCGACATTTATAAAAATAGAAACCTGAAAGCTGCTGCTTATGAGAAGTTGGCAGAAAAATTAAAAGAAATTGAGCCAGAAGCTGATCGTGAAATGGTGAAAAAGAAAATTAATCGACGCAATAGCGCTTGAGAACATGATTGTTTCTCGTACCTACAAAGCATCACTTGTAACTAAAGTTTGATCAAAATTTTACCAAGTGTATGGGTGATGCAGTTGTGCAACGCAACGTTGCGCATCGCTTTGTTGCGCAATTTGTTTGATAATGTATGGGCCCCTTTATGTATGTCAGTTAGCATGGATCAAACAGAGGAAGGCAAGCTCTTTGTATACACTTTTAAAACAAAAGGTTAAAAAAAGAAATCTACCTATTAGATCAATCCAGTATTAGGGGATCCAATTAATCCAATATCTTTCCAGATGTTATCTTAAATGAGATTATTGTCATAGTGTCTGTTGCTCAAGTCGTACAACGCAGGGTGCTCTTGGATACAAATAATCAGTTCTTCTTCTTCATCCATATCCGCTTTAAATACGACCCCGATAACCATTGAAATATAAGACCGGACCTGACGAATCATCAAAAACTGCAAGCGAGCGATCGACAGGCACCGGCATGTCGTTTCCACATGAGGCATCGTGTCCCTATAGTGTGCCGGTTGCATGTCACGGAATCGCCTCTCCGACCGACCTGATATAATACAGTAGGAGCATGGCAGTATCACAGATGGAGCATGGTAGGCTATATGGAAACTAAAACATTCTTGATATATTATATTTATGGAGTATACATTTTTAGGATTTTACACAACAGGACCGTCGGCACATGGTGTTGGTAGCTATTTATGTAGTATTAAGTAGAAAGTTTCCGTTATACGTACTATATTATGTTGTATATTTTTATTTATATACATCTTGCAGTTAAACGCCATAAAAACTTTTTTAATGTTTATTTTGATATATATTTTGTGTATGCATAAATAACCCTAGTAGTAGATATATGTAAAAAAAGTAAAAACAATTATTTTGGAAAAGTTAAAAAGTCATTCATTATAACTGCTCACAAAATAAAATAAGAGCATGTATAACAGGTTCTGTATGACAAATTACAACAAAGAGAAAAAATATCGTTACCGCGCGCTTCTGCACTTAAATTGGAGAGCATATAATCTAAACGGACTGCTTACCAAAATGGTACATAATTCCAACTGAATGTAGCCGAAACCGTAATTGGCGGGATATTTATTTTTGAGTAATGTAATGAAAAGCGTGCTAAACTTGACCGAAAATCAAAAAGCATTTTCAAAAGTGGAACTACTTAGCACAGGGGCGGACCGTTACTTTTGGTTTGGGGGGGGGGGGGGGGGGGTTGGGTAGACAAAACCATTTTTTTTATATAAATATGTACGTATATACTACCGTGCTGTATAATGTTTATAATAACTACTATATCAGATCAAGGGGGGGGGGGGTAACCCCAACAACCCCCCCCCCCCCATCGGCACGCCTCTGACTCAGCAAATATAAATTTTTCTTAAAATTATAAAAACACTTACCTTGAAATTATTACGTGAAAAATACAATAATAGAATTAACGAAAGCATCTATACATAACAAATACCACGCATATTGATGCACACTAACAACTCTGGTAAATATCCTGTTTAAATTTCATCGGTCCCGTCTGCATCAAACCAAACTGGTGAACAGGTTTTATTCTATTTTGGGCTAAAATGGTTTCTTTATCCAGTAACTGTATTTAATGCAAATTATAGGGATTTAAAATAATATTTTTACTTATTTCTTGCTAGATTTAATAAGAGCCACACTGTACGACTCTAATGGGAACCCATGTTTCTCGTAGTCTAGGAAACCCAGATTACAACAGTCCCGGTCTGAAATTTTTTCACCAATAGCTACGGAAGTAAAACAAAAATATTTTTTTACTTATATTCATTGTCCTTTTTATTTCAAGACAATGCCGGTTGCGAATTATAAAATGAATTATAAATTATGTTTTTCTCATTAAATCTTTGATTAGATATTGCCAGCTCGTTTCCTTCCTCTTTATTGTTTTTACTTGTAATCGTACGGTATACTTTACAGCAGTATCATTTTTTTCCTTTTAACAATACACCTTCTGAACGTGTGAACTTTAGGTTTATTAAATTTTCATAAACTAAAGATGATTGTAAGCTCGAGTCTTCATTATAGTGTTTTATTTCAATTTAATATTTATTCTTCTCTAGAAGTAATTTATGAAAAAACTATCTACAAAACACGATCGCTTTAAATATATAGTTGGCGAGAAAATACCTAAAATATGTTTACTTAAAAACAGAAAACGTCCAATAAAAAACACATTAAGCAGTAAACTAAAATGAGTCTGTTTCCCCTTTTATATCTAATTTCCCACTTCCGCTATCAGATATATTCATTCAGGAAATTTCTAGGGGAGAGAAATTAATGATTTTACCAACCCCTACAATATATTTTTTCGGCAATATCAATAAATCTCAGTGCTAAATTATGAGAGGAAATAAAGAAACCCTATGACAAATTGTCATCATCATAATTTTACTTAGCAGGTCAAATGAAGACAACAATAATTGTGATTTCTTACGCCAGTAGAGCAAGAAAAAATGTATTATTTGTTTCTCATTTATTTAAACACCTTGCACTAATTTTAGGTGAATTTTAAGTTTTGAACTTTCAATAATTTGTATTTTCTTGCGCTTAGGGGAATGACGGGTATTGCTGCCCATTTAAGAAAATCTTGATATAAATAAATACTTTACATACAGTGGAGTATTAAGTCATAGAGGCGCACTAAGTCCGTACAAAATTTTGCCATCAATTTAAATTTTTCTATGTTAGGACATAGGTACGTGAAGAATACACAGGAAAACAGGATATGACACATTTCTACAAAAAACGAGATAACGGTGCCATTTTGTGAACACACCTAACCTATTTCCCTATATTATAGTGTGATTCCTTCTTCAAAAGATAAATAACACTAATTTAAAGATACATACATTTTTCCTCTTGATAAGGGTTGCGATCCGTCCCGATATATCGGGACTGTCACCGTTATTGGAACTCATGTCCCGACAAAGGTATCAAAAGTCCCGATCGACGTTATCAAGGATTACCAAATTAAATTTTAAAAAGCACCAGCACCAACCAACGTGATTTTGAAAGGTATAAAAAATAAGCTTTTGCGCATAACGCACTACAATAGCGTGGTGTAGTAGACCTCTATCTTGCGGATTTGTGCGGTGCGTCGCGTCGGTATTCTTTGGAAACACCTGCACACAATGCAAATTGCGAACGGATTTTTTCCTTAATGTACGTCCAGTAGTCAGAATAAAAAAAAATACTTTATTAGCTGAATCCGTTGAGGTCATTCTGCAATAACAGTATAATTTTAAATTATTATGTGCAGAATTTTATAAGTACCTACATCCAAGATCAGAAAAATGATCTTACCTCATAGCAGAAATATAAAACTTGCAAATCCTAAATAATTTTTTTATTTAGTTTTAGGGACTATTAGTTATAATAAAGATTTTTCTCCCTAATATAGTTGTTTTGGGATTTGGTATTTAGAGCTAGGTAAAATTTTTAAAAAAATTTAACCCACCCCATCCCCACGGGCCTTGTGTTCCAATATGAGACAGATGATTTATGGCAACCCTATTCTTGATTTATTCCGTTATCACCTCCAGTTTTTGAGATATAGATCAAAACGTAATTTCTTTTTGCAAAATTTCAATGTCAATTTCTATCCCCTTAATATAAATATTAGCAGCTAAAAGAAGGTGTCCCTTATTTTTTCATGTCCACGCATTGTAAACATTATCAAAAAATCAATAGAAAAGGTAATGCAAGAAGTCAGTGGGTGTGCGATAATGATCCAAATCATCTGAAAAGAGTTCAAAGACAATTAAACCATATACATTTACTTGTATCGTCTAAATTAGTGGGTAGCTTGTGGGTTTTGAATTTGGCAATCTGATTCTGATACTAAAACAATATAATTGGAGCCTAGGACACGGGCTGATCGAATATGTTTAAGATAATCTGTAAAATAGAGACAGATCACCCACATTACGTTAGTAAACAAGAGATTAAAAATTTCTTGTAAGAATTGAGTCATTGAAGTAAGTCGCGCTATTTTCGGTGTACTTCCATTATCGTCCTGTCAGGGTCTCGGGTATCTAAGCAAATAAAATTAACGAAAACAGGTCAACGCATAGCGAAGTATATATTGTTCGGAAGCGAACATAAATTATTTCATATAAGTATTATTTCATATAAGTATTATAGTTTATTTCACTCGGCGTGGATGCAAAATTCATTATAATATTCCATCTAAACAGTTCACAGACAACCGTTTTGCCATTTTTGGTAAGAATATGGTAAAAAGTTAGCTGTTTTTAAAATCGACGCCTGTAATCCGACCACTGCAAAATCAACCTTTTAAAAAATGGCTCAACAGGGCATACATTAATAATGGCAACACAAAAAATAATAGCAAAATGTTCAAAAATTTCAATAATATGAAAAAAAAATCATTGCCAAGGGCAATAAATCTTGAAGCCATACAAATAAATAATAAATTTATTAAACGTTCCTATTAAGTTAAACCGATTTCCATAGATTAAATATTTGGGTTTAAAGTTTAAAATTGGTACAGCGATTAAAATTAATTCTGTCGGTGAAAACCAACAAATAAGTTACTATCAAAATTGATTTAATTATTTATTGCCAATTATTTCTGTTTGATGATTAAAATTAAAATTAGCAGCTGATCTAATAATACGTAATATGTATGTGCATTTTAGATATGCTTAAAATATAGCAAAAAGCAATAGAAAAAAAATTTGGACACATTTATCAAATCATTGATCCCTTGATGCTAATTTAGATAATAACAATAAAAATGCCGTTTTAAATATTTTGTCGTTAATGAGCTTATCCAGAATTTTTTTTATTTCATAATACAAAAGTACTCGATTCGCTCTATCCCCAAAATATTTGAATTTTTTCTGATCGAATTCACCCTCAAATTAGCGGCCAAATATCGCTCATTATAAAACGGGACGATGCATGGGGTGACGTAGTGCCACTATGAGCGACTGAAATTTAGGAAAGTTAGTCGCGAAAATTTTGCGACTAACTTTGCTAATATGACACTTGTCAAAAATCTTAACCTTACCTTTGTACTTTGTGTGTGAATATAAATCCTTCATTTTTCTGTCTATAGGTATGTGAAAACTTATTAAATTATAGGTATTATTCTACAGTTTTTCTATTTGTTTCTTATTGTTGGACATTGTTCAGTATTCATTTGTTAGATTCAATTTTAACAATGTTCTTATCGTCAATGATGTTTACAAAGGTAACCTTTACATTGGAAAATGTAATCACGTACCTACTCAAGGAGAAAGAAATTTGTTTTGGACACCTCCTTTACATAGGTAGAAAAAACTAGTAAGTAATTACTTAAAATTCCATAAAAGTATTAATAAAAGTGTGCTAATTCTAATTGCTTGTCACTCATGTACAAACCAAAAAAGTAGACAAAAATATTAAGAGGCCTGAGAGCAGTCAACGCACAATATTGTATATACAAAGAATATTTATGTATAAGCATAAGCCATAATGCACCGAATAACAGATCAAATAACTACTACACGCTGTAGTTACACGACGATCATTTTTGGATTTTACTTTATTATTTCTGTTGTAGTTTTGTTTCTTCACACTTACAGCCGGTTGCACAAAACTTTTAATGAAGTAGTAAATTTAATTGACGTTTAGAAGCATCTTTGGTAATGGCATTAACATGACAAGTGTCCAATTAGTTTAATTCGTGATAAAATTGTTTGTGCAACCGGAGGTAAACTACTAAAATTTTACCAACAAAACCAAATTCGAAGAATAAAAAATGCCAAAAAAGTAATATAAACTTGAAAGAAAAGAATATAGATATTCCCGTTAGTACTAAAATGACCGATAGGGGATCACGGCGGTGTTGCCGTATCCTTGATTGTTTTTCCATACTGCTTGTTAGATTTAGTAGTTTTCGTGGGATGACGTCAAGAGGGAAACAGAAAAAAGGCTAGTTGTGAATGAGTGGATGCGTGTTCTCTTGCTAAAGGTCAAAGGCGACAACACATGCACCCCGTTCGCCAACAAACAAATATTTTTTTTAAAGAATGTTTTTGGCCAAAATTTACTTCAAGTCAAATTACATTAATATCTAAAAGTATGAGATGTTAACAATTTATGTCCATCCTCTAAAAACAATGGGGTATTTTAATTTCCTTGATAACATACATATGTATTACATATAGGTACATAGAGACAAACCGTGGATTTATTAAGAATAGATACGGGATGATTTAACATTCTTTGAAGCCAAAACAAACCATTCTAAACGACACCGTAAACACAAGTTGTAAACATTGGCCACATCTTATTGTACCTTGTATTTTAGTACAAAAAATACGTTAGAAGCATCACAAGATTTACTAAAAGTAATAAAAGCCCTAAAATATTTTACTTTTCTGCTAAATAATAATAAATTTAAGTTAAAAAGGTTTTATTATTTATAGGTTATGTTATTTCTAAAGGTGTTTATTTAAAGTCGCTCCGAGTCATTTATAAATCTATAAATCGCACTTTTTCTTTCCTAGTTCATTAGACAAAGACGTACGTGTAACCGAGTGTTCAGACCGAGGTTCAGCCGTTTTCCTAAGCAACCAGCACATACAGTAACACTTCTGAGCTCCAAGACTCCAATGCTATTTTATCTCTTTCTACTACCATTCTTGATTCAATTACGTAGATCGTAAACTAATCTCCTGGGGGAATTGTTTTCATAACAAACAACAAATATAAGGCTTCACGTTCGATACGCTCACAGTATATGGACATCGAATCCTTTCTTAATAAATCCATCAGACAAATATATCATAAATGCTCCATTAACTTATGTTAGAACGTTAAAACATTTTGATACTATGTTTGCCGGCTTTCAAAAAATACATTGTTCTTAAAGTTCGTAAAACGACTCCCTTTTTATTCCTGATAAATACTTTATTACTTTTAAACCAAAATTATGTGAGAGCCCCCCTATTTAAGAAAACTTTCTAAATTTCGTTCTGAGAGCCCTCTTAGAATGACTTTAAATTTTTTATTATCTTGTGGCCTTTTATGTAATAGGATCAAAGTATACCTAGACCTTTTGGGACCGAGAGTTGTTTTTTGTAAAATATATACTCTCACACCTAAAATAGATTTCTATCAACAGAGCGTTGAGGAGATTTTCTACCTGAGGTGGTCTGAATTCCTTTTGAAAAAATCTTTCTTTAAAAGCCCATAAAAATGAAATTAAATTAAGTATGCTTGTGTAAAGGGAGAAATTTTAAATATGTGGTCATTCTAGAGGAAAATTTAATATTTATAAAATATACAAAAAATGCTTTAAACTGGTTTGCTTAATGAAGAAAATTCGAAACGAGTGAATTATGATTTCGTTAAATATAAAAACATTTTAAAGCATATCGTAGGCTATTTACTTCACATTAAAAAGTAATGAAATTAACAAAGCCTAGTAAGTATATTCAGGTTAGCAGTGGCGTGCAGGGGCAATTATAAAGGAGGGAAATGGTTTCAATAAAAATAATTTAAAAAACTGATATTTACTAGAAAATCCGTACTTGTAAGTACTTTTAAAAACTTCTCGTTTATTAAACATTAATAATGTTAGCATAATATAACCACAGCCAGCTTTTTATTTTACACTACTTGCACTAGGGAAGACGCATATAACCCAAATAAATCCGAAATATTTGTTTTATTCCCAACATAAATTAAATATTTGTGGTAATTGTTTTTATCAATTTATTTTGATTTTTATTAACGCAAAAAAAGATTTTCTACTGCAAATTTTCGCGCGAATTTCAAAACTTTTGAAACGTGATCCCATTGGCTGTGACGTCAAAAGTGTTATAATAAGTACATGGCGAATTCCAGTATTGTAGATAGGGTCATCGATAAATAAAATCAATAAAAATAGTACTCAACCAATGAAATCCACTCACCAACTCATCCAATGAAATATCTCTACACTTAAAGTAGAAGGTTCCTAAAATATTATTCTTGTATACTTCAAGCCGAAATCAGTCCAGGAGGACAAAACTGGCATTTTTACGAAATTTTGATCCATAATGATAATTAATAATAATATAATAATAATAATTAATAATAATTTCGAAGTAATAAACTGCAATTTTTTGTTTTTGTGGCAATGGTCAATAATTCGAAAATTTAAAAGTTTCAATTTTTGCATGTCCCCGATGCAAATAAACCTATTTATAACTTAGACGAAAAAATAAGCGATTTAAATTAGTGGTAGGTATTCATAGATAATTACCGGATAAAATTAACCCAAAAAGAATCATTAAATAGGAAAAATAGTGTAGAATAATGTCGGTTAAAAAAAGGATTTGTTGAAAACAATCAAGAAAATTCAGTTTTTCCCCCTCTTTCTGTTTCCGAGAAAAACAAACCTGTTCGACTTTGGGTCAAGCTTTACGTTTTTTTTGCTGATCGCCTGACTTTGCACCTGGGGGCACTGAGGGCAAATGGCCGCTTTTTAATTGTAATAAATTATACCGAAAAGCAAAAAAAAATTGCAGCTAAATTAATTTTCTTTAAAATAATTTTTGGGGTTTGTAATGACTTCCATAAACGATTTATGCAATAAAAACATACTTGCATATAACTTATTCCTTCTTACGCCTCTAAGAAAAAATACTCAATATTTGCTTGTCCTTTAACAAATTTAATATTTACAATAATAGGATTGAAAATAAAGTTTTTAAATAAATAAGGAAAAGCAAAAATAAGTTAAGGTTTTTATTAAATTCAACAATTATAATAATGTGATTAAAAAAGTATTCCTCATTCTCTAATATATTATACAATGCAAAATGGATCTATAATACAGCCTACCTGAGAACAGTAAGGGTTGTGAGAGTTAAATGGGCGACTAAAATTGTTTTACTGAACATAATAAGTAGTTTCTTAATTTTCAATTGTAAATGTTGAAAGTCTTAGCTCCAGAAGGATGGAAACACTTTGCACTGGCACTGTAACTTTAACTTTAAACTAAAACAAACATTTTCTAGGCGTCAACTTTCTCAATAACTAAAAGAATCTTCTTTAACCCTCTTTTTTCAAATCTATATCGGGTCGGCGATCCTGATGGTTAATCATCCTCATAACGCCCAATCCACATAATGTGACGAATCGCACAATATGTACTTTGCGTAATATTTCGGTAGTTGTTAGCCAGTCGCGGATTCATAAAACACAGTTTGAGCTGCTAACACTTCATAGAAACTTTTTGGTATATTTTTACGTTACAACAAGGCTTATGGGACAGACTCGAACTATGTCATTTTTATGTTTCTCATAACCTAGCTTTATTAGTTGTCACAATTTGAAATCATGAGAGAAAAAAAGACTAGAGAAAAAAATATGAGAGAGAAAGAAGATATGGGAGAGACATAATAATGTATCTCTTTGTTGTAGAATGGGTCTCTGTCAGTGTAATAAAAAAAATTGGATTGATCATAGGTACTGAAACATCAACTTTTCTAAACACTTTCAAAACATCTTTCACGTTTGAAAAAATGTTTACAATTTTTCGATATAATCATTTCTGAAACAAGATAATCGAAGTTACCTAAAAGCGAAACAGGTTCGAAAAGTCAAAAAAGGAAAACATTCTTTCACACAGCAGTACATATTTTTTAAAATAGTATCCGAGGTACATATACCTCACATATAGTAAGTTAAATATTTTTTATTTGTAATTGGTAACCAATAATCTTTAATTTCTCTACTTGAATGTCAATTAGCGCAAGTTATTTTTTATTTTGCAGCAGATTTGAACGCACGCTACAGGTACCTCATTAAAAAAATTTATTACAAGAAAAGATAGAAATCAATAACCACTTTTTTCCTCCAAAATTTCACAAATTTAATTCTGATTATACGGATTATTATAAAATTTTGTTGTATCATCTAGCCGAACTTCCTATTTCGGTACCACAAAATTATCTATAAAAACTTTTTCTTTTTGTCCAAATTGTTAATTAAGTTTATTTTTTGCTAGAGTTATAAGTTAATAGAACATCAAATTTTTTTAAAAGAATGTCAAATTTTTGTGGTGAAATTCAGATAAGTAAAAGCGTTGTTGTAAAAGTATTGAATAGTGTTTTAAAGTATTAATATTTAAGAATACATAATTTATTTTAGCTTAACTTTTACGTAAATTTTACTGATGACGAAAATACATTTAAATATTTAAAAAAATTAATTACTAAAATAATAACTTAATATTGTTCGTTTATTTTTTTTAATAAATTTAATTTTCAAAAATTTTTATTCTTGTTATCTGTTTTACTTTTTTAAATATTATTAATTTTTATTATACTAAAATTAATTTTATATTAACATTTATTAAAGAGCATCTTAGAGTAAGTATTAATATTTTTTTAAAGAAAAGAATACACAATTTACTTTAGCATAATTTTAATATTAATAGTAAATATGTTTCACTGATAACGGAAATACATTTAAATATCAAAAAAATTAAGATACTAAAATAATACCTTGAAATATTGTTCCTCTATTTTATTTCTTAAAGAGCATCTTCAATTTTTTGAAGTGAAATTCAGTTAAGAAAAGCGTTATTGTAAAATTATTGAACAGTGTTTTAAGATATTAATGTTGCTTAAAAGAGAAGAATACATAATTTATTTTGGCTCAGTTTTTAATAATTAAATATGCTTCACTGATAATGGAAATATATTTAAATATTAAAAAAATAAATGAAATAATAACTTAGTTGTAAGAGTATTGAACAGTGTTTTAATTTATTAATATGTTTTTTAAGAAACGAATGCATAACTTGTTTTAGCTTAATTTTTTAATAATTACGTATGTTTCACTGATAACGAACATACATTTGAAAATAGAAAAATTAAAATGCTAAAATAATAACTTGAAATATTGTTCGTTTATTTTACTTATATGAATTTAATTTTCAAAAATTTGTATCCTTGTTCATGGGCGCCCGCAGGGGGGCCAGGGGGGCCGTGCCCCCCCCCCCCCCCTGAGATTGTGATAATTTTAATTATTAGTGTAGTTATATAAATGACCAAGTACAAATAAAATCTTTAAAAATATATTTTTTTTATATTTTGCCCCACCTGAGAAAAAAGTCTGCGGGCGCCCATGTTCTTGTTACCTATCTGTTTTACGTTTTTAACTGTCCTAGAAGATCAATTTTCTATTAAAATTTCCTAAAAAGCGTCTTAAATTTTTGGAAGTGAAATGAACGGATTGGACAATATTCTTTCTACGAGCCAGTTTTATTTTAGTTTAATTTTTGAAATATTTAAATGTATTTAATTAACTAATACCGAAAATAATAAAAAACAAAATAAAACAAAATATGAATGAATTTGAATGAATATGAATTTGATGAATTTAAATAAATTTCCTTGTCAAAAATCTCTATTTTCTTAACTCATTTACTACCACTTTTACTATGCTAGTAAAAGCTAAACTTAAATATAAATTTAAATATTTTAAAGTTGTGATGGCGCTACCTGAAAATAGAAAAGAAGGTATGAAAAACTCACAAATAATTTAAAAAATGTCTTTTTATTCATAAATTAAAGTAAATATCAATGTACAATATTCAACAGTCTTTAATCAATAAAATTGTGTTTTTATTTACATATTTTACTTAAAACTAATGACTAATAAGCGTTCAAAAATTAGTACATGAAAGTACCTTTTATAAATAAATTTTTAATATAAATATGTACAAAATATATACAAGAATAAATATTACATAGTAATATATTTATATATAGCGACATTCGAGTATATTAAGGTAATTCACATTTAATTTTATATTTATTTAATTCGATAAATATAAAATATAGCAATATTATAAGTAAAACAGCCTTTAAAAATTAGTAACTCACATAAGACATTGTATTTTTCTGTAAATCTTAGTTTTACATCAAAACATTTAACAGCATTAGGAAAAATCATGAACCTCTTTTTTATTTACTGTATCAATACAATCCTTAGCACATTTCCGAAAAAATGTAGTATCTACTAAATAAATCTAACAAAAAAAATGTTTATAATATTTATGCTGGGGACATCACTTGAAAAGAACGTAACCAAAAAAGTAAGTAATTTATCTAAAACATTTCTAAAATTTCAAAAATATTTTGTAATTTGCGAAAAAAAAAATCGGAAAAAAAGTTGAATTTTTGAATTGACCCACCTGGGAAAAAATTAACATGCTTAGGTATTTTTGCTATTATTTTTTCTAAACAAATTTTACACACCTTGTCGACAATTCTTAAATTTTAAGAGAAAAAAGTGTGTTTCTAGAAAGTTACAGCCATTTGAATTTTTTTAAACCTAAAATATAATTTAAAAAAAGTTCGAATGATTAAACTTTCTAAGTACCTATTAACACAGCTTTTTCTCTTAAAATTTAAGAATTTTCGACAAAATGATGTCAAATTTGTTTAGAAAAATAATAAATAAAATACCTAAGCGTGCTAATTTTTTTCCCGGGTGGGTCAATTCAAAAATTCAACTTTTTCTCGCAAATTACAAAATATTTTTTTACCAAAACATTTCTAGTAAGCTCACTCTTAAAAAACCTGAACTTGGCATGGGTCCCATAAGTAGCAACAGATATATACAACTTTAAAATTTCACGGGCCGCACCTGCATGTACCTGTTGAATATGTAATTTCTGCATTAAATTACATAATGATTATTATGTTATCTTATTTATAACACAAAAATTAATACATTCGTTTGTTAGATGTGCTCAAATATTGCTCTTAGACAAAAACTAAAATTATGTTTAACCAACAGGAAACCATTTTACTTTGAGATCATCCCCAAATGAATTGTGCTAGTTCTATCACAGAATTAAATTCAATTTAACATAAAATATCACATTCCCTTTATTTTACATTCCTATTTTAAGTAGATCTATATTCGTTAAATTTAAATGAAATTTTATGTTGAACTAACACCAATTTAAACATAGTTATTACACTCGTTATTACATCATCTGTAATTAAAATCAATTTATCAGATTCTTTCAATGAAATCCTAGCAATCCTGAAGAAAAAATGCATTTCTTTTGTTGCTTTATTATTTTTGTTTTGTTTAATAATAATTAATTTAATTTTTTAAATTGTAGAATTAGTAAACACTTCATTTAGAACAAGAAAGTATAGGTATAAGATCTGGATTAGTTAAGATTTCAATTGAAAATATGTATTTTTAATGAATAAATATAACAGATCATTTTTACCATTGAAGATAATATAAATCTGTTGTAACTAAATTTTTATAGGTACTTACAAAAAATTTATCAGCTGATATTAGAGATATATGATATTAAACAAACAATGCTGCAAAAAAGAAATCAGAAAAATTACAACCTTAAATACCTTCTAATAAATTAAACAAAATACGTTCTCGATGTTGGCGGAGCATCGGGAATCGTAGAATAAACATGATGTGGTACCTCAGATCTACAGCTAGGATACTGAGAATATTGAGGAGGTCGTCCATCGATCGAAACGTAGCTGTGGTTCATCTGCTCAGAACCATAGTGTTGAGAACTGGCGCTGGAACCTTCGTCTTCGGTACTTCTATTGGAGTCACCACCTGATACATAAGTACTTTGGGTAGGAGTTGGTGTTAAGGTTGTAGTGTGGACCCCTGGCATTGGCTGGTATTTGTACCACGAATCAGTATGATTTGGAGTGCAGGTATACCTTGTATTAGTTTTGCAACGAATTTCTGGGTGATGTTGTTTCTTGCGCCTAGTGGTGGTGTTATTAATAACATCTGGCATGGCGTAGCGCAATTTTTCCCAAAATCTTCGTTCTCCCCATCTTGTAACTCCACTGCAAGCTCTCAGTAAAGCTCGTAATTCTGGGTCCATTGGTTCTAGCGGATCGCCACTGAGAACGCAGACTAGCTTGTGTCGAAATGTTGTCCGCAGAGCTGTCTGGAGAGCGGCTCTAAATTCTGATTTTGACCATTCTGTAGAAATTAAAGCTGGAGACACTATGAACAGGACTCTTCTAGAGGCATCTGCTGCTCCTACCATGGCATCTGCAAGATACGAAGCTCCATTTAGCAGGTGTAAATCCCTATAATGCAAACATAGGGTGTGACCAAAAGCCTCCAATTCAGGAGCAATTATTCTGGCAGCAAGTTCCTCGTCCTTGTGACTGTAAACCATGTAACAATCGTACAAATGATCTTGATCGTCTGTGTTGTCATTCAAATCTTGAAAAATTCGGACACCGTACTTAGAATGTGCCCAAAGTCTTACTTCCTGTCGGAAAATGAACATAATCGCCACAATTAAACACACTACTATAACCGATACTAAAGTAGCTGCTAAGAGAGGTACGTAACTACCTCCTAAGAGCTGGTTGTTTTTAATAAGTTCTCGTTGCACTACTGATGTGGCAATTGCATTGTCCATGTCGTCACATTTATTTAAAGCATCCGCAACAGTCTCATCCGCGTCCGAACAAAACATCTTCGAAGGGTCACCCCCCGAGGATCGAATCCAGGAGTTAAGGCGCCCCAGAGAGACACAATCACATGACCACTTGTTGCCGTCGAGAGACACGCGCGGCGCGGAAGCCCTCGCTTCGGCCTGTAACTGCCACGGAGGAAAATTTACGATTTTATTGTTATCCAACTGTAACACGTCTAAATTATGCATGTTTTTAAAAGTCTGATTACCGACGTAAGCGATCTTATTGTGGTCTAGATACAGCTCATTAATATTTTCTAGCTGATCGAACTCAAAACCGCGAAGTTCTTCAAGTTTGTTGTCTTCCATGTGCAACACGCGTAAAGATTTCACTCCGTTGAAAGTCCTGTTGTGTAATGCTTTGACATTGCTGTTGTTTAAATACAAAACTTCAAGCTTTTTCTTGCCGATGAATACGTGACTGCCGAGCTCGCCTAAGTCGTTTCCGTCCAGATAAATTTCAGTGGCGTCCATCGGAATTTTTTCAGGTACTGTTTTATATCCCGCATTGCTACAGTCTACCACATTAGATGACCATGTATGATCGTGATAGCAAGTACATCGGTCTGGGCAAGTCATTTCGCAGTCGCAGGCATCAAAATCACAGCAGTGGCATAGAGCGAAGCAATGAGTTTGGTAAGGACATAAAAAGTTGGACGGCTTAAGTCTCAACAGGGGTTGGGGTGGTGAGCCTCTGGCATGTGCAAGCTCACACGTGACTTCATCGAGGTCAAGCACCTGAGGGTATTGTCGTAAATTACTTAAGTGATTAATCCTGAGCAGCCACTCCATCTTACAGTCACAATAAAACGGATTTCCTCCGATATAGAACTGTGGCAGATCTTTATCGTGATTGACAGGACTCAAATTTAATGCCGACAAATCCAAATATCTTATTGTATTTCCATACAAAACGACTTTTTCTAAGTTCGGCTTATGAGTAAAACTATTCGGGGCCACAGAACTAATTTTGTTATTTTGTAAATACAAAGTCTGTACGCTGTCGGGCACTGAATTCTCTTGAATTTTGGTAATTAAATTAAAACTTACATCGAGCATCTTAATCTTGAGCGTATTTCTTACGTCGTAGTAATTCCCAAGTTCCGGAATTTCGTTATCATGCATGTCAAGCCATTCTAAACTTACGGGCAAATGGCTAAAGTCAAACCAGACTAGTTTGTTGGATGAGACGTTAAGCCATACAAGACTTTGAAGATTTGTAAATACTCCGCTTATGTCAGTTAGTTCGTTGGCATCTAGCCGAACAGCTTTTAGTGTAGGATTACTGGCGAATGCACTTTGTTCCACATATTTGATTTTATTTGACGCCAAATTCAGGACTTGCAGAGACGGCAGTGTAGAAAATGCATCTCTTGAAATATTCACAATATGGTTGTCGACTAGCCTCAAGCCGTATAAAAGGTCTAAACCTTTAAATGAAGCGTTGGTAACTGATTCGATATGGTTCTTGCCCAAATCAAGCGTCTTTAAAAAGCGTAATTGACCGATGCCGCCAGGAATACCTCCCAGCATATTTCCGTTAAGACCCAGGTCTTGCAAATTTGTCACGTTCTCGAATGTCCTTGGGTGAATGTACTCTATTTCGTTCTGGTCTAGTAACAGTTGATTTAGGGCGTACATTCCCATAAAGTGGAAGGACTCGATGCGAACGATTTTATTGTGACTCAGTGTCAAGGCATGTAGGTTTTTCAATTCACTAAACGCCCCCTCTGCAATAATGTTAATGTTGTTATGCTCGAGATTAAGAATCTGAAGGGTGTAAAGGTCGTGAAAAAGGGCTGCATCGATCCTGTTTAGCTGGTTATGTCCTAAGTTTAGCACGACTAATCGAACGAGTCCTGAAAAAGTGTCTCTGTTGACCCATCTGCTAGTAAGTTCATTCTGGGAAAGGTCAAGGACCCGAAGTTGATCTAACCCTTCTAGTAGTCCTGGGGCTAACACACTTAATGAATTGTTTTGTAAATAAAGGTGCATGAGCTCTCTTGAAGACTGAAACAACTCTGGCGGCATGGCTACGAGGTAATTGCTAGACAGATTTAGCGTCTTCATTGCGTTCAAACCAACAAAAGCACGATCGCCCAAAGTGCTAATAGCATTATCTTGAAGATGAAGTTCCTCTAAACTTCTTAAAGCACTAAATCCATTGTCAGGTAATGTTATAATTTCATTGTAGCTTAAATCGAGAACTTCTAGTCCATTAATACAAGCTCTCCCGGGAGCTAAAGGCCCCTTACCCCAGTCAGATAACCCCAAAGCAGCAACATCTTGGAGCTTGTTCCGTGTTAAATTCAGGTGTGTCAAACTATAAAGCGGGCAAAACAAGTCTGGCGGTGTATTCCATATGTTGTTATCCGCCAGATCCAGACTTCGCAATTCGCTCAGACCGCGAAAACTTTCTGCGTGAAGTTCCAACGTCATTGCAGACCATTCGGAATTGCGGGATCGCAGGGACAGTTTTCTAAGATGTCGTAGGTTCGACATCGCTGCCGCGGGAATATTTCGAATTTTGCAATTTTCAATTTCAAGTTCTCTAAGTTTTCGAAGGGGAGCCAAAAAAGAATTGTGTCGACTGGTTTCTAAGGTACTCTCGAAAAATAACGCGTCGTTACATTCCAGCATTAATACTGTCACATGATCACTTTGGCTTTGTGTAAGGTTTCCTATTAACGGTTCGGTATTATTTATTGTCCTTATCTGGCAATATAACATAGGTTCCTCCGTGTTTTCTTGATTTGCGATTGGTTGCATCTGCCACTCACAGCCTTTGGGTGCCAAATCAAAGCTCGACAAACTTCTAGAATTAACACTAACAACGAAAATTGCACTAAAAACTACTAAGCTATACATTTTAAAAGAGGGTTTAAGTCTTTTGTACCCGCACTGAAACATAACTTATTGTCTGTGAACTAAAACATCACCAAGACGAAACTTTAGTGAAGATTTTACGCACGGAGACGTAACGAAAGCGACTAAACACCCGATCGTGGCACATCTAACGAAGTCGCTTGCGAAACTAACCGGCACGATCTCAGACGGACCGACTGTTGCGTTACGGCGGGACATTTAACTCCACCCATATTTCCCCTCTCCTCAATTCTATCAGGATTCCAGCTGCTTTGCCTGACTGTGAATGGATGGTGTCACGTGTAGTTTTGAAAATGTTAACAATGTGCAAAGTGTATCTGGTATCCCCCCTGCTTGCAAATTGTTTTTGTTGCGGTTTTGTTGTATTAGAATAGGATGACGTTTAGCATTTGATATCTCCTACTATTTAGGGGGTCCAAGGCGGGCCATCGCCGACTGCCAGATATATTACTAATTAAAAGTTTACTAAATTTATAACTAACTTTATTATTTTATCACCTTTTGGTGTGCTTGGATGGGAACATATAATTTTTTTAATAAGGCTTAACTGGACGAGGTTTAAATTTAAAGCTCCTATTTTTTTAACATGAATATTTTAACTCTAAAGCATTTTTAATTGAAAGTTCTTTAAAAAAGTCAAAAGCGATATTTTATTTAATAACTATGTCTTTTTCAAACTTGCCGACACAGATGGCTAGTTCTAAAATGGTTAAATGTGTCAATTTTCCATTTCAAAACCTCTAAGTTAATAAGTTATTTAGGATGTTATTGGAAAATATGTGTTCTTAATAATATGGATATTTTAATACCAAAGTATTTTCTGCGAATTAAGAAATATGACATATATGTCATATCCTCGTAAATGATGAAGATATAAGTACTTCTAAAATACTTGGTTACCAAAGCTTAATTTTAAAAGTATTTTTTAATATCGATGCTTTAACAAAGGATTGTCCTTAAAAAATACGCCATGTCATACTCTAATAAATTATCGAAATATAAAGTTTTGAAAAAAGTCTTCTAAAATAGTTGCATATTTCGAAGCAACATTTTTCGCAACTTAAAAGTACAACTATTTTTTTAGATTACCAAATATTATGCCACCAAGAATTAACTAATTTTCGAAATTTGAATCGATATTTTAACAAAGGATTGTCTTAAAAAAATATGTCCGTGTCATATTCTAGTAAATAATGAAACAAAAGTTTTTCAAAAAAAAGTAGAGAGTATGTGGTCATAGTAGGCAGACGCGGATTCCAACCCCCCTTCCGCCAAAGCTTGTACAAAAAGGATTTCAATAACGAATTTTATGTTAAATTAAGTACATCTTTTTGAAAAACAACTTTTTCGAAAGATGCTTTTTCGGAAATAAGTATATCTACAAAAATCTACGAAAACATATTTTTTAGAAAACAGTTTTTATAAATTAAAATTATATCTAAACTCTACTGGCTTAGAAAATGCCAATGAAAAAATGACAGAAAAATCCTGAACTAACCCAAAAGAACCGTTTTTGTGTTAGGTCAGGTTTATGTTTCCTCTTGTATCTGCTATGTTACTCTGTAGTTTACTTTCAAACATTTTTTTTTAATACGAAGATTCGAAGTCTCTTTTAAAACAATGTTTGAAAAATTGTACTTTCTATAAAAATGGTTTCTTAAAAAAATGTAGTTTCGAAAAGTGGTTAAAAAAAGTGGAAAAGTTGCTTTCCGAAAAAAAAATTAAAAACATCCCCAGTTTTCGAATGTATTGGATATCGAAAAATTGTGTTTTCTAGAATTTTGTTTTTAAACGTGCTTTCAAAAAATGTGTTTTCGAAAAATTTGCATATATTAGTCTAAATGGTCAGAAGCTATAAATGAAAAATATGCTAGGATATTGGTAAGTTAAGATGACCAACCGTTCCCGTTTCCCAAGAAACAGGTTTAGATATTTCGTTCATTATGATATACCTAGTGTACATTTCCTAGAACAACACTAAACAATAAAAAATAATTACTCAGCGAACTTGCCCGTCTATACTTTTGTGTAACCGGAGGTGACGTTGACCCCCCCCCCCCCCCCCAGACGAAATTGTAAATCCGCCCCTAATGGAAGGCAGCGAATCTATAAATTTTTTTTTAACGAAATTCGAACGCAACGATAGAAAAGACAAAAGAAAGTTAAAATAAGAATGACTTCCAGGTAGATTTAAATAATTTACTTGTTTCTAAATTATAGGTTTTAACAATGATATAAGATATTGTTATTAGGCTATAAAATCATAACAAATAATATTTTAATACGTCAATACTCAGCATCCAGCAGAGCTACTGTGTACCAAAACATTAATGGTTTCATAGAAGGGGGCGCGGGGCGCCATTATGACGAGGGGGCTTGCGCCCCCTCTAATGATTTATAAAATCGTCTTCAAGCATTTCAATTCTGGACTTTGATAGTCCTATATTTATAATTCATACTTATTATTAAATAGTTTAAAAAGTACTACGACTTTGATATCTGGTCCTGATATCACCACCAACACCTAAAAGGTACACAGTAAACCTGGTACAGATATATGACATTAATAATAGGAATATAATTTACACATCATATAGCGCGATACTTCAGAATTCTGACTTTAAAATTCACAGATTCAATGATTTTTTACTTTAAAACGACATAAAACTTTAACGGAACAACATTTTAACTTTAATCTATTTTCTATGAAAAAGTCCCTAAATTTTTTCATCCGTTCGTATTTTATTTAATTACAAAAAACACCATTTGGCCTAGAAACAAAGCAACTTCTAGAATATATTATGCTGCAGTGGCACTTTTCTCCGAGTGTAAAAGCTATAAGTTAAATTATTCAGGAATTCAGTTAGAAAGCTTCATTTGAAAATAAATTTGCTAAATACTGCTATTTCAACAGTGATTTTCTTTCAATGAAACAGTTTTGTAAATATTGCGATATCATTCCTACGAACTAAGGAAATTATAAAGTTTTGAATATTTGAGTGATTTCTAAGATAGTAGGATATTTTAAAAGCACATTTTTCGTAGCTTGAAACCCATATGTAATTCTTGTTGATAAAAATTAATAAGGTTTAATTCACAAGAATCTCTAAATACGACTACTTTAATACTTTAGTGTGTTTTCTAAAATAATCTTAAAAATATTACCGTGTCGTCATAAGTTAGTAAACAATAAGAAATTAACATTTTCAACGAAAGGTTGCTGGTAACTTTTAAAACGGTCATTATAAAACATATTTTCCCCCATTTAAAACATAAGATTCTTGTGAACCTAGGAATATTTAATACACTTTTTTTGTGATTTAAAAAATCGTCTTCAATCTTTTCAAGTTTGAACTTTGATAGTTGTATATTTGTAATGCATATATTTATTATTAAATATTTTTAAAAAGTACTGCGACTTTGATGTCTGGTCATGATTTTGTCAGCAACATCTAAAAGCTACATAATCCAGAAACAGATAAGACATTAATAATGTATGATTTACACATCATATTGCGCGATAATTCAGAAATATGTCTTTAATATTCACGTTTCCATTAATTTTTTATATTAAAATGACAAAACCGAAACGGAATTTATTTTTCTTTAGATGTCTGTTGTTATTAAACAAACTACAGAAAATATTTTTTTAGTGTTGATGTCAACCGAACAACATTTCACTATTCAATTATTCATTAATGTCATAAAAAACTGTTGTAATAAAATGAAACAGGAATAAATGAATTTAAATTAAATAGAATTTATAAGATTAATGGTTCCCAGATTTATGTGGGTAATAAAATTTTTCTTTTTTTTTAGATTAACATCTAAAATTTTCTGCTTTCCCCAACTCCGCAAGAGTTGCCAAGCAAAAATAAAATATAAAAATATTATTGTTAATTGAAATTTTTTACTGTAAAACCGATTAAGTAAATTAAACGTAAAATTAACTATAACCCAAGCAAACAATAAATAATAATTGAAAAAGGGTAAAAAAATAAAATTAAATAAAAATTAACCAAAAAAAAAACGCAACCAAGACAGAAATATTATTGTAATAGCAATAAGAAACTAACTTCAAAGTTCCAAATCAATATCTACGATTTACTACATATTTTTGCAGCAAATGCATAGTCAGGGCAGCTTCAGCATCTAAGTTTTCGATTTTTGTGAGTGAGATTTACTTAAAGAGAAGTATTAAATATTTTAACCGTTTTCTTTTTTTTTTAATTATTAAACACCTGATTCAAAAGAAATATTTCATATAATATTTAGTACCCAAATCTATGCCTTTCAGTCAGAAACTAATTTGTATCGATTTCTCGCATTAAAAAGCAAAAAAATACTAGGTAATATTATTCTTTTTTAAAAATTAAAAAAAATGTACTTACTTTGACCTCTGGCACTTTTTTTCAATTTTTTTTTTAAACAATATTAATTTATTTAAAATCTAATAAAAAAGTAACTCGTATGGTAGAAGTATATTATCTAGTGTGGGTACCTATAAATACAAAAGTTAAGTTTGAGGCAAAAATGAAATTACTATGCCATGATCTACCAAAACATTGTGTATTATCAATTTCTAGAAACTTTCAATTGGTGCATATTGCTTGTTTAAACAAAGAAACTAATGAATCGACTTTTCTACCAAACTTTTTGCATTTCTTTAGAACTATTGTGAAAGAAAATTTAAGCTCTCAGAGAAATTTAAAGTTCTCAAAAATGTTTTTACAACTTTAAAGAAAAACAAGAAAATTTTAATGATTTCATATAAAATGATGCGAAATTGGAAGTCTCATAAAACGATAATAGCAGATTTTTATTGAAATTTCTGTTGTAGTGCAGCTATATACATCTGTACAGCTATTGACAACTCAAACTTTTAGATATGCATTGCATTTCCATTTATACCTGAGAGTTGAAATTGTCTATGAGTGTACATATATTGTAATGGGTAGAAAAGGCTATAAAAGTAATTTAGTTTGGCTTGAACATTTTCTTACCACACATCATTTTCCCAACCACGAGACGATTAATTGGGAGATGTAAAATACCTGCCAAATATTGTGCGAATCTGAGATTTTGACTTACTTTGCCTGAACATTTATTATCATTTCATCCTTAGATCAATTCAATCAATATCAATTCGCTTTTTTTATTATCTTTACTCTGAATTGTTTTTTAAATATATATTTCGAAAAATACTTTGCTATTTGATTATCATCTAAAGTACATGTCGTCCATTCGATAGAATAGTAACACCTCAAAAATTGTTGATTTTGAGTTTATATCGCCAAAGTAAGTTAAAACTACCAGAGCATATTATAGTACGACATAATAATCTTTTAATAAATAACCGTTAAATGGCACCAGTGTTGCCATTCTTAATAAACAGAAATTAGTATAAAAACTATAAGAATTAATGTAATAAAGTTTTGTTTCAATAATTATATTATCAGTTGCTAATAATTTAGGTAAAAATTCTAAACGTGGTGGCAATCCATCTAGAGATATAAAATTTGTTATGAAAATAGGGTGGTTATAAAATAAAAATAATTAATTTTATAAAAGAAGATAATTAAGTTTACGGTTTGTCCTAAATAAATAATTAGTAAATGATGAAAAAGTAATACATACTGTCTGCAATTTCTAATCTAGAAGAATAGTGACACTGGCGGCATCTAAGGTTTATTTATTAAAATATATGTATGTTTCGTTGTACCATAATATTCTTTAGTAATTTTAAGTTATTTTCCGATGTTGATGTTGAGATATGTCACTATCATTTCGAATGAGTGATGTATATTTATTTTTATGTCAAAATTAATCTAGGATTCAAAGTCCTCATTAAAAACTGAGTTATTCTATTATTTCCGCCATTTGCCGGATTTAGAAAAAGATCTTGGAACTGGTTCCTAAAATAAATGCAGTTATATTGTTGTGAAAAAACATACCTACTTAAATTACCCTTTTCTTTGTCAATTTGCGGGAAAACTTAGGAAATGATTTCACAGTACAGAGTTACTATTTCTACACTTATCATTCAAACCCTTAATAATTGTCAAATTAGACTGGGCCCTAACCATGGCGAATCAGGATTTAAAAGTTGGTGGTGCACTCGAAGATATACAGGAATTTTTTATTAAGTAATTAGATTTTTCTGATTTCTTTTAAAAGATTGGTTTAAAAATTATTTTGATCTTATATGGAACTTTAGAAGTTACACCAAATCTGAATAATTATGATTTTCTTAACACATTAAAATTTCACTCATACATCAGACTAAACCAAACAGTTAATTTCATTCTTTGATCTGTAATAAAGCATTATCAGTGTTTTTGATACCAGTATATTGAAGAGACAAAGGGAAAAGAGATAAAATAAAAAAACACCACAAAAAGGATACCCAGGAATAAATGTTGGAGCCCACTTTGTGTTTAACAGTATGATGTGCATGATGTTTAATAAAATGATAAATCATATTCAATTATAATTTTTAAAATGCCGCAGGACTGCAACGTAAACCGACATGCTACATGAAGATACAGCAATAATTGATTTTAATCTTGTCATAAACGAAAAGATAATGTATCTATAGCTTGTTTGTCTCGTGGTGTCTCACAGAAAACAAAATGTTGCTGGTATGCACGACTACGATCTAGTGGGTTTTTTCTTTTTAATTTCTTTCGTTATGGATAGCCAAAAGCGGAGAAAATTTTAGATACTTATTTTTAAAACGGTGGAAAGTATTGAAATCTTCTGGAGTTTCTATTTTGAGACACAACACTCTTCTTGAGTGGAGTCACATTGTCAAAAATATACCTTTACTTTTTCATTGTAAGATCACAATAATTAAAAGTCATTAATTTTGATGATACAGGTAGCAGTATAGAGGATGTGTTTTTTTACTTTATAGCCAAGATGCAAGCAAGGGCTGTAAGATAAGTAAATGTAGTAAAAAAAAAATTAAGTTTGTATTTAACATCTAAAAACAATAGTACTCACTCAAATATTGCTTGATGATGTTTTTAGATTAAAAAATTCGGAAATAGCCTTATGAGGAATTTTTTATAAGCTTTAGAAGAAGTCCTGAGTTTTACTATGCAGAAGCTGGTAGTCTGCACTGATTGTTCTTGTATGTACTGTATTATGCAGTAGACAAATCTAAAAGAGAAGGGATGACAGCTGATAAATTTTGATCTAAAGAACAGAACCAGGCCAGCTTACTTTCTGTGATCGATATAAGATTATACCAAGACAATATTGTCTCAAATTGTCACTCACTAAAATTTATTGACGAGAGCCGTTTCTAATACGAAACTAACAGAACAAGTGCCATAACCGTCTACGAAATATAAAGTTATCATTGAGTTCTCAGTGAGTTTTGTCTTGGGACTTGTTGCTGCAATGAATTTAGTTCTATTGCTCATTGTCATGTTTTTAAATAAAATTGCGAACAATAATTGATCAATTAAAACCTTTGGTTGCTCAGTTAGAGTTTTCTTAACAGTAGCGAATATTGTTTTTGCTTTGGGCGCTTAAGATTACCAGCACTAATTTTTGCGAGTGTTTGAGTCGCACAACAAAAGCTTGTTTATACCTTTTAAATTTTTTTTACTTTTCATTGTGATCATTTTGAACAATAATTACTATTGGAACATCTATAATGAGATATTATTCAAAAATGATCAGCATAGACAATAAAATATTTAAAAAGTAGATCACCCTTCTTTTTTGGTGTGACCCATGGGCACCAAAAATTCTAATAATAATTCTTGTGAATGTTACGGTTTTTTAGCGTCCAAGGTGGGACGAAACAAAAACACGTTTTAGTTTTTTGATCTTTTACAGTTTGTTGTGGTTATTTGGAATAGTTATTACTGGAAAACAATATTTAATGATGTATTATTTAAAGATGATCAGAAGGGGGATTAAAAGTTTAAAAAATAACTAAATAGCGCTTCTGTTTTGTGTTTCAGGTTGTGCGCCAAGAATTAGAACAATAATTGTTGTGAATATATTATTGTTTGTTGCCCAACGTGAACCAAAATAAAAAACACATTTTTTATTCTGTAAACCTTTTAATATTTATGATCATCTTGACTAATTTATTAATTGAAAAAACATTTTTATGAGGTATTTTTAAAAGATGATCAGAGTAAGCAGTGAAAGATTAAACAATAACTACGCTTCTGCCGTGTTGTGTTCCAGGTTTGTTACCTGCTTCAAACAGGCTGTTTGTTATTTTTTAATGAGTCCTTACTTGAAGATGATCAGAATAAACAGTAATGCCAGATTCTCCAACGCTAGTCCGGTCTAATTTGACAACCAAAAGTTTCAAACTGACGAGTGTAGGAATATGACAACTAAGTTTTATACTATGAATTTGGTTCTGAGTTTTTTCGCAAATTTACAAAGAAAAGGGCAATTTAGATACGCACTTGCGACAATAATAGAACTAAATTCATTCTAGCAACCCATTCCAAGATGAAAATTATTTGGAAACCAAGCAAATCGCTAAAATATCAGAATAATTCATAAGTTTTTAATGACGACTTATTAACAATGACAGGACAAGAATTTGTCAAAACATAACTGATTAACTAGATCTTAATTTAATCCAGTACTAAATCTTAAACTTTCTTAGTGAATCTGAATATTAACGTTAACAAATAACTAGACATCCCTTCTGTTTTGTTGTGTTCCAGATTGTGCGCCAAGAATAAGAACAATAATTCTTGTGACTGTATGGTTTTTGGAGCCCAACCAGAAGCAACACAAAAACCATTTTTTAGTTTTTAAACCTTTTACCATTAATTATGTTCATCTTGAATGGTTATTATTGAAAAAAAAACATATTTAATGAGTTCGTATTTAAGAATACGCAGTGAAATATTAAAGAAATAGCTAGATAGCGCTTCTGTTGTTTTGTATTCCTGGTTGTCCGTCAAGTATCGGAATAATTGTTGTGAACGTATGGTGCTTGGCGCCCAACATGGGGCATAATAAAAAACACGTTTTTAAAAATCGTTTGGCATTTATTATGAACAATTTGCATAATTATTATTGGAAAACAAGATTTTTAATATTATTTAAAGATGATCAGAATAAGCAGTAAAATTTTAAGAAATAGCTAGATAACACTTCTGTTTTGTTGTGTTCCATATTGTACGCCAAGAATTAGAACAATAATAATAAGGAATGTGCACATATTTTTTTTATTGCACAAATCGTTTAAGGAAGCCATTACAAACCAAAAAAAAAATTATTTTAAAGAAAATTACTAGGACAAATTTAGCTAAAAAAAATGTTTACTGTTCGATATAATTTATTAAGATTTAAAAATCAGCCATTTGCTCTCAGTGCAAAGTAACGTCAGGCAGTGCAAAGTGACGTCAGGCAGTGCAAAGTGACGTCAGGAGATCAGCAAAAATAGTAAAGCTTAACCTAAAGTCGAACAGGTTGGTTTTTCTCAATTTTTCAAATTTTTCTGTTTTTCTCAATTTTTCAAATTTTCTGGGTTTGCTTGGGTGAAATACAGGAATAGTGCAACTACTAGCTTCGGTAAAGATTCAGTTATACAGGATGTATGGTTTTGGAATTATTGAACGTCAAAGTCGAAGTTTCCGCAATTTCAGTTGAAATCGGGTACAGGTCGCAAAATTGAATTAAATCGATTTATATTTTCGGAGGTTGAAGAGGACCCGGAGCTTTAGGAACCTATTGAAACTGGTGAGGGCTGAAAAATGGCAAGTACATTTTTGAATTTTTTTGAGTCGAAAAATGCCATTATATTTAGGACAAAATTTGAAACTTTAAATTTTTGAATTTTCGACCATTGCCATGAAAACAAAGAATGCCATTTTTATTGATTTTTCGATAGCCCTACAATACTGGAATTCGCCATGTACTTATTAGAACACTTTTGACATCACAGCCATTGGGATCACGTTTTAAAAGTTTCGAAATTCGCGCGAAAATTTGCAGTACAAAATCCCTTTTTTTTGTTATTAAAGATCAAAATAAATTGTTAAAAACAATACCACACATTTTTAATTTATGTAGGGAATATAAAAAAATATATTTCATATTTATTTGGGTTATATTATGCATATTTCCTATTGTTGTGAATGTATGATTTTTGGCGCCCAACGTGGGGCAACACAAAAAAACACGTCGTTAAACCTGGGTTCTTTTATGTATTATGATCATTTTGAATAATTATTATTGGAAAAAATTTTTAATGAGTTATTATTTAAATATCGTCATAATAAGCAGTGACGGACTATATTTCGCTTATTGTCTGTTTCGTCGCATGTTGGGCGCTAAGAATTAATTTGTAAATGTTATGGTTTCTGGCGCCCAACACAGGGCAAAACGAAAACACGTTTTTAGTTTTTTGCATTTTATTATTAAGATAATCATTTTAATTTTAATGAGCTCTTATTTAATGATCATAATAAGCAGTAAAAGATTAAAAAATAACTAGGTGGGGCTTTGGTTCAGTTTTATTCCAGGTTGGGCGCCAAGAGTGAGAACAATTATTGTTGTTATATGATTTTTGGCGCCCAACGTGGGGCAAAAGAAAAAAACGCGTTTTACGTTTTAATGATCACAACGAAAATTATTATTGAAAAAAAAAACATTTTCAATGAGTTACCTACTTTTAAATATCATCAGAATAAGCGGTTAAAGACTAGATGGGGCTTAATTTTTGTTTCGTCATAGGTAGGGCGCCAAGAATTACATTAACTTTGTAAATATGTGGTTTTTGGCGCCCAACACGCAAAACGAAGACACGTCTTTAACTCTTTTGCCGGTTATTGTGATAATCTTGAATAGTTACATCGTAAGTAGTAGGTACAATCGGAAAAACATTTTTAATGAGTAAAATGATGACTTAGGAAAAAGCTAGATAGCGCTTGTTTTGTTTTGTCCCGTGCTGAGCGCCAAAAATTGCAATAATATTTTTGCGAATGATGGCGTCTAAAGTGGGGCATGCATAATACAAACTCGTTTTTGGTTTTTAAAACCTTTTATTGTTTAATATGATCATTTATAAAACTTATTGATGTAAAAAGCTTTTAATTTAATTGCATGTCTAGGTAACTTTACCTTTTCAAAACAAATATTTTAATTATTATTCCATATAGATTCCTTCATAACGTCAAGTCAAAACTACATGCACGCGCCATCTCTGAACGATTTATGCAGCAAAGTAATATGTATTGAATCAGGTCGGTTAGCTCACGACGTAGATTTAAAAATCAATAAGTAGGGACCTCTCTGCGAAGTGCCTATTAGTTCTCCTTTCTACGGTATGGGGCTTGTTGCCGGTAGCTTAATACAGAGAGTCATGACGATAAGAAAGGGTGACAAAAATCCCTACGGAGACTTTTATCAATGTCAAAGATGTATTAAAACAACACTGTCTTGTCTTAGATTTGGTTTTTCTACTTTTTACATTAGCTTATTTTGAATCCAAAATTAAATCGTAATTAATTATTTGTTTTTATAAAAATTTGAGTCAATAAAGAATTCATCATAAATTGTTCCAATCAGTGGTCAGAGTACAAAACACTAGTCGATCGTCCATTCCACCATTTCTCTTTATTTAATATCAATGATATATGTACATATATCATTGTTAATATATAAAGTTAACAAAAGAGGATGGCAGATCTCTATGAGGGAATCGAATTTCATACTCACTGGGCAGGTTATGCGTCGCCATCTGCTAGTAAATAAAGGAAATTGTGAGCAATCAGGAGCCTATGAAACTAGACTCTGTAGTGGAGTTGACAATATCTCTTTATCTAATACACAAAGTTAACAATAGATGGTGATAGAACTCGATGACGAGTTTAGCATCCTGAGAGCTGATGAACAAGATATATGGAGAGGGCCATCTAGTGAAGTACGAATGCGTTAAAATTAGGTAAATAAGAGGAATCTTTACAATGAAGAAATATCCTTTGTTACTTGGGATAATGTGGGTCGAATTTGCTTTAAAGGTGTGTTGGAAGATGGTGGTCTTGGTAGTTGGAGGTATAACTAGCAAACTTGAATAAATACCTAGCATAACAAAATTACAGGATACAATCCTGTTTAATGGTAAACAGGATAAAATCGTATGGCTTATCTTTATCAGCAATTTGGATATCGATGTGTGGTGCAGCCAGCTTTCTTGTACAGGGAGGGGATGACGTTTATTAGCGTTTTAGAGAGAGATCGAGACTAAAACATACAACACACCAATATGTTTTTAATTATATCCTCTATAAACGGTTAAAAAAACTAGATAATAATTAACCCAAATGTTACAATTTTTTTCTATTTATTTAAAGACTTGAACAACCTCATCTAGATATTTTTGAATTATTGATGAGATAAAAATATATCTACTTAGGTTCTTTTTATTTAAATCTTATTTCATTTAATAACCTTATTTTCAATGATTGTTGTGAATTTATTACCGTCGAGGTTTAGTAGAATCTCCAGCAAATATTTCTCTTTTATTTTTCCTTCGCCAAACCGTCAATAATTTCTTAATCAAGAAGGTCTGTCTGGTAACCTGTTATGTAGTAGCGTAGTAGGTAATAATAATGGAAACTCAGCTATCATTTTGAACTATATAAATAAAGTTGTTAGTTGATTTATATTTGTACTTTTATTTAATGAGAAATTACTCTATTCAAACACTTTTTGCGTTTTTTCATTTAGAAGTAAGCCGAATATGGGATCTACAAGAAAAACAATTTTTCAAAAACAAGCTTTTTTCAATAACATTTTTTTGGAAAATAAATTTTTTCAGTTGTTTATTCAAAATAAATTTTTGGTGTCATGCATGATGCTGACTGATTTTTAGAAAAATTTCAAATTTAAGGTGTTAGTTTGGAAAACGTTAAAAAATAGAGAAATTTTTTTTTCAACCTATTTTTTAAAATTGAATTTAAACTCCAAGAAAATTCTAATGATTAAAAACAAAAGTGCCCCTAGTAAACCTAAACAAACCTGCATTTATTCGCCTTTTTTTGGTCAAGCTTGTTTAGGCTAGCCCAGTTAGCAGCTTCAGCAAACGCGAAAAAAAGGAAATTATGTGTGCAGATTTGTTCAGGTTTGTTTAGGTTTGCTTAGGTTGGGTTTGGTCATTGATCATTAACCTTTTCATAACTATTGAAGCTCTAAATTCAGTTTTCCAAAAACGGTATTAAAATAATATTTTTTGTAAAACTGTATTTTCGAAAAGAAATGCTTCCAAAAAATGTAGCTTCATTCGAAAAATGAATTTTCAAAAGTATAGTATGTAAAGTATGAATCAAGCAAAGAAAAGCCTCGAGCGTCATAGGCATGAAGATATCACGAGTGATGTGTCTCTTTTTAGAATATTCCTGGCTTAGTTGCTAAAAATTGATATACCAGTGGCGTAGTCCCTTTAAACAAGGCTTTTAAAATTAAATAACAATTATTGGATCAAAAAATAATTGCAAAAATTAAAGGAAATGATTCAATGACTGTGTGGATTTATTATTTATCACTTTTTTAATTTTTGGTTGTCTGGGATGTTGGTCTGGGGGGGGGGGGGGGGGTCTGCAGCACTCAGCCCCTCCCCGGAATGCGCCACTGCTAACAATGTTTGGGCCCCAATATTTTGTTTTGAATTACATTTTTCATCAGTATAGCGTTTTGCATGTCAAAAATTATATAGTATTGTGGCTATTTAAACATTGAATTTGTACGGGAAGAAATAGTAGATTTTTAGGTATATATTCATAATGCAGTTAAAAATTTGTCCAAATATTAAAATTACAGGAATGTACAGACCAAAATATATATCAGATGCAATAGAATAAACCAAACTCATAAATTTAAAACTGTAGCTACTAAGAAATGTCATGATTTTATTAATAATAAAATGACAGAATATGTTTGTGTGTTTGTTTTTGGATTAATGGCTCTGGTTGAAACCAAATGGCCAGCTCTAATTTTTCTCCTTCCCTTCTCCCTCCTCCCTCTCGGGGAGAAAAAGAAAGGAAGTTCCTTACGAATTAAGGTGCGTTACATCCAAACTTTAACCTTACAACATGTCTATTTTTTACTTTTTTTAAATTTTTATTTTTTACTTTTTTTAATAATTATTTTTTTTTCCTTTCATTCCTCTCTCTTTTCCTTTTTTCTCATTTTATTTTTTTCCTCTTTTTTTTTCCTCTTTGTTGTTCTTTTACAGAATATAAAAATAATAATTTGTCAAAGTACAATATGCGTAAATAATATCCCATAATTTTATTATGTTTGTCATTAATTAAAATTATAAATTGTAATATGTTTTTCTTAAATATATGTACTTATTACAACTAAAAAAATAAATTTGTTATAAAAATTACATACCTAACTGTATTTTTTTGCAAGCAGGAGTATAAGAAATTATTCATGTGCCGAATTTAACCATTTTAAAAGAGTATCTTTTAAACTCTGTGCCGAGTTTGACTATTTCTGTTTTGTATACCTGAGGCATATGCAGAGTTTGTATTACCCCTAGTCATATTATTATACAATCGGACCATATTCTACATTCCGCAACATGGGAGAGCCACTCGCAATTGTCAGAAAAGCATGCTGATGGGACAGATTTTATTTCGATTCTGATTTGGCCAAAGCGAAAATCGTGCAACGTTGCCAGTTCATTCAGCACCAATATGTTTTTGCTTGATTCTTACCTTACCTATGTATTTGCAAAAATAATATTTTTCAACAACTTTTCCTAGATGCGAAAAATGTAATTTTTTTGGGTTAGTTAAAAAATTTCTGCACTCCCCTCACCCAAACCAAGCGTGGTTTTGTCTTATTTCGCAAAACTACTGTAATCCTCTAAACTATCTTTAAACACTATGTAAGTCTCCAAAGTTTGCAGATAGACAAACTATAGTAGTAGATATACATTTGCCATTCCAACATGAACTTTGATGCAATTACATTTAAGTTGGATTAAGCTTCATGTTTAGAAAACCGCACCCATAATTCACTTAGTCTGGACTTCGGATTGCGTTCTGGATACTGGAAATTGATGGTTATTCGTTTACCGAAAGACCACTTTGTTTGCACGGCGAGACCTAAAGCCCATCAACACTCGGTATAAATAACAGCAAGACGGTGATCGACAGCTCAAACAGAAAGGACAAGCATCGTTTAAGATCGTTTAAAATCGTTCTTCTGGATCTATAAACAGGATTCTTAGGAGCACCAGTTACTGCTACACTCACTTAAAAAAAGTGACGAGCCCAAATTTGCAAAATTGAATAACTTCTGAAAGGGATTTTAGATATTGTTCAAATATTTATTGACATATAGCCAGTCACTCAAAGCTACGATTTGTAGTGTTTCGCTACAACGTTATGTCAATTTAATTATAAATTAGGATACTAATTTAAAATACTTCAGCCAGATTCTCCAACACTAGTCCGGTCTAAATTGAAAATCAAAAGTTTTAAACTGGCAAGTGTAAGAATGAGACCACTAAGTTTTATTCAATGAATTTATTTTTAAGCTTTTTCGCAAATTTATATAGAAAAGGGTAATTTTACTACGTACCTTCCACAATAATAGAACTAAATTCATTACAGCAACTCGTTCCAAGATGAAAATCATTTGGAAATCAGGTAAATCGCTGAAATATCAAAATAATTCACAAGCTTTTAATAACGACTTATTAACAATGACAGGACAAAAACCTGTCAAAACATAACTGATCAACTATAAGATCTTAATTTAAACCAGTACTAAATCTTAAACCTTCTTAGTGAATCTGAACGCTTGATTTTAAAGTGCTTCCTGGGTACTACCTGGTTATATGGCGCATTCGGCATAAGTACCTACCGAAAAATTAGTACTACTGGTATACTATACTACATATACAATTGTACAAACATCGCGAAAAATCAATAAAACAGAGTATGCATGGTTCTTCTTTGGCATGCATTAATTGTGTGTGTGAAATTTTTACCAAACTTACAGCATTTTTTCTACATTTTAGAGTAAATCCTGTCACATAGATGCCTTTATCAAGCTTTTACAGCTATTTTGGCGGTTTTTTCTCAGTGCAGTATAAAAATTGACAATATAGATTGTACAACGAGTGAAAAAGGCGATCGATTCTTGTGACGTTGCTCACAAAAGCAAAGCAAGTACGACTATCAGACTCACTGAGACTCAAACGCTTGCTCACGAGTTGTAGGTAGTACTTTTTTAAAAATCGTCGCTTTTAACAGGTCTTTTTTATGATGCATGTCTTATTCGGATTCGAAGCAGTTGCTGTACAAGAATCCATGTATGTTTAGAAGCAAGCAACGAGTGCAAGACTGCTGAAACTGTTCATCGTGCGCAATATGAAGCACACAGCGGCAGCTCATAGGGTCGGCGCGTGACACTCGCTCGAAATTAATAAACATCTTTGGATCTAATAGAGACTCCATTTTTATTTTTTGATTGATGATTAGGGTAAAACACAAGGCATATAATGATATTTTTTTGCGATTTTATACGCTGTGGGTGCGAGCATGAAAAAAATATTTAAACAATTAATGTATTATTAATGTTCATTAAATAATGTTATAAATTCTTTGTAGCATGCGGTTGGAAAGCGAATACAGCGGTGAGGCAACGGCAACGGTATCAATCCGATGAGGTAGGTAATGAATTTGCAATGTGACAGAAACAAGCAACCAATTAAAATTCATAAATAACATAACTCGGAAGAAACATTTTGTTTTAAAACCCACATTTGTTGGCTAATTTTATGTAAATTATTTGTAAATAAAATTGCAACCAATTGGAAATCATGAACGACCCATAGACGTATATTTGTAGCCTGATCGTTGTAGATCTTTTTGTTTTTTAATAAAATATCAAAAAAAAACATTTTTTTGACAAATTTCCGAAACCACCTCTTTAGAATGAATGAATTTTGGAAAAACTACGTTTTCGAAAACACTATTTCTGGACAGGAAAATTTTCCAAAAATCAGATTTTCGAAAGCAAAATTTACAGGGTGGAAAGTTTATCTAAATAATTACCTAAACAAACCTAAGCAAACCTCATTGATTCGCTTTTTTGAGTCTGATCAGGTTTGCTCAGGTTTCCTTAGGTTTGCTCAGGGTATTTTTTATTTACTATCATTTAGATAAATGCAAATTTTGTTTCTGAAAACTAGGTTTTTTGAATATTTTCCGTGTAAAAATAGTGTTTTCAAAAATATAGATTCCGAAAATTTTTTAATTTGAAAAAAATTCTTACGGTCATTTTGACTTTTGAAAATTTACCTCTCTCCAAAAAAATGTTTTTGAGAATTTAGTTAAACCTAAACAAATCTGAGCAAAGCTCATAAATTCTTTTTTTTTGGGTTTGGTCAGGTTTGCTCAGGTTTCCTTAGGTTTGCTCAGGGTATTTTTTATTTACTATCATTTAGATCTCCAAAGAAAAATGTTTTTGAGAATTTAGTTTTATATTCAAAAATAGCGTTTTTTAGAATTACAATTTTAAAAAAATTTCACTTTCAAATCTAGTTTTCAAAAGTATAGTTTCCGAAAATATGTCGTGAATTCAGAAAAAGTTTGATTCATACTAAAAAAAATGCTTATTTTTTTTTAAATACCGTATAACATTTTGCGTCAAGACTAGGTTCCTAAGAAGATGAACATTTTGTATGGTTTTGGTAATAAAATAAACCGTAGTCCTATTTTAGTTGTCGATGGCTCCAAATAGCGCACCGCAACACATTAGCTAAAGGTACGCCCCCATCAATCACATTGTTTGACGTTCGGTCGCTAGCGCGGTTCCCATACTAATTACCTTGTCAATGCACCGTTCAGATTTCAGCGGTTTTCGAATCGGTGTTGTTACGAGCACTAAAACATAATGGATCACTAAATTATCCAGACAAAAATAATCAAGAAGTAGGAGACATTTATAAATAAAATAAATCATTTGTCTGTACAAAACATATAAAAAAATTCCATAGTTTATAAAGCAAACTATCATTAATTTTTCATGTTCATTCACACCCTTAAATATTCGCATATCATTAAGGAACACCCTGTATCATAATGTATTTGTTGGTAATACAATACACTAAACTTATATTTGTTCTTTAGAAGCTATTAGTCTCTTTTTTTATTGGCCACTGTTTTTATAAAGTTATTGTGATTTTTAAACAAAATTTGTAAATATATGTACATATTTTTCAACTTTGCACTACACTTTTACCTGTTAAGGTATACGAATATATTATTATGTAATATAATATGATAAAATAGTCTAGTTTATACAGTGTCATACATAAAGTTGGCGCTATAATAGTAAACCTTTTTATTCCTGATTTCTCAGAAAATTCTATTCTTGATAAAATTACGGCATGTATGAAATACGATTCTGGCGTTATCAAAATTTTAAGTTAATTATAGCAACGGCATTTAAAATGAAAATTTATGGAACAACTCAAATCCAAAGCTATATTTATACAATGAGCAGGATGTGAATAGTTTATGACAAAATTAATAATAATAATAATAATAATAATAATAAAGATGTTTATTTATGCCAATAAAAATAATTTAAATATAAATATAAAATTGATAAAAGTAAAAAAGAAAACCAAAAAATGACAGTAGTGTACTAGTTGGCATAAATAGGTAGGATTTTGATTTATAAGAAATCATTCTTCCAATCCTACCCCTACTAAATAATTTTTTATATTATTTTTAAAAGTTATATAGCTTAAGCCCCTTAGACTAGAAGGAATATTATTAAAAATTACAGAAGATGTATATTTAAACGAAGACTTATATTTTTCAGTATGATGTTGAGGTATTTCTATTGCGTTCTGATTTCTAGTATTAACATTATGAATATTATTCGTGAATTCAATTTTTTCAAATAAATATCTAGGTTTCTGAGTTAAAATTATTTTATATATAAAACAGGATAAGTGGATTTCGCGTCTTCTTTCTAATTTAATTATATTATGTTTGTTAAAGGTAGGTGATATGTGATCATATTTTTTTAGTCCTATTGAAAAAAATTAGGTGTAAATTTCTTAAAAACTGATCAAATCCGGGTTTTTTCGCTGTTCTACTTTAATTTTATCCAAACTATGCGTCCTACAAAGTTTGTGTTTCAAAAATATTTGTTTTAAGTATATTTGGTTTAGACGAATCACATCCTTTTTATTTTTTGAAATTTTGTGTATTGGATTTCAGCTGTGATAACGGTAAAATTGTTTTGTATGCGTGAGTTAACTTAGTTAACCAGGAAATCTGTTTTTAAAAATTTTTTTTATTTCTGAAAGTCTACAAAATACGTAAATTAATGCTTTACAGCTTGTGTCTTTACGTTACGAATGCAAAACTCTGACTGAAGCCTGTAAAACACCATCACGGCAATAAAAGTAGAAATGATGCTGTGATTGCGAATAAATAATGTCTATACAACAGGTTTGGTGGTTGTTGTGTGCCATAACTAAAACATACATAACATAACATAAAAAAAACATAATAAAAACGGTTATCAAGAATTGGATGAAATTTGTTTCCATATGACGCGAACTTTACGAATGCCGCTACCCATTATCAAGTTTATTTATAATATACATATATGTAACATATTTAAATTCTAATTAATTTAAACTTTATTATTATTATCTAAAGTAATAAATAATAAATCCACACAATCATTGAATCATTATTTTTAATTTTTGGAATCATTTTTCGATCCAATAATTATTTAATTAAAAAAGTATTGTTTAAAGGACCTACGCCACTGGTATATCGATTTTCAGCAACTAAGCCAGGAATATTCTAAAACAAGACAGAGCACGCGTGATGTATCCATGCCTGTGACGCTCGTGGCTTTCTCTTGCTTCATTCTTACTTTAGTAACGCACGGGACTTGACTATTTGCACGCCTGTTCTTTACTGCCAAAAAATGTTCAGGCTTGAAATTATACGACGATTTTTATTTAATTAAATAAAAGCTAAAAAATAAAATCAGAAGCAGCTCAAGGGCGCAGCATAGGAATCATCCCACGTAGCATATTTTAATACCTTTCTACGAAATTCCTTTTATATGAACACATAATTGTAGCTCATAAATCTTATTTTTCGGTCCTGTTCTAGGTTTTCCCATATTTTTATTTTTGATATTTGAAAAATATTTTTCTTTGTATATGTGCAAATGTATAACTGTATTCGAATTTAAATGTGAATAATACATTTTGTAGGCTCCTAAACGTGCCAAATGTTTGTTATGGGCTGGCTAAATTGATCAATAATTTTATATTTTTAAAACATGGCGTTGACTGATAAAATATAATTCCATTACTTTCAGGGATGGGCGCCGACGCGTCGACTTTAATTGTCGACGTTGACACGTCGACAATGCGTCAACAATGAAATTAACGTCGACAATGCCAACAATGTCAAGAATATGAAACATGTGAGGTTAAGTTACTTAAAATTTCAGCATCTTCAGCAACATTTGAAAGGTTGTTCTCCAATTGGGGATACATTCACAAACCAATAAAAAATAGAGTGTCTTTCTCGCATTCTAAAATGTTGATAAATGTTTATTTCACACTTAAACTCGAAACAGTAAGAAACACGCTAAATTGTGATCATTATGAAAGCGATTTCAGTATTATTATTGTAAGAATGTAAGTTTTTATTAAAATGTATTCTAAATGTATCTTTTAACATTATTTTAATGGTCCTTATAAATTTTAAAGTGATTGTTGACGTTGTCGACATCGCTTAAGTTGTCGACATCGTTTAAGTTTTCGACATCGACACCATAGTCGACGCGTCGACAATTCAATTGTTTACATGACATTGTCGACATCGCCCATCACTGATTACTTTCAATAAATAATTATTATGAATAAACAGAGTGGAACTTTTACAAACTCACAACGTGAAGGCTTGAAGCACAATTTGGTAACCTTATAGTTTTTTTATCTTGAACAGCCCACATAGACTTCAAGCCTAAGTCCTAACATACCGTAGGCGTCTGAAGAAAAGGGAATTGTGATGTATTGATACGGGATTTAAAGGACTGGAGGTTGGGCGGGAAAGGGAAAACATCTGCAAGCAATCTGTTCCAAAATCTGGATACCCTAGGTATCTGGTGCTGGGTTCTGGGTTTTTGTACATGGACAGTAAAAGGAGGCATATGTGACGCACTTCTTGTTGTTCTGTTGGGAACAGTCAAGATTAGCGGTTAGCTCTTCTGCGCCTAATCCTTGTAAATATCTGTAAAAAAGAGATAGATCCTCTACAGTCTACAGTGCAGCGATGAGCGAGGCCAGGAACTTTTCTTATGAGAACTGGGCTATGGATAAGTTGAGGGGCTCTTTTTTGATAAATGCAATCACGTTAAATGTCAAATGTGATGCTGTTCTCTTGATGTGGGACAGTATTCTATGTTAGGTCTTATTTGGGAGATATAAAGACTATATAAGTTGAGAGAAGTTAAGAGCAATATATGCTGGCTCGGAAAAGAAACCCAAGCTTTTTAGCTGGGATCATGTTTGAAAGCGATCCCAATAAGATCGAACACAGGGATGGGCGATGTCGACAACGTCATGTAAACAATTGAATTGTTGACGTGTCGACTATGGTGTTGATGTCGACAAATTAAGCGATGTCGACAACGTCGACAATTACTTTAAAATTTATAAGGCCCATTAAAATAATATTAAAAGATTTAAAAAATACATTTATAACACGTTTTAATAGAAACTTACATTCTTACAATAATAATACGTAGGTACTGAAATTAAGAAAATAACTTTCATAGGAATCACAATTTAGCGTATTTCTTTCTGTTTCGAGTTTAAGTGTAAAATAAACATGTATTATCATTTTAAAATGCGAGTCAGACAGTCTGTTTCTTTGGATTGTTCTTATTGGTGTGTGTATGTATCCCCAATTAGAGAACAACCTTTCAAGTATGCAGAAGATACTGGAATTTTAAGTACTTTAAGAGCCATATTACCCAGTACTGGATCATCTGTTTTGGCAATTCTTCCCTTTACCTTTCTTTTGTAACTTTTTTTCAAAAAGAATGGCAAATATACCTACTCGAAAAGTTGATGGATTGTCATTTTTCATATTACCTGAAGCTGCAGTAAAAGTAAAGAAGACATCATCATTCGTCGATTCACTGGCTGGCGTAACAGGAACAAGGTTGCCGTTTTCCATCACCAAGTACTCTTCTACATTTTCATTAGAACTTGAAGGATATGGATTTGATGTAGATTCTAAATTATCTTTATCGCCGTCATTGGAAATCTTGCGGGTTTTTGCAGATATTCTTGTGGCTTTATAGTCTTCCAGCTCCAGTATTTTTAATTATATTTTCGCAGAAATTACTCCGCGACGCGTAATTGTCTTGGGCTTTCGTTAAAGCGAATCCAAGCTCTTTAAAGTTCTTATTGCAATTGCACTTTCTTCCACTCATTTTCTATTACATTTAAAATACTCCAAATAATTTTTAAAGAGTTTAAAAGAAAATATAACAAATAGCACAAGCAGAGAAGAAAAAGTCTCAACTCTCAAACAATTAACTTCACATTTTCCGTATTTTTGACATTGTCGACATTGTTGACATTGTCGACGTTAATTTCATTGTCGACGCGTCGACGCCCATCCCTGAATTCAACCGTGTCTTTGTTCTAGCTGATGTAAGACGGTTGCGGTGTTGCGGATGCGTTGAGCTGAACCCGATTTTTGGCCCCCCAGCCTAAGATGAATTGGAGATTTTGCGAAAGGGATAGGTGCATAGATCTGCGTCGACTATCCAGCTCTTGGTTCACGACGAAAAATAAATATTGGAGTAAAGAGTACTATCGTCAGCATAACTCTGGATGGGATTGGTAGTTGGAGGGAGCAAGTCGTTAGTGTGAAGAAGAAATAGTGTGAACCTTGGGGAACGCCAGCATTGATAAGATGTAAACTAAGTGATTGACCATCTACCACGACGAATATGCGTTGATTAGCAAGAAAGCTACCGTTCCAGATACGTAGTTTGGGAGGAAGACGGTAAGAAGGTAATTTGTTGAGTACTGCAGCATTCCATACTTTCTCAAAAGCCTTAGAAATGTCAAGACAACAACCTGAGATTTGCCATGAAATTCGAGAGACTTGTTCCAATTCTGTGGCAAAGTTAAGGAGGTCAGCTGTGGATCTTTGGTTACGAAATCTATACTATCTGTCGTGGATGAGAATATATTTTTCTATATATTTTAGAATTTGCAAGTTGATAACTTTCTCCGTAACATCGCAAACGACAGAGAGATGGCCTATAAGTGGATGGAAAGGACTTGGAACCTTTCTTAGGGGCAGGCTGTGAACAAGCAGTCGTCCAGCTGGCTATAAAGATACCTTTGGAGGTTTTAAAAAGACGAGCTAAGATTGGTGCCAGTTCTGGAGCACATTTTTTTTGGAACGATTGCTGGTATCCCATCTAAGCCGGACGGTCTTATGGTGTCAGGCGATAGACAAATCTTTAGAATTTGCTTAACATTATATATCTACCTATATTATAGAATTTACAAAAGGAAATTTTATTTACTAATTTTTTACTAAAAGCAAATTATACTAAATGGGGGAGGGTCATTTTGATCTATTAAGACCTAAACCACTTTGATTAAGTAAGACCTCTTATGAATATTCTACTAGTATTTACTCATACTTTCTGCGAAGTTTATGATATTTCTATAACAGCGCCGTTGGATGAGCAATTAAGATTTCTTGCTGTTATATTATTATATACATTTTCTAAAATAGCTCATTCCACAGTGCATGCTTGCGTTGAGAAAAATATACACAGCAAATCTTTTCCGAATTGCACCCATCGTCTTCTACTATTTACACGACTGTTTCAATATTAACCAAAAACTGCACCCCAGATCAAGTTATACATAAAAGCAACACTACGTTCAGACTTAATTATCATGTTAAAATTATTCCAGAACACGAACGCAAAATTCTATCTTATTCGACCCCTATTAGCATTACATGGTGAAACATCTCTTAAATACCTAGGATAGTTTTCAATTTTCTTCCAAAACACGATTAAAGCAAATTTTATTTGTAAGAGAACAGAGCTGTAAGCTGAGTTGATATCAGAGACTTTTTCGTATTCATGAGCGATGTGTTTGCAGAAAAAGGATTGCTGTTGATCTTAGACCATTGAAACGTTTTTGTAACGGTTATTTCAAAGTAATGACGTTTTTCAAGTTACTGAATTATAAAAAAAAACGTTGTTTTGGACTACAGACAAGTTTGCATTCTAATACTACTGCCACAGTGTTTCTATCACATGATTTATAAAAACCTAAAAATAAAAAAATTTCAAAGTCTTCTTCATCTTTGGTATACTCAATATCATGTAAGATTCTAATGGCGGTCGTTACCACACGTCATTTCTTCTAACATTCTGTTTACACAACATGAACTTTGTACAGGGCCGGACTTCGCATTTTTTAGCGAAATTTAGGACTGTTTAAATAGTAGAACAGAATCTTGCTAAAATTAATTTACTGACAACGTATGTGTAGAAATATGATGAAACAATTGATCTATTAATAAGTTTAAATGACCATGTGGTGATATTTGCCACCAATGTCACTGCTATTTACACTCTTGTATTTAAAGCTCTTCGAATCCCATCCAGTTTTAAACATTTAAAATTAGAAAGATCTCCATTTAAAATTAAAAGTTCTTTGAATTTTTTTAAAGGAGTTACTAATCTCTCTTTAATGCATCAACATTTATCACCAATGATTGTTTCATGAGAAATCAATAATACAAATGTTTTTATATTTCTGCCAGTCACTTACATACATACATATATGAAAGTAACTAATATGAAAGTAAAGTTATCATGTCAATATCAAATATTCAAAGAAAATAAATTTAAAGTTACCAAATCCTCACTACTTGGCCTGGAGGTACTAGGAATGCAGTAATCGTAATCCATAATAAATTAATAATATCTAAAGATGTTAATAAAAACACACTCCACAAATAGTGTTTTTTTTTTCTGAAGTTATGTAATTTGAGGCGTATATTATTATAAATCTGAATGTGCTGAATACAATCAAAAAGAATAGAACAAGACGCGTCATTTTTGAGTACGCCGTAGATGCTTTAGTTAGATGGGCGAGATTATCTACGATAACATTCTCTTCTTCTTTAACATAACCTCTAAAAAATATGATAAGTTAAAAAGAAAATTTTAAAAACTGTAATTTACGGCGCAAAACATATAATTCCAATAAAATTAATTGATTTTGGGGTAATGTTTGTCTAGATAATTGTTAAACAAATAAAATATGTTAACCTACTTCCTTTTCAATAAAAAGAAACACTTTGAAGAAACACAAAGTCCAACAATGTACCACCCAAATGTCTAATAAGCACAAAATAATCAAAATAATGGCAGAACGCTTTCTGAAAACACCGAAAAACCAACAACAATATTTCTAAAAACAAACTTTGATTTCACACGTCATAAATCAAAATCGGACGAGACGGCTCTGTAAATAGTAAAGGAACAAAAACAGAAGTGTTATACAGTACTAGAATATTATTACCTTAACAAACCGACCCATCTAAAGCCCCAGAAGATCATCCTTATAATATGAAATAAATAACGAACATGTTATGAAACCCTTTCTTGGTTCCAAATAATGCAAAATTTGTAACAATGTTGTTTAAGATTCGTAACTAGAACGTTCTGTTTTTAATATATCTGCGATTTTGTTCAGTTGAAGGAAATATAACGAAAGAATTAACTTCCAGACGTGATTATTGCTCCAAGATAACTAACGTAACAATGAAAGAAAAAAACATAAATCTAACATAATTGAGATGTTTTTCGTGCTTAGTGGGTTAATGGTAATGGCGAACGCTACTGAAATATGTTAAGAAACTTTTTATGGCCCCAATTTGATAATATGCACCTCAACAATATGTTCTTTCAACAAGACACGTGTCACACGGCGAGGAAAACTTTGAATTTGTTTCCTGGCCTTCAGTGGCCTGTAATATAATGCTATATAACCCCCTTCGATTTTAATAATAATAATAATAATAATAAAGATGTGGGCTTCCTTAAGGACGAAGTCTATTTTAACAATCCGCAGACAAAATATTATTGTCAGTTTTAAGCAAAGAATAGTCATCTGTAGAAACAGTCAAAGGAGACATTTGGAGAATATATATATTTTTACAATATCACCGCTATGTCTCTAATTTTTCATCAAATAAATAGGAATGTTATTTTTCCAAAGTTCATGCTGAACTACTATGTGACCACTCTGTACACTAAGCAACTATTATATAGGCCACCGCATTGACCAAAAATTTATTCAGCATGTGCTTCACAGACGGCAGTGTGTATTGAACTAATGGTCTTCCGAAATATGCCTTATGCGATATCGCAGATAACATATGTATATATGCAACATATTAAAAAGGGTCTTGAGTGTGAAAGTTACCCTTGCATTTTTGACATATTATTTTTTAAAAGAACTAATGTGTAGAGTAGTAGAATAGAGATATTTTTTAAACAAGAAAACTCAACAAAGAGAGATTTAGGCAAATAAACCTCTTCACCACTTGTTGCATATGCACATCCTAGATTTTATTACAAAACAAAAACCATTAGCTGCATTAAAAGTAAGTTTTAGCAATGAGCCACAATAGTAGTCACGTTCATTCCTTCTACCCAATTCTACCAATCAAAACGAATATGCAAACCGTCAACAATCGTTAAGTGCTCAAAATTCTTCAGTGGTCGGTATTAAAAAACTTGCAACATAATGGAAGATTTTAGATTTATATTTTAGGTTTATTGTTGTTTATGATTGCGTGTTGTTGAAAATTTAATAAAATATTTTCTAACAACTACTCGTATATAGTAAATAGGTACACCAATAAATTTCAGGACCAACTAGGTTTTGAGAAGTACATTATTAATTTTTATTCTTTGCATAGAAGAGGCAATGAATCAAGTCAAGGAGAACCCCAAAGCACGCGTCGAGATACAAGGGGAGAAGATAGCAATTCCTCGGTTTGGAGGCGATGTAGCTGTGTTAGCTGGAAGCGAGAAAATGTTGCAGGGAACAAACCCAAATTCAGGGATACAAAATCACGATAAATAACAAGATTTAGGTCCTCTAATATGAGATAACTGGCAATGGAAGATAAATAAACGCCAGACTACAGGCTAGAGGAAGTTGAGGATACATAGGCAGCATCAGCACAATCGCAGCAAGTGGGATGTAAAGAACAGGATCACGTAAAGAACAAAAAGTTTCAGACAGCACAGGCAGGTGTTAAGAAGATAGCAAGTAACTTAGATATAGGGATTGAAATACGTGTATAGCGTTGCCCTATAAGAATGTGAAGCTTGAACACTAGGAAAAGAAATCAAACACAAAAAGAACCATTTGAAAAATGATCAAGGTATCGAATGGACAGGGTCACAAAAGAGTAAATGATAAATCGAGACCAGGGAGGAGGGATCATTTAGAGAACGATATAGACATACTATGAGACATGGCGGTTAACACACTTAATTTTGGAGGGATTGGCAGAAGACAAACAAGGCAGAGCCAGGCCTAGACTAAGTTAAACTAATAAAATGACAGGATCACAAAAGGGTAAGTGATTAGTCGAGACAACGAAGAAGAGACCATTTAGAGAACCTTGCAGAAAAGAAAAGACAAGATGATCAGACACACTATGAGACATGGCGATATAACACAATTACTTTTGGGGGATTGGCAAGGGGCAATCAAGACGGACTAGGCCTAGGTTAAATTAATAAATAGACAGGATCACAAAGGAGTAAGTGCTCAATCAAGTCAAGAAGAAGGGACCATGTAGAGAATATTACAGAAAAGAAGAGATACGATGACAGGAGACACTACAAAACATGGCGGACAATCAAACCTAAGCAAACATAATTAATTTTGGAGGGATTGGCTAGTGGCAAAAAAGACAGTTGTAGGCCTAGGCTAAGTTAAGCGAATAAATGGACAGGATCACCAAAAAATAGGTTCTCAATCGAGACAATGAAGAATGGACCATTTAGGGAACGTTACAGAAAAGATGAAATAAGATGATCAAGCGTACTATGAGACATGGCGGTATAACACAATTAATTTTGGAGGGACTGGCGAAGGGCAAACAAGGCAGAGGTAGGCCTGGGCTAAGGTACGCTAAAAAAGATATAGGATCACAAAAGAGTAAGTGCTCAATCGAGACAACGAAGAACGGACCATTTAGAGAACGTTACTGAACAGAAGAGATAAGATGATCAGGCACGCTATGAGACATGCCGGTAAAACACAATTAATTTTGGAGGGATTGGCGAGGGAGAAACAACACAGAGTTACGCCTAGACTAAATTAAGTTAATAAATAGACACGATCACAAAAGAGTAAGTGCTTACTCGAGACAACGAAGAAGGGACCATTTAGAGAACACTACAGAAAAGAAGAGTTAAGATGATCAGACATGACGATATAACACAATTAATTTTGGAGGGATTGGAAAGAGGCAAACAAGACAGATGTAGGCCTAGGTTATGCTGAGCTAGACAAGATCATAAAACAGTAAGTGCTAAATCGAGATAAAGAAGAAGAGATTATGTAGAGAACGTTACAGAAAAATAGAGATGAGATAACCAGACACACTACGAGACATGTTGGTTAACATAGTTAATTTTGGAGGGATTGGCAGGAGGCAAACAAGACAGAGGTAGACCTAGGCTAAGTTAAGCTACTAAATAGATACGATCACAAAAGAGTAAGTGATCAATCGAGACAACAACGAAGAGAGCATTTAGAGAACGTTGCAGAAAGAAGAGACAGGACGATCGGACACACCATGAGACATGGCGGCATAACACAATTTATTTTGAGGGGAATGGCAGAAGCAAACAAGAGAAGGATAGGCCTAGGCTAAGCTATTTAGCTCAAATAAAGGATGTGGCGAAGGTTGTCTATACCAAATTGAAGGATTTACCACAGAACAGCCAAAGATGGAAAGTTGTCCAACCAATTACTAGATTGAATTCCTCAATAAGAAAAAGAAGAAGACATTATTAATTCTCCAAATATTAGTTAGTGTACAATTGTACATACATACATCCAACTCAACTTTTTTAACGTGTATCAGGGGTTTGGAAATTACAGAATTTACATCATGAAATTTCACAGGAACACACAAGGCCGTCGTCTCTTATTCATTGGTCACTTTTACTATGTAAATTGTCTTTTACATCTTTCTTCTTCTGCGTGGGAATGAAAATTGCTAATAAATGAGAGCAGAGGGCCTTAATTCCGCAACCCAGGGATTTTTTATAAATTGTTTCACCTTTTCTTTAAACCACAAAAGAAACACTAACACCAAAATTGCTGGCTCCTGGGAAATACAAAGCACTCCTTAAAGGTGAATTTAGCGCCATTTTAAAATATATTTTTCCGAATCCCAAACAGCCGTGGTACGTGTCCAGAATAGAAAAGTAAAAACATTTAAACTGATATACGTCCACTTTTGCAACACATATAACTGCCTTTCAAGTGCTAAATATACTTTTATTATACGGCTTTGAAGCTTATACGTGGTTGAAAAGTTATTTCTAATACTTTGGGAAATAAAAGAAAATATATACGCATTTTTATTGAGTCGAAGGCATTTAGAAACATATAAAAATGCTAAGGGATGTTTAGTATAATCGGTTATTGGCTGGAATAAAATATGGAAGGGAATTGGGTAAATAAGAATTACTGTTTTCTGGATGATGAATATTCCATAAAAATATTGGTAAAAAATACGGCATTTATTAGTCTTCTGTTATCAAACGGGGTACATTCACTGTAATCAAGTTATATGGGTATAAGTAGATGATCTACAGAGATTTAAAAGTGTAAAAGTAGTACACTTTTTATGTGACTCAAATTTTATAGAATTCAGTGGAAATAAAACATATACAGTGTGTCTACTTAAGTTGGAATCATATGGAAAACTTTTTTATTATTAGGTTTACGAAAAAAGCTATTCTTCATAAAAAGTTCTGCATAGTCTAAAACCTAAAATGCAACCATCAGATATCAAAATTTTTCAGTCATGTACGAGGTTTGTCAGAAAATATAAATCTTGCTCAACAGTAAAGTACATTTATTTTTGACAATATCGGTAATTGCCATAAAGAAAAGTTTATCAGAATTAAAATCTATGTTCTAATATGCAATTACATCCATTTTCCCTAAAAAATATTTTTTAAAGTTTTAAAAATTTGCAAAATAAATAATGACTATGTTATGCATTAATTAATTAAATGCAATGCCAAATTTTTAAAAAACATAATACCAAACGGAAAGGTTATCATGTTTTTAATAAACAAAAAAGATATATGTTCAGTACTGGGATGTACACAATAATTAAATTTAGTTTAATTCTATTTTTCAGATAGAATCAATTTGAGAAAAATTTGTAAAAATAAAAAAATATATTTTTTGGGGTAGATGGACGTAATTGCATATTAGAACACAGTTTTTAATTCTGATAAACTTTCCTTTATAACAATTACCGATATTGTCAAAAATACAGGTATTTTACTGTAGAGCAAACTTTATATTTTCTGACAAACCTCGTATATGACTGAAAAATTTTGATATCTGATGGTTGCATTTTACGTTTTAGACTATGCAGAACTTTTTATGAAGAATAGCTTTTTTTCGTAAACCTAATAATAAAAAAGTTTTACATATGATTCCAATTTAAGTAGACACACTGTATAAAGCGCGCGGGCGGGATATATTAAAACTAGCGTAGACTTAGTACTGGTTTACGTTTAGATCTTCTCTTTGGTCAGGTCTGTTTCTTGACAAGTTTTTGTCCTGTCATTACTAGTAAGCGTCAACAAAAACCTTATGAATTTATAAGTTATAACTTATGAGTTAGTTACTCTAATATTTCAGCGATAAATATTAAACGAAGCACCTACTATGTTCATACTCTCTTTGAAACGGTTAAGTAAAATCTGTTTTTAAAAAAGTTGGTATAAATATTAATAAAATTATTTTAGTGGCTTAATCCGCCTTTTTTTTCTAGTAAAAGTGTTTCAGTTTTATTCGTTTGGTATCTGTATTATAATTTTTCCTACGACCACCTATGAAAGTGAGAAAAAAAGCATGGTTAACTTGGCGAGAAAGTGCCTTATATCACACGCGTGTTGAAAAGTACTTTACAACACAGTGTTGAAAAGTACTTGTCAACATGACATTGAAATAGATGGTGCCAATTTCATATTTGTTTTATTTTCAGCACACTTGATGAAAATATTAGTGTTGAAAGTGAAGGTTTTAAAAGACAGAAATTGAGGTTTTTTTGTAAATATTTTTGTGGTCGTAGGAAAAATATTGTACATTACTCGTGTGAAAGTAATTTTCGCACACTCGTGGGATTATTCCCACTCGTGTGAAAAATGTCACTTTCAACACTTGTTATGTAATATACTATTTCCTACGACCACCTATGAAAGTGAGTAAAAATGCACGGTTAACTTGGCGAGAAAGTGCCTTCTATCACACGAGTGTTGAAAAGTACTTTACAACACGTGTGTTGAAAAGTGCTTGTCAACATGACACTTAAATAGATGGTGCCAATTTCATTTGTTTTATTTTCAGCACACTTGATGAAAATATTAGTGTTGAAAGTGAGAGTTTTAAAAGACAGAAATAGAGGTTTTTTTGTAAATATTTTTGTGGTCGTAGGAAAAATATTGTACATTACTCGTGTGAAAGTAATTTTCACACACTCGTGGGATTATCGCACTCGGCTGTCGCCTCGTGCGACAACACTCCCACTCGTGCGAAAAATGTCACTTTCAACACTTGTTATGTAATATACTATTAGCCACTGGCATCACTTTACGTGATTCAGTTAAATTTGTTTTTTATAATTGTGACACAGAAAGTGACATGTTTCAAAACCGATGACAGTTTTGAAACATCTTACTTTTCGTAACTAGTTGCGAAAAGTAAAATATTTCCTAACAGTTATTTTGGTTTAAACAGCTTTTCCCTAGAGAGTTTTATTAAATTTGTGTTATAGGCAGTATTTTAACATTTTGAATTGAGACTTGGTAGTTGGTAGGATTTTTTTCTTTAAAGGTAATGTATTAAAAATATTATTTTTTCAAACTTGTTACGTAGAAACATTGCTACGAGACCTGGCAACACAAAAACCTAACTCACTGTCCTTTTGTTCTTTATATGGCCATGTGTTTTATTTCCAGTGGTATGCAGTAATAAAAAAAAAATTGGTGGGCGATACCTAGCTTATTATAGCGAAGCGCCATTTATGACTAATCTTCCCCAATCTGAATTCAAATCAGAATTTACCCGTTTCAGTATATGCAGTGAATTTCATAACACACCCTGTATATATATATATATATATATATATATACAGGGTGTTATGGAAATCATTTAATATATTGGAATGGGTGACTCCTGGGATGGTCTACAGACATATCTAATACTTTTTTTTTCTTAAATCGAACATTTTAAAAATTTTCAAAAATACCCTAAAACCAGTCTATATTCGCCGCATCTGGCTGATCGTACACAAGGCGCTTGACGGAAATTTGCGCGCGAAAAACTTTAAACAAATGAATTTGTTGAAACGTTGTCAGACGTATAAATCTTTAAGGAGAATTTATTTTCTGTTTTTAAGCGTAATTTAAGACGTTTAAGAATTTTTTTTAACCTCTTCCTACGAAGAAACTAAAAAAAATAGTAAAAAGGCACTGCGAAATCAATCATTTTTGTCAGTAGCCTTAGTTTTAAGTAATATTTAAGACACCCTATATTACGTTATTAATGAAATAAGCGTTATTCTTACTAGCTTAAACTTTCTGCCAAGGAAAAGTTAAAAATCAAAACGAAAATACTAATTGAATTGAGCACAACTACATACTTAGTATTTACTTCAAAAGTATAACCAGATCCGCTAAATTACATTTGCACCGGCAAACGTTACCATATAATACGTAAATATTATTAGTGTTTTAAATTAAATTTAGTTTTCAACCCTATTACGCTACTCACTCAAAGAAACTAGATAAAACTGATCAAAATATTGGTTAACAACGGATCGACGAAGACCATTTTCTAGGTAGTGAAAATAAATTAAATTATTTAAATCTTTAAACGAAAAAAAAAAATTAAAACATTCAATTGTGTGGCTTGTGTGCTGTTGACAAACTTAAATATGGCGCACGGACCTTTGATGACAAGAAATCCTTCTATTTCGATCTCCCTTCATCATGAAACATGTCTCTTTGTCACTTCCTGTACTTTTATTTGGCGCGAAAATTTAAAATAAAAGGCCTGTTTGTATTATTGTCTTTGAAACACTAGAGTTAACTGCTAAGCCCATATATCGAAAAAGAGAAAAAAGGCGTCATCGATTTTAAGAAAGGAAGCAGAATTAACCATTAACCATACTTTTTTTATGTGTCAGATTTTTAGTAGATTGTTTGTTTTGCAAATATTTATTAAAATGTGTGAAGAAGAAGGTAAGTTTTTGCCAGATTTTCACTTTACCGTAGAATAGAGCAATATTTCCTTTTTTAGGTATGTCGGAGTTTATAATATTGCCCTCAACCAATCCTTCCCAAGCCCAAGATGAAGGAGAATCATATAAGTGGAGTCACAATTCTACACTTATGTTCTTGGCTTTGTATAAAGATTATAGGAACCAAGTTGGTTCTTTAAAAATAAGAAACCTTAAGAAAATGTTTGAGGAAATAGCAAAAGAATTACGGTACAAAACAAAACAAAACATAACTGCTGCAAATTGTGAGAATCGGTGGAAACATTTAGAAAGAATGTACAAAAAATATATAGATAACAATAACAGGCCGAGGAAGGAAAGATTTTGAATATGTAGAGATTATGGATAAAATTCTAGGTAAAAGGAATACATCCAGCTATATTGCTGTCTTCAGACACCGTGATTTATTCAGCAATTGAGAAGGAAAATACTGGTTTAGTGGACACAAACATGGAAAAGGAGAATATAATGCAGGATATTATAATGGAAGCAAATGCCACTGAGAAGACAAAGGAAGTAGCATCTGTAAAAACAATGTCAGTAAAAACTAGTTACAAGAATAAAGAGTTAAGGACATATACATATTCTAAAGGAAATAAGACAGGATAGAAAAGATTTCTATAAAAAACTTCTGGAAATAAAAGAAAAAAAGTTACAGGAAAAACAAAGAAAAAATAACATTTTAGAAGAAAGAAACACTATATTGAAACAATATAAGTATGCTTAAAGAATTGCCATTGTTACATATAGAAGACATATACCTAAAAGAAATAAGTCGACTAACTACTTTAAATATTGAATTTTGTTCAAAGAATTATTTATTTTGATTATTGTTACATTCCTCTATGGATTATATTTTATTTTTTGTCTTCTAGACAGTTTTAGAGTTTAGTTATTTTTTTAAAATAAAACATTAAAATTTTATGTCGTTTGTTATAAAACAGGAGCTTGAGCTATCGTGTATCGATACAGAGGAATTATTTTTTTATTACTACCTTTTCATGCTTCTTATTAAACTAGATCACGATACACTTGCAACAGTATGCTACATATGACGTCACTTCGAGGGAAAATCCTCAACTGACTAGACACTTGCACCCCTTGTACATATGTACAGGTCAATTTATTGTCGGGTAGTGTATTGGGTTGACGTTTATTCAAATATTACAGGTCAGTTTATTGTCGGGTAGTATGTTGAGTTGACATTTATTAAAATATTATTGTCATATTTCATTTGCTCAGGTAAGCGCCTAGTCAATTTAAAATTTTTCCTCGAAGTGACGTCATAACGTAGCATACCATTGTAAGTGTATCGTGAACTAGATATAATGGCTAGTAACGTAGGTCAGTACCAGTGGCGTATGGTGAAATTTCAAAGTTGTATATCTCTGTTCCTATTTACAGGACCCGACCAAATTTAGAGGTTTTAATAGTGTGCCCACTGGGAATGTTCTGGTAAACTCAAGCAAAAATTCAACTTTTTTCGCAAATTCAAAACGTTTTTTTTTTCTTTACAAAAACATTCCCAGTGGGAATTAAAACCAATTAAAATTGGGACCGGTCCTGTACGTAGGAACAGAGATATATACAACTTAGAAATTTCACCATATGCCACTGGTCACTACCATCTCTATAGTTGTGCCTTTAAACATATTTATATACGGGGTGCCCATTTTAAGTTTTAACCACCATCGTATAGTTGGAAGCTCTCCAATTTTCATTTTGCCCCCCCCCCCCTCCTTGATGGCGCCCCTTGTTTGCATTATTTTATATATTTTTAGCATTTTTACAACAAATTCAAATTGGATAATATACTGTGTACGTGGTAATATGTACAGGGATATCCAAATAAAAGTGAACAGGCCTTATAACTTTTTTATTTTTAAAAATGAGAAAAAATGTTAAATATGAAAGCTTTGGGGATTTTTATGAATCATTCATATATCTTATCAGCAAAACAATTGAGTATCGAATAAAAGAAATATAGTATAAAACATTGATTTTCTCACTTATTTTAAATTGGATGGTATGATTTTTATCATATTTTTGGATTTTTTTTATCCGATGCTCGATTATTTTGCTGATAAGATATATGCATGATCTATAAAAATCCCCAAAGCTTTCATATTTAACATTTTTTTCCATCTTTAAAAATAAAAAAGTTATATGCCTGTTCACTTTTATTTGGATATCCCTATATAATCGTGGTTTAAAACAGTTTAATTTTCTATTCAAATTCATTTATTCATGCTATTACAAATAAATTGTTTACACACGTCAATTACAGATAAAATAATTTTCATATTTAGACAATAATAAAAACATTCCTCACAATACAATGCATTAAAATTTATAAATCGAAATGAACACAATACAAACACATTAAAAAATCTAAATAAAAATATTAAAATATATTACAACTATAATCTAAGTACTGTTTTGTGATGTAAAAAGCATGTTTTATTAGGAACTGTTTCACCTTCATTTTAAACTGCTGAGTAGAGAGCTCTTTAACATTTTCGGGTAACTTAGTAAACAGTTTTATTGCATAATATTCTGGTCGAGCCTGACATTTACCCAACCTGCAGTGTTGTGGAACGTAGTTGGTCTTATTCCTAGTGTCATGGTCATGTATGTCTTGGTAAGACAGTAGGTCATCCTTTTTTTGATGTAGAGGAAACTTTGCAGGATGTAAGCTGAAGAAAGGGTAAGAACTCCCAACTGAACAAAGGCATTCCCACAATCCTCCCTGTACCCTAAGCCTGCCATGATTCTGACTGCCTTTTTGCTGGAGACCAAAGACTCTTGTGCATGAGGTGACCGTCCCCATGCGATAATGTCATATGTCATAACACTATGGAAAATTCCATGATATGCTGTTCTCAGGGTATTTATTGAAACACATTCACTCAAATTTTGTAAAACAAATACACTACTTCCAAGTCTTTTACAAACATTAGCTACATGAACATCCCATTTCAGCTTCCTATCTAGGTATAGCCCTAGAAACTTGACAGATGCAGCTGTTCCACCACCAAGTGACTGACTTCGTGATGTAGATGCGCTGACAACATAATCCAGCAGGCTCAGCGGATCTATTTCTTCCTGTTCCAGCCAATGTTCTGTTAAACATAAGACTCCCAGGTCACAATCAGCAATGGCAGCCTCGGTAATTATTGATATTACTGGAAACAGCGAATTTTTTCATGAAATTTTGCACAGACCCTAATTTTGGGTCGTAGAACACGAATCCGAAGTCAGTTTTTGGCGGTCTCGTAAAATTTTTTTTAAACTTTTAGGTTAGCTTTTTCAAGGAATTTCTTTAAATTTGTTGGGTGAGCAAAAATGTGGTCAGGTTTGCTCAGTTTTGATTGATATAGGTACATATATATCTATATCAATCAAAACTGAGCAAACCTGACCACCTTTTTGCTCAGGTTGGGTGAGCAAAAAAAAAATTTTTTTACGAGACCGCCAAAAACTGACTTCGGATTCGTGTTCTACGACCCAAAATTAGGGTCTGTGCAAAATTTCATGAAAAAATTCGCTGTTTCCAGTAATATCAATAATTACCGCAGCCTCGAGCTCGTGAAGCTTGTTTTTCACAGAGCGGACATTGTAATGTAGCAGTTTTATACATGACGATTTGCTACCACCAGGCTTCGCCCCTGTTGAGGTTCTAACCTAGTTAGGTTTAAAAAACTGTTTACTTGAATACCAACTGGCTAAACATTTTTGTCAAGAATGACAGATTTTTTATTTGTGGGCACACCAATTTTAAAAGAACTATATTTCTGCTTCCACTTTGTTTTTATCCGTTCGCATTCACAGTCGATGTTATAATTTAATTTTAGGTATTTTCCAATATCCTCAGGTTTTGTGTCATTAGACAATCGTGATACAAATTACCAAGAATAGCTACCTGATGAAGCGGCTTCCAAGGTGGTTGCATCCTCTGTTTGCCTTCGATTGAGTTTGGTCTCAGTTTTGGGTCCACTTGTTTCTTTTATTTTTTACTGTAAGCTTCTGTTTGTTTTTGTTCAACTTCGTTGAAAGCATAGAAAAATCAAAGAAAATAAAAGGGTTTGATTGAAGGGGCTGAAAGTAGGGTTAATGCCACTGTCATTTTCTTCTTTTTTCTTGGGATGGCTTGCAGTCACGCTAGACTGTTGTTGTGGTCCTTATTTCAAGTCGTTTTGTTCGATGCCAATTTCTGCTTCTTTTGTTAGTTTCGCAGCTAATTTCACGGAATGTTTGGTTTTACGGCTTTTTTTATTAGGTTAGAATTTTCGAAATTTTCTATATTCTTTTCCAAGTAAGCATTTTTTTCTTTAAGAAGTTTATTGTTTTCTTGAAGAATTTCATTTTTACTCTTTAGTTCGTCCACTAAAGTCTTTAAATACATAATTTCGATATACTTCTCTGGTTTGGGAATGTCATCACTTTGTTTACATTCCTTACACATTAATCCAGTTTTGTAACTTATTATTATAAGTATATTAAGTATATTAACTTTATTAATTAGTGAAAAAGAATGTTTCCAGTGCTATAAGGATAACACTGGACATTTGTGGATATTATTTAGTGAAGAAGAAAGTTTCCACTCCCAGTGCTAATAAGTACGTTTAGTTGAAGATTATTATTTTACACTTCACTTGAAGAGCAGTTCTCTGTATTGTTTTGTGTTGTAATATTTTAGCTCTTTGAAATTAGTGTTACTAGGAGTTCTTTCTTTAAAGGTAACAAAGATATTAGGTTTTCAAACTTGATTCATAGAAATATGGTAAAAAAATTTGGCAACGCCTGACTTCGAAACAAAAAAATTTTTTTCTGTAACTGACATTTCTTGCTGTTTTTTATATGGCCATGTATTTATGACAGTGGCGCGCAGGTACTAAAAATTTTTTTTTCGAGGACCGATATTTACCTTTTTTAATAGTGAAACACCATTTATGAATATTTTTATTCAATCTGAATTCATATCAGGAGTTACCCATTCCAATATATTAAATGATTTCCATAACACCCTGTATATATATATATATATATATATATATATATATATATATATATATATATATATATATATATATATATATATATATATATATATATATACATACATACATTTTTATTAGTATTTTTGAAACTGGTGTTAAAAGTGACAAATTTTATATACAGGGTGGTATGAAATTCACTGCATAGATTTGAATGGGTGACTCCTGGGGGTAGTCACAAACATACCCAAAATTTTCTTCCCGTAAATAGCACACTTTTTAATTTTAAAAAGTGCCCAAATACTGTCCCTTATTCGACGCTTCTAAACAGCTTAGGTTGGGTTGGGTTTGCTCAGGTCATCACAGGCTCTATTTTATAAAGAAAAAACAACTGATCCAGCCGGGGCTGCAAAAACTTAAATTCTATCGTGACATCTCATTATTTTATTAGTTTTAGTGAAAACCAAAATTAATCCAAAATATTTGTAATTCCACAGACGCATTTTACCAAAAATGTGTATTTTAAGTTAGTAGCAAAATATTTATTTAAAATGGGGAAATATGGACCATTCGTGAAATTAGATTGACATTGTAAGCAGACTGAAACAGGTCATGTTATACGGTAACACATACAATTATTAGTTACCTGTTACGCTAATAATAAGATGAACAATATTCCTATTAGCCTACACCCCATCCGCGTGTATAAAGAGAACTTTGCGATTGAACAGTATCTGCTCTTTAAAGTATCAACACGATTTTTATTCTTATTGAATTCAGTCTTCAACACTACATACTGTGACAAAGCTTTTGTTAATAACTTCATAAGAACTTAATGGGATTTATTTTATTAAATAAGAAACTGAGGGCCTTATCTGTATACACAATCTTTATTCACTTTCAAAATTACACCTAACCACATAAACTAAATGAAGGCAATAATTGGCAATAAACCACACATTATTACGGTGGACCGATATCACAGTCTAGCCCGTATGCCAATTAATACGAGAAGGGTCACGTGGCCCGGACAGAATATGTGCTGGAAGATCAGAGTGCCGATAAGAGTTATGCAAAATTACCGAAGATAACGTGAAAAGTTATTTTCGTATATTAGAGAGATAAAACAAATCCCAACATAAACGTGAAAGTTGGCAAAGTTTCGTCAAATAATTATAGCCGTATTTCTGTGAATTAGCAGCACCTTTCTAGTGAACGAGTTAGACAAAAGGATAATTTGGTTTCTAAACTTTAAGTTATTTAATAACAATTTTCTAGTAAGTGTAAAAAAGTATCCTTATTGTAATAATGTTTTCCAACTCTTTTTATTTGATTTATGGGAAAGTGCAGTTAAATTATTTAACAGAATTTGTTTTCGAATTCGAATTCGATTATTAATAATATACAGGGTGTTGAAAAAATGCATCAGGATACTTGGATAGGTGATTCTACGTGGCAAAATAAAGGTAGTAAGTCATATAACAGAAATTCGAAATCTCAATAATTGTCAATTTAATTTTTTTTCTTATTTTCTACATATTTCGATTACTTCTTAACTAATTAGATTGATGTTTGGCACAGAGACTTAGTTTAGTGATTTATTTCATTCGGTTACAAAAATGTTTCCCTACGATGCCATTTTAGCTGAAACCCAAATTTTATTTTTCGCATATCTTTTTTCTTTTGACAGATATTGCAAACACAAACATGCTATTTTAAAGACAATAAAATATTTAACAAAGAAGGTGCTCTTTATATCCGAGTCGATAAACCTCACGGTTTAGTCGCAAATTAGAGTTAAGTAATGATTTTATTATCATTAAATCAGTTTTTCAAATGGAAGCAAAAAAGCAAGTAGTTACCATGGTAAAAATCGAAAAAAATCGAATTGTTATTTGACAGATACAGAATAAATAATAAATAAAACTTGCTTCGAGGTTAGTAAAGTCTTGAAATTAGTGAAAATATTCTTGAAATTAAATACTGTTTTAATTTCAAGAAAAGTTTTACTTATTCTAAGACTTTACTAACACCGTAGAAAGTTTTACTTATTATTTATTCTTTAGCTGTCAAATAACAATTTGATTGGGGGTTTTTACCATGGTAACTTGATTTTTTGCTTCCACTTGAAAAACTGATGCGGTGAGGTTTATCGACTCGGATGAAGAGTACCTTTTCTGTTAAGTATTTTATTATCTTTAAAATAACATGTTTGTGTTCGCATTATCTGTCAAAAGAAAAAAGATATGCGAAAAATAAAATTTGGGTTTCAGGTGAAGTGCCCTTTGGTTGATATCTGACATCTGACATCTGACATCAATATGATAGATCAACGGCCTTCTAGATGATATAATGCATTGGTGCATAACAGCGTTTTGTTATTATATAAATATTCTGGCGTCGATAGTAGAAGTCCTGGTCATATTTGAATAATCCTCGTATAATTAATTAAATTTACATTAATATATTTCGGCCAGATTCTCCAACGCTAGACCGATCTAATTTGTCAACCAAAAGTTTCAAACTGACAAGTGTAAGAATAAGAAAACTCAATTTTATACTATGAATTTTCTCCTAAGTTTCTTCGCATATTTATAAAAAAGGATAATCTTAGTACCTACGTGCTTTTCACAATAATAGAACTATATTCCTTCTAGCAAGATGTTCCAAGATGAAAATCATTTGGATACTAAGCAAATCGTTAAAATATTAAAATAACTCATAACTTTTTAATGACGACTTATTAACAGTGGCAGGATAAAGGCCTGCCAAAACCTAACTGATCAACTGGAAGATCTTAATTTAAACCAGCACTAAATCTTAAACCTTTTTGGAGAATCTGAACGTTAATATTTTATTTATTCTTAAAAGAATTCTCTAGTTATTTATTTTTACATATATTTGTATTTTTTTCAAAAAGTATGTCAGATCTAAATTTATATATCCCCAAGGAAAATGCACATTCCATATTGACGAAACCACAACAGATTCTCCTTTTTCGGATATATTTCCGACCGGAAATCCTCAATAATAAAAATTTGATTAAAAATTCTCCGGATATTTAATAGAATGTTTAATGCAAATAAGCAAAAAATCAAATTATCTGAAGCATCAAAATGAAAAGCGTTTTCTCGAAGTTTAATACAGAGCTATTGAAAATTTCTGTTAATTTAATGCCCTATCCGCTCCAGAAATAAAATATTCTCGTTCTTGCGAGAAAGGTTCGCAATTTTGCCAACCATTTTACACAAGAGAATATTATTTGTGAGTGCTTTGATTAGTTCGCCATTTAATTTCATGGGATATTGAAAACCCATGAGGGAGTTTTGGGAATGCACCCGTGTTACTCTCTATCTGCATGCTAAGTTCGAGAATGCCTTATTCAAGAGATTCAAGAATCAGAGATAAAATTTTGTTTGAAAATCGTGTGAGAAGACACTGAAGACTATAGGCAGTTGACTATTTTACTAAATGTTAATTTTGATGCTATTGAATGGAGCAAGAAAAACTAGAATTTTCTATGTGGATACTTTTTTGATATTCAACAGTATCTAATATAACAAGTGCAATGATGCAAATTATCGACAATTTTTTGGAAATTTGCCCGAATGCATTTTTAGTTGAAAAATAGCAAGAGTTGCACGAGTGCCTTTTTCAGTTTAAAATGCATAAGTGAAAATTTGTCAAAAATGATAGACATATTTTCATTGCACGAATTGTGAGAGAATGAGAGAATTTCATGCATTTTTCGATTTTTGGGTGTGCTCCATAAAAGTCAAAGAAATGGCAAAATCCAGTACCCAGAGCTTCGGTGTCATGTCACAAAAAGAGAAATTCTTAATTATTATAGTCGTTTCCATGAATAATAAAGAAAGCAATGCACACTTTTCTTTATTGGCTTCTTCGAATTTATGGTTAAAATGAAGTGCAAAAATATTTTTTGGGAAGCGGGAAATGCCCTAAAAATCGAGTTAAACTTTGTCGAGTTTTGTCACACAAGCGAGTGATGTCATACTTTGCCTGCATTTTGATTTATTAGACTTTTGCAATGTTGCCGAATTCGTCGCTCCAGCTGGCATTCATAATACACTACCAAAAAACCTCTGTGCCTCAACATAACTTTGCTTATTACGAAAAAAGTATTCCTAGGAAATAGAGATACTTATAGAGAACAATGTGAGAAGCATAGCTTTTTTGTACTAAATCCATTTCCCACTGAATAAGCTATCACTAACAGTGAAAACACTTATCCAAACGAATAAATTTTCTTTTAAAACCAACGAAAATATAAAACAAACGTACAGTTCAAAAGGTTTGTTAGATTATATTGTTTCACAACTGTCACCTTACCCGACAGAAATAGTTTATTCCACGAATATATTCATTGCAGACTTCTCGATTCAAAGCCAATAACGGTGTTAAGCTATCCTTTTCTAATGAGTAATATTGAAGAAGTCAGGCATAAATCTTTGATTACCTGGGAACTTTATGTTGATTATTGAGGGCTATGAAAAAAAAAGGTCTCGATTTGGACCAGCAACGCTTGAAGAAATTAATCAAAACATTGAAATTTTCACCCCAAAAACACCAAAAGGTCCAAAGCTTCTGTTTGGAGACAATTTTAAGACTTCCTTGCTGAAAAACAGTACAGTCTGGACAAAAGTCATCAATAGAGATGCTGTCTTTAATTTTCCAAGATTGGAGATATAACATGCGAAAAAGATAGGTCGTTTTACAAAGAAAATGTGATCAAAATTATGTGGAATGTTATAGCTAAGCTGTTTCAAGAAAAGTTCAATATTCTAGTATGGTGTGGCTATTGATCCCTTTACTGATATTACTTGCAACAATTTTAATAATCAGATATAAATGCCTGTCAATTTGTTACGCTTGTTAAAAAATACTGAAAATATGTATATGTTAAATCACATATTGGACTTTTACTTTCATTCCGTCCTTTCAAGAAAAATCAAAAATCACTTATAAATTCACTACAACACGTATATTCTCCTTATAAAAAACGTTACGCACAAAATACTACACCTTAAAAGCTGTTTAAGCCATGAATGAAAGGAACTACGCCACGTACTACAGAGAAAAGCGATTCTGACTCTAAATTTCGTCACCATGCTATGGAAATAAATTACTAAAAATTTATTATCACCAAAAATAATGGTGTATTCATATATTTATACTGAGTGATGCCTTAATCTGTGGTATTTACGATTTCAGATTAATTACTGTACAGTAATTGCGTTATTTTAGTGTACCGTCAAGTTGGGTCACTTGAGACGGTCTGGTGATTTGAGACAAAACTTCACCTGTTTGAAAATACATTTGGCAAAGCCTCATATTTGCATTGTGATTTAGTGTTTACGTGTTATCGGTCAGCAACAGGTCTCTGCATGTAGGGTTTATTGTTTCAGACCTTGTTTTAAAAAAGTATTTTTTTTCGTATGTTATTCTAAAACAGGCTTTGTGCAATTTGGTATTATGCTAAAAAAACTTTATCTGTGTAGCCTAACCTAAGAAATATATGGGGTTTGTTTTATTTTACAATTATAGCATTATATAAAGGCCGTGTTTATTAGTACAAAGCTTTTTATGAAAATGAACGATATCTTTGATTTATATGGAAAACAAAAAAATGTCATTTTTGTTGGCGATTTGAGACATGTCTCAAGTCACCCCAAGTATTGTATAAGTACTGTTTTTGCAGGTATTAGCAAAAAGGGGCTGGTACAAGAAAAAAGTGGGTGCGAACTATAAAAAATATGATGAAAAAAATTTAGATCTTGCATTAGCTGAAAGGAAACAAGGTGTTTCGTTACGAACAAACCAAATATTGTCAAAGTTGGTTCCTGTGTTTGTTCGACGGGGAAGATACACATTTTCCGTAGAACTGTAAAAGCTGTTTTAGTTTTTTTCCAATGTTGTTGTATTAGCCTTAGTTTTATTTCTTTTAAAAGAATTTTTTTCTGTTAACAGTAGACGTTGTATTTTACACTGGTTTGCTGTGAGCTATGTTTTATTTATTTAGTTTTTACTTTTCTCTTTTCAAACCATGCCAAAGGTTTTTTTATTGTCAAAGAATAGCTTTTGTCAAGCTTTTTTTTTGTTAAACGAAAAGCACAGTTTTGTTGTTCATTTTTGATAATATTTAGCAATAAATTGATATTTTAAAAGAAAAAACTGTCTTTTTACAAGTACCTATATATATTTGCTAGTCTTTAGAAACAATATTCATGTCTCTACTCAACCATTTGACAGTCTGTCTTAAGCCTGCAATAAAAACAATATACTGTCTCAAGACACCCCCCCTATGAAGGTGACTTGAGACACCCATTAAAAAAAATATATAAAATTTTGTGGACACTTTTGGCTTATTTTCGCTATAAAATATCAAAGTATAGAGCATGACTCAAAACCTAGTTACTGTTTCCTTATGCTACCTTAATGGGTTACGTTTTTACAGCTGTTTGAATTTCGAGAATGTCTCAAGTGACCCAACTTGACGGTAGTTTATCAATATTTTAGGCAGAAATTTTATTACAACATGTATTTGGTTTTCTGAGTATTTACTATATCCGTGACAAGAATGGACCACAACATAATATTATCTAACAGTTTGTTATTTATAATATTTTTCTTTAATTGTTATTATGTTTTAATGTCCAATTATCTGGTATAAGCGAAAAAGAACTAAGGGTTTTTTTTTGTAATGTTTTTCACAGTTTAATTTTTTGTTTTATTATAGAAGTTTACTTTGCAAAATTTTAAATAAATAAATGTAAATACATAGTAATGAAATAGTTTTATTTTATAACCAAACTGTTTGAAAATAAATTTTATTTTTAATATGTTAATATCTTAAAACCATACATTTATCGGTTAGTTCTCTATTGCAAAAGGGGGTCCAATTATGTTAAAAATCTACAAAAAAGTAGGTATCATTCTATCAGTATGGTCATACAGAATAACACCTGGATGTTAAATGCTGATTACACACGAATTACTCACTAACATCACATATTACGTTTCTTAAATTCCATTGAATTTTTATTTCTCAATTAAAAAAATATATAAACACTTTAACATTCTCTTTATTATCGTAAAACACATACATGTAAATGTAACATCCCTGTGTTGAGAAGTTAGTAGGTATATAAATGTTAAAATTCAGATTCATTGAGAGAATCCGTTCAAAAAGTAAACCTTACTTTTCGGGTACTATAACTGAATAGTATAAGTTTAATATATTGGATATATTTTACTTAAGATTCAAAATAATTATTTATTAGTGAAAAGAAGAAAGTGAAGCGTATTCAGTAAGACAGATTTTTTTTGAGACTCTTTATTAAATGCCTTGGTATATTTGATAGTTATAAAGCTCGTACTATATAAAACATTAAAATTTGGGAGATATTTAAATCTAATTTGGACATTTGTCTAATTTGAGCAGCTTTTTACCTTTTGTTCTACCAGAAATAGGAGGACATATCTAATACTGGTAGCAGGCACTACTTAAAAAACTGTAATTTATTTGCAGTAAAACACACGATATATAATTAATTTTTATTGGTAATGGTCAGATCATTTTAACCTGCAGTTTTAAGCAGGAACTTCTTTTCATGGTAACTCAATTTCAGTGTTTGTACCTTCTACCCGAGAATAATCTACTCTGCGACTTTTAATAACATTCGCCATTTTATCAGGAAAATGATGAATAAGCGCAAAGTAATATTTTGAGAAAATACATTTGA